>OY728157.1:80154877-81404877 GCA_963277665.1 Viscum album
CCCCAATTATCTAATTTTTTAATGATCACAAAAATCCTAAAAAATGTATCAAAATATTTTTATTAATGTTTTAAGAAAAATAATGTTCTAATTTTGTTCGAAATAAGGTGTTGTCTTATTTGTTGAATGTTTCTATAAGTGATGAAGCTTAACATTAAATATATATGAAGTCCAAAAACTTTACGCTCTTGAACAATGGTTGTATTAAGTCCTAGAGATATTTTTTTTTTAAAATTTTCCTACATCTGGAGGTATTATAATCAGAATAATATATAAATTCATATCTTATAATCAACTAAATCCTTATATTCAAGATTTATTATAAGAAAAATACTTATGTGAAGAAAGAGTCATTATGATAAATTTGTACATGAAAGAATGTCATTCACAATGATGTTTATGGTCACAATAAAATCAAAATAAATGATTTATATCTATCAAAAAGGCATAAATCAATAACTTATGATCCAAAATTAAATTCATATGATCAATTAGAGTCTTACATTTAGTAGTCTTATGATATTAAAGCCTCTCAATTTTTTATAACATTAAGTAAGTTTGTGATATTTTTCTACTCTTTAGAGGTGATTTATTATTATTTTATTATAATAAAATAAGTCCACTCCATTAATAAGTTTTATCATAAGTAGTGATATAGAAATAAGTAATGTCAAGAACAATTAAAGAAACTATTTACTATAATAGAAATGTTTCAAGGAAGTTGAATGTTTCACTAGAACGATAACCTATTTTGGCTATTTCCAATGGTTTTCTCATTGAAATGTATAAGATTGTTAATTTATGAATAATATATTATTTTCTCCCAACTTTTTTAATTAGAAAAATAGTTTTATATTAAAAAAGGAATTATCATTTTCCATAAAAATATTTTTTTTACAAAAAATAAAATAGAAATGTATGTATATAATTTTTTTCAAGTATCATTTATACACATATTAATAAAAATTATGTTATTTTATATTATAGATACTTATATAGAAAATAAATAAATTTTAGTGTTTCTCAACTTCCATCCCTCATTCAATTTAAGTGTTCTTATTCAACTGTCATTTTCATTTAAAAACTATGCACTAAAATCATAATCTTTCTGTTTAACCTTTTCAATAAAGAATTACACTCATTGTTTTGATTATATAAAGTATTATTATATGAATTTTAAAAAGTAGAGATTTATTTAATTATATTTTAACCTAGTGTAGCAAGATGGAGTTATTTTCACTCAATTTTCAAGGTTCTAATGGAATGTCATGTATATTAAAAATCATTAATCTTGAAGAGAGAGAATTAGTGGAATGGATTAGGGTATATTTTTCTCCCGAACCACTATAAATACTATGTGTTCTAGTTTTCTGTTTTATGTTTCTATTTTCACATCCCATATGATAAAATAAGAAAGCGGTGTAAATTTATTTGAGATTTAATTTTTTATGAACTCAATTCATCTCCCTATGTAGTTATTTTTCAATTCCATAAGAAACAAAAATTTCTGTTTTTTTGATACTCTTGAGTTCTCAAATATAATAGGCTAAATTCATAATAATCCATTTCAAATGGTTTCAATGATTGTCAATGGGGAATGATTTTATATGGTATGTGATCCTTATATTAATGGGAAAAATTTTGGGAGTTTAAAGTATCAAATGATTATCTGTCTAAAAAATATTATTCTAAAGGTTTATTGAAAAGATATCATTACCATAAATATTCCTAAAGAGAAACTAGAGAAATGGAAAGAAAAAACTGAATATGGATTTTAATTGAACTATAAGGATTTGAATTCTATTATATATGGATTATGTCTTGATGAGTATTATTAAGTTCCCCAATTTTATATAGAACATGAAATATTGATAACAACATCTGTTGACATTGAAGGTAGTTATAATGTAATAAAAATTAGGTAAAACCCTATAAAATTAATTTGAGATACATTCAAAATGATTGGTGGCAACATAATCACTCTGATGAATGCAATGTTGACTAAAATTTTGTATAATGTCTCTGGAATTGAAGATATTTTTTGGAGCCTCATCAATCTCTCTAATTATATAGTGTTATCCCATCCAAATAGAGTATAATTTTATATATTATCTTTAAATAAACTATTGTTATTAATACTAAAATAAAAGATCTTATTTTAACACTTATGATATATCAATATGATATTAGAGACGAGGGATGAGAACATAATAAGGTGACAAAAAATGAATGATGCTTCTAAACAAGGAAAAAAATAAAGAGGTATTAATTTTCACACTAATATAATGAAAATACTTCATGAAATTCATATTCAAGTGATGATATTTATTAGTTACCATAAAAGATCAATAAATTCTATAATAAGATAAGAGTATTTGAAAAAACATTTAATAAATATAATATTTTCAATGAAAATACAAAATATGTTAAATTTTATGAGTGTAATAATCTTGGGTATCTTATATCCGATCTCCATTGACATAAGAAGAAGAAAAAGTTTGAAAATTATTGGAATAATAAATTAGACTATAAAAATAAGGACAATTAAATTAAAGTGACATGTTGTACCTCATAAGACTCCAATAATGGATATATTTCTTATTCTTAAGTTGAAGTATATAATTAGAAATAAAATATGTTTCTCATGGAATAAAATGATGAGGTACATTCTTATTATTATTATTCTACTAAATATGTTTCTAAAAACTAATCATTTGTTGAGTTAAATGAGTATTCTTCTATATTATAAGGTAAATATGAATAATTATAGAAAAATAGAAGTCTCTTTAGAAATCTTGTCACATTTTTCTAAATGAAAAGTCTAATTTTACACAACCGTTTTTATAATTTAAATCTATTTTAGAAACTTTAAAACCTATTGTGTTGTCCATGAAAGTAAAATAAAACAATTAATAGATAAATTTAAAAAAAGTAGATATTTATAATATTTTATGTATTTATGGGATTATCTAAACCAAATAATTAGTAAGAATAAATATCATGATGAAAAATATTTCATTGTAAGTAATAAAAAAACTACACCTTATAATAACTATTTTTTTCCTAGTTCCAAACATAAAAGCAGTACTAACATCACTTTTTTCCACTGGTGTAAATGAAAATTTTAAAGAATATTATTACCTAAGTTATCCTTATACATGTTGAATAAATAAAAAATTACATCCGTTATTTCATATTTTAATTTTAGAAATAATATGCATTGTTCGGTTCTCAAAACATTTATATATGACACTGCTCAACCCAAGAGAATTTGGATTCCAAAACATCTTCTATTTTAATTTTTTATAGGGAAAATGAAAGTAAAGTAATAATAATAAATGGTTTATGGATTGTATTTTTGAATACATGTGATTAAATACTATTTTAATTTCCACACATTATATGAAATCAATGGATGGAATGATAGTTTTGGTGATAATTCCAATGTAATGATAATTCAACTTGGAACCATTAGAGATCCATATATAGACCTCATCAAAAAATGAAATTTTTTTTATGTCTGAATGAACAACTTGATAAATTTTTCTCAAAATTATAATGATGGATTTTCTTTTAAATTTTCAAATAATTAGTATTATATGTCAAAAGATAAATCAATTATGTTTAAATAACCTAGGATAGAGAATGTTGACACTGTATATTTTCATTATATACACAACGAGAACATGAACTATTCAAATATTAAAATTATTAATTCATGGATTTTGAAAATAAGGAATAGAAATTTTAATTTCAATTAAATATGGAAATAATCTATGAGATATTTGATTTCTAATTTTATCTAACTCAAATTTGAAAAAAGAAACAATGTGATGTATATCAAATTTGAAATCAACACAAGTTATCTTTAAAACTAATCTATGAAGTTATATCCTAAATAATATTACAACATATTCATATTTATTTATTTTATCCTTTAATAATTACCATTCAATAAGGATTGTATTTGTTTCTATTTTATTTTATGATTTTTATCGATAAAGATGATTTTATTTATTAAGACATAATATTGATGCTTGTCTAGTTTTTATTAACCTTTTCAAGTTAATATAGAATGAAAAGGATGTTTATATTTTGTTTTTTAGAAGTGACCATGGGAGGGAGTTTGAGAACAATTAATTAAACTGATTTTTCTCAAAACAAGGCTCTAAACTTGTCTTTTATGCCCATATAAAACCTCAACAAAATATTAATATTGAAAGAATAAATAATACCTTACATTATATTTTTAGAATAATGTTGTTTTAATATAGAAAGACTATTAATTTTTGGAATGAATCAATAAAAAAAGTGTTTTATGTTATAAATAGAGGTCTAATAATGTCTCTATTGAAGAAAAAACTTATAATCTATGGAATTATAGAAATGAAAAAGTTTTATAGTTTAATATTTTTTGGGACATAATGTGAATGTATTAAAAACAAAGGATAATGGTTATAATTTCACTCTGAAAGATGATGATGTAATCATATTAGGTTTCTCTACCTATTCTAAATTCTATATAATTTTCAACTATAATTCAAGGATTAATGATAAATATACTCATGTGAAATTGGGTGGATGTTATTCTTTGGGTCATAATCAAAAATAATGTTGATGTCTTTTGTGATTCATTAGTGTAGGTACCTTGACCCTAGTATCTAGAAGATCTTGTTTTCTTTGTTACACTGGTACATGATACAAGGATTCACATATTTAATTATTGTATATATATTTTGCGTTGGTAAACTAGATACATAATATACATTACTTTTGAAAA
Source organism: Viscum album (assembly GCA_963277665.1). Lineage (NCBI taxonomy): Eukaryota > Viridiplantae > Streptophyta > Magnoliopsida > Santalales > Viscaceae > Viscum > Viscum album. Next base: position 80,159,658 of record OY728157.1, read on the forward strand.
TAAAAATTTCAATATAATATTTTTTAGAATAAACTTATTCCCTCTTGAATATCCTTCCATATAAATCATGGTATACTTCATGGATTCTTGGGGAAAGGGAAAAAATATAGGTGAGATAAAATAGTCAATAAGGGTTATATACAATAAAATCTATCATGTATCAATAAGAATAATGAACATGTAAATGTATATAACTAAACAAACATTCCATTTAAATAATTTTACTATAATGATAAGATAAGTCATAATTGATATTTAATGGTAAATATTAGATCACACATTCCATTTAAATAATAAACTTAGAATGAAATGAATCTAGAGATAATATAATTGTAAAAATCTAACTAATTAGAATAATATAATTATTAATGAAGGAAATGCTTAATTAATGGATTCCATGTTCTCTGGAATCATTATACCTATATTATAATTATTTTTTTTTAAAAACCCCTAAAGGATTCCTCTCAGTATGTTTTGGGTATGGTTGTGTTTTTTGACAAATAAATATGACCACAAATGAGTATGGATGGTGTTTTCTAAAGATAGGGTTTTAAGGTTGTACTATTTCCCAGTGTTTGCCATATTTTTGGGCCTCAAAATCGGGAGTTTGATGTTTTCAAAGGAATTATTTTTTCATAGGAGTGAATTATATAAAGAATGTTGAAGAAAATAAGCCAATGATAAGAACCACGTACCATAATATATGAAGCACATACCATGTTCTGGGAATGGTATGCGGAGCAGCGAGAATGGTAAGCCAGAGCGGTTCACGAAACCAAAAATAGTTTATGGATGACCGACGATGTGGTGTAAAAATGGATTGATGTCCAAGTATGAAATCGACCATGTAAGAGAAAATTAATTACACATACGGAATTTAAAAATAGTTCGCAGTTGGCTTGCGTTTCGTGGCGGCAGAAGGACTGGTATACTGTGAAGGCTGGATTGAAGATTTAGTAAATCTTGGGTTAGCAGATTATGAGGATATCATTTCCTATATAAGAAAATCTAATCTCACTAATTACTATGGACATTGAATATAATTATAGAACATGTTTTTGATCTGGAAATTTGGCTAAGTCTGAAGAAAGTTTGCGAGGGATAATCCCGCAAAGGGTATAGTGGATTATGGAAAAGAAATTCCTTTGAAGGATTTAATAAGAATGTTGTGTTCACATAAGACTTGGTACACAGAGGAGGAATCTCTAGTATGAGAGAGAGTTAATTCCACAAGTGGTATGTGGAGGAAGTGCTTCGGTACATGGAAGTGAAGGCAGTCCGTGAACAGAGAGCTGTTCGTGGATAGGTAGGGTTTTGAAGATGAGGTTTATGGAATCACTATAGGGTAGAAGTACATGATTGGAAGGGGGAGGTAGTCTATGGAAAAAGGGTGGTTCACAGTAGCCGAAGGAGTATGCCGATGAGGTTTCCTCCATAACAAACCCGGTACACAGTATGCGGGAGGAGAAGGTGGTTCATGATTTGCACAAGGAAGCATGAGAAAGCTTCAATTCAGTTTTCGGAAGTATTTTACAGTACCTAACAGTACTCTAAATGTTGTAATTTATCTATGGATGAAAAAGAAACTCCAACATTGCATCCACATATACTTTAGGATGTATTAATTCATGAAAATTAAAGGACTTACATGTACATAAAATGTGATTGAACTACAAGTCTGTAAACTGTGAGTGGATTTTTTTCCAAGAGTAGTGAAAGAAGGAAGAGGAGGACGATGAACCTTTCAACCGGTAGTGAGCTGGATAATGAGGCATAGGGAGTGACCCTTGTGAATGCAGTGACAAGACCCTAAATCTTGTAAAGTCAGTGATCCTGGGTATAGAATATTTAGCCCAAATATAGTACACATTATTAACAGTGAGCCTTAGTGAATTTGGTACATCAGCACATTACCATTGTATGCTCCATGGATATATACCATTAAGGGTGAACCAAGTAAATATTGTAGTGTCAAGTGATTGATTTAATATCTGTTCATATATTCCTGTCGGAGGAATACAGAATTTATTTTTTTCTAACAAATGAAATAAGATCCAAAAGAGAAAAGGTTTTAATATGTCATACCAAGATTCACCTCCCCCTCATGGTATTTGACCTAGTGGACCTATAAATTGGTATCATAGTGAAAGGTTTAATGTTAGTGGTTCTCTCTCAATAATATGTAATAGAGGTGTTCAATCATAAAGGAATTCCAATAATTGAGGGAAATAATTTTCATCTACAGAAGAATTGCATGATGCACTACTTCTGATCAGTAGGAATGTATGTATTTACAACAAATATGCATGGAATATCAGATGACTCTAAAGGGATCAATAATTTAGTGGCAGCCCTGTCAAATGAAATTTATATGAAGGTGATGTCCTGTAAAACATCAAATTAAATGTGGGAAAAATTGTTAAACATTTATGAGGGTGACACAAAAGTCAGAGAAGCAAAGCTCCAGGTTCTATGGAACAAGAATTAAGATCTCGGACTAAATCCAAATAAGACTATTGATTAATTATTTGATAAGATAAATATTATTATAGATTACATGTGGGGTATTGGAGGATTCATTAAATATATAATTATTTTGAAACTAATATTGAGGAAACTACCACTACGGTTCAATCAAAAAGTTTCTAGTATTGGAAGACAAATTCCAATGAGATTTGACACTAGATAACCCACACATTACCCTTGTAGCAAATTAAATGAGAAATGATGATAATGATGTAGTGAAAATAAAGTAAGCCTAAGGAAGTGGCATTCAAGGCCATGAATAATCTATCTATTGAAGATAGTACTGAGGAGGACAATATGGATGGTGTCATGTTATTTCTCTCCTCCAATCAGCAAAGGAGGAAAGGGAGGTTCAAAGGTATACTTTCATTTTCATTCTTTCAATGTGGAAAGATTGTACATTTTAAAGTTCAGTTTCCTAAGAATTTTGACGATGAAAATGATGAAAATAATGAAATTATCCTAAATAAGTATTCATCAATTGAGAAAGGGAGGAGAAATACAAGTAGAAAGTTCTTCAAAAAGAAAAATTTGTTTTCAAGAAAGGATTAGAGTTTAGAATAATTTGAGGTAGAAGAGTTGGAGGACTACACATATCATAAAGTATATGCTTTAGGTGGAATTTACTAGAATTTATTTAATAATAGAAGAAAGTAAAAATGAAGAAGGAGAAATTGAAGGAAGAGTTGATCTTCAGGTTGAATTAGAAGCTTCCCTTGAAGAGGTAGATATTCTGAGAGACAAAACGAAGAAAGCGAACAAACTTGTTCATGATGCCAAACTATTTATAAAGCTATACGAAGAAGATAATTCTATGTTGAATGAATAAATTGAAAAGCTGAGGCCCTCAATGCTAGAATGCTCCGAAATGGTGGTTGAGTACAAAATCCAAATTGAAGAACATAAAATTGAAATTGAAAGTTTTACTTAAACTAGTAATGACCAAATTAAGCGCATTAAATAACTAGAAGAAGAAGTCATCAGTAAATGGAAAAAATTTGAAGATTATAAAAAAACTACTAGGAAAGAAGATCGTATAGAAAAAAAAAGATGAGATTTGAGAAGAGTGGTCCATTAGAAAAGAAGCACAAATCCGTTCTGAATGATAAGGATGATATGGGGCTTGATCTAATACAAAGAAAAGTTATGGTTCATGTCAAACTAGAAGAACCCATTCCAAGATTGATGATTGATTTAGGCATGGACCACAATCAGAAGATTCAGAGAACCAAATACACAACTAGTGGTGCATCATTGCCACATAGGAATGTACCTCACATAAGATGCTATTATTGTGGTAAGATGGGACACTCTCAAAATGTATGTTCCATAGAAAATAGGTACCAAAGGGAACAATACCAATATAGGTGGTCATACATAGCACAAATTTATAGGTCATTATTTTATGGTCATTGTTTTAAGTGTAAAGGACTCGAGCATACGGAAAGATATTTCACATCAACAATGAATAAGAATGTGGAAAGGAAAACTGAATTCGTTACTATGAAGTAGCCAAAAGTATCTTCAAGTGAGATGAAAATTTAAAATTGATCTGCATCTCTACATATCTAAGCCAACCCATCATATACCGATGATGATCAAGAATATCATTCCATATCATTTATAAATTCAAAGTCACGGTTCAAAAAGAAAAGGGATGAACATGCCGTGGTTACATTAATTGTGTCCAAGGCACCAGGTCGCATAGGGATATGGATAATTCAAAGTGTATGCACTTACCATATAACGAGAAATAAGAATCTAGTAAATACAATCAGGTATGGTAAATAAGGTATTGTAATATTCGGCAACAATGAAGGCTTGAAAATTATTTGTTCAAGAAAATCCAAGTCTAGAAAAAAATTCATGATATGAGCATATGTATTGGTTATTGAGGGAATTAGTCACAACGTTCTTAGTGTTAGTTAATTGTGTGACTCAGGACATGCCATAAGTTTTTCCAAGAAATTATGTATCATCATGGAAAAATATTGTGTTGTTGTGTTGCAAGGAAAGAGTATGAAATGGAATATCTATGTAACGTCCATGTTTCGTAAGCCACCCAGAGACACCCCGTACCCGGTTGGTCATGTGTCCTAAAGCGCATTTCCCCAAATGCTAGAGGTTGTTGACTAGCAGCGAGGGCCTTAGGTGTGATAGTGTGGAAAATATGCCCTCATTGGTAGAGTAACACAATAGAAGTAAAAAATAAAGCAATAGAGGAAGAAGTAACATTACCAAACAAAAAGAAATAGTGGAAGACTAAATAAATAAACAGCTAGAGAACATATATAATGATGCATGATACATATATCTAGGAAAGCATCCAAACAAGTCACAATTTTCAAATATAGTACTAAACCAAAGTACAAGAAAAACAGTAAAAAACTCCACAGTATCACAAGCCGAAGCTTGATCCCATGCTCTCTAGATCCAAAGCTGTCAAGTACCTTTAGTAGAAGGGTGATTTCCCTTTTCTATACCTACAAAAATATAATATGTTTGGTCCCAAAATCATGGCCCAAATAGGGCTTGAGACTAAATCCTAGTAGGAAACCACCAAGAGATCAGTGCCTAACAATCTGTGAATATATTTGGCAGGAAATAAGAAAAATAAGCAGTAAAAAAGAAAGTACTCAACAGTACACATTCCTACAGATTCAAAGAATTCAAATAAAACATATCAAGTTAGAAGATAATCACAAATAGGTAACCCTCTAGGAATTACTCACAACCTATCCCTTATGTTTCAACCTTGCAAACACAAGTAAACCTCTGGGAAGCACACATAGTCTCACCCCTCTCGTCCAGCTATAGAATAGAATATCTAAGGATACACTAATCGTCAATTCCACCTATAGTCATGTGTGATCAAAGACTATATGAGGAAGAACTCACCGTCAATTCCCCTTATAGTCTATTAACGGTAACCTACAGGCATACTGAGGAAGCACTCAATGCCAATTCCCCATGTGGCCTCGTAACATAACTATAGACACTCCGAGGGATCACTCAACGTCAATCCCCCTATGGTCTCACCACATAATAATAATTATAGACACTCCGAAGAATCCCTTACATCCATTCTCCCTATGGTCTACTACACTTGGTTCTCACGACCCTGTGTATGTCAAACGAGCCTAGAAATGCAAAGAGGCCAAAGTAAACCTCAAGAACCACTTGGCTAACAAGTCTATAACATAAAAACATGTCAGATAAACAATCACTCTATCTTAACGATACTAGGCATGGGAAACAAACAACAACCTAATATGAAAACTAGACCAAATGGTCAAATGAAGAAAACATAGAAAAAACCTCAATATCATGGAAAAGTAAACCCTATTCTCAACAGATAACCTCTATCTAATCAAACTTTGGAATAGTAGGAAAACAATAAGTCTAAAACCATAAATGGAAATACCTCGTTCCTGGGTATTGGGCACTTTTGCACATAAAACTCAAAGACTATCTATGGAAAGGCACAAACCACCTACTACGGTGTTGGTAGATCAATATAATTGAGTCTCAGACCCTGAATCAACTTAGAACTTCATAGATCTACAAAAATTTATAAAATGTTCAACCCACGATATCTCACGAGAGAGAAAGAATCAGAAGAAGGTGTTCAAGGATAAGAGAGAACTCACTGATGCGATTCCAATGCAACCAAAAGAGTTCAATTCAAAGAACATACACTTGATCAAGGGCTCATTGAAGATTCATACTGTATGGATGCTATCAGATGAACTAGGTCGAGAAGAAGATGATTTTGTTTGTCAGACACGACCTCGGTACATTTAATGAAAAAAAATAAAGTACACAGTGTGTACTTGCCCTTACCAGCTCCCGCATTAGGCAGTCTCTAGGTCACTACACATGACCGTGTACTTGGCCGTTACACAGCCTGTACATAGTCACCTATGGTAACCAAGTACACGACGTGTACTTATAAAGTAAATGGCATGTACTTCTAAATTTTTCAGAGATTCATTTTTTTCTCAAAAACACCAGAAAAAGGAAAACATACCTGAAAAGATGATATGTGTTCTTAGAAACTTCCACCCTTAAAGAAATATGTCCCTAAATTTCCCTACAAGGCAGCATATAAGAAGAATCCTCGAATAGCTCCGACCACTGTGATCGTACATCAGCCTCCCTCTCCCAAGTCTCATCCTGTACTCGCCTGTGCTGCCATAAAACTCATACCAGATGAACATATTGACCAAAGAGAACCTTCATCCTTCGATCAAGAATACAGATAGGATGCTCCTCAAATGAGGTTTCCACCTCCAACTCAACCTCTTTGTGATGAAGAACATGAGACGAGTTTGAGATGTAACGCCGATGCTGAGAAATGTGAAAGAAGTCATGAATAGACCGGTACCTCTGAGGTAAATGTAGCCGATTGGAAACCTGCCCGACTCCCTCCAAAACCTCAAATGGACCAACGTACCTAGGTGAAAGCTTACCCTATATCCTAATACTCTTGTGCTCCAACCTTGGTGTAACACATAGGAAAAGCAGATCCTCGACCACAAACTCCATAGGTCGTCTCCGTTGATCAACATAAGACTTCTATCGAGACTGTGAAGTATCCATCCTCTTCTAAATAATCTCTATCTACTCTGTGGTCTCCTGGAAAAGACGAAGTCCCAACATAGCTTCCTCTCCAACCTCCAACCAACATAAGGGCGATCAGCATGGCCTATCGTACAAAGCCTCATAAGGTTCCATCTGAATAGTTGCTAGAAAACTATTGTTGTTGGCAAACTCCACAAGTGGTATGTGCTTCTCCCAAGAACCTCAAAAATCAAGGATGCATGCTCGCACCATGTCCTCAAGAACCTGAATCATACGCTCGGATTGGCCATCTGTCTGAGGGTGGTAAGTTTTACTCAAAAGTATATGTTTACCCAATGACATCTGTAGCCCCTGCTAGACTTGAGAAATAAAAACTAGTGTCCCTGTCTGAAACAATAAAGCGTGGAACTCTATGTTAACGTAAAATCTCATGGATGTAAAACCATCCCAGCTAATCAACACTGAAGGTCTCCTCAATTGGAAAGAATTGAGAAAAATTCTTTTGTATGTCAATGACAACCCATACAACATTATTCCCTCAAGGCGACCTCGGTAAACCTGTCACGAAATCCATCAAGACATCATTCGACTTCCACTCAGGAATGGGTAACTACTGAAAAAGTCCCATTGGTCATTGATACTATTCCTTCACCTACTGAAATGTGGAAAACCTCATGATGAACCCATCAACATCATTCTTCATACCTGGACACCAATAATGATGGTGTAGATCACGATATATCTGGGTGACACCAGGATGCACTGCCCAAACTGAGGAATGAAATTCCCACATCAACTCCTCATGTATGTCTGCTGACACCCTTACGCGCCCCTGGAAACAAAAAATCTCATCCTCACATATTGTCCATCCAGAAATATGGTCCACTCTGGAAACACTCTCCCATAGGACTAGGCCTTCAGAATCTGATTGCTTCCTCATTCTCACTCGATCAGGTAGAGTAGAGGTAAAAACTACAGAAGATAGAAACATTTTCCCCTAACTGTCGTGTACATCCAATTTCATCTAAGAGAAAAGATCCATAAGCTTCCACTCACTACTGGACTCCTAAACTACCTATATCTAATCCTTCTACTCAAGGCATCAGCCACAGCATTGCCGTTCCCAGGCATATAGGCAAACCCAAAGTCAAAGGACTGAAGGTACTCAACCCACCTTAGCTGCCTCAAATTCAAGTTACGTTGGGTAAATATATACTTGAGAATTTTTTGGTTGGTGAAAACCATTAAATTCTCTCCGAGAAGATAATGTCTCCAAAAATGCAAGGCATGAGAAACTGCTACCAACTCAAGATCATGTGTCGGGTAATTACTCTCATGTGGCCTCAACTGCTGAGACCCGTACGCAATGACTCCTTCTCCAAACATAAGCACTGCCCCCAAGCCAATACATGAAGCATCACAATAAAAAAGGTAGATCTTGATTGACTCTGTAAATACTAGTATCGGTGCTGATTTCAACCTCCCTTTTAGCTCTTGAATGGATGACTCACAAGAATCTGACCACAAGTACTTCACACACTTCTTAGTCAGTCCCATCAGTGGCATTGTGGACCGGGATAAGTCATGTATGAAACTCCTGTAGTATCTAGTAATCCCTAGAAAACTTTTTACCTCAAAGACGTTCTTTGGATGCTCCCAAGAAACTACTTATCTCACTTTCTCTGGGTCTACTGTTACTTCTGTCTCTGAGATAACAAGACCTAAGAAGTGAATCTGGTCCATCCAGAAGTGGAATTTTGAGAGCTTAACATATAACCGATGCTCTCTCAGTGTAATAAAAACGGTACCAAGATGGGTGGCGTGGTTGTGTCAATTGTGAGATTACACCAAGATATCGTCTACGAAAACCACCATGAAGGAATCCAAGTATGGGTGGAACACTCAGTTTATCAGTGGCATGAAGACTGTAGGCTTGTTCGTGAGACCAAACGGTATAAACATAAACTCGTATATACCATACCTGCTCCAAAAGGATGTAAGAGATATATCAGATGGTCTAACATGCAACTAATGATAACCAGATCTCAAGTCAATCTTCGAGAACATCTGGGCTCCTCGAAGCTGATCAAAAAGATCATTAATCTGTCGCAAGGGATATCAGTTCTTGACCATCAACAGGTTCAACTTCTGATTATCCACACAAAGTATGAGGGTACCATCTGCCTTCTTTGAAAACAGGATAGGCGAAGCCCATAGATATGTACTGGTTTATATGAAACCCTTTTCTTGAAACTTCTCTAAATGTTTCTTGAGCTCTTAAATCTTTGGTGTAGCGATCCTATAAGGAGGAATAGACACTGGTGCTGATCTTGGAATGAGTTCAATAGAAAAGTATACCTCTCACTGTAAAGGAAAACATGAAAAGTCCTCTAAAAAGAAATCTCTAAAATGATCCACCACTAGAGGAAAGTCCATATGTGAAGTCCCCTAGTCATCTAGTTATAGACTATAAATTTGAGCTGTAACTCCTCCCAACCCGTGATGATCGTGTCCCGCTCTGCTTCCCTGGACATCCCATTCTCGATTATGAAGAAACGATCCACCCTATGGTGATGTGAAACTCACCCTACAATGATAAAAGTCGACAACATTATAGAAGGGAACTAACCAATCCATTCTGAGAATGATGTCATAGCCTGTCATCTCTTGGAAATAAAGGTCCCAAAGTAGTGACACCCAGAAACCTCGAGAGGGAACTTGTTGCACTGACGTAAACCAACATTTCTATCCCCCAATAGAGTGTATAACATCAAGATATCAACAGAAGAAAAGATACAGATCCCAACGCTCTCTACAACAGAAATATATATAAAGCTATGGGAATCCCCTTTATCGAAAAGAGCATAATCTAAAACTGAGGCAACAAGGATCGTATATCTAACTGTAGAGGGTCCAGGATCCTGCTCCTGCTGGGCATGCTCCACTGCGAAAGTCTGACCTACACCATGGCTCTATGACCCTGCCTAACCACCCTAAGATGATCCACCCAATTTTCAATGGAATCCTGGCGACTGGTTATCTTGACTACGAACTCCACCTCAGCCCGAATGGCCAGAAGAACTCTAGTTTTCAGAATGAGGGGAAACTGGTGGTGTTGCTCCTAAATGAGAAGTCATAGAAGAACCCCTATCACCAGCTGCTGGTGAGAATATATGATAGAAGTGCTGAATATGAACCATCTTTCCGCAATATCGTCACTCCACTGGATCTCTCAGGCAATGTGGTCTCGTATGTCAGACCTTCCCACACTGGTATCATACCACTTGGCTACCTAAAGGTGCATTATACCTACTCGAATCTCCACGTGTAGTCTCCCTATGGCGCTTCCTGCTATCAACTGATGAAGAAATAACTTTGGATGCTAACTTCCCTGGCTCACAGCTCCAGAATCCCTCAAATTATGCTCTGTGACTAGTGTTGGGTTGGCTATAGAAGATATTTAAGTCAACCTAAAAATATTCACCCAAGCTCGAATGTCCTGTCTGAGACTATCCTCAAAAATCCTTGCAAGGAACAACCCATATCCCCCTAGAAAATGGGTAAAGTGTTGCAACTCAGTGAAGCAAGTATAGTACTCCAAAACAGAAAGAGTACCCTGATCCAAACTCATGAACTCTTGGGCTTGATCTGCCCTCAAGGTCACCAGATAGAAGTAATCGTAGAGGGTACATTGAAACCCATCCCAGGACATATCCTGTTGGCATCCTGAATGTGAGATCACGTCTCACCATCTCTTGGCATAATCCTGAAGCATATACATAGCGAGCTTGACCCTCCTCTCCAGAGGCATATCTAGGTGCATGAGGATCGTCAGCGTGGCCTCTAACCATGACTCTATAGCCTGCAGTCCTCCTTCCCCTACGAAAGTGGGAGGATGCTGCTGCTGGAAAACTCATGTCATCTCTTCCATAGATAGGGATGGGTGTGGTACTCCCTAGATAGTCTGCATGAACCTCATAAATTATTCTCAGAACTGTGCATCGACACTTGTGTCCGGAATAATGGTTGGTGCCAAGATTGGCACAACTGGAGGATCTACTGGATGTCCCTGATCATCTATGTACAGTGTCTAATCGATGCCCTATAACTGGCGTACAACCAGAGGATGTCTCAGTGGAATGAATCTATAAGTTTAAAAGCACCCCTTTGATCAAGATTATCAAGGACTGAAAAATGGAAGGGTAAAAATGGAACAGGAGAAATAAAGCATTAATGTTTTAAAAAACATGGATATATGACGTGTATAATTAACTACACTACGTGTTCCCTTAAGTCTTTCACATGGGTGTGTACTTCTGCCAAAACTGATCGTGTATCACCCAAAAAAAAACGATGTGTTGTCCTAACACATGGCATGTACTTGAATCCTCTTCCCATGCCCGAGTACTTCTGCACGACTAAGCTACAAGGTTCTCTTAGAACAAGACTACACAACATGTTTGTGACAGACACGGTGTGTACTAGATGATCTTCACTAACCCATGTTTTTAGTGACATGGTCGGATACATGGCTCACACTACATGGTGTGTTCCATATAGACACAGCCTATACTAAAGGATTTCCACCGACCCGTGTTGTTAGTTACATGGAAGGATTCTAGGTATTACTGTAACACCCAGAGATTTTATAAGATATATTCTTTTTAATCTCTTTAATATCTTCTATTGTACGCTACACCAAGATTATCTTGCGCTATACACGACACCGTATTATCTTGCAGTATACGAAACACTATTCTTGGCTCGTGTTACACACAATTTCAAGTTCATTTTATAAAAATTATTCTACGCAACATTAAGTACATATTTTGTTTAATGTATAAATGAAATAAGTTTTGAATTATGTTTTACGCAACACCAAAGGGAGATTTCACTACACGCAACCCTGACCTGTCTCGCATTACACACAATCACTACCTTCCTCGATAGCGTGTGTTGTACGCAATACCGGGTTTCACTAAACAATGATATATTGTTATAATATTATTATAGACTAGCCGTTATGAATAGTATTAGATAAATTTTTAATTTTATAACATTATTATTCATCTTAAACATTTTCTAAAACATGTCATGTGAACAAAATAAATTTTTTGGGTAAAATATGTATTTTTCAAAAAATGCAGTTTTGCAGCCTTTTGATGGCGCACCAACTTTAAATCTAGTTTTTGACATGTTTATAAGTTTAATTTGAAAAAATAAAATTTTTCTTTGTCATTGAGATATAAAAATTTTCTTTGGATAAAATTGTCATATTATTCTGATAACTTTCATATTTTAATGAATAGTAAAAACACGCTATATTTTAATTAAAAACAACTTTTTTCATCGTAATAATTTAAATGGATAAATTATAATATTGAATGGTTTTAAAGTATAAATAGAATATATTTTTACCATTTAATATAATTTATTTCATTATCATTGATTTTACATTGAATTGATAGGTAAAATCATTTCAATCTTTTGCAATGTTTTAAACGAAAACCCGTTCTCTTTTGACAACGGGATTAATTTTAATTTAATTTCTGCAACTTCTGTGTATTGAATTCAGAAAAATGGATTCCATACTTGGAATCAGTGGGTCCAAATTATATTAATATACTACTTTTTATTTTTGGGTATTATGAATAGTAACTACGGTAAATTTTATTTACCATAGTAAAAGGTAAATCGGGTAATTAAGGGTAAATATAATATTATAAAATCACCCTAACACTTTTCATAATACAATTGGATGATTATATTTCATCCAAAGTAATATTTGGGTCAAAATGGAATCCATTAGAACCCACTTGGAGGTGATTAAGACCTTTAGTTTATTTTATTTAAAGGAAAGTGAAATATGTCTCACTCAAACATTAATAATTAAAGTATTTTTAATATAAGGTTATACAGGATATAAATTCAGTTATAAATACTAATTTGGAAGATAAAATGTTTTTATTTATCATCGTAATTTATTTGTAATTTTTAAGAGTTATTTAATTACCTTATTAGTTTATACATTAATGATGCAGAAATTATTTAATTATTAAAAAAATCAATAATATTGTTTTTATTGAAATAGTAATACATATTAAAGGGATCAAAAATCGGAACAAAACTTATTGGTAGTGTATATATACACCATAATCATTCAATTACCAAATATATGACCATTTGAAGTCTAATAAAATTGATTATGACACTTATATTATATTATTTTATATGATGTCCTAGTTGTCACGTTCATAATTTAATAAATATAACATTTTAAAATTCGGGTGTTTTAGAAGATAAATCCAACTAAATGTATTATTATGAAAGATATAAGATTTATCTTCATCCTAATATTTTATTTTTAATTTTTATGCAACAAATAAGTATATTTAATAATTATACAAAAATGTTGTAGTAATTATTTTATTAAGAGAAATATCAAATAAATGGTTTTACAAATAGTAAAATAAATATTATATGAACTATTTAATGTGCTCCACTAATTATCTAGATTACTATGACATCTTAGGAACCTATTAAATATTTTAGTTTAAATATATACTTTATGTGGATTTAATTTAAATTCAAATAAATGAATAGTGTCAAAATTTACACTATTGTTATTTTATAAAAATAACATATTATTAAATTGTTTAAAAATCACAAAAAAAATTAAAAATTTAAAATTTAAAATTATATAGTCTAAAATGTCATAAATGATCTAATTATGGATAATTAACAGCACACAAGTAATTATTTACAACAATTCAAAATTTAGAATCTTATTACCACAAAAAGAATTTAATAGATTAAATAAGGATAAATCAAGTTGATAATGTTTAAAATAAATTCCCTACATGTCTAAATTTTATTGGTTGATGATATTACAACCCTATATCATCTAATCTTCGAATATGAGTAATTTGTGGAGGTTTTTAAGTGGGGTTAGATTTATTATAAATTAATATTTTTAAGATTTCCAACGGTGCCCCTCTCCTCCCTTATAAAAATGGAACCGCTTCCCACTTCTCTTCACACCCTTTTTAGCCTTGAATCTCGTCCAACCCCTACCCATTACTCTTCTTCACTTCCCTAGAAACATTATGGAGGTTCTTTTATTCCCAAAAGACCAACTCTACTTCCTTAAGATAAGGCTTAAAGAGGTGCGTCAAAGAAGAGGTAATCTCTTCTTCTGATTCTCTCAAGTTTCTTCCTTATTCTACTTCTTCTTATTTAGTTGTATCATTATAAAGTAATAACATTAGTATTACTTATATATTGATATGTTATTATAAATATGAAACAACCTTATTTCACCTTCTATCCATCCTACGGAAAATGAATTCACCGCGCGTGCATACGTACGGAATACCGTCTCCACGCCGTGGTGTAATCTGTTTTCGACCACCACCTTACATGGATGGGTATAATGGTGTAAATAAATAACTATATATGATTATTTTAAATTTATATTGAGTCTTAAATATTATATATACACTTCAATACAATTCCACGATCATGAGAATGATATCATCGCTCGTGCGTACGTACAGACTACTGTCTCCACGACGCGATGAGATTCATTCTCCATGTTAACCACTCATGAATGATTATAAAGTATATATAATAAATAATAATGAAATATATGACATAATTAAGCTACTGGATTTATGTATATATATATATATATATGTCATCTACTTACTTTCATTCAAGTCAATAAAGAAAGGAAAACAACATTTATGCGTACGTACGACCTACCGTCTCCATGAACGGTGTGTTTCATTTCATTTATCTATCTATTATATATATATACTGAATATATATGATATATAAATCATGTTTTAAATTCTGTAAGTAAGTAAATCATGATATAATTAATAATAATATTAAGAACAATAAGTCCAAACACGTACGATAAATGATTTTTTTACCCAAAACGCAACTTTAACATGGAATTGACAAATGAACGGGTAATATAAATATCTAAGTGAACCATATATGATATAATAACAATGAATATGATTCTTTAATAATTAAATGACATTATTTAAATCATTATACATGATTTTTGGATACATTCAAAGCATATCGGACATAAGGTAAGGGATAACTATTCCAATCTCATTCTTATCCGAGATTGTTATTCGTAAGTATTTACTGGGGTTATTGTTATCATCCATGCCCAAGTTCTCTAAAAACATTTTAATGTATTTATAAAGTAATTTTTACCCATTTTTGAAATTTAACACACTTTATGAAAGGAATATTACTTTTGTTTACCACACAGGGAACTTTTTAACTTTTCCAACAAAAGCACGAGAAAAATGTTATTTTTAAGTTATACGACATGAAGGGATTTTTACGGTTTCATAATGCCTCTTTTTTATGAAGCTTACTCTACAATATTTTATTATTATTTTCAACAAAATACTTTTCTTTTAAAATTTCATGGAATATTGTAAAAATAAAATGATTTTGAAGAAGAAAGTATATTTTCCTCAAGAATTCATTTCAAGTGTTTTATCAAAACCATTTTCCATCTAAGATGACATTATTTCATATGTGTATGTTTCAAGTATAATGTCTCTATTATTTACATGGTTTAATTTTTCTTATGATGAAATATCTATTTGTTTTATATGGATTATGTGATGATGGGATGATGTTTATGAAACCCATTTTATTCTTTGGGTTATGATGAATGCTTAATGTTTATTTTGTAGAACAAGTAAGAATGATTTTATTATGAGATGGGTGGGACCTATATCTCCCTCAAATGAATTGGGTAATGATTTATATCTCATGAGATAGACATGGATGGAACGGTAAGTTAATCTGGTTCAGTGTTATAGGACTGAAATGAGGAGTGAAATCGATTCAGAAAGGGACTTTGTCCACTAAGATGGTCTTGGCAACAATGCCATTGCTACTTTGGAAATCATAACATGTGCTGAATGGTTTACACAATTACATGTTTTATTCCCATTATATTTTATCATGGTTGATGTTCCATTATGATGTATGCCTTACGTACCTCCACGATTTATGTCTTTTATAAAGATTTTGATGTTTAAATTTCATGTTCATGTTTTTTGCTTTCAAATGTTTATGGATTGTTTTATGTTCTCTATGTTTGCAATTACTGAGCATTTGAGCACACCCTTTTTATGTTTTATTTTCCCCAGGAGATAAATAAAGTTTTTAGGTAAGGAAACAAAAAGGGGAAGATCGTTATGGGAGATGTTTAAGATCTTCCAACATGATTAGAAGTTTATATTCCAAGTTTCAAAGATACTAAACTATTACGGTCCTTTGGTGTCTATTTTTGTTATGTATTAAGTATTCCGCAAAAGTAATGTAATGTCCTTGTACGTCAAGCTTTGGGTCTCTACAGTTGGTATCAGAGGAAAGGTTTAGTTAACCTTTGGAAACTAGGATGCGAAAACTTTAGTGAGATACCTATAGATATTTCTAAGGTATGTCTAGGGATTTCCTTAAGGTTATGTATAAGTATAGGTTATAATCCTAGATTTATGGTAATGATGTTAGAATTAAACCTAAGATGTTAGATATTGAAGGTACTCCCCCTTTATTATGTTGTTTTCCCTAGAATGATATTTTCCTCTCACGCTATTCTTTTTGGGTTTCATACGATGGTTGTAACCCGAAGGAACCGTGTTGATCAATATAATGGAAAATGCAATGATTTTCCTCCTGAACAACCAAATGTGATTGGAGATGGAGTACAAAATCTTATTGATATAGTTACATAAGCTATGAATCATTCTGGACATCCAAATGAGCAGAGAAGGGAACAATATTCTATTGAGTCCTTCATGAGGCAATGTACACCTTCTTTCAGTGGGTCTTTTGATCCACTTGTTGCTGAACAATGGATCAGTACCATTGAAAAGATATTTTCCATAATTTGTTGTTCATAGCATGAAAAAGTTATTTTGGTTGTTTACTGTTTAGAAGGTGAAGTAGACTAGTGGTGGACTCTAATTAAGAATACAATGCCTCGAGATGAAATTGAATCCATGGAATGGGATGAGTTCAAGAACTTATTTTTCAATAATTACTTCCCTCGTATTCTTAGACCAAAGATGGAAAAGTATTTCCTTGAGCTTAAGAAAAGGATGATGATTTTGTTGGTATATACGTGGTGAATTTTACATGGCTTGCAAGGTATGCATCTGGATTTATCATCTAACCTGAAAGTAAAGTTGATCGATTCTTCAGTGGCTTAAAACCATGTCTTTGAATGGTATTAGCTATAAGAGTCTTCAATGGCTATGAAGAAATTGTGCGTTGTTCTATCAAGGTAGAACTCGATGTTGGTGTTACATATCCATCTCAGGGTTTTGAAAAGAAACGAAAGATGGAGTTCAAGGAGAAATATCATAACAATGGTGAAAAGAAGATGAATGTTTCTTTATGCTCAAAGTGTGGAAAGAAGTATGGTGGAGATTGCCTAAAAGGTACTAGAAAATGTTTTAAGTGTGGAAAAGAAGGTCATCGAGCAGTTGATTGTCAGAGTAATGGAAAAAAGGTTTCTAATGATGTGAATAGAGAAAAGAATACAGAGAACTCTCCACCAACACCTAAATGCTTCAAGTGAAAGGAAATGGGGCATTATGCTAATAAATGCCCTAATCCAAGGGTTATTGATGATCGATATGAGAAACCACATAAGGAAAAGGACAAAGGGAAGTCACATGAAATCACTACTAGTGATGTTGAATATGACAATGATGTGGTGGAATGATTAAGTGTTTATGTAATGGGATTACAAAATAATGTTGAATATAGTATCGTGGAATATTGGAATATTTATGTATTGGTCCATTGTGGTTTTCTATAATAATATGGTACTGGTAACCATGAAAAGTGATTGAAATAATTTTGGAAAGTAGATGATAAGAGCATAAGGAAGGGATAAAGAGAAAATTAATTGAACTCATGACTGATAAAAGGAAAAAGTTATATCATGGTTTGAGTATATAGGAATTTGGTGATTTTGGTATGTGGAAAGAGTCACCTTTTGACAGTATTCATGTTTTCACTATGGTTCTATGGTAATTTCTGTTTCAAGAGAACACATGATTAAAAAATTCACATATTTGGAGTGTGACCAACAAGATATATCGTATGATAAAATGATGTTATTCACGTTCTTGTTATGTGACCTTTCCAGTAATCATTTTCTGTATACTATGAGATTGGACAGATGTATTTTGGATAGGTCTAAAGATTGGAAAGGGTTATTTCAAACATCAGATAACATTGTTTAAGGCTAGGAATTTTTTTTCGATATTATTGCAGGAATGTTATTATAATGTAGTTTTAGAAAAAGGGACAACCTGTAAGACGGGAGACAACCCGTCGTGTCGGACAAGGCTGTGGGAATAGAACCCACAACCGAAGTGTGACAAGCCTTTATCACATACCACTGGCCTACAGGAAGTCCCTGGTTAGTAGAAACTAGTTTTATTATATTAAAAAGTATGATATATGAAGTATAAGTCCATATATGATTAATCTCACTATAGATGGACTTATGTATATTTGATAACTTTTGCTAACCTTTTGTTTGAGACAGATGGAATGACCTATCATTCTATCACATGATCTGCTAACACTTCATGAATGACAAGTTCAACTTCATTTCTTTAAGAGATGAAGTAGAAATTGTCCACGAAATGACCAACGGTGATATTGTACCAAAATCAAGTACGTATTTCTTTTTCAAAAATTCTTCGACTTTAGGGAAATGATCTTGAATATGAAAAAAATGTTGTCCTAATGCCCTTATATCCGATGAATCAGATGGTACCTTAGATCATCACAAATTTATGGCTTTGTGACTGCTGGATTTATCATACCCATGTCCTCAACCACTCTCCATCAGAACTTGATGGTTAGATTTCTCTTCCATATCCATATTTTCACCTATGTTCTCATATGTGGAAACCCAGTGATGAGTCAATTTGGGTAACCAATATGTTTCATACTTCACTTTTTAAAATGAAGTTTTTTTATTCATTTTTACAATGTGGGTTTCTATTAAAACTTTCGAGTATTAAACCATTTATAACTCCGACGAATTTCGAGGGAGAAATACATTTTAAGGGGGGTAGAATGTAACACCCCGAGATTTTATAAGATATATTATTTTTAATATCTTTAATATATTCTATTGTATGCTACACCAAGATTATCTTGTGGTATACGCGACACCGTATTAGCTTGCAGTATACACAACACTATTCTTGGCTCGTGTTACACACAATTTCAAGTTCGTTTTGTAGAAATTATTCTATACAAAATTAAGTATATATTTTATTTAATGTATAAATTAAATAAGTTTTGAATTATGTTTTACACAACATCAAAGGGAGATTTAACTACATGCAACCCTGACCTGGCTTGCATTACATGCAATTGTGACCTTCCTCGATAACATGTGTTGTACGCCATACCAGGTTTCACTAAATAATGATATATTGTTATAATATTATTATGGACTAGCCGTTATGTATAGTATTAGCTACATTTTGAATTTTATAACATTATTATTCATCATACACATTTTTTAAAACATGTTATGTGAACAAAATAAATTTTTCGGGTAAAATAAGTATTTTTCAAAAAATACAGTTTTGCCGCCTTTTGATGGCACGCCCACTTTAAATATAGTTTTTGAAATGTTTATAATTTTAATTTTATGAAATAAAATTCTTCTTTGTGATTAAGATATAAAAATTTACTTTGGATAAAATTCACATATTATTCTGATAACTTTCATATTTTAATGAATAGTAAAAAAATGCTATATTTTAATTAAAAACAACCTTTTTCATCGTAATAATTTATATGGTTAAATTATAATATTTAATGGTTTTAAAGTATAAATAGAATATATTTTTTTCCATTTAATATAATGTATGTCATTATCATTTATTTTACATTGAATTCATAGGTAAATTCATTTCAATCTTTTGCAATGTTTTAAACAAAAACCCGTTTTCTTTCGACAAAGGGGTTAATTTTAATTTAATTTCTGCAACTTCTGTGTATTGAATTTGGAAAAATAGATTCCATATTTGTAATAAGTGGGTCCAAATTATATTAATAGACTACTTTTTATTTTTCAGCATTATGAATAGTAACTACGGAAAATTTTATTTACCATAGTAAAAGGTAAATCGGGTAATTAGGGTAAATATAATATTATAAAGTTATTCTAACACTTGTATTAATACAATTGGATGATTATATTTCGTACTAAGTTATATTTGGGTCAAAATGGAATCCATTAGAACCCACTTGGAGGTGATTAAGACCTTTAGTTTATTTTATTTAAAGGAAAGTGAAATATGTCTCACTCAAACTTTAATAATTAATTTATTTTTAATATAAGGTTATACAGAATATAAATTCGGTTATAAATACTCATTTGAAAAAAAATGTTTTTATTTATCGTGGTAATTTATTTGTAATTTTTAAGAGTTATTTAGTTACCTTGTTAGTTTATACATTAATGTTGCAGAAATTATTTATTTAGTAAAAAAATAAATAATATTGTTTTTATTGAAATATAAAGGGATCAAAAACCTGAAAAAACTTATTGGTAGTGTATATATACACCATAATCATTCAATGACCGGATATATTACCGTTTTAAGTCTTATAAAAGTGATTATGACACTTATATTATTTTATTTTATATGATGTCAAAGTTGTCACCATCATAATTTAATAAATATAACATTTTCAACTTTTGGTGTTTTAGAAGATAAATATGACTAAATGTATTATTCTGAAATATATAAGATTTATATTCATCCTATAATTTTATTTTTAATTTTTATGCAACAAATAAGTATATTTAATAATTATAAAATAATGTTGTAGTAATTATTTTATTAAGAGAAATATCAAAGAAATGGTTTTAAAAATATTAAAATAAATATTTTATGAAATATTTAATGTGATACACTAATTTTCTAGATTACTATGACATGTTAGGAACCTATTAAATATTTTAGTTTTAATATATCCTTTGTGTGGATTTAATTTAAATTCAAATAAATAAATAGTGTCAAAATTGACACTATTGTTATTTTATAAACATAAGATATTATTAAATTGTTTAAAAATCAAAAAAATATTTAAAAATTATAAATTGAAATTTATATATCCTAAAATGTCATAAATGATCTAATTATGGATAATTCACAGCACATAAGTAATTATTTATAACAATTTAAAATTTAGAATCTTATTACAACAAATAAAATTTAATAGATTAAATAAGGATAAATCAAGTTGATAATGTTTAAAATAAATTACCTACAAGTCTAAATTTTATTGGTTGATGATATTAAAACCCTATTTCATCTTATATTTGAATATGAGTCATTTTTGGAGGTTTTTATGTTGGGGTATATTTATTATAAATTAATATTTTTAAGATTTATAAAGGTGTCCCTCTCCTCCCTCATAAAATGGGAACCCCTTCTCACTTCTCTTCACACCCTTTTGAGCCTTGAATCTCGGCCAAACCCTGACCATTACTCTTATCCACTTCCCTAGAAACATTTTGTAGGTTCTGATCTTCTCAAAAGACCAACTCTACTTCCTTAAGGGAAGGCTTAAAGGAGGTGCGTCGAAGAACATGTAATCTCTTCTTTCGATTCTCTCATGTTTCTTCCTTCTTCTACTTCTTCTTATTTAGTTGTATCATTATAAAGTAATAACATCAGTATTAATTATATAATCATATGTTATAATAAATATTAAACAACCTTATTTCACTTTCTATCCATCCTACAGAAAATGAATTCACCGCACATGCGTACGTACAGAATACCGTCTCCCTGCCGTGGTGTAATATGTTTTCGACCAGCACCTTACTTGGATGGGTATAATGGTGTAAATAAATAACTATATATGATTATTTTAAAGTGATATTTATTTTGAAATATTATATATACACTTCAATACAATTCCACGATCATGGGAATGATATCATCACTCGTGCCTACGTATGGACTACCGTCTCCACGACGCGATGTGATTCATTATCCATGTTAACCACTCATGAATGATTATAAAGTATATATAATGAATAATAATGAAATATATGATATAATTAATCTAATGGATTTATATATATATATATATATGTCATCTACTTACTTCCATTCAAGTCAATAAAGAAAGGAAAACAACGTTCATGCGTACGTACGGCCTACCGTCTCCATGAACGGTGTGTTTCATTTCATTTATCTACCTTATATATATATATATATACTGAATATATATGATATATAAATCATTTTTTACATTATGGAAGTAAGTAAATCATGATATAAGTAATAATAATATCAAGAACAACAAGTCCAAACACGTACGATAAATGAAACAATTTTACCCAAAATGCTACTTTAACATGGAATTGACAAATGAATGGGTAATATAAATACCTAAGTGAACCATATATGATATAATAACAATTAATATGATTCTTTAATAAGTCAATGAAATTATTTAAATCATTATACTGGAGTTTCAGATACATACGAAGCATATCAGACATAAGGTAAGGGATAACTATTCTAATCTCGTTCTTATCTGAGATTGTTATTCGTAATTATTTACTGGGGTTATTGTTATAATCCATGCCCATGTTTTCTAAAAATGTTTTCATGTATTTATAAATTCCTTTTTACCCATTTTTAAAATTTACCACATGTTATGAAAGGAATGTTACTTTTGTTTACCACACGGGGAACTTTTTGACCTTTTTGACAAAAGTAAGAGAAAAATGTTATTTTTAACTTATACAGCATGAATGGATTTTTACGATTTCATAATGCCTCATTTTCATGAATCTTACTCTACAATATTTTTTTAATATTTTCAACAAAATATTTTTCTTTTAAAATTTCATGGAATATTGTGAAAATAAAATGATTTTGAAGAAAAAAGTATATTTTCCTCAAGAATTCATTTCAAGTGTTTTATCAAAACCATTTTCCATGTAAGATGACATTATTTCATATGTGTATGTTTCAAGTATAATCTCTATATGATTTACATGGTTTCATTTTTCTTATGATGAAATATCCATTTGTTTTATATGGATTATGTGATGATGGGATGATTTTTATGAAACCCATTTTATTCTTTGGGTTATGATGAATGTTTTAAGTTTATTTTGTGGCACAAGTAATAATGATTTCATTATGAGATGGGTGGGACCTATATATCCCTCCAATGAATTTGGTAAATATTTATATCTCATGAGATAGACATGGATGGAATGTTAATTTAATCTGGTTCAGTGTTACATGACTGAAACGAGGAGTGAACTCGATTCAGAAATGGACTTTGTCCACTAAGATGGTCTTGGAAGCAATGCCTTGGCTACTGTTGAAATCATAACATGTGGTGAATGGTTTCCACAATTACATGTTTTATTCCCATTATATTTTATCATGGTTGATGTTCCATTATGATATATGCCTCACGTACTTCCACGATTTATGTCTTTTCTCAAGATTTTGATGTTTAAATATCATGTTCAAGTTTTTGCTTTCAAATGTTTATGGATTTTTTTATGTTCTCTATGTTTGCCCTTACTGAGCATTTGAGCTCACCCTTTTTATGTTTTATTTTCCCCAGGAGATAAATAATGTTTTTAGGTAAGGAAACAAAAATGGGAAGATCGTTATGGGAGATGTTTAAGATCTTCCAACATGATTAGAAGTTTATATTCCATGTTTCCAAAGATACTAAACTATTACGGTCCTTTGGTGTCTATTTTTGTTATATATTAAGTATTCCGCAAAAGTAATTTAATGTCCATGTATGTCAAGATTTAGGTCTCTACAATTACACTACATGGTGTGTTCATGACTGACATGACACGTATGCTTGAGTTTTTTTCAATCCGTGTCGTTAGTCACATGGGCAGGCACATGGTCTAAACACATGACATGTACGTGTGGTACATGGAATGTCCCACCAAAATTCTCCCAACCCCATGTCTATTCCCACACAACAAGTGACCTTGTTAGAGACTACATTATGTGTAAATAGAGTACATGGTGTAAATAGAGGACACTGTGTGAACTTAAGAAAAACAGTTTCTTCTTGAATATAAGAACACATGGCATGTATTCAAAACTACATGGCATGTATTCTAGACTTTTATGGATAGTAAGCCTCAGAAAATACTCCGGAATCCCAGAAAACACTGAAACAAACACTAAAGTGACAAATTCATATTCATGAGGGCCCATAATCCCTAAAAATCAAATATTGACATCTATTACATGTCACATAAAAGAAAAAAACAAGGCAATGGTCCACCAAATTCTGATCCATGAGGGCCCATAACACCTCAAGAACCAAAGATTGGTGTTCGTTAAAACAAAACCTTACACAAATCAATACCCTATCAAATAGAATGTACATTATCAAGGCATCTATAACAACAACATGCATATCTAGCACAACATCTATCACAACAACATGAAATCACTAATGCCCCCTAAATGGCATGGAAAAAATGCATGACATGTGATTTTTAGCAAGTTCCTATATGATGAATGAGATGGCATACCCTCATCTCATCGAGTTTCAATAGAAATAGAACCACAATAATATCGATAATAATAGCACAAATCATGTGAATCACCCAATGGTGAAATCAAATTAACCATAATATTAAAAAACCAGAAAATTGCAATAAACGAGGTAAGTTTTCCTTTCCCTGTACATGGGTTAGCTACTCCTAAGAACATCTCATTACCAAGTACCTATTTTCAACTTATCCCCAAATATAGGCTCCAAAAAGTAATTCAAGAAGAAAATAACCCCTCTGATACCATTTTTTAACATCCCGGTTCCGGAATCCACCTAGAGACTATCCGTACCCGGTTGGTCACATGGCCTCAAGTGAATTTCCCCAAATGCCAGAGGCTACCGACTAGTAGTGAGGGCCTTTGGTGTGACAGTGGGGAAAATATGCCCTCTCTGGCAGAGTAACACCACAGAATTAAAACAAAAAGCAATAGAGGAATCAGTAACATTACCATAAAAAAAAATAAATAATGGAGGGATGAATAAATAAATAGCTGAAGCACATATATAATGATTCATGATACACATGTATAAGAAAGCATCCAAACAAGTCACAATGCTGAAATACAGTACTAAACCAAATTACAAGAAAAACAGTAAACAACTCCACAACATCGTAAGCCAAAGCATGGTCTCATTCTCTCTAGATCCAAAGTAGTCAATTACCTATAGTAGTAGGGTGCTTTCCCTTATCTATACCTGCAACAATTTAATCTGTTTGGGCCCAAAATCATGGGCCAAACAGGGTGTGAGACTAAACCCTAGTAGGTAACCACTAAGAGATCAGGCCCTAATAGTCAGTGAATATATATGGCAGGAAATAAATAGAAGAAGCGGTAAACAAGGAAGTAATCAACAGTAAACATTCTTACAGATTCAAATAATTAAAATACCACATATCAATTAAGAAAATAATCAAAAACAGGTAACCCTCTGAGAAGTACTCACAGCCTATCCCCTCTGGTCCTACCTGGCAAACACAGGCAACCCTCTGGTAATCACACACAGTCTCACCCATATTTTTTAGCTTTAGAATAGACTCTTTGAGGAAGCACTCATCATAAATTCCCCCTATAGTCAAGTGTGATCAAATACTCTCTGAAGAAGACCTCACCGTAAATTCCCTCTATAGTCTTTTAACAATAACCTACTGACACTCTAAGGAAGCACTCAACATAAATTCCTCTTATGGCCTCATAATGTAACTATAGACACTCTAAGGGAGAACTAAACATTAATCCCCCCTATGGTCTCACAACATGATAATAAATAAAGACACTCTCGAGAAGCTGTTACATCCATTCTCCCTATGGTCTACTACTATAGGTTCTCACGGCCCTGTGTAAGTCAAACAAGAATTGCAATGAATAGAGGCCAAAGTAAACCTCAAGAAATAATTGGATACCAATTTTAAAAAATAACAATATGTCAGATAAAAAATCACTCCATCATAACGATACTAGTCATGGGAAACAAACAGTAGCCTAACAGGAAAACTAGTCCAAATGGTCAAAACTTGAAAACATAGGAAAAACCTCAATAGTATGGAAAAGTAAAATCTCTTCTCAACAAATAACCTCTATCTAATCAATGTAGGACATATAAGGAAAACAATAGGGCTAAAAACATAAACGCGCAATACCCCGTTCATGGGTATTGAGCACTTTTGCACATAATACTAAAAGAATATCTACATAAAGGCACAAACCACCTACCTTAGAATCGGGAGATCAATATACTTGAGTCTCAGGACTTGAATCACCTTATAAAGTTGTAGATATACATAAATATCTAAAACATTCAACCCATGATATCTCACGAGAGAGAAGGAATCAGAAGGTGTTCAAGAAGAAGAGAGAACTCACTGATACACTTCCAACGCAACAGACAGAGTTCAATTCAAAGAACAGACGCTCGATCGGGGGCTCAGAGAATATCTACGCCATATGAACACTCTTGGATGAACTAGGTCAAGAAGAAGACAATTATTTCCCTCAGACATGACCCCAATGCATTTAATGAAAAAAATAAAGTACACGATGTGCACTTTCCCTTACCTTCCCCCGCATTAGGCGGTGTCCTGGTCTCCACACACGACCATGTGCTCGGCCGTCACATGGCTTGTACACGGCCACCTGTGAAATCCAAGTACACGACGTATACTTATAAAGTAAATGGCGTGTACTTCTAAATTTTTTAGAAAATCCACTTTTTCTCAAAAACACCAAAAAAAGGAAAACATATCTAATAAGAAGATCTGGGTTCTTACAAACTTCCCCCATTAAATAAATATGTTCCTGAATTTCCATAGCAAGGAGACATAAAATATGAATCCTCAAATAGCTCCGGCCGCTATGATCATACACCAGCCTCCCTCTCCCAAGTCTCATCCTATACTCACTCATGCTGCCGTAGCACTCGTAATAGAGGAACAGATCGGCCATGGAGAACCCTCTCCCTTCAATCAAAAATCCTAATAGGATGCTCATCAAATGAGGTTTCCACCTCCAACTAAACCCCTTTGGGTTGAAGAACATGATACGGGTCTGAGAAGTAACATCGAGGCTGAGAAATGTGAAATACATCATTCATAGCCCAGTACCTCTAAGGCAATTATAGAAGATAAGAAACTGGCCCGACTCTCTCCAAAACCTCAAATGGCCTGACGTACCTCGGCGAAAGTGTACCCTCTATCATAATCCTATTGTGCCCCAAACTCAGTGTGACACGTAGGAAAACCTGATCCCCATCCTCAAACTCCAAAGTCCGTCTCCACTGATTAGCATAAGACATCTTTTGAGACTGTGCAGTAGCCATCCTCTTTAGAATCTACTCTATTTGCTATGTGGTCTTCTGGACAAGATGAGGTCCCAGCATAGCTGCCTCTCCTGCCCCCAGCCAACTTAAGGGTTATCATCATAGACTACTGTATAAATCCTCATTGGGTGCCATCTGAATAGGTTCTTGAAAACTATTATTGTCGGAAAACTCCATAAGAGGTATGTGATTTTCCCAAGAACCTACAAAATCAAGGATGCATGGTCTCAGAATGTCATCATGAACCGAAATCGTACACTTGGATTGTTCATCTCTTTGAGGGTGGTAAGATGTACGTAAAAGTACCTATGTACCCAAAGACTTCTGTAGCCCCTACCAGACCCGAGAAGTAAAACGAGCATCCATGTCTGAAACAATGGAGTGTGGAACTCCATGTAAACGTACAATATCACAGATTTACAACCGTCCTATATCATCAACACTAAAGGTCTTTTTGATCGGTAAGAAGTGAGAAACCTTTGTTAGTCTATCAATGAAAACCCATACAAAATTATTCCCTTGAGGCAACCTTGGAAAACCTATCACGAAATACATCGTGACATCATTCCACTTCCACTCAAGAATGGGTAACTATTGCACAGGCCCCGCTAGTCGCTGATGCTCCACTTTTACCAGCTGACAGGTGGAACACCTCATGATGAACCCAAAAACATCTTTCTTCATACTTAGCCAGCAATACTGATGGTGTATATCACAATACCTCTTGGTGACACCAGGAAGAACTACCCAAAATGAGGAATTAAAGTCCCGCATCAAGTCCTCATGTATGTCTGCTAACACCCATACGCACCCCTAGAAACACAAGTCTCCTCTTCAACTATCGTCCATCTAGGAATAGGGTCCACTATAGAAACACTCTCCCCTAAGACTAGGCCTTTAGAATATGATAGCTTCCTCATTCGCACTCAATCAAGAAGAGTAGAGGTAACAGCTATAGAAGATTGAAATGTTTTCCCCTGACTGTTATGAACATCCAAATTCATCTAATAGAAAAGAGCCATAATCTGCCACTCACTGATGTCCTTATAAACTGCTTGTATTTGAGTCCTTCTGCTCAATGCATCAGTCACAGCGTTGCCTTTCCCTGGCATATAGGCAAGCTCAATGTCAAAGGAATGAAGGTACTCAACCCACCTTCACTGTCTCAAATTTAGGTTACGCTAGGTGAAGATATTCTTGATACTTTTTTTGGTTAGTGAAAACCACTAAATTCTCTCACAAAAGATAATGTATCCAATATTATATGGCATGAACAACTTTTTCCAACTCAAGATCGCGCGTTGGGTAATTCCTCTCAGGTGGTCTCAACTGCCGAGACCCGTTTGTAATGAATCATTCACAATGCATAAGCACTGCTCCCAGCCCGATACCTGAAGAATCATAATAAATAGTGTATCTCTTGCCCAGATCTGGAAATACTAGTATCAGTGCTGATGTCAACCTATCTTTTACCTCCTAAAAGACTTAATTTTAAGAATCTACCCACAAGTACTTCGCACCCTTCTTAGTCAGGCCCGTCAGTGGCGCTGCTAAGCATGAGATGTCCTATATGAAACACCTATAGTATCCATCCATCTGTAGAAAACTTCATAAATCAAATACATTCTTTGGTTTCTCCCAAGAAACTACTGCTCTCACTTTCTATAGGAACACTGATACTCCTATCTCTCAGATAACATGACCCAAGAATTTAATCTGGTCTACCTGGAAGTGGAATTTTGAGAGAATATTATATAACTGATGCTCTGTAAGTGTACTCAAAATGATATCAAGATGGGTGGCATGGTCGTGTCGAGTGTGAGAGTAGAGAAAGATATCTTCTATGAAGACCACCACGAAGGAATCCAAGTATGGGTGGAACACTCAGTTCATCATTTCCATGAAGACTGCAGGCACATTCGTGAGACCGAACGACATAAAACTATACTCATATAGACCATACCTGCTCTGAAAGGCTGTAAGAGGTATATCAGAAGGTCTAGTGCGCAAATGATGATAACCAGATCTCAAGTCAATCTTCAAGAACACTTGGTCTCCTCTAAGCTGATCAAAGAGATCGTTAATCCTCGGAAAGGGATATCGGTTCTTGACCATCAACTGGTTCAACTTCCTGTTATCCACACAAAGTTTTAGGGTACCACCCGCCTTCTTTGCAAACAGGTTAGGCAAACCCCAAGGAGAAGTACTGGGTTAGATGAAACCCTTTTATTGCAACTCCTATTATTGTTTCTTGAGCTCCTGTGACTCTGGTGTAGACATCCTATAAGGAGGAATGGACACTGGTGCCACTCATGGAATGAGCTCAATAGAAAAGTCTACCTCGTGCTCCAGAGGAAAACCTGAAAATTCCTCTAGAATGACATCTCTGAAATGATCCACTACTAGTGGAAAGTATACATGTGAAGTCCCATGGTCATCCAGATATAGACCAGAAATATGGGCTGTAACGCCTCCCAACCCATGATGCTCAGGTCCCGGTCTACTTGCCTTGACATCCCATTCACCCTTTTGAAGAAACGATCCACCCTCTGGTGACATGAAAGTCACCCTACAACAATAGCAGTCGACAAAAGCCTAGAACTGAACTAAAAAAATCCATTCTGAGAATGACACCATAGCCTTTCATCTCTACGACATAAAGTTTCCAAAAGAAGTGACACCTAGAAACCTCGAGGGGGAACTTCTTGCATTGACATACACCAACCATTATAGCTCTCAACGGAGTGTCTAACGTCAATATATTAGCATAATAACATATACAAAGATAAAGGCACTTCACAACAGTAGCATATATAAATCTATGCGAAGCCCCTATATTGAAAAGAGCAGAAGGTAAAACTGAGGCAACAAGAATTGTACCTCGAACTGTAGAGGGTCCAGGATCCTGCTCATGCTGGGCATGCTCAGCTGCCAAAGTGTGACCTACACCGCAACCCTATGACCCTGCCTGACCACCCTAAGCTGATCTACCCTTTTGTTGCTGGAATATTGGTAACTGGATATCTCGGCCACGACCTCCACCTCAGCCCAAATGGCCAGAAGAGCATCAGTTCCCAGTCTGAGGGTAAACTAGTGGTGATTCTCCTGAACGAGAAGTCATAGAAGAACCCCTGTCACTAGATACTAGTGAGAATATCTGACAAAAGCGTTGAAGATAACCCATATTTTCGTAAGATCGACACTCCACTGGGTCTCTCAGGCAATGTGGTCTCGTATACCTGACCTTCCCACACTGGCTGCATACCACCTGACTACCTGAAGGTGTATTCCACCTACCCGAATCTCAATGTGTAGTCTCCCTGTGGCGCTTCCTGCTATCAAATGGTGAAGCACTAACTTTGGATGCCAAATCGTCCTGGCTCACAGCTTCATAATCCCTCAGATTATGCTCTTTGTTTAGTGCCTGGTTGACTATAGAAGATATGAAAGTGATCTTGAAAATGTTCACCTGAGCCCAAATGTCCTGTCTAAGACCATCCTCAAACTTCCTTACTAGGAACAACCCATCTCCCCCTAGAAAGGGTGTAAAGTTCTGTAGATTGGTGAAGCGAGAAGAGTACTATATAACAGAAAGAGCACCCTACTACGAACTCATGAACTCTCAAGCTTGATCAGCCCTCAATGTATCCAAATATAAGATATCATAGAGGGTACGTTGAAACTCATCCCAATAAATATCTTGTTGGCGTCCTGCCTGTAAGATCACATCCCACCATCTCTTGGCAGAATCCTAAAGCATATACATAGTGAGATTGACCCTCTTCTTTGAAGGAATCCCCAGGTGCTCGAAGATTGTCAGCGTGGCCTCCAACCACAACTCTACATCCTACAGTCCTCCTTCCCTCAAGAAAGTGGGAGGTTTCTACTACTGGAAAACTCTCGTTAGCTCTGCTATAGATGGGGAAGGGTGTAGTGCTCCTTGGAAGGTCCTCCCAAACCTCATAAAGACCTCTCGGAACTGTGCATCAGCCCCTATGTCCAGAATGATGACTGGTGCCAAGACTGGCACAACTGGAGGATCTGATGGAATTCCCTGATCAGTTATGTTCGATGTCTGATTGATGCCCTGTAACTAGCGTACAAATAGATGACTTCTTGGTTTCATGACTCTACAAGGTGAAACACACCCCTTTGATCAAGATTATCAAGGACTAACAATTGGAAGGGTAAAAAGGGAACATGAGAAAGAAAGCATTAAAGTTTTACAAAATATGGATACACAATGTGTATACTTAACTTATGACATCCCACCTTTTTATTACATAACTTTTCATTACATTTTACACATAGAGGATCTTTAAAGTCTAGTGTCTTCGAATTCAGGAACATAAAACATGAAAAAACATAAAAAATTCTTCTAATCCACTTGTAAGGCTTCATCATAATTTCATCATAAGTACAATTACTGTATCTCATATACATGAAACATACATTAGATAAAAGGGAGAGCAAAAATCCCAGTAAGGGTAAACAAGGGAATCAATTTACTTGTGACATCAATAAGAACTTGAATAAAAACATAAGGACATGAGAAATGGAATTATAGGAATATAATAATGAAAATAACTTGAATAAGAACTTTAATATGTGGCTACAACATTTCATTTAGACATTCATGAACATATCACCAAGGTTTATCCCCGAGGTGTCATAAATATTACCAAGGTTATTCATCAAGGTATCGGGAAACTTTTCATCTCTACAGATTAATTCTTTACCCAATGCAATGGAGTGATATCAGGACGCACCCTTAATATGTATTTTTTTTTCATGTGATCCACATAGATCATAATTAAACATTTCATAAATAACCTATAGAGAATAAAATAAATGGGTTTAATTTTAAAATCACGACGTTTTAAAAGTTCTCAAAAACATGATCATTAAGTCATTTATAACCCATGGAAAGGGAGTGAGGGTTATATGTATGTCAATTAAAGAATAAAATATATCATCTCTATATATTTATGAACACCCATAGAAATGAAATAGGTCTGGGTATTCACATAGATAAACAAGGGAATTTCTTGAGAGAAAGAGATAGAAATTTTGAGACGAAATTTCTGCAGCATAACGGCTATATAACATGGTTTTAGAAAAAATTGAAAAGAGAGCGGAAAAGGGTAAACCAATAATAAATAATTAATAATACAGTATGGGTACTGAATAAGATCATGGTATGGATATTTCAATGACACACCACATGAAAAGGAAACATGAAAGAAACGAGGAGATACAGTTTCTTTTACGAGAAATTCGGCAGCCTAACAGTGTCACTTAAAAATTCAGAAACAAATTGATGAGAGAAGAAAGGGTCTATAATCATTTGGAAATAAAATGGACAGTAATAAGAACATATAAGAACATACCCTCAACATAAAAATATGAAAAATATAAGACACAACATATATGAAGTCATGACTTAAAAAGAGGAGGGTGATAGGATCCCTTACCTTGAAGAGTAACTTCGAAAGTTTGAAGGTCGGGACCTTGGGAGGCTTGAGGGAACCCTGGGAGGACTCTTTGGGAGGTAAAGATACCAGAACTTCATTGAGGAAGATTTTGGAATTAAATGAATGAGGGAAATTACTTGTTATTTATAGGGAAAGTGAGTGAATAAATTATTAATTTCAAGGGACACCTCATCGGTGGTATTGGAAAAATAATGGGATTTCCCATGGTATTTTCCCCTGGTATTGGCCAATTGGGACACCTCATAGAATATCTCATTATTCATAAGTCTAACAGAAATATTACATCATTATTACATCATTAATGATGTCATTAAACACCTAAAACTTAAAATTGCATTTTTACTATT
This sequence comes from Viscum album, assembly GCA_963277665.1. NCBI lineage: Eukaryota > Viridiplantae > Streptophyta > Magnoliopsida > Santalales > Viscaceae > Viscum > Viscum album. The sequence continues at coordinate 80,193,088 of OY728157.1, forward strand.
CACTGAAAATTCAACTGTTTCAGAAAAAACCCAAAAAATCACCCTAACTTAATATCGATGCTCTAAAATAAAAAATGAAGTCCATTTCATGAAAAAATTTTCTAAATATTTTTAATTTAATTTTTAAATAAAATCATTATTTATTACAAAAATACATCTTTAAAACTATAACTCATTTTGTAACACCTTAAAAAAGTAATCAAGGTCCCATAAAATTATTATATAACCATAAGACAATAAAGTAACAATTTTTGATTAAATTTTATGAAAATAAATTTCCATTTTAAATTATTAAATTAATTATAAAATTGTAAATAAAATATTTATGGCATACAGAAATACCAAAACTTAAACTATGATCTTTTTTTTCACTTTTAAGATGTCTAAAATGTATTTATACATTCATGGGTGATGTTTCAATTTTTTTTGTCAAATTACTATTCATTACTATTCATTACTATTCATATGAGTATGTTACTATTCTTACTTTACTATTCACTAAAAACCAAGTTGATCTTATGAGACTCTAAATTTTCTCATTGATCACAACTGTAGAAGACCATTTTTTGAAAATCAGTTTACATTATTAATTATTTAATGAATACAAAAATATTTTAAAATACCCCATTTTTCCTTAATACACATCCTATATTTATCCGAATATTTAAAATTCCCAAACTTTTCCATAAGAAGAAATAAAAAATTTTATTTATATAAAAGGATTACGCAAAGCAGCTAAGGTCTCGTTACATAGTTCCTTATAAGACCAGAATATGACCTAAGTGTAAGGTGTTCTATGGTGATAAAATCATGGGGTGGATCAGACAACATTGCCCGAGTGGTGATATCTATCAACTTGAACTTCTCTCTTAGGCGATTTCGTTCAAGATTCATACGTTGAAGTTCAGATTGGGCATGGTCAAGAGAAAAGCCCAGTGATGCTACCTCTTTCCCAAGCTCTGAAAGATGGGATTCATATAGCTTGAGTCTACTGGATGAGGCCATTCAATCTTCTTTCTGTATTAATTAACCAAGATAACCATATTTATAAAAACACAATGTTAAGATTATAGTTTCCAATGGTCATATTGACCAACGATCATATAACAGTTGAAACCCAATGGTATCATTTTAATTATACCCACTTCATTTATTAATGGAAATAATTTTGTTCATTATAAAATAAAATAACACACAAAATTAAGAAACAAATATAATTAAAAAGTTAGGGTCGTTACATTCTTCCCCCCTAAAAAAATTTCATCCCTGAAATTTTATCTCATACCATCTAATGGGAAAAGGTGTGGGTACTTCTGTCTCATGGACTCCTCTAGTTCCCAAGTCGCTTCTTCACTTTTGTGGTTCCTCCACAACACCTTAACAAGGTGGTTAGTCTTTGTGTGTAGAACCATGTAACATCCCGAATCTGGGTGCCACTCCACGGGTTCCCCGAACCTGGTTGTTCACATGACCTCAAGCGCATTTCCCCAAACGCCAAAGGCTGCCGACTAGCAGTGAGGGCCCAGGTCTGATAGTGGGGAAACTATGCCCTCATTTATCAAAGTGTAGCGCAGCGAAATACAAGATCAAACATACAACAACAATGGAAGCAGTAAAATATACATAACTGAAATGAACAAATGCAGTAAAAGAGAACCAACCGTTATATAGATAATGATGGAACATGTCTCTAGTTCTAAGAAAAAGGCCAGAACATGTTATACAATAATACAATACACAAAAAAGTACAGGTACAACAAATAAAGCAAAACAGTGCAACAAAAACATAGCAGCATCTCAAGGCTGTGCTCGGTCCCATGCTCCCCTACTCCTCTGCAACAATCATGTACCTGTATAGGGACCCTTTACCTTATCCACACCTGCAGAAATATAGTTTGTTTGGTCCGAAGACATGAACCAAACATGGTGTGAGAAATAAATCCCAGTAGGCACCCACCAAAGGCCCGTGCCCAACTGTTCGTGGAAGTGTGCAACAACAGTGTGTAGTAATAAATGTAATAAACTAAGAAGTACTCAAAAGTAACTAACCTCAATTGTTTTATTTCCATTTTAATTATTATTTATCACCTCCAAGCATGTGCTTCGACTTGGAAGGTATTCAAAGAAAATCACCTCAGTGAATATTCTAAATATCCGTGTCCTCAGACATATTATCCTTACCCTCAGGTAATCAGAGTCCCAACCCGTAGGTAATTGCCCTCAGGCATAACAGATATTTCCCTTAGGCGTATGAAGTGTCCCCCTCAGGCATAGAATCTAATGCCCTCAGGCATGAAAGGATTTTCCCTCAGGCTAAACAGAACATTGCCCTCATGATAAATAGAACACTGCCCTCAGGCTAAATAAAACACCGCCCTCAGGCAAAAGTAACTGGACCGAGCCCAACAGATAAGCAAGAAATTATATAAAATTCCTCTCAAGGCAATTTATAGCATACTAAATTTTACGGTATACCCTCATGTAACCTGTCCAAATAGATAAACAGAGGAACGCACCCCTAGGGTGGTCCTAGATCCAAGCAGTGATCCCAAACAGCAGTTTAAACTTGTAATTAAATTATCTATACAATTCTAGATATCTATATATCTTTTCAGAAAAGGCCTCATCCATACGACACCCCAAACATGGGTTTGTAGCACAATAGTACACAAAAACACAAAACAATTGGAATTTAAACACCAGAACACCTACCTCGATCGCCCATGATCGATATACGTGAACGAATCTCCTAGAAACGCCTGATAATGATGTAGATATGAGGTGAAAATAACCTTGTTCAAACTCAAATAACTCCCTTTAGAGGAATAATTGGCAAGAGCTATGCAAGGAGAAGGAATAACTCACCCGTGCGGTTCCAAGGAGATCGACGGTGCAGAAAATGGGTTCCCGGTGTGAGGTCGGGAGGCCTTATAAGCTTTGGCCATCTCTCCCAAACTCATCTCTAGTTCCAAGCCTTCCCTATGAATAGGGGAGGCAACTGCACATTTTAAGTGAAAAAAACAGACTACATGGCGTGTACTATTGGGTACACGACGTGTAGTTCTCAATTTTTAACTGTTCCTTCAGTGGTTTCATTCCACCGCGGCACTATTCATCTTTTGACTTGAGTTCACGACGTGTATTCCTAATTACACGGCGTGTACTGTCGCTCACCTGGCCACCACCTTACTATTTTCCTGCCGACGGACTACACGACATGTAAATACCCACTACATGGTGTTTAGTCGGTTTTTACTCCCATCATCATCGACCGGCCTACACGCCCTGTGTACTCATTCCACACGGCCAAAGTACATGATCTTCAGAAAAGTACAAAGTGTGTAGTCACAAAATTTAGGATTTCCTCCCATTTTCCTTATTTTCTCAAAAACACTTAATGAAAAGAAAAAAGAACAAACCCATACCTCAAGAATAAGAACCGGGTTCTTAAAAACTTCCCCCCTTAAAGCAATTCGTCCCTGAATTTCACTTCCAAGGGTGGTGAAGACAAAGCTCAGAACAACTCTGGCCACTGAGAACATACGTCGGTCTCCCGCTCCTTGGTTTTGTCCTGCATTCAGCCATGCTGCCATTGCACCCGTACGAGAGGAACTAACCAGACTCGGAGAACCTTCGTGCTCCTATCAATGATATGAATCAGATGCTCCGCAAATGATGCATCTATCTGCAGCTCAACCTCCTCGGGCTGAAAGACGTGAGATAGGTCTGAATGATAACGACACAACTGAGATACATGGAAGACGTCGTGCATGGCCCAATTCCTCTATGGTAACTGCAACCGATAGGCAACCAGCCCGACTCTCTCCAGAATCTCAAATGGCCCCACATACCTCGTTGAAAGTTTACCCTGTCTCCTGATTCTTCTGTGTCCCAAACTCAGTGAAACATGCAAGAAAACATGATCCCCAACCATGAAATCCAAGGGTCATCTACGACGATCAACATAATATTTTTGACGAGACTGTGCAGTAGCCATCCGCTTCTGAATCAACCGGACCTACTCAAAAGTCTCCTACACGAGACATGGTCCCAGTACATTTGCCTCACCTGCCTCCATCCAGCACAAAGGTGATTGGCATGGCCTACCATATAAAGCCTCGTAAGGTGTCATCTCAATAGTTTCCAAAAAACTATTATTATAGAAAAACTCAACTAGTGGTATATACTTCTACCAGGATCCCCCAAAGTCCAGGACGTATGCACATAGCATGTCCTCAAGAACTTGTATCATACGCTCTGAATGACCATCGGTCTGAGGGTGGTAAGCTATGCTCAGAAGCACCTGTGTACCCACTGCCCATTGAATACTCTGCCAGAAATGAGACATAAAATGGGCATCCCTATATGAAATGACAGAACTAGGAACCCCAAGAAGACATAAAACCTATTAGATATACAACTTTCTGAGCCCGTCAACACCGAAGGTCTCCTTGATCGGCAAAAAGTGAGCTACCTTCGGGAGTCTATCCATGAAAACCCACATGACATCATTAACTCTAGGTGACCTTGGAAACCCAGTCATGAAGTCCATTGCGAAATCATCCCATTTACACTATGGAATGGGTAACGCTGTAATAGTCTGACTGGCCTCTGATGATCCGCCTTCACCTGCTGATAGGTGGAACATCTCGTAACAAAACCAGCTACTTTCTCTTCATACCCGGCCACCAGTACTGACGTCTCAAGTCACGATACATCTGGGTAAGTCCAGGATGAACTTCCCAAGCTAAAGCATGAAACTCCCACATCAAATCCTCACGTATATCCCCTAGAACCCACACTCATCCATGGAAATGAAGTACCACATCATCTCCTATCACCCAACCAGGACGAGGGTCCTCACTTGCCACCAACTCCCATAGAACAAGGCCTTATGAATCCAATAGTTGTCTCATCCTCACTATATCTAGGAGGGTATATGTCACAGCTAAATATGAAAGATAGGTTTTCCCCTAACTGTCGTGCACCTCCAAATGCATCTCAGAGAACAAATCCATAAACTGCCACTCACCACTGGCCTCATGAACCTCTTGTGTCTGAGTCTTCATGCTCAGTGCATCCGCAACTGCATTACCCTTACTAGGTGTATAGTCAAGCTCAAAATCGAAGGACTGAAGGTATTAAACCCACCTTCACTGCCTTAGATTCAAGTCATACTGAGTAAAGATATAATTGAAACTTTTGTGGTCGGTGAAAACCAAAAAATTATCTCCCAAGAGGTAATGTATCCAACATTGTAATTCATGAACAACTGCAACCAATTCGAGGTCATGCGTCAGGTAATTCATCTCATTTGGCTTCAACTGCCGAGACCCATATGCAACTACTCAATCACCCTACATCAAAACTTCTCCAAGCCCAATACCGGATGCATCACAATAAAATGTATAGATCTTTCCTTGCTCTAGAAGTATCAGGATTGGTGCTGATGTCAACCTTCCCTTCATCTCTTGAAAGGCTGTCTCGCAAGATTTTGACCAAACAAACATCACACCCTTCTAATTCAAACTTGTCAATGGAGCTGATAAGCGGGAGAAGTCCTATATAAAATGCCTGTAGTAACCACCCAACCCCAAGAAACTCCGTATCTCAAACACTTTCTTAGGTTGATCCTAGGAAAATACTATTCTCACCTTCTCTGGGTCTACTAAAACTCCTGCCTCTGAGATGATATGACCCAGGAAGTGAATCTGGTCCATCCAAAAGTGGCACTTTGAGAGCTTAGCCTATAGCCGATGCTCTCTCAGTGTACTCAATACGATCTCAAGATGGGTGGTATGGTAGTGTCGAGTTTGAGATTACACCTAGATATCTTCCACAAATACTACCACAAATGAATCTATATAAGGATGGAACACACGATTCATCAGAGACATGAAAACTGCTGGCGCGTTCATGAGTCCAAATGGCATAACCAAGTACTCATATAGACTATACCTACTCTTGAAGGTTGTGAGAGGTATATCAGATGGTCTAACGCGCAACTGATGATATCCATATCTCAAGTAAATCATTGAGAACACTCATTCACCTCAAAGTTGATAAGAAATATCACCAATCCTTGGTAAGGTATATCGGTTCTTGACCGTAAACTGGTTCAGCTTCCGATAATCCACACAGAGTCTGAGGGTACTGTCTGCCTTCTTCGCAAAAAGGACCAGAGAACCCCAATTATAAGTACTGGGTTAGATAAAACCCTTTGACTATAACTCCTCTAACTATCTCTTGAGCTCCAGGAACTCAGGTGTAGCCATCCTATAAGGAGGAGTGGATACCAGTGCTGCTCCTAGCACAAGCTCAATAGATAAATCCACCTCACGCTCTAGAGGTAGACCCGAAAAGTCGTCCAAGAAGACATCCCTGAAACTATCAACCACTGGAGGGAAATACTTCTAACAAGTCCCCTGATCATCCAGATATAAACTCGCAATCTGGGCTGTGACTCCACACCGATGCTCTCATCCAGCTCGACTCGCCGGAACATCCCAGTCGCCTTTGTATAGAAACTCTCCACCATTTGGTGACGTGAAACACACCCTACGACGATAGCAATATAAAAAGTCTCAGAAAGGAACCAACCAGTCTTTCCCAAGAATGACATCGTAGCTCATAATCTCCAAGACATAGAGGTCCCAGAGGAAGTGATACCCACCAACCTCAAGGGGGCACTCCCTGCACTAACATACACCAGCCATTCTAGTCCCCAATGGAGTGTCTAGCATCATAAAATCAGAAGAAGAAGAAACACAGAGCCCAAGGATCTCCACAACAGGTACAAATACAAAGATATGTGTAGTACCCATATATAAAAGTAATGAAGATAATACAAAAGCTACTAGAATATAACCTCTGATAGTAGAAGGTCCGGGATCCTGCTCTTGTTGGGTCTGTTGCACTACATATGCCTGCCCAGTGCCACGACCCTGCGACACAGCCTGGCTGCCCTGCTGCCTCTGAGATCCTGGTGTCTGGCTACCACGACCACGTCCACCATCTCTGCCTGCACACCCTGATGTATTCCAGTTTCCCGACTGGTATGAAGCTACAGGTCTTGTTCCCGCACGCAGAGTCTGCACAAAACCCTTCTCACTAGCCACTGGTAGAAACGCCCTGAAAAAGCACTGCAGATTCCCCATCCTGCCGCATGATCAGCATTCAACTGGGTCACGTGGACACTGTGGTCTCTTGCTCCCCTCCTTACCACACTGGTAGCACCTGATCTGGCCACCTGAAACATTCTTCTGGACGATACTTCCACCATGAGGAAATTCCATCTATATCTTCCTATTACTGGTAAAAATAGTACTAGAAACTAGTGTTGAACCGCCCTGGCCCACAACACTAGCTTCCTGCAGATTCTGCCCGGTAATCAGTGACTGGTTCACAATAGCATGTACATTAGGAAACCTGAAAAAATTCACCAATGCACAGATTTAATATCGAAGAACATACTGAAAGCGTCTAACCATCAACATATCATCACCCACCATAATGGGTGAAAAATGATGAAGCTCAGTGAAATGAGCAGAATAATCCATCACCGACATAGCACCTTGCTGCAGATTCATGAACTCTCGACCTCTATCTACCCTCGGCGTCTCTGGGAAGAAGAATTCATAGAAATATATCTGAAAATCTTCCCACACCATGTCTCTGTGATGCTCTGACTGGGTGGTAACATCCCACTACCTCTTGGTGGAATCACGCAGAATATAAGTCCCGAGCATGACCCTCCACCCTGGAGGCATCTCTAGATGCTCAAAAATAGTCTACAATGAATCCAGCCAAGACTCCATAGCCTGTGGTCCACCATTCCCTGAAAACGTAGGTAGATGGTACTGCTGAAAGATACAAGTCATCTCAGCCATAGATGTGGCAGCCAGCGGTGCTCCCTGAAAGGTCTGTATAAACCACATGAAGCCTTCATGGAACTGCGCATCTGCGCCTGTGTCCGGTATAACGGCTGGCACCACATCTGGATCTGCTGGAGGATCCATGGGTAGCCCATGGCCTACCATCTCTAGAGTATAATCGTCGCCTCTCTCTTGGTGAACAATGCATGGTAGTCTCAGCGGCATGACTCTACAAGGTCAAACGCACACCTTAGATCAAGTTTATCAATGACCTAAAACAAGGAGACGGAGAAGGGAAGTTTTCAAAAGTTAAGAAAATTGACTACACGGCGTGTATAAATACTACACGGTGTGTTCTCACAACTGTTCACATGGGCGTGTAATCTAGATTAAATTGGCCATATAACACCCAAAACACATGGTTTGCCTTCTAAATACACGACGTGTACTTAAATCCTCCTTACCTACCAGAGTCCTTCTACACAGCCAAGCCACATGGATCACTTTGAACAAGACTACACGGCGTGTATGATATCTACACGGTGTGTATGGTTTAATTTCCAACTGCCCGTGTCATTCGTGACATGACCGACTACTCGTCTAACACCACACGGCATGTTACACCCGCACACGACATGTACAACACCCAGTTTCCCCAACCACATGGCTAAGTCCATAGGGTCAACCACCGGTAAGAACTACACAGTGTGTCCCTCAGGTACACGGCCTGTTCAAGAGAGGTAACACCAACCCATGTTTGTTAGCTACACGGCTGGGTCCCTAGGTTATACTACACGACATGTTCCAAGGTGGACACGTCGTGTATGTCTCAAGTTATCCTCCATCCGTGTTGTTAGTTACATGGGTGGACTTTGGGTCAACAGTACACGGCGTGTACATATAGTACACAACGTGTTTTATTCCCAAGCCTTTCCCTACCTCGTCTCTCCACCCACACGGTCTATGACACGGGATGAGACTAAATGGCATGTATTGAGGGTACACAATGTGTACTGAAAAAGTTTTAATTTCTTCCCGAACATAAGAACACATGGTGTGTGTCCGAGGAACTACACGATGTGTATCCTGGGTTTTCCAGACAGTAAACCATAGATACACCTCCGGAACCCAGAAAATACTGAAAAACAACACCTAAGTGCCAAATTACGATCCTTGAGGGCCCATACTCTCCGTGAATCAATGTTTGGCATCTTATACATGTTATACACAAGAAAACAAGTTAATGATCAACCAATTCTGATCATTGAGGGATCATTCTCCCCAAAAACCAATGTTTGGTGTCCATCCTATGAACAGGATCACACAAAAATACCCTATCACATAGCAGGTATTTATCAAAGCATCTATCACAATAGCATGATTTTCTAGCACAACAACTATCACCACAACATGCAATTTCTAATGCACCTACATGGCAATGAACTATTCATTGAATGTGATTTCTATCATGTGCCTAAATGATGCATGAGACGACATACCTTCATCTCATTGGGTTGCAACTAAATAGAACTCAAATATAACATATAAACAGCACACCACAAGTGCGTCACCCAATGGTGAAAATCAAATCAATGGTAAAATTTGAAAAATCAGAATAATTGAAAAAATACGAGGTAAACTGGATTTTCCCTACACATGGGTTAGCTACTCCCGGTCACAGCTTATTACCAACTACCTTGTCCGTCCTATCACTGACTACGTCTCCAAATAGCAAATCAAATAAAATAACCCCTCTTTGATACCACTTTGTAACGTCCTGGATCCGGGTGCCACTCCACGGGTACCCCGGACCCAGTTGGTCACATGACCTCAAGCACATTTCATAAAACACCAGAGGCTGCCGACTAGCAGCGAGGGCCCATGTCTGATAGTGGGTAAACTATGCCATCATTTATCAAAGTGTAGCATAGCGGAATATAAGATCAAATATACAACAACAGCGGGAGAAGTAAAATATACATAACTGAAATGAACGAAGACAGTAAAAGAGAATCAATAGTTATATAGATAATGAGGCAACATGTCTCTAGTTCTAAGAAAATAGCTAGAACATGTTATACAACAATAAAATACACTGGAATGTACAGGTACAACAAACAAAGCAAAACAGTGCAATAGAAACTCAGTAGCATCGCAAGCCTAAGCTCGGTCCCATGCTCTCCTACTCCTCTACAACAATAAAGTACCTGTATAGGGACCCTTTCCCTTATCCACACCTGTAGCAATATAGTCTGTTTATGCCGAAGACATGACCCAAACAGGGTGTGAGAAATAAATCCAAGTAGGCACTCACCAAAGGCCCGTGCCCAACTGTCCTTGGAAATGTGCAACAACAGTGTGCAGTAATAAATGCAATAAACAAATAAGTACTCAAAATTAATTAACATTACTAGTTTTATTTCCATTTTAATTATAATTTATCACCTCCAAGCATGTGCTTCAGCTTGGAAGGTATTCATAGAAAATCACCTCAGTGAATATTCTAAATAGCCATGTCCTCAAACATACCATCCATACCGTCAGGTAATCAGAGTCCCAACCCGCAGGTAATTTCCCTTAGGCATAACATATATTTCCCTCAGGCGTACAAAGTTTCACCCTCGGGCATAGAATATATTGCCCTCTAGCATGAAAGGAGTTTCCCTCAGGCTAAACAGAACACTGCCCTCAGGATAATTACAACACTACCCTCAGGCTAAATAGAACACCACCCTCAGGCGCAAGTAACAAGGAAGGATCCAATAGATAAGAAAGAAATTATATAAAATTCCTCTCAAGAAAATTTATAGCATTCTAAATGTTATGGTATACCCTCGGGTAACCTTTCCAAACGTCTAAAAAGAGGAACGCACCCCCGGGGTGGTCCTGGATCCAAGCAGTGATCCCAAACAGTAGTTTAAACTTGTCATTAAATTATCTATACAATTCTAGATATCTAGATATCTTTTCAGCAATGGCCTCAGCCATACGACACCCCAAACATGGGTTCGTAGCACAACGGTACACAAAAATGCACAACAATTGGAATTTAAACACCAGACCAACTACCTCGATCGTCCCTGATTGATATATGTGAACAACGCTCCTTGAAATTCCCGAGAACGATGTAGATATGAGGTGAAAATAACCTCATTCAAACTCAAATAACTCCCTTTAGAGGAATAATTCGCAAGATCTATGCAACGAGAAAGAAGAACTCACCTGTGTGGTTCTAAGGAGATCGACGGTGCCAAAAACAGGTTCCTGGTGTGCGGTCAGGAGGTCCTCCAAGATCTGGCCATCTCTCCCAAACTCTCTTCCAGTTATAATCCTTCCCTGTGAATAGGGGAGGCTACTACCCATTTTATTCGAAAAAAAGACTACATAACGTGTACTATTGGGTACACGGTGTGTAGTTTTCATTTTTTAACTCTTCCTTCAGCGGTTTCATTCCACTGTGGCATTGTTCATCTGTCGACATGAGTACATGACGTGTATTCCTAATTACACAGTGTGTACTATCACTCAGCTGGCCACCACCTTACTATTTGCCTGCCGATATACTACACGCCGTGTAAATACCCACTAAATGGAGTGTAGTCAGTTTTTACACCCATCATTGTCGACCGGCCTACACGCCCTGTGTACTCATTCCACACGGCCAAATTACACGGCGTGTAGTCACAAAATTTAGGATTTCCTCCAATTTTCCTTATTTTCTAAAAAACCCTTAAGGAAAAGAGAAAATAAGAAACCCATACCTCAAGAATAAGAACTGGGTTCTTACAAACATCCCCCCTTAAAGCAATTCATTCTCAAATTTCCCTTTCAAGGGTGGTGAAGATAAAGATCAGAATAACTCTGGCCACTGAGCACGTACGTCGGTCTCCCACTCCCAGGATTTAGCCTACACTCGGCCATGCTACCAAAGCACCCATACGAGAGGAACTGACCAGCCTCAGAGAACCTTCATGGTCCTATCAACGATACGAATGGGATTCTCCTCAATGGATGCATCTGTCTGAAGCTCAACCTCCTCGTGCTGAAAGACATGAGACAGGTCTGAATGATAACGACACAACTAAGATACATGGAAGACGTCTTGCATGGCCCGATACCTCTATGGTAACTTCAACCGATAGGCAACCAGCCCGACTCTCTCCAGAATCTCAAATGGACCCACATACGTCGGTGAAAGTTTACCATGTCTCCTGATTCGTTTGTGTCCCAAAATTAGTGAAACACGCAAGAAAACCTGATCCCTGACCATGAACTCCAAGGGCTATCTGCGATGATCAACATAATATTTCTAACGAGACTGTGCAGTAGCCATCTGCTTCTGAATCAACTAGACCTACTCAGAAGTCTCCTGCACGGGACGTGGTCCCAGTAAAGCTGCCTCACCTACCTCCATCATATACAATGGTGATTGTCATGGCCTACCATATAAATCCTCGTAAGGTGTCATCTCAATAGTTTCCTGAAAACTATTATTATAGGAAAAATCGACTAGGGGTACATGCTTTTACCAGGAGCCCCCAAAGTCCAGGACACATGAATGTAGCATGTCTTTAAGCACCTGTATCGTACGCTTTGACTGACCATAGATCTGAGGGTGGTAAGCTGTGCTCAGAAGAACCTGTGTACCCAGTGCCCTCTGAAAACTCTGCCAGAAATGAGATGTAAAATGAGCATCCCTATCTAAAACTATTGAAAAAGGAACCCCATTAAAACGTACAACCTCTCAGATATACAGCTTTCTGAGCTCGTCAACACCGAAGGTCTCCTTGATCAACAAAAAGTGAGCTACCTTCGTGAGTCTGTCGACAACAACCCACATGGAATCATTGCCTCAGGGTGACCTCGACAACCCAGTCACAAAGTCCATCGCGACATCATCCCATTTCCACTCTGGAATGGGTAATTGCTTTAACTGTCCGGCTAGCCTCTGATGATCCACCTTCACCTGCTGATAGGTGGAACATCTCGTAACAAAACCAGCTACTTCTCTCTTAATACCCGGCCACCAGTACTGACATCTCAAGTCATGTTACATCTTGGTAACTCCAGGATGAACTTCCCAAGCTGACGCATGAAACTCCCACATCAACTCCTCACGTATATCCCATGGAACCCACACTCTTCCATGGAAACACAGTACCTCATCATCTCCTATCACCCAATCCGGAGGAGGGTCCTCACTTGCCACCGACTCCCATAGAACTAGGACTTCTAAATCCGATAGCTGTCTCATCCTCACTCTATCTAGGAGGGTAGAAGTCACAGCTAAAGATGAAATATAAATTTTCCCCTGACTTTCATACACCTCCAAATGCATCTCAAAGAACAAAGCCATAAGTTGCCACTCACCACTAGCCACATGAACCACCTGTGTCTGAGTCTTCTTGCTCAGTGCATCAACAACTGCATTACCCTTACTAGGTGTATAAGCAAGCTCAAAATCAAAGGACTGAAGGTATTTGACCCATCTTCGCTGCCTCAGATTCAAGTAACGCTGAGTAAAGATACACTTGAGAGTTTTGTGGTCGGTGAAAACCACAAAATTCTCTTCCAAGAGATAATGTCTACAATAGCATAACGCATGAACAACTGCAGCCAAATCAAGGTCATGTGTCGGGTAAATCCTCTCATGTGGCCTCAACTGCTATGACCCATACGTAACTACAAGATCGCCCTGCATCAACACAACTCCCAGCCCAATACCTGATGCATCACAATAAACTGTATAGATCTTTCCTTGCTCTCGAAGTATCAGGATTGGTGTTGATGTCAACCTTCCCTTCAGCTCCTGAAAGGCTATCTCGCAAACTTCTGACCAACAAACTTCATACCATTCTTAGTCAAACCCATCAACGGCGCTGATAAGTGGGAGAATTCTTGTATAAAATGCCTGTAGTAGCCAGCCAGCCCCAAGAAACTCAGTATCTCAAACATGTTCTTAGGTTGCTTCCAAGAAACTACTGCTCTCACCTTCTCTGGGTCTACTACAACTCCTACCTCTGAGATGATATAACCCAGGAAGTGAATCTGGTCCATCCAAAAGTGGCACTTTGAGAGCTTAGCATATAGCCGAAGCTCTCCCCGTGTACTTAATACGATCTCAAGATGGGTGGCATGGTCGTGTTGAGTGTGAGAGTAAACCAAGATATCTTCCATGAATAATACCACAAATGAATCCAAATAAGGATGAAAACATGATTCATCAGAGCCATGAAAACTGCTGGCGCGTTCGTGAGTCCGAACAGCATAACCAAGTACTCATATAGACCATACCTACTCCTGAAAGCTGTGAGAGGTATATCAGATGGTCTAACACACAACTGATGATATCCAGATCTCAAGTCAATCTTATATAACACTCGTGCACCTATAAGTTGATCAAAAAGATCATCAATCCTTCATAAGAGATATCAGTTATTGACCGTCAACTGGTTCAACTTCCGATAATCCACACAGAGTCTTAGGGTATCGTCTGCATTCTTCGTAAAAATGACCGGAGAACCCCAAGGATAAGTATTGGTTAGGATAAAACCCTTTGAATATAACTCCTCTAACTGTATCTTGAGATCCTGTAACTCAGGTGTAGCCATCCTCTAAGGAGGAATGGATATTGGTGCCGCTCCTGGAAGAAGCTCAATAGAGAAATCCACCTCACGCTCTTGAGGTAGACCTAAAAAGTCATCTAAGAAGACATCCCTAAAATGATCAACCACTGGAGTGAAATACTTCTGACAAGTACCCTAATCATCAAGATATAAACTCGCAATCTGGGCGGTGACTCCACCTTTCCCACGATGCTCTTGTCCAGCTCGAATCGCCTGAACATCCCACTCGCCTTTGTATAAAAATGGCCCGCCCTCTGGTAACGTGAAACACACCTTATGATGATAGAATTCTACAAAGGCTCGGAAAGAAACCAACCAGTCCATCCTGAGAATGACATCATAGCTCATTATCTCCAAGACATAGAGGTCCTAGAGGAAGTGACACCCACCAACCTCAAGGGGGCACTCCCTACACTGACGCACACCACCCGTTCTAGTACCCAACAGAGTGTCTAGCATCATAACACCAGAAAAAGAAAAAACACATAGCCCAAGGCTCTCCACAATAGGTACAGATAAAAATCTATGTGTAACACCCATATCAAAATTTACTGAAGATAAGACAAAAGCTACTAGAATAGTACCTCTGACAGTAGTAGGTCTGGGATCATGCTCTGGTTGGGTCTGTTGCGCTACATATGCCTGCCTAGTGCCGCGACCCTGTGACACAACCTAGCTGCCCTGAGCTGTCTTTCCCTCTTTCCTCTGAGATCCTGGTGTCTGGCTACCAAAGCCACATCCACCATCTCTGCCTGCACACCCTGACGTATTCCAGTTTCCCGACTGGTAAGAAGCTGTTGGTCCTGCTCCCACACGCGGAGTTTGCATAGAACCCTTCTCACTATCCACTGGTAGAAACTCCCTGTAAAAGCGCTGTAGATGCCCCATCCTACCGCAAGATCAACATTCCATTGGGTCACGTGGACACTGCGGTCTCTTGTGCCCCCTTTTACCACACTGGTAGCACCTGATCTAGTCGTTTGAAACATTATTCTGGCTGGTACAGCCACCGTGAGGGAATTCCATCTGTCTCTTCCTCTTACCGGTATAAATAGTACCATAAACTGGTGTCGAACCGCCCTAGACCACACCACTAGCTTCCTACAGATTCCGCTCGGTAATCAGTGCCTAGTTCACAATACCTGTACAATAGGAAACCTGAAAACATTCACCAGTGCATGAATGTCATATCGAAGACCATATTCAAAGCATCTATCCCTTAACATCTCATCACCCACCACAACGGGTGAAAAATTATGAATCTCAGTGAAACGAGCAGAACAATCCATCACCGACATAACACCCTACTGTAGATTCATGAACTGTTGAGCTCTATCTTCCCTCAGCGTTTATGGGAAGAAGAAGTCATAGAAAGCTATCTGAAAATCTTCCCACGCCATGTCTCTTTGATGATCTAATGGGGTTGTAACATTCCACCACCTCTTGGAGGAATCACACAGGATATAAGTCGCGAGCTTGAAACTCCACCCTGGAGGTGTCTCTGGATGCTCGAAAATAGTCTGCAATTAATCCATCCAAGGCTCCGCAGCCTGTGGTCCACCATCCCTTGAAAACGTAGGTGGATGCTACTACTGGAAGATATGAGTCAGCTCAGCCATATATGTGGAAGCCGACAGTGCTCTCTGAAAGGTCTGCATGAACCGCATGAAGCCTTCACGGAACTGTGAATTCACGCCTGTGTCCGGTATAACAGCTGGCGCCACATCTGGCTCTGCTAGAGGATCCACTGGTAGCCCATGGCCTACCATCACGGTTGAGAAATAATTTGGGTTAGGGTTGATGATGTCGATTCCCTTATAATTCCAATGTCTAGCTTTACTAGGCCCTTGATCAAAGGATCTTTTTGAATCCTCATCATGGAAAGAAAAACTGGGTCTTTCCTGCTTAATGCATCAATGAATTTGTTTGCTCCTCCAGGATGATAATGAATTGAACAATAATAGTCTTTAAGGAGTTCAAAACATCTCCTTTTTCTCATGTTCAACTCCTTTTGTGTGAAAATATACTTCAAACATTGATGGTCTGTGTATATTCCCCATAAAGATAGTGACTCCATATCTTGAAAGCAAAAATGAATGCAACCAGCTCCAGATCATGGGTAGGATAATTTTTCTCATGAGTCTTAAACTATCAAGATGCATAAGAAGTGACCTTGTCATTTTACATGAGGACACACCCAATCCCTTTCATAGATGCATCGCTAAAAATAACAAATCCTTCTCCACTTGAGGGCAGAGTTAACATAGGTGAAATAACCAATCTCTTCTTCACCTCTTAGAAACTTTCCTCACACTCCTTTTTTCAGAAGAACTTGAACCCTTTTCAAGTTAACTTGGTTAATGGATTATAAATTCATGAAAAGTTTTTCAAAAACCTCCTATAATATCCCGCTAATCCAAGGAAACTATGAATCTCAGTTATTTTTGTAGGCTGAGGCCACTCCTCTACAACTTTTGTCTTTGCAGGGTCAACTGTGATTCCTTCATTGGTAATAATGTTCCCCAAGAAAGCAACTTGTTGTAACCCAAATTCACATTAAATGAACTTTCCAAAAAGTCTCTCCTTCCGTAGAGTTTGCAAAGTAACCCTTAGATGATCCTCATGCTCCTCACGACTTTTGGAATATATCAGAATATCATTAATAAAAACTATCACAAACTTATCAAGGTAGTCTTTAATGACTCTATTCATCAAATCAATAAAAATAGCAGGTGCATTAGTCAGTCCAAAAGGCATAACAACAAACTCATATTTCACATATCTTGATCAGAAGGCAGTTTTTGGAATATTTTCTTTCTTCAACCTCAATTGATGATAACTAGATTGAAGATCAATCTTAGAGAATAATTGAGCCCCACCAAGATGGTCAAATAAGTCATCAATTCTTGGAAGAGGGTATTTTTTTTCTTTATTGTGATTTCGTTCATCTCTCTATAATCAACACATAGCCGCATCAATCTATCCTTCTTCTTCACAAAGAAAACAGGTTCTCCCCAAGGAGACACACTCGATCAGATAAACCCTTTCTCCAAAATATTTGGAGTTGTTTATTTAATTCCTCCAACTCCACATTTTCCATCTTATATGGGGTCATTGATATTGGATGAGATCTAGGTACGAGTTCAATAGTGAAATCTACCTCTCTTTCTGGGGGAGGTCCAAGAAACTCCTACATAAATACGTCAATATATTCCTGAACGATGGGTACATTGTCTATCCTCAAACTCTCATTTCCTTCTTCTTCTTCACCGATCAATTCCACAAAGAAGGATATAATAGGTTCTTATAGACAATGATTAGGTTGATATATCTCTCTTTGGAAGATAACTATAGGTTTTCCATTCAAGACTATTGATATTTCCTTATACATTTTATCTTAGCATTATACATTGAGAGCCAGTCCATCCCTAGTATAATTTCGAATTCTAGCATGGGGATTACTACTAGATTTGAGATAATATTGTTCTCACCAAAGTAAATACTATAGTTTCTAAACACTAATGATGCTTGGATAATCTCACCAGGAGTCTTGAATGATAACTCTACTTTTATCAAGTCAGGGGTTGAATCTAAATTCATTGCAAACTTGGAGGAAATAAAGGAATGAGTAGAACTAGAATCAAACAAAGTACTTGATAGCTTTGAGAGAACAAAAAGAGTACCTGTAACCACATCATTTGGAGCTTCAACGTCAACTTCCATGATAGAAAAATCATGACCTTGCTCCCTTGGACTTTCCTCAGGCTTATGGTGGTTCCCCTCCACTACCCTCGGATTTGGACAGTGATTGGAAAAGTGCCCAAGTTGTCCACACTTGAAGAACTGGACATCAAGTAGGGCCTACACTATATTCCCCTTGTCGTTAGTGTTTGGAAGTTGAGGTTTCACCTCACTACAAAAATTCCTCGAAAAATGGTCCTCTCTTCCACGCTTGTATCAATTACCGCTCCCGAGTAGGTAGTTCCCCAAATGCTTCTTCCTACATTTATTACATGTGGGATGTTTCAATTTCTTGCCTCCTCTTCCTTGATCAGAGCTCCTCCCTAAGCTGGGCTCCATCGATCTCTTTTTGTCGGTTCATTTATGAGACCATTTTGTCTCACCAAACTCAAGTTCGACCTTCATCACACTTCGAACGATCTCCTCATAACTGTCGTAGTCTCGGTTGGCTATATTCTTTCGTAGATGAGGTCACAGTCCACTAAAAAATCTATCAACCTTACCATTTAGATCCATGACAAAGATAGAGGTATATCATGAAAGTTGGGTGAAGTTCATCTCATAGCTTCTGACAGATTCGTTCTCCTTCTACTTCAGCGCGATAAACTCCTTCTCCATTCTTGTTCTCATGGAATGAGGGAAATCCATATTGAAGAAGATCCCTCTGAACTCTTCCCACTCCATAGCTTCAACCTTCAGTCCTTGCCTCATGCTTTTAATCAGGTCCCACCACTGACCAGCTTCCCCTTCTAAGCGATAGATGACTAGGGTGACCTTCTCTTTCTCAGAACAGCGGAGCATAGAAAAGATCTTTCGATGGAGCTAATCCACTGCTCAACAATCAATGGGTCAGTCGATCCACTGAAGGTTTGTGGTCATTGACGCATAATGGTCTCAACATAATGTTGTTCCCTTAGCGGTGAGATCAGTCTTTCATCTTGATTCAAGTTATTTCCCATAACTTGAGTCAGTTGGTTCATCATTCGTATGAATGTTTCCATTCCGGATTCCATCAGAGGGCCTTCAGTGCATGGTCCATTGTGGTCACCATTTGCATGGTTCTCCCTGTTACCCTCCATTTTCTAAAATAATAAAACATTAATGAGAGACTTATTTCATTTATGAATCTTATAACTATAAAGGATTTATGTCTTAAAATGTCATGCTTAAACAATTAAATTTCTCTATAATTCCTTCATAATGATTTATAAAAAGATTGTGATTAACCAAACATATCCCTTGGGAGTGTCGTAACCAAGAGTGTAGGAAGGCCCATTGTCATGCACCAGTTCCAATTCTAGTCTAGCTCAAAGCGGTGTTTTCGGGTTTTACCCCTATGTAAATCTCTGCCAGAGTCGCCTCTACCTGCTTGTATCCAGACATGGATGTATTTGTTTGTTGAACCACTTAATCAGTATTCACCAAAATACCAGGAAGTTTTTCTATATTTAAAATTTTTTATAGGATTATTACTAAATATTTTATAGCATAATTTCCATATTTAACTAAAATATCTTTTGATACCATCTATGACATCCGTTCTCTTTATTACATAACTTTTCATTACATTTTATAAATAGAGGATCTTTAAAGTCTAGTGTATTGGAAATAAAGAACATAAAACATGAAGAAAAACACAAAAATTTCTTATAATCCACTTTTAGGGATTCATCATATGTTCATCCTAAGTACAATTACTGCATCGCATATCCTGAAGACATACATCAGAGAAAAGGGTGAGCAGAAGGCCCAGTAAGGGTAAAGAAGGGAATCAGTTTACTTGTTACATCAATAAAAACTTGAATAAAAACATAAGGATATGAGAAATGGAATTACAAGAATATCATAATGAAAATAACTTGAATCATTACTTGAATATGTGGCTACAACAGTTCATTTCGACATTCATGAACATATCATCAAGGTTTATCCCTGAGGTGTCATAAATATTACCAAGGTTATTCACCAAGGTATTTTGAATCTTGTCATCTCTAGAGATTAATTATTTACCCAATGCATTGGAGCACTATCAAGGAACACCATTAATATGTCTTTATTTTCATGTGATCCACATAGATCATAATAAAAAATCTCATAAATAACCCATAGAGAATAAAAGAAATGGGTTTCATTTCAAAATCATGACGTTTTAAAAGTTCTTAAAAACATGATCATTAAGTCATTTATAACCCACGGAAAGGGAGTGACGGTTATATGAATATCAATTAAAGAATAAAATATATTATATTTATATATTTATCAACCCCTATAAAAACTAAATAGTTCTGGGTATTCACATAAATAAAAAAGGGAATTTCTTGAGAGAAAGAGATAGAAATTTTGAGACCAAATTTCTGCAGCATAACGACTATATAACATGGTTTTAGAATACATTGAAAAGAGAGGGGACAAAGTTCACCCACTCATAAATAATTCAAAATACAGTATGGGTACTAAATAAGATCATGGTATGAATATTTTAATGACACACCACATGAAAAGGAATCATGAAAGAAAAGAGAAGATGTGATTTCTTTTACGAGAAATTCGGCAGCCTAACGACGTCACTTAAAAATTCAGAAAACAAATTGATGAGAGATGAAATGGTATCTCATCATTTGGACATAAAATGGAAAGAAATAATAAAATATAATAACATAACCTAAACATAAATAGATGGAATATATAAGACACAACATAAAGGAAGTCATGACTTAAAAAGATGAGGGTGAAAGGATCACTTGCCTTGAAGAGTAACATCAAAAGCTTGAAGGTTGGGACCTTGGGAGGCTTGAGGGCACATTGGGAGGACTACTTTGGATGTAAGAAGGCAAGAACTTCATTGAGGATGATTTTGGAATGAAATGAATGAGGGAAATGGCTTGGTATTTATAGGGAAAGTGAGTGAATAAATTATTAATTTCCAAGGGACACCTCATCGATGGTATTGGAAAAACCATGGGCTTGCCCATGGTATTTTCCCATGGTATTGGACACTTGGGACACCTCATAGCATATCAAACTATTCATAAGGTGACTAGAAAGCTTACATCATTATTACATCATTAATGATGTCATTAAACACCCAAAACTCAAAACTACATTTTTACTATTCACTAAAAATTCATTTGTTTCAGAAAAAACCCAAAAATTCACCGTAACCTAATATCAATGATCTGAAATCAAATATAATGTCCATTTCATGAAAATAATTTTCTAAATATTTTTAATTTAATTTTTAAATAAAATCATTATTTATTCCTAAAATACAACTTTAAAACTATAACTCACTATGTCCTATGATAGATTTCATATATGTTCATACATTTATATGAGAGGAATAAATAATAATTATTTATTCCTAAAATACAACTATGTCCATATAATTCCACACATATTAATGATTGATTTATAAGATGTCCCGCCCTTGGTGCATCATATCGATGCCCTGAGCTGGTTGGGTTTGTGACATCAGGCACACCTCCCAATATTCCAGAGTTTGCAGACTTATAAAGAGGGTATAATATGTAATATGGGTTGATTATAACCTATTTATTAAAGAATAAATACAATGAAAATAAATAAAAAATAATAAAATGACAATAAAAACCCAGGATAATTTGAAAATCAATATAAGGCCAAGAATCACATAATGAATCCAAAATAAGAAAACAGTATCCAAAACCAAAAGAGTAAATGTGTCATGTCATATTTTCATCAAGTTTCAAATGAAAAAACAAAATAAAGATACTTGGAAAATTCCCATCTAGTCCCAAAAATCATGTCTGGTTCCCTCATCGATACTCCTTATCAAATCCCAACCCATCCATCAAATATAGGGATCTTTTCCCTTAACCTTTACCTAAAAACATGATGTCTATTTAGGTACATATTAAGAAGCTCGAGTAGGGTGTGACAACAAATCAATAGGCCAACAACAACGACATATAAAGCAATATCCAATATATAATAGTTATTCAGTTGTATAATGAAATAAAGTAAAATTTATAGTGTAATTTTTTTCACATTTAATATACTTTTATTGACCACATAAGCCCCCGGGATCACGATGAAACCTATACTAATCATACATTCTTCAGACCATGTCAATGTATGAATCATAAATTATAGGAATATTAGAATAATTTCAATTATAGTAATTCATTGTTCATTTAATATCAATTTCACATTCATACATTGGGGTCCAAGAGTTGCTATCTAGAACCCTGTGGATTTTAGGAGAAGGAGCTATGTCACACAACTCAGTGATAACATGAAATAAATATATATAATTTGGGTGGATAGAGTAGTAGTATTGAACCCCATGGGTATCTGGGGTAGTAGTCCCAGTCCCAATAATCATTTTTCACATAATTCATAAATATCACATACCATGTTTTCCCATTCATAAACAATTTATCAACAATGTTTATACCTAGTTATTCAACAAATTTTATATTCCCATTTATCAACTATGTTTGTAACGTGTTATTAAAACAATTCCATAATTAAATGGGGAAAAATAATTTAAATTAATTTAAAATGTCATTTTACAACATGGAAATTACAATTGAAAAATTACATACACATAATTTTAATCAAGAGTATGGGAATTGGAAATTTGACCACCAAACTGAAGATTGTTTAAGAACGTTTACCTAATAAAAACCCCCAATTTAGTGTCAAATGATCAAAATCACAATGGAGAAAGAGATCTAGGATCAAAACCAAGTATTATGATAAAAAAGATTTACCAAAACCTAGATCTAAAACAATTTCCAATAGAGGAAAATCTATCCCTCTCCATAGGGTAAGAAGAAGAGAGAGAGATAGAGAGGAATCTTAAACTAGGAAGAAACCTCTAACTAAAGAGGATTCAATCCTTCAAATGGATCTTAGATTTACCTATAGAGGTGTTTTATGAGACTTATAATCCCCTAAGAGCCTCCAAAATTTAAGGAAACAGGTTTAGGAAAAAATATGTTGTTTTAGGATAAAAACAAGGGGTTTGGGTTTTTTAAAGTAATAGTTCAGGGATTTAATTTTCCACACGAATGGTTTCCTAGGCATAGGTGCATAGTTTTTCCAAATGTACACATTAACTGTGATCTCCTTCTCATAGGGAACATGATATATTCTATGTGGCACACAGTTGGACAAACCATATGCCAACCATGGAAACCACCACAATCTCAGTGTGCATAGATTGGTCATCCCATGCACCAACTCCTATGCATCCAAAAAAAGACGAATGGTTTCATAGGTAAAACTACATGGTTTTATATAACCATTTTCTAACCATGGGTAGTCCCATGAGTTCCAAATTTCTCTAAATTCACCCAAAATAACCGTGATGTAAAATAAAACTGATGTATAAATAAAAAAGTGTAAAATATTATATGAAAATAAGCATAATACATCTCTAGAAAGGTTAGGATCTTACAATCTCCCGCATTATAACAACTCATCCTCAAGATATACTCCCAAGCATCAATAATCCTCCAATTCAAAGAGGCTGTGTAACTGATATTTTATATCATCTCCCATTTCCCATGCTTCCTCGTGAACATGGCCATGATACTAAATCATTTAGACCAATGACATGGTCTTTCCCGACAAAACTCTCTCATGGTGATCCACACCAAGAATCAGATGATTCTAAAAGGATGTGTCTGCCTCAAACTCAATATCATCAACATCGATCACATAAGAAGAGTTAGAGTGGTACTAATGAAGATATAACACATGAAAAACATTATACATAACACTATACACATTTCAAATATCCTATAAGTATGCCACTGATCATATTCTCTCCACAATTGCCACAATCCAACAAACCCAGACACCAACTTGACCTACATTCAACTACTATGGTGACATAATCTTATCAACACCCAATGGAATACTATATCACCCACTATAAACACAAGAAGTCAACTATATATGTCACCATATGAATTTTACATACTTTTATTTAAAGTGATATGTTTCTGAATCAGCTAAACTTACTCTGATGTCCCCTTCATGAGACTCATTCCCAATAACTCAGATTCACTTTCCTCCATCCTACATAAAGTTGATATGTATTCCCTAACCTGAATTTCATCATATGGTTCCATTTGAATAGTCACGTAATAATGTTTTCTATAGGATATTTCAATGAGTACCAACTTCTTTTCCTGAGACACACCCAAATCAAGGATGAGTACTCTCAACACGTCCTCTATAAAAAATATAGTGCACTCTTGTTTCACGTATGTATTTGAGTGAAAATATATACTCAGAAATACAAATGTACCTAACTATGTCTATAAGACTATAAAAAATCAATTTGTGAAAAAAAATTCAAGGTCTAAATTTATACTCCATGGAACACCATGAAAATGGACTATCTCTCAAACATACATCTCACCCAAAAAGTCCACATTAATTTTTTTGGATAGTAAATAAATTAGAATACCTTTTCAAATTATAAATAAATACCCAAATCAAATACTTCTTATGGGGGATACTTAGAAGAACACTCACAATTTCTATAGTAACATCATCCCAAATCTATTATGCAATGGGAAACGACTGTAACAAACCACTATGTCGTTGATGTTTGGCCTTCACCTACTAATCAAGGTAGTATTGTATCACAAAACCAACAATCTACCTTCTCTTGACTGGACACCAATGTCATTGTTATACGTTATGTACATTTGGTTCAGACCAAGACGCACCTCCCACATCGTGGAATGAAACTCATGCATCAGATCCTCACACAAACACATAGGCACAGTAACATAGGTCTCGATATAGATGATGTCATACTCATCTGTTGTCTAATCAATTGATGAATCTATACCCTCAAGAGTTTCCATAAAGGTTAAACACTATGGATCCCCATACATCATCTCCTTCATTCATCATATAAGTGTTGACTCAACTATTAAAGTCATATGGGTCATCTTATCTTGGCCCTCCTAAACCTCAACATGCTTGTTATCTAGGATGTTCATCATCTTCTACTCATAACTAGATTCCTGAACTTCTTGAGTATCTGTTTTCCTACTCAAAGCATCAATAGTAATGTTTCCATTCCCTATTGTATAGGATAGTTCAATGTAAAAGAACTAGATATACTCTACCCATATTCATTACATGTGATTCAAACCTCACTATGAGAAGATGTACATTAAGATCTTATGCTTGGTATACATAGTAATCTTTTCACATAACAAGTAATTAAACCCACACAAGAAGGAATACAAAATTGTATCTATCTCAAGATCATGTGTAGGTTATTTCATTTCTTGTGGCCTCAACTACAATTACCAATACACCAAAAATCAACCTCCATGCACAAAGAATTCTCCAAGTCTGATCCCAGACATATAAATAAAATGATATACTCCTCAGCTGGCTTAGTTAGGATCAAAATTGGTATGATAGTGAAATGATGATTCAATTTTGGGAAATAATTCTCACTTGATCTGGACCATTCAAACATGATCACTTATTTATCAAGTCCAATATTTGTGTTTCCAAACGAGAAAAGTCATGGATAAAACTATGATAATAACCCACCAACCAGAAAAATATTTACATATGAAAAAAATTCATGGAATGCTCTATAAAAACCGAAACGTTCACTTTCTCTGGGTCCACTGACACAATTTCCTTAGAGATGATGCGACCCAACAAATTTACCCTATCGTTCTACAATTGACACCTAGATAGCTTGGTGTAAAGCATATTATCTCTAATTTTACTCAAGATGATGTCAGTATGTTGGAAATTATCCTCATGAGTATTTTATTAAATGAATATTTCATCAAAAAAATATCAAAAAACTGATCTTAGTAAGGTTGAATTATTTGATTCACCAAGGGTATAGACAAATCTAGAGAATTAATCAACATGAATTTCATCCCAACAAACTCATAAAGACTATACCTGCTTCTAAAAGAAGTTTTTGTTATATCAGATGGTATAACACTCAACTAATGATATATAGATCTTATGTTAATCATGGAGATTCCATATGCTCCTATCAACTGTTCAAATATATCAATGATACATAGAATAAGGTACTATTTTTCACTGTCATCTAGTTTAGCTTTTGTTAATAAACACTTATACGCAATATCCCATCATCTTTCTAAGAAAATAGAACAATATAAGGCCAAGGAAGTGTACACGGATGGATAAATCACTTATACATCAACTATCCCTATTGAGTCTTAATCTATTGAATATTTTTTGGTTCCATTATTTAAGGTTGAATAGAAACTAGATTATATACCATTATAATCTCAATTGTAAACATAACATATCTCTC
The DNA here is from genome assembly GCA_963277665.1 of Viscum album. Taxonomy (NCBI): domain Eukaryota; kingdom Viridiplantae; phylum Streptophyta; class Magnoliopsida; order Santalales; family Viscaceae; genus Viscum; species Viscum album. The sequence continues at coordinate 80,219,658 of OY728157.1, forward strand.
AGGTGGAATCCCAGAGAAGCCTTCTGGTAACACATACTAGAATTAGTCTAGTATGGGAGGAAACACATCATGCTTCATACCCCCTATTGGATTTGTGAAAAAAAATGCATACGATGAGATGTTCCCATATTTTCTTTTTATCACGATTGATGGTCAATCCGAGATTTACACAACATTAAATTTCATGATCTAAAAAAATGAAATGATGAAAATAAAAAATGGTTAGAATTCCAAAACCAGAGAGAGGATCATCACATATTATTTATAATCAATTTAATTAATTAAGTAATTAACTGGTTAGAATTATTTATTCATTGATGGATTTTGACAACATATCTACATTGTACCTTTATTCCATAATAATAATTAAGATTAGATTCCATCTATCGGTGATCCAAAAATGTTCCAAAAATCTCCAAATATAACTATAGGAATCCCCAAGTGCTAGAACATTAGATAGTATTTTTTGTGTCATCTATCATTGATCTTCATGATAACCACTTCCTATGAGTTCTCTTTGACCTCTCTTAATTTGAGAGTTGGTGGTGGTGGATGATCATTATATGTTCTTGGGAGTGTTTTTGGATAAGGGAGCTATCAAGGGCTTGAGAGGATTATCCAAATTTGTAGTGCACAACCAAACAAATGAATTGATTACTAGATAAATTAACATAATGGGGTTTATATATCACTTGGATTAAAATAAAATAATTGAAAAAGTTTCCGTTATTAATTAATTAATTAATTAGTAACCCCATGCTGAATAATAATAATAATAATATTATTAATTATCAAAATGTAGTTAGCTTGAGAATTAAATTAAATGTTATTTAATCATATTATATTCAATCATTATTATTTCTCATTGGCCCATTAATCACGATCAACCATTTCTACAAAACATTTTTCGGTCCTCAAATAATGACTACTTATTTATTAAATCAATATCTATTAATTATTCTCTAATAAAAAAATTCACTAAAAAGAATATAAATTCTTATTAAATATTCTTCTCATATTATATTCTCTAGAAGAACTAGTGATGGAAAATATGAAATAAATAAAATATAAATAATTATTAAACCATGGTCTAGAATAATATTTATTCAACTTTTTAAATAATAAATAAAAATATATTATTTAATTGAGATTCTTGATATAATTAGTGTGTGACCCTCTATATCTCTTTCTCAGTGGCATTATGTGAACCCACATAAAGTCAAAAGTTAGCTTTGAATAACTCACCAAGACACCAATAGATAATGATAATAAAGCTAAAAAATAATTCCTCATAGGAATACTTATGGTGTAATATATCCCCTTTAGGGCAATATGTCACGACCCATCCCACCAGGCCCATCCCATGACTACCCTAAGCCCACCATCCAAAAGATTGGGGCTGAAAACTAGCATTGGAAAGGTATATAACTGTAACATGAATGCATTTACTTTAAATCTATACAAACTCCCAAACCGAGAACACAATAAGAAGCAACGACAAAGCAAACTGTGGCAGTAAAAAGTTTGTTAAAAGTAAAGGGGCCTGTAACACCCCGAGATTTTATAAGATATATTCTTTTTATCTCTTTAATATCTTCTACTGTACTCTACACAAAGATTATCTTGCGCTATACGCGACACCATATTAGCTTTCAGTATACACAACACTATTCTTGGCTCGTGTTACACACAATTTCAAGTTTGTTTTGTAGAAATTATTCTACGCAACAATAAGTATAGATTTTGTTTAATTTATAAATGAAATAAGTTTTGAATTATGTTTTTCGCAACACCAAAGGGAGATTTCACTACATGCAACCTTGACCTGGCTTACATTACACACAATCACAACCTTCCTCGATAGCGTGTGTTGTATGCAATACCGAGTTTCACTAAACAAAGATATATCGTTATAATATTGTTATGGACTAGACGTTATGAATATTATTGGCTAAATTTTTAATTTTATAACATTATTATTTATCTTACACATTTTTTAAAACATGTTATGTGAACAAAATAATTTTTTCGGGTAAAATAAGTATTTTTAAAAAAATGCAGTTTTGCCGCCTTTTAATGGCGCACCCACATTAAATATAGTTTTTGACATGTTTATAAGTTTAATTTGAAAAAATAAAATTATTTTTTGTGATTAAGATATAAAAATTTACTTTGGATAAAATTCTCATATTATTCTGATAACTTTCATATTTTAATAAATAGTAAAAACACACTATATTTTAATTAAAAAAAGTTTTTTCATCGTAATAATTTATATTGTTAAATTATAATATTGAATGGTTTTAAAGTATAAATACAATATATATTTACCATTTAATATAATTTATGTCATTAGCATTGATTTTACATTGAATTCATAGGTAAAACCATTTCAATCTTTTGCAATGTTTTAAATAAAAACCCATTTTCTTTCAACAATGGGATTAATTTTAATTTAAAAATAACAAAAATATTTAAAAATTATAAATTTAAATTTCTATAGTCTAAAATGTCATAAGTGATCTAATTATGGATAATTCACGGCATATAAGTAATTATTTATAACAATTTAAAATTTAGAATCTTATTACCACAAATAAAATTTAATAGATCAAATAAGGATAAATCAAGTTGATAATGTTTAAATATAATTTCCCAACATGTATAAATTTTATTGGATAATGATATTAAAACCCTATATCATATAATCTTTGAATATGAGTCATTTTTGGAGGTTTTTAAGTGGGGTTAGATTTATTATAAATTAATTTTTTTGAGATTTCCAAAGGTGCCCCTCTCCTCCCTTATAAAAAGGGAACCCATTCCCACTTCTATTAACACAATTTTGAGCCTTTAAGCTCACCCAACCCCGGTCCATTCCTCTTCTACACTTCCCTATAAACATTCTGGAGGTTCTGGTCTTCTCAAAATACCAACTCTACTTCCTTAAGAGAAGGCTTAAAGAAGGTGCGTCGAGGAAGAGGTAATCTCTTCTTCCAATTCTCTCAAGTTTCTTCCATCTTCTACTTCTTCTTATTTAGTTGTATCAATATAAAGTAATAAAATCAGTATTAATTATATACTTATATGTTATTATAAATATTAAACAAACATATTTCACCTTCTTATCCATCCTATGGAAAATAAATTCACTGCGTGTGCATACGTACGAAATACCATCTCCACGCCGTGGTGTAATCTGTTTTCGACCACCACCTTACTTGGATGGGTATAATGGTGTAAATAAATAACTATATATGATTATTTTAAAGTTGTATTGATTATGAAATATTATATATACACTTCAATACAATTTCATGATCATGGAAATGATATCATCGCTCGTGCGTACATATGGACTACCGTATCCACGACGTGATGAGATTCATTCTCCAAGTTAACCATTCATGAATGATTATAAAGTATATATAATTAATAATAATTAAATATATGACATAATAAATCTACTGGATTTATGTATATATATATTTCATCTACTTACTTCCATTGAAGTCAATAAAATAAGGAAAACAACATTCATGCGTACGTACGGCCTACCGTCTCCATGAACGGTGTGTTTAATTTCATTTATCTATCTATTATATATATATATATACTAAATATATATGATATATAAATCATGTTTTACATTCTGGAAGTAAGTAAATCGTGATATAAGTAATAATAATATCAATAACAACAAGTCCAAACACGTACGATAAATGAAACAATTTTACCCCAAACGCTACTTTAACATGGAATTGACAAATGAAAGGGTAATATAAATACCTAAGTGAACCATATATGATATAATAACAATGAATATGATTCTTTAATAAGTCAATGAAATTATTTAAATAATTATACAAGAGTTTTGGATACATATGAAGTATATCAGACATAAGGTAAGGGATAATTATTCCAATCTCATTCTTATCCGAGATTGTTTATTCGTATGTATTTACTGGGGTTATGTTTATTATCCATGTCCATATTTTCTCAAAAGTTTTTCATAAAATGTTTAATTTTATTCCATGTATGTTTAAAGTCATTCTTACCCTTTTTTTTACTTTTACCACATCATATGGAAGGAATCTTTCTTTTGTTTACCATACGAGATACTTTTTGAATTTTTCGACAAAAGTATGAGAAGAATGTTATTTTTAACATATACGGCGTGAACGGATTTTTATGGTTTCATAACGCCTCATTTTAATGAATCTTACTCTACAAGATTTTATGACTATTTTCAACAAAATACTTTTCTTTTAAATTTGCATGGAATTTTGTAAAAAGAAAATGATTTTGAAGAAGAAAGGATATTTTACTCAAGAATTCATTTTAAGTGTTTTATCAAAACCATTTTCCATCTAAGATGATATTATTTCATATGTGTATGTTTCATGTATAATGTCTCTATGATTTACATGGTTTCGCTTTTCTTATGATGATATATCCATTTTTTATATGGATTATGTGATGATGGGATGATGTTTATGAAACCCATTTTATTCTTTGGGTTATGATGAATGTTTTAAGTTTATTTTGTGACACAAGTAAGATTGATTTAATTATGTGATGGGTGGGACCTATATCTCCCTCCAATGCATTTCGTAAAGATTTATATCTCATGAGATAGACATGGTTGGAACGGTAAGTTAATTCGGTTCAGTGTTACAGGACTGAAACGAGGAGTGAACTCGATTCAGAAAGGGACATTGTCCACTAAGATGGTCTTGGCAGCAATTCCTTGGATACTATGGAAATCATAACATGTTCTGAATGGTTTCTACAATTACATGTTTTATTCCCATTATATTTTACCATGGTTGATGATCCATTATGATATATGCCTTACGTACTTCCATGATTTATGTCTTTGCTCAAGATTTTGATGTTTAAATTTAATGTTCATGTTTTTGCTTTCAAATGTTTATGGATTGTTTTATGTTCTCTATGTTTTCCCTTACTGAGAATTTGAGCTCACCCTTTTTATGTTTTTTCCCCAGGAAATAAAGAAAGGTTTTAGGTAAGGAAACAAAAAGGGGGAGATCGTTATTTGAGATGTTGAAGATCTTTCAACATTATTAGAAGTTTATATTCCAAGTTTCCAAAGATACTAAACTATTAAGGTCCTTTGGTGTCTATTTTTGTTATGTATTAAGTATTCCATAAAAGTAATGTAATGTCCACGTACGTCAAGCTTTGGGTCTCTACAGGGTCGGAATACAAGCCCAACTGGAGAGTTCAAGTACAACTGAAAAAAGAAAAAATAGCTCTTGGATCATCCACTAAGGATCCAAACTGAAGGGTAGGTATGGATAACGATCGGTAGTCACTATGTCATGTAACACCAAATGGTCCACCTATGATAACCTTCCTGTCCTAGATCCCTCAACCTCGATCAACGTTGTCTATTGTATACTCAAGACAGAACAAGGTGTGGGCGTAGACCGTGGAGGGGTGAGTATAAAAATACTCAGTAGGGACCCCGAGACCCACGAAGGTCTTATGGAATTTCACCAAGCAAACCAAAAAGCATGATCTCCATTAAAAAGAACAAAATAATAGAATTATCTCAAACAGAGACTCATCTCAAACCAGGTTTTAAGTGACGTATAGAAGTACATATGATTAGTCACGAAGCTAGATCATCTCATTCTGTCAGGAGGCACTGATGCTGACCATACAGAGTCTGAACCACACAGGATCGATAGGTACTAAACACCACAATGACCCACACAGGATCCTACCCACACAGAGTCGATAGGTACTAACCCCGCAATGACCCACATAGGATCTGACCCACATAAGACCAATATGCGCTGACCCACAGAGGATCTGACCCACATAGGATAATTATGTGCTCACCCACATATGATCACTGATCCCTGACCCACTCAGGATCTAACCCACACAGGATCGTTTGGTACTAACCTTCGTATGATCTATCTCCGACCTCCGCCTCACTTCCAGCCACTGGATTCCTGCTCCCAGCACACTTAATTCTGGGAGAAATAATACTAAAACCTTTGGAAATATTTCAACCTACAAAAAATCCCACAAATAAGTATACCAAAGGAACACCATATCATAAGGTTTCCAACGTGACAGACGACGCGTCATTCAGATGCCCGGTTTATAACTTATAAGCGTTTTAGCTCCAAGGGCCTGGTTGGTTTAAGGATCGATCCAACTCGGCCACACTCCAACATTATACAAAACTCAATTGGATTATACCAAAAGTATTAACTCACCCTCAGGGTTTCGGAACCACATACAGTTCGTCAATCGGACTCTCGTTCTGTTAGTTACACCCCTTTCTGAGAAATGGGGGTGAGCGCACCATGGTCTGTCCTAACTCGGTCAGGCTCGTTAGAAAACGTAAAAGGGACCTCTTCGCAAAATGGATACCAACGCCACTAACATCATGTCAAATGAACACTCGGTTTGTTAGTTATGGGTGTTTCTTTATTCAAGGACCAGTTGGGTCTGCACCCAGCCTGACTCAGTCAGGCCGACCCGATGCAACAGGTCCTGGGTTCCACCTGCCCCCGCTTAGGTTCAGCCCACTAAGGGTTGTCCCGGTTTGGTTTTTGGGCCTGTGACATTTTTGGCCTAACCCGTCAGGTGGTGCTCGGCCCACCCGTGTTGGAACACTTAGCCTCGGGTCAATCCTGACCCGTTGACAGGTTCGGCACGCTGGGTGGGTCTGACCCACTCGGCCGGCTCGGTTCGCCCAGAGGTAGATCGTTTCACCTTACTGGCCCTGTGCATATGGGTTCGTTCACCCGCCATTGGGGTACTGCCCCATTGCAATTAACTAGTCTACCATTTGTACAATAGATTGTCTCTAAAGTGGCACAACGTAGGCCTCGTCACACCCTCCTACCGTGGCTATCTGGCCACGACTGCTTCCTCCAGCGACACCTACGTGTGATGAACTTGTTCCCCGTGGCCGGCTTAGGACGGCTGAACTTGGCCTCTGGGACGAATCATTGCACACTGCCATCCACTACCCGTAGCTGGTTGTTGCGGGTCTCCTCTGGCCGCCGCTGACATGGACCACCAGCAGTTTCTTTCGCGGGTCACCAGACATGCTCCTCTGTCCATTCATAGTGCCGTTTGTTCATATGGCTCTACCTCACTGCCGATGTCCTAGCATGACCCTCCATTTCTTGTTTCCATTAATTTGGAAATTGTTTCTTGATGTTCACATCAAGAACCAAGCGGAGGAGGGTATGGGCCTTGTTCGTTTGTCCCGTTCCCTCCATGTTAAGATGATAGTAAGTGGAATAGGATTTAATTTATCAAAGATTTTTTTTAAAATAGACCCCCTACCTCATGATCATTTGAGAACGTCCTCGCTTTAGGGATATTCTTCATTCATCATTCCCATAACAAGACATCAACATTGTCGTTCTAACTTCATCCTTCAGTTTGTGATTCAGTGTTGCTCGTCACTTCCTGCTAGAACCGGCTCCATCTTCATAGTGTTTGGTGTCGCGACACATTATCATAACCTTATATCTTGGTGAAGCCATGACAATACCTCTCCCCAAGATCCATATAAATAGAATAGGGGGAGAGTGGGTGACACCCGTGGAATTAATGGGGGTTCATTTAATAGAAACCCTTTTAATTACAACAGCGTTGTAACAAAGGATTTGAGGATCAATCCATTTAATGGATTGACATGCTGTTGGTCCCGCCACTACCTCTTGTCCATTGGAGGAATAGAAACAAGGGAAATAAAATAACCAAGTAATTTTATTATTATTTTAAAACTCGCAAAATCTAACTTTTTCTCTAGACCTACTGTAGTTGAAGTGAAGCCTCCCTTAAGAGAATCCTTGTTCTGCAGATTCAACGGTGCCCTCATATTTTTAATTCGAGCATCAGTTCAAATGTTATAAGATGCTTCCTGCGCATTTACTGAAGGTACCAGAAAAAAAAGTCCCTAAAATAATTAAAAGTAAACCTAGACTCGTTCCGGTTGAATTTAGGATCCACCTATAAAGAACACACCCTCACGAGCTCAACGATACTCTCTAATTTTCAATCTGAATTACCATTTAGAAGTTATGGATTTTACAATAAAATTATTGTCACATAATTATTTTATTTACGGTCAAAAACTAACATTCACTGGTGGCATGCGCCGACCAATGTTGGTATCAAACTAATGAAAGAATACCCTCATGAGTTTAGTGGTGATCTCATATTTTCAATCCGAGTTACCATTCGTGAGTTATAAGAATTTTAAAAATAAAATAATTTTGATTAATTATTTTATTTACAGTTATGCCATTTTCGTGTTTTCTCACCGGTGGCCTGTGCTGACTAAACTTATGTCGCACCTAGGGTAATCCCGCTATTCTGAATGCAACAGTACCCACATATTTCTGATCCAGGCACCCATTAAAGAGTTATTCAACATTTTTTTGGAAAACTTCTCATGTGCGCTAATTAAAGCTTAACAAAAATTCAACGAATCATTTAGGGCACTCCGAGTCTCAAAAATATGTGCTATCAGATTTTGCGGCCTAGAAATTATCCCAAATAATTTTAAAAAAATTACATGGAATTTTTAGGTCTTTAAATTCTCTCCACAATAGGCCCTTTCATCCATGAAATCCAAAACAAAGTCAAATCAAAGAAATGAGGGTACTGAACGTGATTCTGAGCCTCCCGCTCCCATGTACTCTCCTAGAGGTTTCCATGATACCACCAAACTTCCACTAGAGGGATCAAAAATCCATGAAGGACTCACTCCTGTTGATCCTCTATCTCTGCGGGGAACTTCGTAAAAGTCTCCCCATCATCAAAGTCCAACTTTCCCTAGTCGATAACGTGTGATAGATATTGAATGCATCTCCTCAACTTCAACACATTGAAAACATTATGCACCCGGTGGATATGTGGGGGGAATATGTAGATAGTATGCCACCTCGCCTACTCTACTGAGATTCTGGAAAGGTCTTATTAACCTCAGAGATAGCTTCCTGCCCCAGCAAAACCTCTACAAACCTTGTCGGGGTGAAACCCATAGGAAGACATGGTGTCCCTCCTTGGATTCCAAGGGTCACTATCTTCTGTTGGCATAAGACTTCTGCCGGCTCTATGTTTTCTTCACTTTCTAACAAGTGAGGCATCATGATACAAAATCTTCCACTACCTTCTTCATTCCTGGCAACCAGTACTGACGATGGAGGTCCTGGTACATCTTCGCCACTCCAGGATGTACTGCTAAAAGTGAATGTATGGAACTCTCTCAACACCTCCTCTCGTAGCATCACTGGTACCATGGTGTGTCCTATGAAGATAATGACATACTACCATCTTCATAAAAACCTTCAAGAGACCGTCTTGAGGATATATAACCGCGTCGGGCCTCATAATCAACGTCCCCAAGTAGTCCCTCCTGAACTCACCAAATAAGTGGGGGAGTGACAATTATAGACAAGAGTAAGCTACTCTGTCTCTATCCACAAATGATATTAGCAACACGACAAGATGCTCTATTATCTCACTCAACAGCTGTAAACCATAACTCCTACTGTGTGCGTTTGCCACTACATTTCCCTTCCCAAGAGTGTTGACTATCTCAAAGTCATTGTCTTGGAGGAACTCCAGCCATCGTTTCTATCTCATGATCAAGTCCTTATGTGAAAATATATACCTGAGTCTCTTATGATCAGATTAGAATGTAAAACATTTTCCCATAATGTAGTGTTTCCACATATTCAAGGTTAAGACTACTACTTCTATTTCCAAGACATGTGTAGAGTAGTACCACACATGTTGTCTCAGCTACCGAGAACCATACACGATCAATGCTCTTTATTACATCAGGACACATTCAAGTCTGGTCCCTGATGCATCATAGTATACTACATACCCAACGCCCTCTTCTAGTAGCCTCAATATGGGGGCACTCTTCAATCTCTATATTAGTTCTTAAAATATATACTGACACTTATCCATCCACAGGAAAGGCTCCCCCTTCCTTGTCAAAGCTGACAAGGGTGATTCTACCCTGGTGAAGTCAGGTACAAAACTCCAATAGTATCCAACCAAAGCAGAAGTTTCTCTCTCTTTGGGGAAGTAATCCAGGAAACATATTTTGAAAAGATGTCCCAACGCTCTGCCACTACTATTGGGAACTAAAAACTGAAAACTCCTACTACCATGAGGGCAAGGATGGGAGAATCAAGAGTAATCGGTTTCACACTATTATGCATGAGTGTATACTGTGCTGCATGGTTTTCCTTTTTTGCTGAACAAGTAAAACCACATTCCAACGATGTAGATATACTACAAACCTTTTTCCTAAAATAGTCAATATGAGTATGAACTGTGGATGTCCAGTCCATACCCTAACTAACATTGCAAGGCCTCAAAGCTGTCACCAAGAGGTTCCAACCGGAACTCTCGACAAAAGGGTCCGATCACACCATCGATATAAGTGTGATTATTGAGTCTCCTCCCAAAGTTATCTTCATACATTAGGGTTAAGTAATTGGTTTAACCAGAAACTCTAGGTCTTGAACAAGATTTGTGGAAAAAAGGAATTATTGGTACCTATGTCTATTAATACGACTACTAGTATTAGACATAAAATTTACCTCGAATCATTATTGGAGCCCATGGGTCACACTTCTAGACCGTAAACAGCTACTCCCTTCCCATATCCTCCAGCCCCCTAAGCCTGGTGGGGACCACATTGGGGTGTTGGTTATAACATGTTGAAATGTATACAACCTCAGGCTTCTCTCCTAGATCCACTTCCCCGTCTGCTACCCTTTAGATTCATCTTCCCCTATCACTTACCCTCCTCAAAAAATTTTACACGCCCATGTCTCTGAGACTATCATCATTTTCCTACTTTCCCACGACTAGCATTCCCTGGCTGTATCTGCTCAGCCAAAAAAATTCAACCAAAAAGGTTATCTCTAGCACCATAACATATGTAGGAATGCATATAGGAAAATTAATGGCTCAGATATCCCTAAACAAACCTCGTTCAGAGGTCCGAGCCATGAAGCACTGATTGTACAATATCAATCGAGTACCTAAGTTGGTCGGTATGCTTCAATGAAAACTCTGATACCTACATGTCGTACTACCGAAGCTGTAGAATCTCTTGGTAACTCTCACCCCTTAGCATTTTATGGAAGGAGACCCCCTTCGCTGAGGAAGGTTCTCAATATTTTTTATAGAAAATTCACCTCTTCACAAGATCATGGTAATCTAAACCCTGTCATCATCCTGCGGAGCCACGTAAAGGGCTCTCTACCAGGACAACCATCTGATCGAATGGTGCCCAAGATATATGGAAACCTGGCCACCTCCTCAAGAAAGTCCATAGCCACCTGTGAGTTGGGATCGCCTCATAACCTAAGGGGAATCTGATGCTGAAATATGTGTAAGGCACTAATCCAACATGTGTCCTCTACCGGTACCATAGGTTGTAACTACTGACCAACGAGTAGTGATATAGCTGGTACACTACATGAAGGTACTATCTTGGGAATCTATCCATGTAATGAAGCCATATCACCATGATGACCAACCTCCTGGTCACACAATGATAAAGACTAGTAGCTAGGATCACCATCTGATCTGTTGGTTTCCCAACTAGGAAAAAAACTATAGCCACAACCTACATCCAGTACTCATATGCCTGGGGATCTATCTTTCCTTTAAACCTAAGAGGGCTATTCCACTAGAACTTGTGCAATGTGCTCAGTCAGTGTGCATGGTCCACTGGTGTCATCAATTTCTGATCCACATAAGATCGCTAAATTCGGATCCACACAGGATCGCTCGGTGGGGCATAATCATGTACACTCTTGGGAATCATAGCTGGCTGTCTACGCAGTGGCATCCTAATAAGGAACCCATGAACCACAATAATTAAGTTATACATGGTCAGCCAACTCCAAAGAAACCAACAATTTTTTTTCCAAAACACATGAAATAATTGTTTTCATGCACTGAGTCAAAAATCACAATTCCGAGTCCTGGAGTGTGGATACGTCAGACGCCACACCAATACTGGGTCACCCAAACTAAAAAACACACTCATAACACGTAAAACTATTGACATATTGAAAAGGCTAGAGTCCTAGTTCTTTAGTAGAACTGACTCCTCTAATACCACTTTTTCATGAGCCATCCCCTCGGGACTGTACAATGACTACCCCAAGTTCACCTTCCATAAGACAAGGGCTGGAGACTAGCACCAGAAAGATGTGTACCTATTATGGAAAGACATTTCCTTTAAAACTGTACAAACTCACAAACTGACAACACAATAAGAAGCCACCACAAATAAAACATATGTAGTAAAGAGTTTGTTGAATGTAAATAGCCCAGATAAAAATCCCAACTGGAAACTACAAGTACAACTGAAAAGAGAAAAAAAAGATCCTAGATCATCTATCAAGGATCCTACCTGAAGGTTAGGTGAAACTCACAATAAGTAGTCACTACATCAAGTCACGCCAAATGGTCTACCTCTGAGAACCGTCAAGTCCTGGCTCTCTCAGCCTTAATCAACATTGTCTATTGTCTTCACAAGACAGAAGAAGGTGCAGGTGTAGCCCGTGCAGGGGTGAGTATTAAAATTCTTAGTAGGGACCCTGAGACCCTCGAAGGACTCACATAATTTCACCAAGGAAAACCAAAAATCACGATCTCAATCAAAATGCACAAAAAAATAAAAAAATCTCATACAGAGTCTCAACTCAAACCAGGATTAAGTGAAGTATATAAGTACATATGATTAGTCATGAAGCTAGATCATCTTATTCTTTCAAGAGGCACTGCTGCTGACCATATGGAGTCTGAATAACACATGATCAATAGGTAATAACCCCTGCAATGACCCACACAAGATCCGACCCGCCCGAAGTCGATAGGTACAAACCCCCGTAATGACTCACATAGGATCTGACCCATACAGGATCAATATGATTTGACCCACATAGGATCATTGAGTATTGGCCCACAAAAGATCTAACCCACACAAGATCACTATGCGCTAACCCACAAAGGATCACTGAGCACTGACCCACACACTATCTGACCCATATAGGGTCGTTCGGTACTAACCTCCTTATGATCTGTCTCCAACCTCCGCCTCACTACCATCCACTAGATTACCACTCATTGTAAGCTTGATTCTGTAAGAACCACTCCTCAAGCCTTCAGACGAATTTTAACCAGAACAAAATCACACGAATAAGTATCCCAAAATACCATCATGTGTCTAGGGTTCCAATGCGACAGACGACATGTCAATCGGACGCCTGGTCTGTGACTTATAAGCATTTTATCTCTGAGGGCCTGGTAAGATATGGGTTTGATCCAACTCAGCTGCACTCCAACTTTCTTCAAATCTCATGTGGATTATACCAAAAAGACCACCTCATCCTAAGGGTTTCAGCGCCATAAATAGTTTGTCAAACAGATGCCCAGTCTATTAGTTACATACCATTCTAAGAAACGGGGGTGATCACACCTTGGTCTGGCCTGACTCGATCGGGCCCGTCGGAATACATCAAAGGGAACGATTTCTAAAAGGGATCCCAATGAAACTAATGGAATGTCGAACAGACACAAAATTTTTCACTTATGGGTATTTCATTATTCGGAAACCGGTTGGGTATGCGCCCGATCCGACTCTGTCAGGCTGGCCTGACGCAACGGGTCTCGGGGTCCACCGGACTCCGCTCGGGTCTATGTCACTAAGGGTCAGCCCAGTTTACTAGGTCAAGCCTATAACGCCCCAAACCCAGTTACCCAGAGTCGGTGAATAATTACATAACATTGTCATGATCACAAGAAATATCAAATCTCAAAATATCTATTAGTTTAGTAGCCTTGGAAACACTAGATATATTCATAAGTCTTACATTACATCATAAAAATGAAAACTACAACAACATAGTATCCATAGTCCACACTCATATCCCCACATACAATCCCTACATGTCATTCATAAATTACTTCTTAAAATCCTGGGAAAAATAAAACATTGAAAGGGGTGATCTCAGAGCTCAATAAGGATAACAATATAGCGGAAACTTTCATAAATAAACATAAAAATTTAAGGAAATGTATAACTAAAACAAAAGCCTTTTAAACTTTAACTTCATCATAATATGGAAAAGATAAAATGAAATAATTCCATTTACTTATTCATATGGATATTCTAATAGTAGAATAATCACATGCAATATCAATAACCACTTTCATAATGACAGAATGCATAATGCCGGACTATCATAACCACGTAGCCAAGGTCTCGTGCCAAGACTACAAATAAGATTTTGTCAAGGCCTCATGCCAAGACACTTGTTTGTCTCATGAGTCCTACAGATGCATCGAGGAGCTATATCGGGCTCCACCTGTCACTTATTAAGTCCAATGCATTCCTCATATGAATAGGTTTAAACAATACATAAACATTCATATTAAAACTAGAATACAAAATGTCAATACTTTCTCCATAAACCATGAATGGTATAAAAATAACAGATCCACAGTAAATCATATCACAAAAACTTCAATATGATTATGGATGTTTTGTATCATAATAAATCAACTTCAAATTAACTTAAAATCCATCAAAGGATGTTGACACAGATGAAAATCATAACTATTTGAGAGAAATATCTCTTTTTTTGAAATCATTTAAAAGTCACATAATTCTACAGAAAACCTTTATTTTCAAAATATTCTTATAAGCTTTTAAGGGAAGCTTCAAAGGTGTAAAACAACGGAGAATAACCAAATACCCTGTATAAGTTAAAAAACATTCTTACCCTAATTCTGTCGAAAAGGTTAAAAAGGACCTTGTTTGGAAAATGACGGAATGATTCCTTTATACACTTATTATAAAAAGTAAATCAAGGTTATAAATGTCTTTAAACCATATTCTTTAAAATAGTAATAATTTTTGGAAATACATTTTTATGAAACATGGATGTGGATGATAAAGAGGTCTAAGTAGATAATTACGTATAAACAACCTCGGATAATGAAGAGATTGTTAAATAAACCCTTACCTTGTACTTTTACTTGGTCGAGGGTTGGTTAACCTCTTGTATAATGGTGAAATAATTGTTATTAAATTATACAAGAATCATATACATTAATATGATATCATATATGATATTTTAATATTTCCTTGTTGATAATATCTTAGTATTATCGTTGTTTCGGGTGTTAACTTACTCATTTTCTTTTACATGTTTTGTTAAATAAGCCACATTTGTTATGAATAGGTTGTATATTATTCATATCCAGAATGATATCAAGTCCTAAAATATTATTTTTAATCTTCCAATAAAATTTAGTCTTGAATTGATACGATGGGGAATGAATCTCATCACATTCGTGGAGATGGTAATCCATACGTATGCACGAGCGACCATATCATTCTTTTGATATTGAAATAATATATAATTGGATGGTATATCATACATACCGAATCATTATCATGTTATATTTATTATTTACATGAAGTATACATCATTATTATACCCATATAAATAATAATATATTGAATAATAATTACACCACAACGTGGAGACGGTAGGCCGTACGTACGCACGTATGGTGACATGTCATTCAAGGGATGGATAGAATAATGAATTTGTTTGGTATATAATTATAATAACATCAAAGTATATATAATATACTGGAGATATTATTTTATAATGGAAATAACAAGGAAAGAAGAAGTTGAAGAAGAAATGAACTTTAAAGATAGTGGCGAAGACGTTACATCTTCTTCGGGTTCTTCCTTTTGATTTGATCAAAATGTCTCCTTAGGTTGGATTTATGATCAAAATAAGGCCTCTATGATGAATTGAGGGAAGTTGGGAGGATTTTTGGGCAGATTTTGGCCGAGAAAAATGGATTTGAAGGTGTGAATTAATGAGAAGGGGGAGTGCCCTCTTATAAGAGGGGTGAGGGGCTCTTTAGGAAAAACATAAAGTAATGTTTTATAATAAAATAATATTTGGTTTCTGATGGATCCAAAGTGGATTATTCATTTTATAAGGTGGGGATGTGTCTAAATCCTTTCAACCAATAGATTTGGTTTGGGTCATTATATTAACCTTATCTTTTAGTTTTAACTCTTAGTTAATTAGTTTGACACTTACCATGTTACTTTATATTTTTATATTATATAGTTAATAAAAATACTATATACCTCCGAGGGACCCCCCAAGTGGTCCATTAATGATACTCCAATAATGATATAAGTCCTATGGTAGAACCTCAGATTTTTAAGAATAGAATATAAATTAATAATATAATATTTGTTTTGAAAACTCATTTATGTCAATTTTGACACTACTCAATTTTTTTTGTTAAAGTATTAACAACATTATTAATTCAAAAAAAAAATTCATTTAAGCAATCTAAACATGTCTTATTAACCAATAAAATTCGTGTATGTCATCAAAACTCTCAAATTATATTTATTTTAACATTTATAATACCAATTATTTGATTCTTTCATTAATAAGGAAAATACTGCATCATTATTGTGTCATATATATTTTTACTTCATTAATGTCTAAAAATTATAAATAAAATACCATTATGTTGGAAATTATTTTATCTTTCTAATGAATATTTATAATTGAAAATATAACATATATAACCCTATGTAAAAATTGTTTTACTAAAAGATATAAGCTTATGTCATTTTTTATTTACTTTAACTTAATTAATATAAAGTGTCCCTATCACCTACAAGTGGCTCCATGGGGTCCCAAAATTGACCCAAATATGACCATGGTCAGAAACGTATTCACCAATTTGGTTAGGACATGTGTTAGGGTAATTTATTATTATTATAATATTATTTTTTCACCCTTATTTACTGGATTTACCCTTTAACTATGGTAAATAAAATATTTACCGAAGAAATTATTTAAAATGTCTAAATATAAAAGTTACATATTTACACAATTTGGACATCCTAATTCCAAATATGGAATCCAATTTTCCAAATTCAAAACACAGAAGTGGCAGAAATTAATTTAAAATTAATTCCGCTGTCAAAACAAAAAGTGTGTTTTTAAGATATAATAACTATCAAAAGATTGAAACTTGTTTATGTCCGGTTTAATTGTGAAATTATGTCCAATGGAAATTTTTTTATTAAATGGTAAAAATATATTCTAAATATACTTTAAAACCACTCAAATTCATAATTTATCACTATTAATTTTTTTTTATTAAAAATGTTTTTTTTAATTAAAATTTAGTAATTTTCCCTATTCATCAAAATATAAAAGTTATCCGAAAAGTACAAAAATTTCACCCTAGGAAAAATTCAATATTTTGAATCCAAAAATGAAGTCCATTTTGAGAGATAAAATTTATAAAATTTCAAAAAGTAGGTATTACTATTCATAACGGCTAGTTCGATTGGTTGTGGTGTGTGTTAGAACTCGAAGTTGCATACAACACATGCTACTGTATTATTCAAAGAGAAGCGTATTGTGGAAGCTTGGGGTGTTACATTCTCCCCTCCTTCAAATAATTTCATCCTCAAAATTTATTATAATATTACTGCATAAAAATACTCGGGTGATTCTTTGTTATAAGTTCCTCGGGTTCCCACGTTGCCTCTTCCATCTTATGGTTTCTCCATAGAACTTTTACTAGACGAGTCATCCAATTTCTCAGCAATTGTTCTATTGTATCAAGAATCCTGACGGGCTCTTCGCAATAAGACAGATCGGGTTCTAGTTCTAATTTCTCATAGGTGAGTACATGCGTTGGGTCAGGCATTTATTTTCTCAACAGTGATACGTTGATCACATCGTGAACTTTGGAGAGACTTGGCGGCATTGCCAAACGGTAAGCTACAACCCCAATTCATTCTAGAATTTCAAAGGGTCCGATGTACTAAGGACTCAATTTACCCTTCTTACTGAAATGTATAACTCTCTTATATGGAGATACCTTCAAGAAAACATGATCTCTTACCTGAAATTCCAAATCCTTCCTTCAGTTATCAGCATAGCTCTTCTGCCTACTTTGAGCTGCTTTGATGTGGTTTTGGATTACCTTCACCTTTTCCATCGTTTCCTCCCCCAGTCCTGGTCCTAAAAGTTTTCTTTCACCAACGTCATCCCAACAGGTTGGTGTGCGATATCTTTTTCCGTATAACGCTTCATATGGTGCCATCTGAAGACTTTAATGGAAGCTATTGTTATAGAAAAATTCCACCAGAGGTAAATATTGATCCCACATACCCTGAAAGTCAAGTGAGCATGATCTCAACATGTATTCTAAGGTTTGGATAGTTCATTCTGATTGTCCATCTATTTGAGGGTGGAAAGAAGTGCTCAAATGAAGTTCAGTATCCAAGGACTTATGAATACATTTCCAGAATCTTGATGTAAAATAGGGATCACAATCTGAGACAATCGATAGGGGTACTCCATGAAGTCTCACAACTTCATAAATATATAGTCATTCTAGATGTTCAAGTGGTAAATCCTCCCTTATAGCAAGGAAATGTGCTGACTTGGTAAAACGATAAACAATGAACCATATTGCATCGTTCCTTCTAGGTGTCCTTGGTTGTCCCATGACAAAGTCCATCGTAATATTATCCCATTTCCACTCAGGTATGTTAAGAGGTTACAATACTCTATCAGGCTGTTGCCTTCTAGCTTTCAATTGTTGGAAAACCATACATCTTGACACAAAATCAGAAATCTCTCTCTTCATGTTGTCCCACGAAAAGTGATCCTTTAAATCTCTATACAATTTGGTGCTCCCATGGTGTATAGAGAAATTGGAACTATGAGCATCATCTAATAATTCCCTTTTTAAATCAGGTATATCGGGAACACAAAGTCTCCTCCCAAATTTCAAAATTCCATCTTCATACACAAAGTCAGTCAATCTCCCATCATTCACAGCTTTAATCTTCCTTTTAAACTCTCCATCATCGACCTGAGAACTCTTTATCCTTTATAGTAAATATGGTTTGGCAACTATTTGAAAATGTTTTGATGGTTCACCTTCCATGGTGATTCCCATATCCATCTTTACTATATCCATGAAAATAGGATCCCTTTCCACTCTCATCATGTTAAAAACTCCATGATCTTTTCTAATCAAAGCATCTGCAACCTTATTTTCCTTCCTTGGGTGGTAGTGTATCGTGAAATCATAATCCATGAGTAGTTCAACCCATTTTCTTTTCTTCATGTTGAGTTCTTTTTGTGAGAAAATATACTTCAAACTCTTGTGATCTGTATATATCTCATATTTTTCACCATATAGATAATGTCTCCATATCTTCAAGGCAAAGATTACATCAGCTAACTTGAGATCATGAGTAGGATAGTTTTGCTCATGAATTTTTACCTGTCATGATGCATAGGCAATAACCCTATCATTCTGGATAAGGACACAACCAAGTACTTTCTTCGATGCATCACTATAAATAACGAACCCATCATTCCCCGATGGTAGTGTCAATATAGGAGCGTGGACTAATCTTCTCTTCAGTTCTTCAAAAAATTCTTAACACTCTTTTGTCCAAACAAATTTAACCCCTTTACATGTGATATTTGTTAATGGGTTAGCAAACCGAGCAAAATTCTGGATGAAATGTTTATGATAACCTGCCAAACCAATAAAACTGTGTACCTCAGTTATACTCATCGGTGCTGGACATTCTTGGATTGCCTTGGTATTAGAAGGATCAACAGAAATTCCATCCTTAGTGACAATATGGCCATGAAAAGAAATCTCCTGAAGACAGAATTCACACTTGCTAAACTTCGCAAATAATTCAACTCTTCTAAGAGTCTTCAGGATAATGCGCGAGTGATTTTCATGATCTTCGTAGCTTTTGGAGTATACCAAGATATCATCAATAAATACCACCAAAAAATCATCGAGATATTCCTTGAAAACTCTATTCATTATATCCATGAATACAGAGGGTGAATTAGTCAATCCAAAAGTCATTACGGTAAACTCGTAATGCCCGTACCTGGTTCGAAATGCTATCTTCGGAATGTATTCCTTCTTCACACAGAACTGATGGTATCCAGATCGAAGGTCAATCTTTGAAAAGTATTAAGATCCATGCAGTTGGTCAAATAAATGATCAATGCAAGGTAGGGGATACTTGTTCTTTATTATTATAGCATTGATCTCCCTGTAGTCAATGCACAACCTTAGAGATCCATCTTTCTTCTTAACAAAAAGGAAAGGGGCTCCCCATGGAGAAACACTAGGGCGAATAAATCCTTTATTACACAATTCCTCTAGTTTTTTCTTTAGTTCAACTAATTCCACAGTGGCCATTCTATGAGGGGTCTTCGATATAGGCCTTGATCCAGGAATTAAATCAGTGGAAACTCAACTTCTTGTTCTGGAGGATGTCCATGTAAATCTTCCAAAAACACAGCTACATATTCTTTCACAATAGGTACATCCTCTATTTGAACATTCCTTTCCTTACCCACAGTTATTTCATTCTCTTCCTCCCCAATAATTGAATTTAGTTGAACTACTGGGGGTGGATCTAGATAAGAATTAGGTGGTGACGATTCTGCTCTAAAGATAAGGTGTTCCTTATCATCATCATAAAAAATCGTAACCTCCTTCTTCTTACAATAAATCATCACATCATGGTCTAAAAGGAAATCCATACCAAGGATTATATCAAACTCAATCATAGGTATGACAATGAGATCAGTGGATAAAGAACATTTATGTGCTCTAATGGGGACTAATTCATAGAACTTTATTGCAATGATACTTCCCTTAGGGGTTTTGACTGATAACTCTCCTGTTAAATCAAATAGGAAATATCTAATTTTCTTAGCAAAATGGGAAGATATGAAATAATGAGATGATTCAGAATCAAATAATTCATTTTCTAAACTTGAGGAAACCATTAAATTACCTTCCACCACATCTTTCAGAGCTTCTACCTCAGCAGTAGTGATAACATAAGCTTGGCCTTACTCTCTTGGCCTTTTCTGAGGCAAGTTCCCTTGACGCTTAGGAAATTCATTTTCATAATGTCCCATCTCTCTACAATTATAGCATTACACATTGACAACAAATCTCTTTCCCTTACAATCATGATCTTGGTGGCCTTTTTCACCACACTTGTAACAGACTCCCATTCCTTTTAGGCAAGTACCGGGGTGTTTCTTCCCACATCTACTACAGGATGGATTTTCAACTTTTCCCTTCTTCCCCTTATTTTCATTTCTAGATTGATTAGAAGAAATATTATTCTCTTTCTTTTATTTAAAGTCATAAGACTTAGAGAATTCCTTTTGCGTCTTGATAGCACACGATACAATATCTTCATACGACAAGAAGGTTTGCGAGACAAATGATCGACAAAGAAATTGTTTTAACCCATCAAAGAAATGATCAATATTAATCCTTGGGTTATGTATACAATCAGCAGCATGCCTCGCTAACCTTGTTAATTTAGCTTCATACTTTGCGACATTCTCATCCTCTTTCTGCCTCAGACTCAGAAATTGCCTTTCCGTATCTGATCGATGGTCTCGAGGAAAGTATTTTTCTAAGAACAGATCTTTGAGGTCCCTCCATTCCATATCTGATACTTCATCATCTTCCTTCATTTTTTTTATCAATGACCACCATTGATCAGCATCTCCAGTGAGGTGATAAACTGACATGAAAACCTTTTCCCTTTCACTACTCCCCATGGCATGGAATATTTTCTCTAAGTAATTTATCCATTTCTCAACTACTATGAGATTTGTAATCCCATTGAATGTTGGTGATTGTTTCCTCATGAAGAGATCTAACATTGATCCTCCACGCTGTGGATCAGGGTGCTCCATATGGGTAAGGTTATTATTCATAACCTGAGTGAGTTGTCCCAGTATGGTGATTAGCTGTTTAGCACCAGTTGTATCACTAGCTCCACTATAATTATCTTGAGCCGGAGGGAAATACCTACATTCAGTGCATGCATTAATACAGTTCCCATTCCTTGCATTAGGCTCCATTTCTAAAAAATGGAATAAACTAGATTAGATTATGAATCAAAATACATAATTCCATACTTGTAAAATACTTAACATAAATTGAACAGTTTATGGATATAATTCATAATCAGAAAAATATTTTCATTGAGGAATTATATACTCATAAACCCTTCATAATGGTTTTAAAGAAAATAAGAATAATCCTAAGCATATCCTGTGGGAGTGTCGTAACCAAGAGTGCAGTAAGGCCCGTTGTCGTGCACCGGTTCCTGTTCGAGTCTAGCTCAAAGTGGTGTTTTCGGGTTTTACCATTAGGTAGATCTGTGCCAGAGCTGCCTCTACCTGCTCGTATCCAGACAGGGATGTATCGCTCAGAAAACTCACAAAATCTCAAAAATACCAAAATTCTAGGAAGTTCCTCTATACTAATCCTCAAAGTCCATCTTAGGTCTATGTACTCTAATCCGAGTTTATCTAAATCTAGCTTCCAAGGTTTGTACTAAACTTCCTCTGATACCAACTGTAATGCCCTGAACCCAGTTAACCAGAGTAGGTGCATTATTACATAACATTGGCATGACCACAAGAAAGATCAAATCTTGAAAAATAGATTAGTTTAGTAGCGTTGGAAACACTAGATATATTCATAAGTCTTAAATTACATCATAAAAATGAAAACTACAACAACATAGTATCCATAGTCCAAACTCATATCTCCACATACTATCCCTGCAGGTCATTCATAAATTACTTCTTCACATCCTGGGATAAATAAAACATTGAAATGGGTGATCTCAGATGCTCAGTAAGGATAACAATATAGCAGAAACTTTCATAAATAAACATAAACATTTAAGGCAATGTATAAATAAAAAAAAAGTCTTTTAAACTTTTACTTCAGAATAATATGGCAAAGATAAAATGAAATAATTCCATTTACTTATTTACATGGATATTCTAATAGTTGAATAATCACATGCAATATCAATAACCACTTTCATAATGACAGAATGCATAATGCCAGACTATCATAACCACGTAGCCAAGGCCTCATGCCAAGACTACAAATAAGATTTTGTCAAGGCCTCATGCCAAACACTATTTTGTCTCATGAGACCTACCAATGCATCACGGAGCTATAGTGGGCTCTACCCGTCACTTATTAAGTCCAATGCATTCCTCATATGAACAGGTTTAAACAATACATAAACATTTGTATTAAAACTAGAATAAGAAATGTCAATACTTTATCCATAAACCATGAATGGTATAAAAATAACACATCCACAGTCAATCACAACACAAAACCTTCAATATGATTATGGAAGTTTTTTACTATAATAAATCAACATTAAATAAACTTAAAATCCATCAAAGGATGTTGACATAGATGAAAATCAAAACTATTTGAGAGAAATATCAATTTTTTTGAAATCATTTAAAAGTCACATAATTCTACAGAAAACCTTTATTTTGAAAATATTTCTATAAGCTTGTAAGGGAAGCGTCAAAGGTGTAAAACAATATAGAATAACCACATCCTCTATATAAGTTAAAAAAACATTCTTACCTTAATTATGTCGAAAATGTTAAAAAGGACCTTGTTTGGAAAAAGATGGAAAGATTCCTTTATACACTTATTATAAAAAGTCAATCAAGGGTAAAAATAACT
This sequence comes from Viscum album, assembly GCA_963277665.1. Classification (NCBI taxonomy): domain Eukaryota; kingdom Viridiplantae; phylum Streptophyta; class Magnoliopsida; order Santalales; family Viscaceae; genus Viscum; species Viscum album. The sequence goes on from OY728157.1 coordinate 80,243,376, forward strand.
TTAAACCATATTATTTAAAATATTAATAATGTTTTAAAATACATTTTTAAGAAACATGGATGTGGATGATAAAGAGGTCCCAATAGATAATTACATATAAACAACCTCAGATAATGAAGAGATTGTGAAATAAACCCTTACCTTGTACTTTTACTTGGTTCAGGGTTGGTTAAAATACTGTATAACGGTGAAATAGTTGTTATTAAATTATACAAGAATCATATACATTAATATGATATCATATATGATATTTTAATATTTCTTTGTTGATAATATCTTTGTATTATCATTGTTTCGGGTGTTAACTTACTAATTTTATTTTACATGTTTTGTTACATAAGCCATGTTTTTTATGGATAGGTTGTATCTTATTCATATCCAGAATGATATCAAGTCCTTAAATATTAATTTTAATCTTCTAATAAAATTTATTCATGAATGGATACAATGTGGAATGAGTCTCATCACGTTCGTGGAGACGGTAATCCGTACGTATGCACGATCGACAATATCATTCTGTTGATATTAAAATAATATATAATTGTATGGTATATCATATAGACAGAATCATTATAATGTTATATTTATTATTTACATGAAGTATACATCATTATTATACCCATATAAATAATAATATATTGAATAACAATTACACCACAACGTGGAGATGGTAGGCCGTACATACGCACGTATGGTGACATGTCATTCAAGGGATGGATATAATATTGAATTTTTTTTCCATAATTATAATAACATCACAGTATATATAAGATACTGGAGTTATTATTTTAAAATGTAAATAACAAGGAAAGAAGAAGTTGAAGAAGAAAGAAACTTTAAATAGGGTGGTGAAGACGTTACCTCTTCTTCAGGTTCTTCCTTTTGATTTGATCAAAAGGGCTCTTTAGGTTGGATTTATGATCAAACTAAGGACTCTAAGATTAAGTGAGGGAAGTTGGGAGGATATTTGGGAAGATTTTGGGTAATCCAAATGGCTTTTAAGGTGTGAATTAATGAGAAGGAGGAGTTCCCTTTTATAAGAGGGGTGAGGGGCTCTTTAGAAAAAACTTAAAGTAATATTTTATAATAAAATCATATTCGGTTTCTAATGAATACAAAGTGGATTATTCGAATTATACGGTGGGTGTGGGTCTAAATCCTTTCAACCAATAGATTTTAGATAGGTTTGGGTCATTATATTAACATTATATTTTAGTTTTAACTCTTAGTTAATTAGTTTGACACTTACCATGTCACTTTGTATTTTTATACTATATAGTTAATAAACTAACTATATACCTCAAAGAGACCCCCCTTGTAGTCCATTAATGATACACCAATAATAATATAATTCCTATGGACAAACTTTAGGTTTTTAGGAATAGAATATAAATAAATAATATAATATTTGTTTTAAAAACTCATTTATGTCAATTTTGACACTACTCAATAATTGATTTTTGTTAATGTCTTAAAAACTTTATTAATTCGAACCAAATTCATTTAAGCAATAAAAAAATGTAATATTAACCAATAAAATTCATTTATGCCATCAAAACTTTCAAATTATATTTATTTTAACATTTATAATACCAATTATTTGATTTTTTCATTAATAAGGAAAATACTGCATCATTATTGTGTCATATATATTTTTAATTTTTCAATTTCTAACAATTATAAATAAAATACCATTATGTAGGAAATGATTTTATCTTTATAATTAATATTTATAATCTAAAATATAACATATATAACCCTATGTAATTTTTTTAAAAGATATAAGCTTATGTCATTTTTGTATTTACTTTAACTTAATTAATATAAAGTGTCTCTATCACCTACAAGTGGCTTCATGGGGTCCCAAAATCGACCCAAAGATGCCCATGGTCGGAAATGTATCCACCAATAAGGTTATGACATGATTTAGGGTAATTTATTGTTATTATAATGTTATTTTTTCACCCTTATTTACTGGATTTACCCTTTAACTATGGTAAATAAAATATTTATTGAAGTAATTATTTAAAATGTCTAAAAATAAAATTTACCTATTTACACAATTTGGAAATCCTGATTCCAAGTATGGAATTTATTTTTCCAAATTCAAAACAGAGAAGTGGCAGAAATTATTTTAAAATTAATTCCCATTGTCAAAACAAAAAGTGTGTTTTTAAGATATAATAACTATCAAAAGATTGACACTTGTTTATGTCCGGTTTAATTGATAAATTATGTCCAATGACAAAAATTTTATTAAATAGTAAAAATATATTCTAAATATACTTTAAAACCACTCTAATTCATAATTTAGCACTATTAATTATTTTGATTAAAAAAGTTTTTTTCAATTAAAATTTAGTAATTTTCACTATTCATCAAAATATAAAAGTTATCTGAAAAGTACCAAAATTTCACCCTAGGCTAAATTTGATATTCCTAATACAAAAATTAATTCCATTTTGAGAGTTAAAATTTATAATATTTCAATAAGTAGGTATTAATATTAATAACGGCTAGTTCGATTGGTTGTGGTGTGTGTTAGAACTCAAAGTTGCATACAACACACGCTACTATATTATTCAAAGAGAAGAGTACCGCAGAAGATTTGGGTGTTACACATCCTATCAGGGTCAGCCTAGTTTGGTTCTCAAGCCTGGACCGTGGTTGGCTCAACCCATCGGGTGGGGCTCGACCCACCCGTGTTGGCCCAGAAGGCTGCGGGTCCGGCTTTCTCGGCCAGCCCGAGCCGGCTCAGTCCGCTCGGAGGCAGACCATTTCACCTTGATTTCCCTACACTTGCGGGGCTGTTCGCTAGCCGGTGGAGGTCATCCGCACCACAATTAACTGGTTGACCATTTGGCCAAACTTGTGTTGCCAATGCGGCGCGGTGCGGGCAGCGCCACCCCCTCCTACCATGATCTGCTAGCCGAGGCCATTTCCACCAATGACACCGGTGGGCGCCGCACTTTTCTTACACTACCGGCTTGAGCCGGCCACCCTTGGCCGCTGTGGCGCACTATGATGTGCTACCATCCACCACCATTGGCCATTTTCTACGGGTCTCCTCTGGCTACCGCCGACCGCCACCGACATGGCGCACCAGTAGTTTCTTATACGGGTCACCAGACATGCTCCGGTGTCCATTCTTGGTTCCGTCTACGACTACAGATCTTCCACGCTGCCACCATCATAGAGTGACCTGAAATTTCATTTTTCCATTGATTTGTAAATTGTTTCGTGATTTCAAATCAACAACTAAGCGTCGGAGGGTCCAAGCCTTGTTGGTTTGGCCTGCACTGTCCGTGTTAAGATGATATAAAGTGAAAGAGGATTTAATTTATCAAAGACAAATTTCAAAATAGACCCCATACCTAAAGATAGTGGGAGAAAATCCGTGCTTGAGGGACAGTCGGTGTTCTTCATTCCCACAACAAACTGCCAACAATGCTATTCAAATGTCGTATTTTGGTACGTGATTTGTTGTCACACGTCACCACCCCCTGGAACCTGCTCCGTCCTCTAAGTGTTTAGCATCACGACACTTTATTAGAACTTAGTATCTTGGTAAAGTCCTTCTAATACCTCTCCCCAAGCTCTATATAAACAGAAGATGGGGAGAGTGAGTAATGCCAGTGGAATTAATTGGGGTTCATTTAATAGGAACTTTCCTAATTCTAACTGTGCCGTTACATAAGATTTGAGGAGTCGACATTTATTGGCTTAGAAAGTCATTGTTCCCTCGACTTCCACTTGTCCATTTAAGGAATAGAATCGAGATAAATAAAATAACTATGTTATTTAATTATACTTTTAAAAGTCCCAAAATCTAATTTTTTATCTAGACCTACTACTGTTGAAGTGAATACTTCCTTAAGAAAATCCCGGCTCTGTGGATTCAATGGTGCCTGAAAAATTTTAATCCTTGTACCGGTTCAAAAGTTAGGAAATTCCATCCACACATTTACTAAACCTACTAAAAAAAAGTTCAAAAAATTATTTACAGTCACCCTCGACTCACACTGGCCGAGGTTAGGCTTTTCTTAAGGAGAAAACACCCCCAATAGCTCAAATTTACTCTTGGATTTTCAATCTGAGTTACCATTTAGATGTTATGGATTTTACAATCAAATAATTTTCAATTAATTATTTTATTTACATACAAAAACTAACTTTCACTAGTGGCCTGCGCTGTCCAATGTTAGTATCATCCTCAGCAAATCATACCATAATGAGTTCAGTGGTGGTCTCAGATTATTAATCCGAGTTACCATTCGTGGGTTATAAGCATTTGAAAAATAAAATAATTTTATTTAATAATTTTATTTAATAATTTTATTTAAAGTTATACCATTTTCGTGTTTTCTCATGGGAGGCATGCACTGAGTAAACTTAAGTCACACCTAGGGTAAAATCGCTATCTTGAATGCAATGGTGCCCTCATATTTATGATCCGGTCACCCATTAAAGATTTATTCCACTTTTTTCAAGAAAAATGATCACGTACTCAAATTAAATCATAACAAAGATTTGACGGATCATTCTAGGAACTCCGGGCCTCAAAAATGCGTGCTGTCAGATTTCGTGACCTCAAAATAATCCCAAATAATTAAAAATAATTACATGGAATTTCTAGGTCTTTACATAATATATCTAATAAATCAGGTAACATGTAGGTGCCATCAACCGATATTCTCAATGTCTCTATCTTTGAATTCACAGAAATTGAATTTTCTTATAGAACACCATGGCCATGGATTTATTTAGTCTATATAATTTCCATAAAAGGGTATGATATAATAACTTCCATTAAATAACTGAAGGGACAAATAGTTTTTCATATTATTCATTAATGATATATTGATTGTGACACAACCAACATATCATACCATGCTGTAAACAATTGTCATCACAGTTTTCATCAATACATAAATATATGTAACTCATAATACTCTTTAATAAAATTCTTAAAATCTAATGATCAATAAAAATTTCTACATATAAGAAAATACAATGAAACATATAAATTTTTATTTCCTATTTGATGGTCTTGTTCTCATAATATCTTACACTGGATATTACCAAGGGTGTACGCCATGAGAAGGTGCCTCAATGTACTATGAGTCTCCACCTATGATATTATTTTTTTTCATTTGTGTCCCTCAAATGATATCAAACATCTATAAAACTTATATTTAAGAATAGTGTCCTAGAACTTCCTCATTCTCATCATAGTGGGGAACTAGTATGATCTTTTTATGTGACAACTACTATTGGGACATTATCATATACTATGTTATACAGAAGAAAAATCATTATGTGATAAGAAGTTCATTAATAATAACAAATATAAATAAATGTTATCATAAAGTACATTGAAGATGGTTCTTGGGAACCAAATCCAATAGAATCCCAGTTTCACTAGATCCAACTGCTGACAACCTTCAGTCTGCTAGCTCTCGCATGATACTCTTGATTCTGCTAGGATAGAAATTTAGTCAATGAGTCCACCACATTCTATTCTATGGGTAATATGGTTACTGAAAAATCACCCTTTGGGAAAAAATCCCTCAAGAGGTTATACATTCATAGTATATTCTTCATTCCTTGGTGTAACCTTGGGTATTTTTCAAGATCCACCACTACAGTATTATCAAAACACAATGTGATAGATTTTTTACTACTTTGTACCACTTTAAGATCCTAGATAAATTTTCGAATCAAAACAGATTCCTTTTTAGTATCAGAATATTCTATGTAATCATAATCCATCGTAAATCCTCGAAAAATGGCTTCTTTGAAAACATACAGCTCACAACCCCTCCATTGAGATAGAGAACATATCCAAATTCTGACTTATCATCATTTTGATCTTCTAAAAAATATCATTTGTATAACCCCTGATTACCAGGTCCTCATCTACTCCATAAACCATGAATATATCCTTAGTTCTTCTCTGAAACCAAAGGATAACCTTAGTAGTAGACCGATTCTATTCTCTTGGATCCCTTTGATATCTCCCTATTATGGTCAATGTATGGGCAACATCATGTCTAGTACATAACATGGCATACATGATTTATCCTATCACTGAAGCATATGGGGTCTTACACATTTTCTATTTCTCTTATTGCGTATGAGGGTACATTTTCATATATATATATATATATATATATAATCCTTGTGACACTGGAACTAATACCTGTTTTGATTGTTCCATAGTAAATATCATTATTATCTAGCCAAAATACATAAATTGACTTATTCCATGAATCCTCTTGGATTTATAACTAATGATCTTGATTCCTAAAATATAAGCCTTTTCACCTAATTCCTTCATTGAGAAATACTTTTTAACTCATCCTTAATAAACTATAAGACTGGTATGTCATTTCCAATAATTAATATGTCATAAAAATATACTACTAGGATAATTACCTCATTCCCACTAAACCACTATTAAACAAATGGATAACATTTATTATCAATGAAAAAAAAATATTTTATGGATTCATCAAATCAAATGTAACAAGACCTGGATGATTACTCCAATCAATAAATAGATCTCTCAAACTTAAAAAGACTTTCAGCATCACCATGATTCACAAATCATTCTGATTGTGTCATAGAGACATCTTTTTAAATGTTCCCATTAAGGAATTCAGGTTTGACATCCATCTACCAAATCTTATAGTGATAGTAAGCTATTATATCATGTTGGATTATGATGAATTTGATCAAGTAAAATAGTGAAAAGGTTTCATCATAGTCAATTACTTAATGCTATTTAAGCCCTTAATCCACTATCCTTTCTTTGTAGGTATTTACTTCACATTCCATGTCTAGTTCCACCTCAATACCCATTTACATACAACATTCATTACATTAACTAGTGCATTGAACAGAACCCAAACTTGGTTTTGATTCATGAAATCGATTTATGAATACATGTATTCATTACATTTTTCATATTTTGATCTCTCTACTTCTTCATTGTAGGATTATGCTTCATCCTTTCCAACTAATAATAAGTTTCCATCATTGGATACTAGGAAAACCTATCTCTTAGGTTATCTTATAGATCATACCCTTCTAAACTATATATGTGCTTTAGTAATTACTTCTTCCAAAAGGGGATATGGAATTTGTTATAATTGAAACTCTTTCATATATTGATCATCAAAATCAATCTTTCTCCCACTATACTTTTTGAGGATGTTCTCCATCTAAAGAATGATTTCTTTTTTGGTGATCGTCACATTATTTTATGAGGGTTTGTATATTAGTATCCCTTGGTTTCCCTGGTATAACCTTTAAAGATACACTTTGTTCCTTGGGGTGCTAGTTTGTTTCTTGAGAAGTCCCTAACAGATATATCACAACCTGATACTTGTTTATGAGACCAAATTTTTTTTCTTTCCACCCCATAACATGAAGGGAAATCACTTTCCACTATATTTGGTACTTGGTTTAATGTATATGTTTCATTTTGTAATAAATATTCTCAAATTGATAATTAACTATCTAAATGACTCATTATCAACTATACCATGTATAACAAGGTAAGGTTCCTCCTTTTACTAACACCATTCCACTATGGTGTATTATATGGAGTAATTTGAGAGAGAATCCTAAACTTCTATAGAATATTGTTAAACTATTGGTTAAAATATTCACCACCTCAATCTAATAGAAGATTATTTATCCTCTTACAAAGTTTATTCCTAATTCAATCTTTAATTCCATAAATTTATAAAGGAATCATACTTATACCACATTAAGTAAACATATCCATAACTACTTATGTCACAAGTAAAATTTGCGAAGTAAGATTACGAACCTCAAGATTTTACTAGAAATGGTCCACACACAGTAGTGTGTACTAATCATAGAAGCTCTCTGGCCCTTTAACCCAATGAACCAAATGGTAATTTAGTATTTTTCATTATAAAAAAGTAGAAATATTTCAGTTGGGTTTTGCTCTGAAGAATCTAAATAACCATCTTGATAGATATTTGTAAAATGCTTCTCATTTACAAGACCAAGAGGGTGATTCCATAGTTGGGTGTTATAGGAGTCGGGTGAACCAAATTATTTATCAATTTTCAATACTTTTTTTCATAATATAATATATTAAAACCTTAATTTAAATGTTCCATGCAATAAAATCTGTTTTCCTTTTGGAAGAAAAAAAATTTATTTCCAAAAATAAAAATAAAACCATATTTATCTAGGTTTGATACAGAAATTGTGTTCTTGGTAACCATAGGTACATAATCAAAATCATGTAAAACCAATTCCTATTGGCAATCACTAAGGGAGAGATTAAATAGCCTCGTACCATTAGAATCTCTTAGATCAACCTTTCCTCTAGAGATCTTTCAGAATCCACTTGGATTCTTAATTTCAATATAGATGTGATCACCATAAGACATATATAATAACCAATGTGTAGATATTTAAATATTACACTTGATAATGAATAGACCATTATCTTCACTTTTATTCTGGATGTTATTCAAATTCTAGTGGCCTAGCATTCCACATGATAAACATACCACCTCATTTTTATTACCACATCTCTAGATATTTCTCTTCTTAGAAGGATGGTGACTCAGAGATTTATACTTGTTTGGAGTATTTGGTCACTTTTCCTTTTTCCTCATTTTTTTCATCACTATAAGGACTATAGATTTATCACGCTCCATTTCCTTATCCACTTGGTGAATTAAAGTATAATTATTTGAAAGTATATTCTCATTATTTCTCATATTGTAATTAATAATAAATATAGAGAAGCTCTTGTGTAGTAATGAAAGTTGGTGATCAATACACAACACATCATGGAATTTAATCTCTAAGATGTATAATCATTAAATATAGATAACAAGATTGAATACATGTGGTATAGATGGCACCAAATCTTCAAATATAGTAGTAAATAAAACATTAGAGATCTCTTATAACTCTTTTCTCGCATTCTCTTGATAGATATCACAATGGCGAGGAATTATGCAGTACACATCCATATCCTCATGTTGCTTCAAAAGCTCACAAGACAAGTATGATAGCCTGAAAAATTTAACATCTGTGTAATCTTTGAAATGTTTCTATTAGAGTGATAAATCTTCATCACATTCCTCATTAACCAAAACACCAGGAATAGGTTCTTTATGAACATACAATTTCCATTCAGGGAGAAGGATAACACTTAAGATCCTTCACCACACTTGGAAATTTATGCGACTGAATAAGGTTATTCTTCTCAAGAGTGGATCAAAATTATATGTTTGAAGTCATTTTAGTGATGTTTATACAAATAATATGTGCATAATTTTAGAACATTAACTAATATGATTTAGAAAAATAAAAAAATATTAAATTTATTAGTTTCCCACTTTTATCGAAACCCAATATCCAACACCATTGGCTTATGAATATCCTATTTCTTAGAAATTCTAGTGACAATGATCCATATTCACCAACTCATTAACCAAACATTGGTCGGTCAAGAAACTCAAATTCTATTAACCATTGATTTGATTTTTTCTCCATGTGTTTAATCCTTATGTTCATTGTATTTGTAGTCCTGATGCATTATACTCAAGCATTATGGTTTTTTATAGTCCAATAGAATTTTTTTTATTTTTTATTTTTTCCAAATATTGGATGTATATTTATTAGACCAAGAATTATGTTCAAGTATTATAGTTATTTAAAGTACATTAAACAACACTTTTGATCAATAAATAGATTATAGTTCGAATAAATCCTTATGATTAAGTCATTTGCGAATGAATTACATTCAAAATGAAAACTTATGATCGAAAGATAGTATTTAGATATGTAATGCCTTATGAGTAGAATGTAAGACATCATTTTGTTATAATTACTCTCCCAAATCATATGGTTGAGTAAATTCTTATATTCAAAAGTCTTATGATACTGAAGACTCACAATGATAGATAACATTAAGTAAGATTATGATAATATGTTTCTATTTCATGGTCATTTATTTCAATTTATTTATATGAAGAATATTCCTCTACTATAATAATTTTCATCAAATGTAGTGATGTATATATAAGGAATGGTCTGTGTAGTTAAAGGTACTATTTCTAATAAGTGAAATGTTTCATCAAATATGAAAGTTGTACATGAAAAATACCCTAATTTTTATATTTATAGAAGGATTAATTTGAAAAATTACATGATTATTAATTCATATGTTTTATATTAATTTTCCATGATTATTTGAATAAGTATGAATTTTCAGATTCAAAAAGTAATATATTTTTTGTATAAAAATATGTTTTCTAGTGATCAGAAACAAGATATAAAAGTGTGTATATACTATATTTACCAATTCATATTTTTTTATAAATTTTAGATTTTTTTATTTTGTTTTATTTTACGTATGTCATCAATAAATGATTAACATTTAAAGATGCAAAACTTTATTCACCCCATATCTCGAGGACTTATTTTTCAATTGTTAGATGTAACTTGAAACTATGTGCTCAATAGAAAATATTTCCTTTTATCATTAACTATAATTTTTTACACTGATTTATTTGAGTGTGTGAAGGAAAATTAATGGTTTCATAAAAATAGAGATATATATTGAAATCTATTAGAACAATTTGTAAAAATTTAATTGTGGGAACTCAACCATCAATTTATCTATGAAAATTTTATATATATATATAAAATAATTAATCTAAAATAGCGTGAATTGGTGGATCAGACTGTAGGATATTTGTTCCCCAAACAAATATAAATATTTATTGGTGTTGTATTTACTTTTTGTATTTTTTTATGATTATTTTATAAAATATTTAATATCGATGAATTTATTTGGTGCTATGTTTCATAAGAACTCAACTCAACCCCCTCTTGAGTTATTTCATAACATCATCAGGGACAAAAAACATCATTTCAAAAGAACCAAGTGAACCCAATTTATGTGGGGGGTTAGGAAAAACCATTTAACTATTGGTGGAGCCCCAACAATAGTTTAATGGGGCTATAATGTTTTAATGTTGCAAAAAAATGGTGATAAAAACATCCCAACTATCTTGACTCTAAGTTTTCTTCCCCTATGGTTATAGTTAGTGTTTTTTACAACTCACTTAACTTAATTTATCCAACGATACATTGAAACTAACATCATATATATTTTTCCAAATATCATAATGTCTAAAACCTTAATTTAACTTTATGTGGGAAATCAAAACAATATTATTCTTTTCTAAAAACATTATGGTACTTAATGAGATTTCAATTAGTTGTTATCCCAGGGGTCACATATTGAAGTTGCAGGGGAGAAAATTAAATTCCTTTGTAGAAGGGGCATTTGTTATTTGATAAGAATATTGAGGCAGGTATTGTATGATCTTTATCATCATCTAATACCAAATCTATTATTGTATTATTTAGATATTAGAGGATGAACTACAGATTTTTGGGTTGTTAGTGATCTTTAGAAAATCCCTCTATAGTGAGATACAATTACTATGGTAAATAATGGGTTTTCTTATAAATAGAGTATATATAATGAAAATGACTAACATATTGAAAAATTTACTAAATGTATAATAACATAATAAATAAAAAAAATAATTTAATAGTAAATTTAATTTAATTTGGGTATTCCAAATGGATTACAAATTGGAATGAGAGATAGGGAGATGGAGAGAGGAACATACCCTTTTCATTCATAGATATTTATTATCATTGGATCCATTCCATTTAGACTCATACATTAATATTAATTTGGTAAATGAACACTTATAGAAAATATTTTAGAGGGAAAATAGATTATAATTTAATTGGATGTGAAGAGAATGGATTGACTAGGTTGTATTTAAATTCGAGGCTTTTGATATGTCTGATATTTTTGGAATTTAGGCATAGAAAAACATTCTTATGAGAAATCAGTATAATATTACATTATTTATAACAAGGTATTTAAAATATAAAATACATCATGTTGTCCCAAACATTTTCGTTGTAAACCTATAATTTTATATTATTTTGAAAATTTAAAACCACATTAATCAAAAAGATACTTTTTAAAATGAATTCTATAATTTATCTCTATAAATAGATTTTGTGTCCCTAAAATAGTATATGAATTATTTTTTCATAATTACATAAAAAAATATCTTGAAGGTCATTACATAGTTTTTTTTAATATTCATATCCAAAACATATATTTTTTAAGAAACACTATTAAACCAGTCTTCTAAAATCTCAATATGATGCTTTAAAATTTATATGAAATTATTGAGAAATATATTTATAAATTTCTAAAAATAAATATTTTTATTAAATATATGATAATATGTCCTAAAAAATTAAAAAAAATAAATATTTTTAGAAACAAATAATATAATTTAGATGAATGAATTAAAATATTATATTTCCTTACATAATTATTTTTTATACAAATTTGACATTATTAATTTTGGGAATGATTTAATTATATTTTTATTTCATTAATTAGACAAAATAAAAACTTTACAATTCATACAGTTATAAAATATTCTAATAGCTATATTTCAAACAATATTTTTCACATTACAATAATTTTATTTCCTTTTATTACCCTTTATATAAACCTTAAATCCTAAATATTTCATTCATTTTTTTTCCTCTAGCTCTGTATAACTATTTTATAAAATTTATACCACATTTATATGATATTTTTATATTTATATTCATGTTTGTGGGAGTGTTATTTCTACTATATCATAAACCATTATAATTTAGTCATACAATATGCTATTAAAAAATCTTTTTTTCTTTTTATACTTGAATTATTATTATTATTGTTTTCCTTTATTTATTGTTTCTATGGTGGGGAAATAAATAGTGTATATTTATAGCACAAATGAGACCTAGTACAATCAATACATTGTTTGTTGAATTGGTTAAAAATTAGTGGTGACAATCATGGATTGGAAAGAATGTTCAAGAATTTTTCACAACCATGTGGTTGTTAATGTTCATATAAAGAAGATCATGGAGGAGATTAGAACACAACCTAAGGGTTGGAAAACTGTCAACATAATGAGAGAGTGATTGTAAGATCTTGGAGATAAAGAACCTAGGAAACATGAGGATGATCCTAGAATATCCTGATATAAGTTATTAGTATAATCAGATTGAATAAATAGATTATTTGGAAACCCCATCAGGATTTTAGATTTTCATTATCACATATGAAATTATTGAATTAATATTAGTTAAAAATAATTTTTTTATATAGAATGGATTTGAATATTGTTTGATCATGCATAAATGAATTTTATCAATGATAAAATATGATACTAGTAAAATAAAAACAGTCATGGAATAATATATTATGTCTAAACATGAATTTGGTAACACCCCACATCCATATAAGGTATAAATTTTATAATATTTCATGAAACCTTCTATATATCAATCAATAAAAATATCGGAGTTATTGGTGGTGGGTCAGTATTCAATTTTCACAGAATAGAATAGATTCTTAGATTTCTATCATATTTACATATTCTATTGGGTACCTAGTGGACTGGTATTGGGTAACCATTTGGTTTGGGAAGAGGTGCAATAGTTCTAGCTGGTTCATTAGGTATATGGTGATCCAAGAGGGGGTACTCAATATACTTTCTAGTTATCTCATAGTGTCTGAATATTTACTTATTAGGATCTATTTGGTTTTCTACTTCTCAAAAAATTAAAATTTTTATTTATTAATGGTTTTCAAAAATGTATTTTCCTCATTTTTTCTCCAGTATTAGTAGATGAGGCATCTTCCCACTAATTGTTTTCTTCCCCTCTCAAGACATGTTATCCCCTGATTGAGATCAAAATCAACACACTTCCATTTTGTTGGGTCCCTAAAAGAAAACTAGTAATCTCTTTAACTATATCCCTCATTTTCATTTTTGTATCTTCATAAATTAAAATTTATTCCTTTAATTGTGTTTTTATGGTTTTATTACTTTGATAATTTGAAATGAAATTTAAAATTCGTTTCCAATTATAATTTTCTTTATAGGTAAACTAATGTGATATTTTAGATTACCACTTCATGATATACTCAAAATAGAGAGGGTGGGGGTGGGGGGGGGGGGTTGAATTAGTGCTGGGAACTTTTTCTCCAATATGAAATTATATATATTTTACCTCTCAAACATTTTAGGATATTGATTATATTATTCTTTTTTATTCAACATATGTAAATATATGAAAGTAGGTAAAGATGGTCCATGATATTTTTAGAAGTTTACTACTGAATAAGAGCATATAGTCCTCCCCATATATTGTGTTAAACAATACATGAATTCTTCACAATAATGAGACACTAGTTACAATAGAATTTCATAAAGAAAATTTAGAGCCTAGTATTGGTTCTCACACTTCAAAAGGGTGAGAGAAATAATACAGTTTTATTGACTATTGAACGAAAATCTAATATGCAGCTCCTCACTAGTTCATTAAACAATCTACAAAGACAATCTTTACGTTGTTTATAAGGTAATTTGTAACACCAATATTTTCTCCCACAAGATGAGACTTTTTTATATGATATAGTTCCATCTCATTCTTCATTACCTTCTTCTTTTACTTGTAACATGAACAATAAAGGATCAAAGACATTCCTTCTTCATAGTATATAATTGAAATCTATGACATCTTATTATTCTTTTTCCCACACAAACAGATATGCAAAATACACTCATATTTTCTTGTTTCAATAAATAACTCAATAATGGTTTACAAATAAATGAATGTTTATTAGAATCATCATAAATATTTCTCTTATACTTATAAATTTCTTCTTTTGTTTGAATAATATGAATATTGAAGAAGATTGAAATATTAGACTACTTATTTGAGCCTAATGATAATCCATGGCTATTAACTAGAACACTAACACTTCTTCTATATGTGATATTTTACACAATAAATAAAAAATAATGTTCAATATCATATTATTTCTCTATCAAGTGTTTGAGAATGTTATTATTCCTTCTTATAGTGAAATATCATGATCAAATAATTAATGTGAATTCAATATTTCTGATGATGTTTACATCATTAAATTCTTGCATGGAAATCTAATGAAAACCCTAGCACCTACCATGTATTCATATTATTATATTAAATTATATTATTTAGGTATGTTAATAGTTCCTCAACAGATTATGAATTTAAATATGAATGAGAGTTTTATAGATATTTAAATATTTCCCCTGAAATTAAATTTCCATATTCATTCTTATTTTACTTTTTTTCATGAAATCCAATATATTAGAACACAAATCCTATGATATAACACCTTCGCAAGACCCTAAGTCACGTACGTTTTAGTTATAATATTGAAGATATTCGGGATGGAATATTATAAGGTTTCATCCCCCTTAGCATAACACAATATATGCATACTGATACGAAACTTACTTTTTTGTATCAAAAGAGGACACTTACATTTTACTCTTTACATAACACAATTTTAATATAATTCTCAGGTAGTGTCTCTTGGAACTGTTCTCTATTGAACAATTTGGGTGTGTGTTAACAGAAGTTAAGTGTCTATGGTTCTTATTATTATCACCAGATAGTTTATGATGATATAGTTTACTAAGGAACTCCCTTTCTTCTCATAGATGATTGGATCATAAAACAATTCTCTTCTACATGTAATTGAATAGGTAGGCACTTTGTTTTTAATAATAGTAAGATATGTCAAAGAAAGAATGAAGTTGTAGAAAATTATTCTTGGAATAGTGTTGTGGTATTTATAGTAATTTTTTCACTACATTAGATTATTGAGAAATATTTTGTGTAAATAAATATCTTCAATTCATGAAGATATCATATTATTTGAGATATATTCGCAAAGGTTTCAGAAATATTCTAAGTCAAAAACATGATGTATTATTATAGGAACTCCTCATGTTCATGTGGTAATATCTTCATGATTTATCAAATATTATAAAGAAAATTATAAACATGACCATATATGGATTACTACAACTCATTTTTTTCATTTACCTAATGATCCACTTTTAAAATATTCCATTCATACACAACAATGATTAAAACAATTTCATCATAATTTTTTCATCTCAAAAAATCATCAATGTTGGCTAAGGATGATCATGATTCTCTCATCTTTGATCGATCATGGCATGATATTAAGAAACATGCAAGCATAAAACCTTAATAATTTAGATGTGGAATATGACTACATAGAGGCTGGTGCTGTGTTGGATTAGTGAAGATCAGATTGTGATGAAATGTTTGTATGTATTTTCAATGGGAGAACAATACCCCAATTCCACATCCCACATAGAACTTGTGAATGGTTGATCATTGTTTTATAAATTATTTGGTTCCATATTTTGATTGAGATAAGGTATCGATGTTCGCACCTGGACACACATTCACATACTCCCAACATGGGCCATGCTAAACCATTGTGTATCCCAACCGAGAACCATCCAATATTCCATGCGAGTACTATGTGAGGAGTATGTGTTCACGTGCTTTGTAGTACCACTACGGGATCTTTAAGGGTTCTATTATCTCCTCACCTGCTTCCATAGGTTGGCCTGGTAAAATTCTACCCTTGTGGTCGAGGTGGTCCCAGGTAGGCATAATGGTTATACAGTTTTTTTTCTAAACACATAGAAAATATATATGTTAAATATGAAATATGAAAATAAATTCCAAACCATAACCCAAAATTCATAAAATCAATTTTATACAAAACATATATATTTTACCTAGTATTCTTTATCTTTATAAGGAAAAATAATAACTCTCATTATGTTCACTAATGTATACATAATGTGAAGTAATAATTTAATGTTATTTAAATAATTTTTTCATGAAATAATGATTTTAATGACTTCTAATAATTCATCATCTTCTCAAATCTATTTTATCATGAAGTGAACACTGTGAGATCAATAACATAATGAAACATGTATTAGAAATTAAGACCGATTAAAAATCATTATACTTAAAACTAAAATTCCTCTAAAACATGTTCTTTAATATGGTAGGACTTGAGTAATTTATTAATCATCCATTTATCTAAGCTATATTCAATTTGGATATCTTAGATACCTCAGTTAAATATAAATAATTGTTGATAAATTCATCAATATATTGATTTTAATAAAATAATAATATATAATTGACCACCACTAACAACCAATAATAATCAACGAAAAAAATAAGAATCATACATAAAGTGAGATCTTAAATCACTCCTATATATTTTTTGGAAATACCATTACTGTAATTTCCAAATGAATGTATAAATAAGTGACCCTACCCCCTTTACATTTAAAAATATTTATTTCAATTTCTCTCCCTATTATTGAAAATTAATAAAATTTTAATTGTAAAGGGCTATCCATATATTACTTAGAAATGTTCTATCCATAATTTTACCCCAACTCTATATGATCTATGCTCAATGTAGAAAATAAGAGGATCTGATTTAGATAAAAAAACCATTATTTGATGACTGATCCTGATACCTTGTGAAATGAGAACTAATAAACTTATATTTATGTTTTATCCATTTTTGTTTCATTATAAATATACTTAAATAATATACAAATCTTTTTGTAAGAAATGTTAACCTGAAACCCCTACAATCACTTCAAAAAAAAGAGAAATATTAACTTGAGAAAAAAGGATAAAAGGTCTTAGAGATCATTCATACTTCTATTTTTCACATGTAATTTATTTATTCAATTACTTAAATTTTTTATGTTTTTTATTTTTTTAAACAAGGATTATAGATAATGAAAAAATACATTTTATAATGAAATGATGTTTAATAAATTTCTGGAATAATTAGATATGATACCAATTGAACTAATTATCTTAGAAAAAAAATTCATTTTTTTTTCATTTATCTCACCTTAAAAGAAAAAAATAATAATCATCTATATAATGGTGAATAAATTCAAGAAATTATTTTGAGATGTTTCAATTTGGATAATAAACCAATATTGATCTTTATATTACAACATGACTGATTTGACATGTTCCACAACTTCACCAAGATGATATTCATCAGTACTTATTTTTCATGATACCAAATATATGATCAAACCATGATGTTACTTATTTATACATATTTTCTATCATATGAAAACATTTTCTTAAACTTAATAAATGATGATACTTTATCATATTTTCATTTGAAAACCAAATTGATGAATAATTCATGGGTGGTGAATTCTTCTTCTTTGATGTTAATAATTGAAAATACTAATTAATTCTCTAGTTATTATTCACAATATTACATATTTATTATCCATTTACATGTTATTATTTCTCTTATATCTCAATAGAATTTAACATGATCTAGAACTATTATTGTGAACACTACTATTAGACGCATCAAATATATTTTCATGTTTTAAAAATATATTTGAATTATAATTATTCTAATAAAGTTTTCATGCTATATCTATATCTATATCTTACTTCCCCTAGTCATGGAATTACTTTATTTTTTTCTTTTTAAGTATTATAAAAATAATATAATGAAACATTTGGGAATTTTTTGTGGCACTAACATTGACCCACAATCCTTGATCTAATTATTTACTATATATGATGTTTTTAGGTCTTTATCATAACTTGTTTAGCTATTTTTGGGGAACTATATTCCATAATCATTTTCCTATCCATTATAGTTATGGTGGTAGTATTTTTCTCTTCATTATTTACCCACATTCTTTTTTCAAATATCATTTTCCACAATCTATTTAAATTTTATCCCCATTATATAATGATAGATAAAACAAATTTAAAAATTTTATTTCAGGATTTAATGGATGGTAACTATTTCTTCATAGCTCTATGAGATAGATAATTGAATGAGATCATTATATTTATATCACATGTTATAAGACGTTTATCCATTGAATATTTCAATGAACATTTTGTAGTGGAATCAACTATCTATTTATTTTGTGATGTCTCAATGCAAGTCTTCTCAAGACTAGACAACTGAACTTATAGTGCTCAACATTTCTTATTGTGGACGTTTTTCTGATAGTTAATCACAACAATATTATCTTAAATAAATTTCTTCAACATTTCATCTTCCTTTTCAAGAATCATAACTTATTTTTGTAAAAAAATTAACATTTCCCGATCTTTTCCAATTTTACATCCAATTATATATCCCGGACATCAATGTTGTGTTTCAATTTCTATTCTACTACATAGATAATTTCATATAGAGTTATCTTGACTCGCTATTTTTCATATAATTCATTGATACATTTGGGGTAACACACGTAAAAACTTAATAATTGAAAAATTTATTTATATTAGAATAAATTTAATCTCATTGATAAGTTATAATGTAGACAACATTAGTTTAAAACAAAACATGTTTTAGTCGTGATTCTCACGCTTAATTTAGAATTTTTTTAACACTTTTAGAAAATTTATTTTAAAAAATAGAATTCATTTTTTGAAATTATCATATCAAAATTATATTAGGGTGAATGTTTTGTATTTGTATGAAAATTTTCAATTTCTTTTGAATATTGAAAAAACTTAATTTTATTTTTAAACCACCATTTCATTTTAATAATAAATAGTGTTAAATTATATAGTTAATTTGTTTTAATGTAACATTTATTCAATTTTATATCAATTAATCCCATTTATCTCATTGTAATCAATTTAATATTAAATTTAGATATAAAGACTTTGTAGACATTTTATCATTTTTTCTTTAATAACCAGCCTTCTCTCCATGTCAATTGGATTAATTTTAATTTGGAATTTTCCAATTCGATTAATTGAATTTGAAAAAATGTATTAAATATTAGGAATAATTATAATATATTATTTATTATTTTTTCAACATATTTGTTTATTTAAATGAATAGTGAATTTAGTAAAAATTAATTACAACAATTAAGGTAAAAATGAGTTTTCGATGGGGTTAAAGTAATAAGATAAGAGTAAAAATGGCCTAAAATATTATCTTAACTTTATTGTATGAGTTTAGTTTTTCTGCTTAAATAATTATATCTTAAATATGTCATTTTATTTTTATTTTCCTTTTAATAAGACCCATATAACATGTTATATAAAGAAAAAGATAAGAAATTACCTTCCCATATTTATATATATATATATAAAGAATTAGGATAGGGGAAAAGTAAATATGTTAGGTTATAATGGTTATTTGAAAATATAATTTCTTTATTAATATCATGATAATTTATTTTATTATTATATATGAAATAATTACTTTAGATTCTTAAGAGATACTAATATAGTAATTATTTAGTTAATAATTAACGAAAATGAAGGATACTAAAAACATTACAAGTGATGTGAATTGATTTAATTATTATGTTATATTAATTTTTTTGAATATATCATTTTACATAGGTTGTAAAATAATACATTCTAATTTCATCATTTTTTTGATATTTTTAAATTCAAACTAAAAAAACAATGTCATATTTGGGAATAATGTAAATTTGAAATAAATAATATTTTATTAAATAAATTAAAATTACCGAAAAAAATATATTATGCTAAGTTTTTTATAAATATAAATCAATATAAAAAATTTAATATTCATGGATTGGGTTTTCTTTTATAATGACTATACTAACCCCTAAATAGAAAAAATAAGTGAGCACAGTTAAGGATAAGACGATGTTTTTAGAGGAACATGAACTTGTATTAAAAATAATTATCAACACACATAGGATTATTAATTGATAAATTAGATTTAATAATTATAATTATTGGGGTAATATTATATAATAAGAATAAATTTAATTTATTCTTAATGGATAAATTTCATAGGTTACAAAACAATTTACCATAGTGAAAAACCAAAATAGTAAAAGTAGATAACCTTAGAAGTTAAAGAAAAAATGTTTAAATTTTTTATTTTATATTGTTTTGATGGTTTTTTTAAGAAAATATAATTCCTTAAAAATATTATTTATCAGTTTTGGAGCCATAGAAGGTAATAAAGACCATACAATAGTGAATAAATCTATGTATTTACCAAAAATGCCACCACTATACTATAAAAGGGAACTCACTCTCTCATCTTCTTCACATCTTCAAACCTCTTTGATCGGCCAGTACCTTCCCAAATAATATAAAAATTTCCACTTATATTATTATAAACCTTATTTTGAGAAAAAAATCCAACCTTGGAAGGATTTAGTGGAAATGTAAGGAGGATACATGAAGAATAGGTAAAGTTATTCAACAAGAATAATTATTTTATATCCTTCTCCACTTCCTATAATTATTATTAAACCATAATGAAATAATAATATCAGTACAATAAATATATTGTGATTTTTTATTGTATGTTCTTTATTTAAAACCATCTACACATGAATAAAATTGGCAATGAAATCATTATTCATTTGTAGGTCATACTATCACGTCACGAACTGATGTCAACTGTTCTTCCATTACAACATTTTGAGGTTGGGTATAATGATGTATATTATGTATATATCTTTTAAGTATAACATAATTATTCATATTGAGTCAATATATATATATTGTTTTTTATTTTTACTATATATTTTATAGGATATACAATAACATCGGTTGTATGTACGGTGAACTACTTCCTCGCGAAGCGAACAGATTTTTTTCACAAACTATTCACATAGAAGGTGATGAGGATAAACTTAATTATTATATGTGTTATAAACTCAAAAATATGATATTAATGATATATTTTTCCTTAGGGAATGAAAATATATATAATTTTATTTTTTACCTTTTAACCCACTTACAATTTTCTTACATTGTTTATGTACATGTGAATTACTGCCTTCATGAAGTGACGCAACTGTCTTTTAATAACCACACCACATAGAAGATTTATATAAGTAGTTAATATGGTATATATGCTATTATTATTATTATATAAATATTATAAAATTATTTCCTTCTTTTTATAATGATCATTGGGAAATGGTTATGTTACTCATACTTATATACGACCTACCATCAACATGATCGTAACATTTTTCATTTTCATAACCATATTTAATTATTGGTTTTAAAAGTATAATTTGTAAAAATATGATAATTATGTTATGATTATTATTATTTAGGTGATATAACTATATAATATGTGAAATAATTGGAACATTCATCACAATGAATGAATGAAAAATAGGGCAACAAACATGCTAAATAATGAAAATAAGGAAATATTACTGACGAATGGGTGATAATATATTATTAAATGATAATATATAATATTATAAATATTAATATGGTTTAAATTTATGTTAATTACATATTTATAACCACTATATTGTATTTTAATTAATATTCAACCAAATATAAGATTGAGGTAAGTGATTTCATCTCAAATTACATTCCATTGAGGTATATTTGTTATCAGGAACGAATTTAGTTTAATGTGGTCTATATAACGTCCCCAAAAAATTTAATGTCATTATTAATTCATAATTAATGGTATTTTTAGTTTAAATTTTAATTATTTCGTCAAATATTATTAAAAAAATTAACAATTGGTTAATGTTATTAACCAATCTCATATTTTTTGTGATTGTTAACAATATTTTAAAAAAATAACTTTTTTAAAATCATTTTTATTAGAAATTAATTTTTTATTTATTATATATATCATTTAATGAGGTTTATTATAATTTCCTAATCCATAATTTATTTTATATATGGATTTTATATTGAATTTTATTTGATTAACTAGGGAAATGTTGAAAAATCAGTATCTTTTACTCAATACATATATTTGATGATAAAGAATATAGAATCATGAATTAAAGAAATTACTTGATATATAAGTTATTATTTTTACCTCCTATGATGGGTGGGGATGAAATTATCTAGAAACTCAATTTATTGGTAGGTCCGATGAGAGAAATCAGTGGGCCAAATTAAATGGTTTTCTACATGTAGTTTAAAATATCTTGTTAAAGATCTAGAAAGTCAAGGTATCGTGTGCTGAGAAACGATGTCAAATAATTAAGAATTTCCATCATTATAAATTTATTTATTATTATCCATGATATTTTCATTATGATATTATCTCTGGATTAATTTTATTCTCAGTTTATTGATTAATTTGAATGAGTTTTTAGTTATTTCCCTTATCATATTGACTATTCCTTATTTGTTCATGTAGTAATGTTATTTAAATGGAATGTGTGTACAGTTGTTTTCCATTCCCTATTGATTATTATTTATGTTTTCTTGAAACATTACTCTATACTTATTTATTAATGAGTATTTGAGCTCACCGTTATTTTTTTTCTTTTCCCATGATATGAAGAAGAGATATTTGAATGAGTGTTCAAGGATGAAGTTTATTTTTGTTGTTGTTTTATATTATGTATTATATTATTTCCACTATATATAAAGTGTATCATTTATGAATCTAGTTCTTGAAAACTACTAAGTGGATCAGTTATTCAGGATTTGACCAATTGTATCAATTCCAATGTAATAAAGTAAGGATTTGACATAAGGATACTAGGGTCAGGGTTGTGCTTATGAAATGGAATGGAATCAAGTAGGTATATATCAAGGTTAAAGTTCATTAACATTAGGGAAAATATATTTCAATAAAATTTTATCATATTACCACCATTTCTAATGATATCAACAAACTTTTTCACATCTCATTGGTTTTTAGTTTTGTGTTGGTTAACCTCATCTAGATCACCCACTTTCTTATGATCAATGAGTGATACCAATCAATATTAATCATTAAGAATTATTATTTTCTTCCATATAAATTTTGTAATATTATTAATATATTCTCATAATTGGAATCTTATTTTAGTGATTATTACTTACCACCTTTGTAATTTGTTTTCTCTATTATTAAGAGGTGATTTTATAAACTATTTTATGATGTGATATTTTCAACAATGGTATTTCCAAATTTCAAACCCTGGACTGTAGAGATAAATTTTAAATTTTAAGGAAACAATTTATTTTTTATGGATAGAATGTGATTCCCCATGCTTTAAAATATATTTGTTTAAGAATAAATTTAATTTCTTATATTTCTTGTATTATTAGTAACACCCTGTTTAAACAAAACACAATTTACTCATGATTTTTGAAATTCAATTTTAATTATTTTAAATAATTTTATTATATTTATTTGAGAAAATAAAATCAATTTCTAAATAATAACATATAAATATTAAATTTTTATGAATTTTCTAGAAAATTTATGAAAAGATTTTTTGATTAATATTGAATAATATTATGTTTTAATTGAAAAATCTATTTTTCAATAAAATAATTTATATAATAAATTATATTATAATTTTTTTAATATAATATTAGTTCAATTTTATATCAATTAATCCAATTTAGGTGATTATAATCACTTTCATATTTAACATTGATTTAAAACATTGTAGACTTGTGAACATTTTCTATTCAAAAACTAGTTTTCTCATCACATCTACAGGATTAATTTTAATTTAAATTTTGCCACTTTTGGGAATTTGTTTTTTTAATAATGCATTAAATATATATATTTAGAATAATTTATGGTATCAAATAATTTCAAATTAATTTTTGTCCAAATTGAGTTGTGAATGCAGTAAAAACTAATTACCACAGTTCAGGTAAAATTGATTTTACCATGGGGTTAAAGTAATAAGATACGAGTGAAAATGACCTAAATTTTTATCTAAATTTTATTTTATGATTTTATTTTATAATTTTAAATATAACTATAATAAATATTGAAATTTATTTAAAAATTATATTTAATATTACACATTAAATAAGTTATGTATGAAGAAATAAAAAACCAAATTTCTTTTATTTAATATTAATAATGATTTGTGATTAGTGAAAAACATATATCGAGATACAAATATTATTTTATAAAATAGATGAGTTTTTTAATATCATGATAATAAATTTTACATTTTCTAGAGGTTAATTAATTACTTTAAATTCTTAATAAATTTTAATAAACTAATTATTTAATTAATGTTTAATAAAATAAATGATACTAGAAATATTAAAAGTGAATTAAATTATGGGAATTACTGTTTTATATTATTGTTTTTGTTGGATATATCATGTTTTATAGGTTTGAACATATTAGAATACAATTTTATCATTGGATTGATATTTTTAAATTTAAATTAAATGAATAAGGTCATAATTGACAATAATGTTATTTTATAATATATTGTTTTTATTAAATTATTTAAAATTATGAAAAATAATATATTTTACCAAATCATTTATAACTATTTGTAAATATTAAATATTTTTCATTAAATTTCCACTTTTATTCAATTATAATTACTATTTTACCCTTAAATAATAAAAAATATGTTAAAAATATTAATGTTAAAACATAGTTTTTACATGAACATACACTTGTGAGGAAATAAATTTTAAACAAAAAAATTATTTTTATTTTATAAACTGGATTTGATATTTAGATTCAGTAGTTAAAAATTATTTAATAAGACTCACTTTAATTTATTCTTATAATATAAATTACCTAGGATATAAAACTACTTACTCTAGTGAAAAAAATCATAAAAGCAGGGAAACATAGATGTTAATGAAAAAGAATTTTAAAAATTGTTTTTTTGAGTTTTAGAGATTTTTAACCAGAATATCATCTGTAAAAAATTAATTGTCAACTTTTAGCCACATGAAGTAAGGGAAACCATCAAACAGTGAATTCTATTGGGTATTAACAAAAACATCACTCTACCACAACAATAAAAGAGAACTCACTATACTCACTAATTTACACCTTTAGTCATATTTGTACTTGAAAATACCAACCCAAATCACCATCCAAAATCCCTCACCTTATCCTAAAATCCTTATTTTGGGCTTAAATCCATCCTAGGAAGACTTTGGTTTAAATATATGGTGGTTACTTGAATAAAATGTAATGTTATTCAATGAGAATCATTATTTTATTTAATTACCCACATCATTCAATTGTTATTATGGAAAAACATATATAATAGCTTAAGTATCATACATATATTGGGATGTTGTAATAATAAGATGATGAAAAAAACCATCTTCAGTTTCGTCAAATGGGTTAAAAAACCATTATTTCTTTGTACACAGACTACCACCTCATGAACAAATTTCATTTTTATTCGGTTACCACCTTCTATGAATATTTACGATGATTTATATAATCTATATATGATAATTATAACATATTTATAACTTTGGAGTCATTATATCTTATATTCTTTTTACCTTCTATTCTGTAGGAGATACCATAACATCACATATATGCTTGGTAGACTACTGCCTCACGAAGAGATGTGATTTATCTTTCAATAAATATTCACATATAACTTGATAAGGAAAAAGTTAATTATTATATGTGATATAAATGAAATAATTAAGATATTAATGAAATATTTCCATGTTTATTTCTCAAATATTCTATACTAAATATGTATTATCTTCATATAGGAAATCCTCATGTGCATGCAGTTATATCCCCATGATCCATCATAGTTTATAATAAAAAACTCATCCATTCCCTTTGATGGATTTTGGAAAATATATTATGTATTCATGTAAAGGTCCAGCTTTGAAATTTTTAATGTATTCACAATTGTGATTAGAACAGTTTTATCACATATTTTATTTCAAAACAATTAATCAATTTGGCTCAAGATGATTATAGTGTTCTTGAATTTGATCGAGAATGGAGTGATATAAAGAACAAAAAATAAATATTATCTTTATAATTTAAGGGTTGAGGATTAACAAGTGGAGTATTGAGCATCATTGGATCAATGAATATCGAACAATGGTGATCTTCCCAATTGTTTTTTAAATCGGTGAAAAAAAACCTGCATTTCGTGTTTCACATTATAAATTAAAATAGTTAAGATACTCATTATAAATTAACATGTTCCGAATTTAGATTAATAAAAGGAACTAGGGTCAGCACCTGTACATGAATTCACCCATGTCCCATTTAGTTTATGCCACACAATTTTGCGGTTGGCCTGAGAACCCTCTAGCATTCCATGCACACACTCTTTGGGAACTATGAATCCACCCACATTATAATATGACCATGTGATCACTATGAGTAATATGCTATACTCACCAACCACCATGGGAAGTCTAGGTTGACTACCTCCGACATGGTTTAACCCTTCGTGTAAAACATATTTTTTTGAGGCATTCCCGGGTAGGATTAATTATTATAATTTTTTTTTCGAAACAAATGGAAAATATCTAAGTGAAATATTCCATATAAAAACACATGAAAAAATGAAAACAAAAATCTTCACATATACTTCATGATAAAAAATATTTTTCAATGTATTCTTTTTCATCATCATGAAAAATAATTTTTCTCTATTTTCTGAAGTAATGTCATCTTCATGAAAATAAATATTTTCATGTTCTTCAAAGAGTATTATCATTTTATAAATATTTTTATGAATTTATTCTTCTCAACCACTTCTTATATCACATTCGAAATTGGATAAAAATGTGTCACACTTGAAGTAATTGAAACATTCAATTGATATTAGGACGAGATTATAAATCATATTACTTATAAACTCAAAGTATTAAAAAGAACTTTCCTATAATGATAAGAATTGAGTACTTTCTTTATTATCTTTTAATTAGATATATAAACACTTTTAATATCTCTGATATATAAATTAAAATCACTTTTTTTGGAAAATGATATTCAAAATATATACATCAATGAAATATTACTATTTTATTGACCAAAAATATCAAATAATAAAGAAATTGAAAAAAACAACTCATACAGTAAGTGGCCTCTTAAATATATGGATTTCTCATTGGTATTTATATTTTTTTCAATACATCATATGAAATATAAGAACAATTAATTAGTTTTTTATATCCTATAACAAATTAAAAAATTTTCCCGTAAATTCTTATTCTATAACTGGATCTTGAAAATCCTATAAAAGGGGTTTGTTAATTCCATTGGCTTCTGATGATCATTTTTTATGTTACTTTGAATGGTAAACTATGAAGTTGGACATGGTAAGGGTGCCTATGCTTGAGTGATTGACATAATACTCTAATGTGGTGTTAGAGTCCATGCTTAAGTTATAAGGCATTGAAAAAATTGTATGTTTGGGGCGGGAAAATCATTTTAGGGGAAATTGAGTTATTTATTGGAGTTATATCATAACCATTTAACTGTAGAATGATAATAATTTTTTATGAATTATTACACATAATTAAATTATTATAGTGAATATTTTTTAGTGGTGTATCATTAATAATTTATATATTATTGGTAACTTTCCTATCCCCTTATAAAGTCTTTCTATACATCATAAAATTTATTTTTTTGTGGTATTTTACCCTCTTTAATTGACCTGATGATTTATTAATCACTATAATGAAAACATATTGGTTGTACATCATGAATTATGGGAACAATAGAGGTGGTTTGTTGAACCTTATAAAAATAATAAATGTAAATTACAGATGAATAATGGAAAGGAAAATTAAATTTAGAAAAGAAATATGGGGACTCGTACAAAAACCAGCATCTTCGATGATGGAATTTCCTATGTCACAATAAAAAGGAAATTTTCCGTGACAATGAAACTTCCACATATAGAAATACAACACTAATATTCATCTATGAATGAATAGTAAAAAATTCACATCAAATTACATTTTTTGTACATTCTTGTATAATTTAGAGCGTTGTTAACTTGACGTATGCAACTCTACTTTCTACCAACCTCACACCAAAAAAAAATCATTGACTCTTACAAGAGATAACAGTTTTATGAATTATTTCACCTAATCCCTCTAATGAATTATAATATTATTATGTATTGATTATATAACCAAACATCCATGAAAAAAAATCACAAAAGTCATGTCTCTTGTATAGATGTGGGATGATTTGCCAACTAATTGTTTATGTGATCCATGAGTATACTCATCCATTTTGTTCCCCCTTTATAGAGATAATCATTTGGGATAGTTGTATAATATAGGGAATTAATTCACTTTAATAGGGATCATTTTTTAAAAACCCTTTGATGTGACCATTGTTTTCAAATTACACCTATAATCCATTTGTATAATACAAGTGTAAAAAAGAATTTTTGTAAGGATCACACATATATTTGATCCTTATAGGAAAGGTTTATAAAACACTACATGTATAATTATTCTTTTCAGGAATGTCATTTTTAATACCAAAAGAATTACATAGAGACATACCTTTCATGAAACAATAATACTTAACGCATGATGTAAAAATACAAGGACCAATCTAGCTGCATGAATATAAACCATGTAACAATAACTATAAGTGGTCCCAAACATTTTCGTTGTAAACCTATAAATTTATATTATTTTGAAAATTTAAAACCACTTTATTGAAAAAGATATTTTTTCAAATGAATTCTCTAATTTATCTCTATAAATAAATTTTGTTTACCTAAAATAGTATATGAATTATTTTTTCATTATTACATAAAAAAATATGTTGATGGTCATTACATAATTTTTTTACTATTCATATCCAAAAAATATATTTTTTAAAAAATACTAAAAAATCAGTCTTCTAAAATCTCAATATGATAGTTTAAAATTTGTATTCCATTATTGAGAAATAGATCTATAAATTTATAAAAACAAATATTTTTGTTAAATATATAATAATATGTCCTAAAAAAATAAAAAAAATCAATATTTTTAGAAACAAATAATATAATTTATGTAAATGTTTTAGAGTATTATTATTATTTATATAATTATTTTTATTCAATTTTGAAATTATTAATATTGGGAATTATTTAATTATATTTTTAATTCATCAATTAGTAAAAATAAAAACTTTACAATTCATAAAGTTATAAAATACTCTAATAGCTATATTTCAGGCAATGTTTTTCACATTATAATAATTTTATTTCCTTTTATTACACTTTATATAAACCTTAAATCCTAAATATTTCTTTCATTTTGTTTTTCCTCTAGCTCTATATAACTCTTTTATAAAATTTACACCACATTTATACTATATTTTTATATTTATATTCATGTTTGTTAGAGTGTTATTTTTGTGAGATCATGAACCATTATATTTCAGTCATACAATATGCAATTTACATATCTTTTTTTGTCTCTTTATACTTGTATTATTAATATTGTTTTCCTTTATTTATGGATTTCATGGTTGTGAAATAAATAATGTATATTTATAGCACAAACGGGACCTACTGCAATCAATACATTATTTATTGATTTGGTTGGTAATTAGTGGTGAAAATCATGGACTAGAAAAGATGTTTAAGAATATTCCACAAGAATGTGGTTGTTAATGTCTATATGAAGAAGATCATGGATGATATTAGAACATAACCAAAGGGTTGGAAAAGTGTCAACATAATGAAAGAGTGATTGTAAGCTCTTGGAGATAAAGAACCTAGGCAACATGAGGATGATCCTAGAATATCCTGATATAAGTTATTAGTATAATCACATTGAATAAATAGATTATTTGGAAACCCCATCAGGATTTGGGATTTTAATTATCATATATGAAATTATTGAATGAAGATGAGTTAAGAATAATTTTTTTCTATAAAATGGATTTATATACTGTTTGATCATGCATAAAAGAAATTTTTCAATGATAGAGCATGGTACTAGTGAAATAAAAACAATCATGGAATAGTATATTATGTCTAACCACGAATTTGGTAACACCCCACATCCATATAAGGTATAAATTTTATAATATCTCATCAAACCTTTTATATATCAATGAATACAAATATCAGAGTAATTGGTGGCTAGCTAATTGTCAATTTTCATGGCATAGAATAGATTAGATTTCTATCATATTTACATATTCCATTGGGTACCAAATGGACTGGTATTGGGTAACCATTTGGTGTGGGAAGAGGTGAAATAGTTCTAGCTGGTCTATTAGGTAGATGGGGATCCAAGAGTGGGTACTTGATATAGTTTCCAATTATCTCGTGGAGTCTGAATAGTTACTTTTTAGGATCTATTTGGTTTTCTAGTTCTCCAAAATTAAAATTTTAATTTATTAAATGTTTTAAAATAAGTATTTTCCTCATTTACTCTCCAGTATTAGTAGATGAGGCATCTTCCCACTAATTTTTTTTCTTTCCCTCTCAAGACAGGTTATCCCCCGATTGAGATCAAAATTAACAGACTTTCATTTTTTTTGGTCCCTATAAGAAAATATAGTAATTTGTTTCACTATATCCCTCATTTTTATTTTTTATCTCCTTAATTTAGAATTTTTTCCTTTAATTGTGGTTTTTATAGTTTTATTACTTTGATAATTTGAGGTAAAATTTAAAATTCGTTTCCAATTATAATTTTCTTTATAGGCAAACTAATGTGATATTTGAGAGTACCACATCATTATATACTCCAAATAATGAGGGTGGGTGGGGGGTGGGGGTTGAATTAGTGCTGGTAAATTTTTCTCAATTTTGAAATTCTATCTATTTTACCTCTCAGACATTTTAGGATATTGATTCTATTATTCTTTTTTACTCATCATATGTAAATATATGAAAGTAGGTAAAGATGTTCCATAATATTTTCAGAAGTTTACTACTCAATAAGAGCATATAGTCCTCCCCATATATTGTGTTAACCAATACATGTATTCTTAAAAATAAAGAGACACTAGTTACAATGGATTTTAAGAAAGAACATTTAGAGCCTAGTATGGCTTTTACACTTCAAAAGGGTGAGGGAAATAATCCTCTTTTATTATCTATTGAATGAAAACATAATATGAATCTCCTCACTAGTTCTTTAAACTATCTATGAAGCCAATCTTTATGTTGTTTGTAAGGTACTTTGTAACACCAATATAGTCTTTCACAAGATGAGACTTTTTATATGACATTGTTCTATATTGGTCTTCATTAACTTCTTCTTTTACTTCTAACATACACAATAAAGGATCAGAAACATTCCTTCTTCATAGTAGATAATTCAAAGCAATGACATCTTATTATTCTTATTCCCACACAAATGGATATGAAAAATACACTTATATTTTCTTATTTCAATAAATAACTAAATTATTATTAACAAAACAATGAATGTTTTTTAGCATCGTTATAAATTTTTCTCCAATAATTATAAATTTATTCTTTTGTTTGAATAATATTAATATTGATGAAGATTGAAATATTAGACTACTTATTTTAGCCTAATGATAATCCATGGCTATTAACTAGAACACTAACACTTCTTCTATATGCGATCTTTTACAGAATCAATGAAAAATATTGTTCAATATCATATTCCTTCTCAATCAACTATTCGAGAATGTTATTATTCCTTCTTTTAGTGAAATATCATGATCAATTAATTATATGAATTCAATATTTTCGGTGATGTTTACATCCTTAAATTCTGGCATGGAAATCTCATGAAAACCCTAGCACTTACCAAGTATTCATATAATTATATTAAATTATATTATTCAAGTATATTAATAGTCCCTCAAGGGATTAATAATTAACATATGAATGAGAGTTTTATAGATATTTAAATATTTCCCCCTGAAATTCAATTTTCATATTCATTCTTATTTTACTTTATTTTATGAAAACCAAAATATTAGAACACAAGTTCTGTGATATAACACCTTCGTAAGACCCTAAGTCACATACGGTTTAGTTATAATATTGAAGATATTCGGATGGTATATTATAAGGGTTCACCCCCCTTAGCATAACACAATATATTCATAATGATTTTCAATTTACTTTTTGTATCAAAAGAGGACACTTAAATTTTACTCTTCACAGAACACCATTGTAATATAATTCTAAGGTAGTGGCTCCTGGAATTGTTCTATATTGAACAATTTGGTTGTGTGTTAACACAAGTTAAGTGTCTATAGTTCTTATTATTGTCACGAGATAGTGTGTGGTTCCTCATCATGATATATATTACTTAGGAACTCCCTTTCTTCTCATAGATGATTGGATCATAAAACACTTCTCTTCTACATGTAATTGAATAGGTAGGTAATATATTTTTATTAATAGTATGATATATCAAAGTAAGAATTATGTTGTAGAAAATTCTTCTTGGAATGGTGTTGTGGTATTTATAGTAATGTTTTCACTACATTAGATGCTTGCGAAATATTTCATGTAAATAAATATCTTCAATTCATGAAGATATCATATTATTTGTGATATATTCTTAAAGGTTTCAGAAATATTATATGTCAAAAAACAAGATGTATTATTATAGGAACTCCTCATGTTCATGAGGTAATATTCTCATGATTTATCAAATATTATAAAAAAAATCCAAACATGACAATATATGGATTATTAAAACTCCATTTTTCATTTATCCAATGATCCACTTTTACAATATTCCATGCATACACAACAATGATTACAACAATTTCATCAAAAAAATTTCATCTCAAAAAATCATCAATATTGGATTAGGATGGTCATGATGATCTCATCTTTGATCGATCATGGCATGATATTAAGAAACATGCATGCATAAAACCTTAATAATTTAGAGGTGGAAGATGACTACATGGAGACTGGTGTCGTATTGGATTAATGATGATTAGATTGTGTAGAAATGTTTATTTATATATTAAATGGGAGAACAATACCCCAATTCCATATCCCATATATGACTGGTGAATGATTGATCACTATTTAATAAATTATATGGTTCCATATTTTATTGAGATAAGGTATCGAGGTCAGCACCTGGACACACATTCACCTACTCCCAACATGGGCCATTCTAAACCATTGTGTATCCCACCTGAGAACCGTCTAGCATTCCATGAGAGTACTATGTGAGGAGTATGTGTTCACATGCTTTGTAGTACCACTATGTGATCTTTAAGGATTCTATTCTCTCCTCACCCACTTTCATAGGTTTTCCTAGTCAAATTCTACCCTTGTGGTCGAGGTGGTCCCAAGTAGGCATAATGGTTATAAAGTTTTTTTCTAAACACATAGAAAATATCTATGTTAAATATAAAATATGAAAATAAATTCCAAAAAATAACCCAATATTCTTAAAATATATTTTATACAAAACAAATATATTTTACCTGGTATTATTTATCTTTATAATGAAAAATAGTAAATGTCATTATGTTCACTAATGTATACTTAATGTAAAGTTGTAATTTAATGTTATTTAAATATTTTTTTTCATGAAATAATGATTTTAGTGACTTCAACTAATTCATCATCTTCTCAAATCTATTTTATCATGTAGTGAACACTATGAGACCCATAATATAATGAAACATGTGCTAGAAATTAGGACCAATTTAAAAATAATTATATATAAAACTAAAATTCTTCAAAAACATGTTCTTTAATATGGCGGGACTTGAATAATTTCTCATTCATCCATTTATCTAAGCTATATTCAATTTGGATATCTTAGATACCTCACTTAAATATACATAATAATTGATAAATTCATCAATATATTGATTTTAATAAAATAATAATATATAATTGACCACCACTGACAACCAATAACAATCAATAAAAAAATAAGAATCATACATAAAGTGAGATCTTAAATCACTCTTATATATTTTTTTGAAATACCATTACTGTAATTCCCAAATGAATGTATAAATAAGTGAATCTACCCCCTTTAAATTTAAAAAAATTATTTCAATTTATCTCCCTCTTATTGAAAATTAATAAATTGTTAATTGGAAAAGGATATCCATATATTATTTAGAAATGGTCAATCCATAATTTTACCCCAACTCTATATGATCTATGCTCAATGTAGAAAATAAGAGGATATAATTTAGATAAAAAACCATCATTTGCCGACTGATCCTGATACCTTATGAAATGAGAACTAATAAACTTATATTTATGTTATATCCATTTTTGTTTCATTATAAATATACTTAAATAAGATATTAATCTTTTTGTAAGAAATGTTAACCTGAAACCCCTGCACTCACTTCAAAAAAAATTGAAATATTAACTTGAGAAAAGAAGGATAAAAGGTCTTAGAGATCATTAATACTTCTATTTTTCACATGTAATTTATTTATTCAATTACTTACATTTTTTAGGTTATTTATTTTTTTAAACAAGAATTCGAGATAATGAAAAACATACAGTTTATAATGAAATGATGTTTAATGAATTTCTAGATTAATTAGATATGATACCAATTGAATTAATGATCTTAGAAAAAAATTCATCTTTTTTTCATTTATCTCACCTTCAAATAAAAAACTAATCATCATCTATATAATGGTGAATAAATTCAAGAAATTATTTAAAGATGTTTCAATTTGGATAATAAACCAATATTGATATTTATCTTATAACTTGACTAATTTGACAACTTCCACAACTTCACCAAGATAATATTCATCAATACTTATTTTTCTAGATACCAAATATATGATCAAACCATGATGTAACTTATTTATACATATTTTATAGAATATGAAAACATTTTTTTAAATATAATAAATGAAGATACTTTATAATATTTTCATTTGAAAACCAAATTGTGGAATAATTCATGGGTGGTGAATTCTTCTTATTTGATGTTAATAATTGAAAACACTTATTAATTCTCTAGTTATACTACCAAATAAAGGTTGTATTTAATATTTGTCAATGTTAATAGGATGGTTGAGATGATTTTCATGACCTAGTTTCTCTATTCCATCAACTGTTCATGATTTCAAATCATTACATTTATTATGATTAATGTTGAGGATGTATGTATATTTTCAAATTTTCTTCTTCATTGAGAGAAGAATTTTTATTATTAATATAATTTATTGAGGATCCATTATTTATAATCTTATGGAATTATTATTATTATGGAATAATTGTTATAAAAACGTCTTCATTATAACCAGATATATCACATCTCTAATTCATAACTTATTTAATATAAGATTTTTCTTTTGTTAACAACCAATCATGTTCTTTGACTTCACAATGTTGAATATTTCCTTTTTTAGCACTATCATTAGCATTTACATCTTCCATTTTATTAATTACTTCTACATATATTAGCAATATAACAAAACAGCTATTTGGAACAATTTTATAATGTTTGTATTATCCATATAGTTTATTTTTAGTTCCGAAATTCTTATTTTTTATTTTCTATGCTACACTTTTCTTAATCTTCATGGATTTAGAATATTTGATCTTCTCACAAATATTCTCTGATAACATCTGAGGAGAATTTTTGTATATAAAATTTCTATGATTTCTTCACAGTATTCTATATTTATTATCCATTTACATGTTCTTATTTCTCGTCATATTTCAACTTAATTTAACACGATCATGAACTATTATTGTGACCAAAACTATTAGATGCATCAAATATATTTTCATGTTTTAAGAATATATTTGAATTATAATTATTCTAATAAAATTTTCAGGCTATATTTATATCTATATCTTACTACCCCTTGTCATGGAATTACTTTATTTATTTTCATTTTAAGTATTATACCAAAAATATAATGAAACATTTGGGAATTTTTTGTGGCACTAACATTGACCCACAATCCTTGATCTACTTATTTCATATATATGATGTTTTTCGGTATTCATCATAACTTGTTTAGCTATTTTTTGGGAACCATATTTCATACTCTTTTTCCTATCCACTATAGTCATGGTGGTAGTATTTTTCTCTGTATTATTTACCCACAGTCTTTTTTCAAATCTTATTTTCCACAATCAATTTAAATTTTATTCCCATCGTATAATGATTGATAAAATAGTTTTAAAACCTTTATTTCATGATTTAGTGGATGGTAACTATTTATTCATAGGTATTTGAGATATATAATTGAATAAGTTCATTATATTCATATCACATATTATAAGATGTTCAACCGTTGAATAATTCAATGAACATTTGGTTGTGGCATCAAATATCTATTTATATTGTGAAGTCTCAATGTGAGTTTTCTCAAGACTAGCCAACTGAACTTCTAATGCTCATCATTTCTTATTGTGGATGTTTTTATAATAGTCAATCACAAAAATATTATCTTCAATAAACTTTTTTAACATTTCATCTTCCTTTTCAAGAATCTTAATTTATTTTTGTAAAAAAAATTAAATTTTCATGAGCTTTTCAAATTTTACATCCAATTATAAATCCCAGACATCAATGTTGTGTTTCAATTTCCAATATACTACATAGATAATTTCATCTAGAGTCTTCTTGACTCGCTATTTTTCATATAATTAATTGATACACTTGAGGTAACACATGTAAAAACTTAATAATTGAAAAATTTATTTATATAATAATAAATTTAATCTCATTGATAGGTTGTAATGTAGATATCATTGGTTTTAAACAAAACATGTTTTATTCATGATTCTCACACTTAATTTAGAATTTGTTTTTAACAATTTTAGAAAATTTATTTTAAAAAATAGAATTCATTTTTTAAAATTATCATATCAATATTATATTAGGGTATTTTTTTGGATTTTTATGAAAATTTTCAATTTCTTTCGAATATTGAAAAAACTAAATTTTATTTTTAAACCACCATTTCATTTTAATAATTAATAATGTTCAATTATATATTTAATTTTTTTTAATGTAATATTTATTCAATTTTATATCAATTAGTCCCATTTAGTTCATTGTAATCATTTTAATATTATATCTAGATGTAAAGACTTTTTAGACATTTCATAATTTCTCCTTTAATAACCAGCCTTCTCGTCATGTCAATTGGATTAATTTTAATTTGGAATTTTTCAATTCAGTTAATTTAATATGGAAAAATATATTAGATATTTGGAATAATTATAATATATTATTTATAATTTTTCAACATATATTTTTATTAAAATAAATAGTAAATTTAGTAAAAATTAATTACAACTGTTAAGGTAAAAATGAGTTTTATATGGGGTTAAAGTAAAAATATAAGAGTAAAAATGGCCAAAAATATTATATTATCTTGTTTTTATGAGTTCAGTTCTTCTGTTTAAATTATTATATCTTAAATATGTAAATTTATTTCCAATTTCCTTTTAATAAGACCCATATAACATGTAATATAAAGAAAACGATAAGAAATTACCTTCCCCTATTTTAATATATATAAAGAATTAGGACAGGGGAAAAAGAAAATATTTTAGGTTATAATGGTTATTTAAAAATTTAATTTCTTTATTAATATAATGATTATTTATTTTATTACTATATATGAAATAATTACTTTAGATTCTTAAGAAATGCTAATATAGTAATTATTTAGTCAATAATGAACTAAAATGAAGGATAATAAAAACATTACAAGTGATGTAAATTGATTTAATTATTGTACTATATTATGTTTTTTGAATATATCATTTTACATAGATTATAAAATAATACATTCTAATTTGATCATTTTCTTGATATTTTTAAATTCAAACTAAAAAAATAATGTCATAAATGGAAATAATGTTAATTTAAAATAAATAATATTTTTTAAATGAATTAAAATCAAGAAAAAACCGATATTATGAAAAGTTATTTATAAATATAAAAAAATATAAAAAATTTAATATTCATGGGTTGGGTTTTCTATTATAATGACTATGTTGACCCCTAAATCGAAAAAATTATGTGAGCAGAGTTAAGGTTAGAATGATGTTTTTGGATGAACATGAACTTGTATTAAAAACAATTATCAACACACATAGGATTATTAATTAATAAATTGGATATAATAATTATAATTATTGGGTTAATATTATCTAATAAAAATCACTTTTATTTAGTCTTAATGGATAAATAAAATAGGTTATAAAACAAGTTACCATGGTGAAAAACCAAAATAGTAAAAGTAGAGAACCTTAGATGTTATAGAAAAAATATTTATTTTATATTGTTTTGATGATTTTTTAAAGAAACTATAATTCCTTAAAAATATGATTTATCAGTTTTTGAGCCACATGAGGCAATAAAGACCATCCAATAGTGAATAAATCTATGTATTTACCAAAAATGACACTACTCTACTATAAAAGGGCACTCACTCTCCCATCTACTTCAAATCTTAAAACCTCTCGGATCTTCCATTACCTTCCCAAAGAATATAGAAATTTCATCCTAAATTCTTATAAACCTTATTTTGAGAATAAATCTATCCTGGGAAGGATTTAGTGAAAACCTTAGGAAGATCGCTGAAGAATTGGTAAATTTCTTCAACAAGAATCTTTATTTTATATCCTTCTCCACCACCTATAATTGTTATTAAACCATAATGAAATAATAAAATCAGTACAATAAATATATTGTGATGTTTTTATTTTATGTTCTTTATTTAAAACCATCCACACATGAATAAAATTTGCGATGAAATCATTATTCGTTTGTAGGTCATGCTATCACCTCACGAACTAATGTCAATTGTTCTTCCATTACCACATTTTGAGGTTGGTTATAATGATGATATAATGCAAATATATTTTAAGTATAACATACTTATTACTATAGAGTAATTATATATATATATTGTTTTTTATTTTTACCATCTATTTTATAGGATATACGATAACTTCGGTTGTATGTACGGTGGACTACTTCCTTGCGAAGTGAAATAATTTTTTTCACAAACTATTCACATCGAAAGTGATGAGGATACATTTAATTATTATATGTGTTAAAAACTGAAAAATATGATATTAATGATATATTTATACTTAGGTAATGAAAATATGTTTCATTTTATTTCTTACCTTTTAACCCACTTAAATTTTTTGACATTGTTTATGTACATGTGAATTATCGCCTTCATGAATTGATGCAACTGTGTTTTCATAACCACACCAAATAGATGATTTATATAGGTATAAAATATGGTATATATGTTAATATTATTATTATATAAATATCATACATTTTTTCCTTCTTTATATAATGATCACTGGAAAATGGAGATGTTACTCATACTTATATACGACCTACCATCCACATGATCGTAACATTTCTCATTTTCATAACCATATTTAATTGTTGGTTTTAAAAGTATAATTGGTAAAAATATGATAATTATGTTATGATTATTATTATTTAGGTGATATAACTCTATAATATGTGAAATAATTGGAACATTCACCATAATGAATGAATAAAAAAACCGGGAAACTAACATGCTAAATAATGAAAAATAAGGAAGTATTATTGAAGAATTGGTGATAATATATTATTAAATGATAACATATAATATTATAAATATTAATATGGTTTAAATTTATTTTAATTACATATTTATAACCACTATATAGTATTTTAATTAATTTTCAACCAAATAGAGGATTGATGTAAGCAATTTCATCTCAAATTAAATTTTATTGAGGCATATTTGTTATCATAAACGAATTTAGTTTAATGTGGTCTATATAATGCCCCAATAAAATTTAGTGTCATTATTAATTCATAATTAATGGTATTTTAATTTTAAATTTTAATTATTTCATCCAATATTATTAAAAAAATTTATCAAGTGGTAAAATTTATTAAATAATCTCACATTTTTTGTGATTGTTAACAATATTTTAAAGAAATAACTTTTTTAAAATCATTTTTACTAGAAATTAATTTTTTATTTAATATATATATTATTTAATGAGGATTATTATTATTTTATAAACCATAAATGTTTTTATATATGGTGTTTATATTTAATGTTATTTGATTAACTAGGGAAATGTTGACAAATTAGTATCTTTTACTCAATACATATATTTGATGATAACGAATATTGAATCATGAATTAAAGAAATTAAATGATATATAAGTTATTATTTAGACCTGTTATGATGGGTGGTTATGAAATTATGTAGCAACTTGATATATTGGTAGGTCCCATGAAAGAAATTAGTCGGCCAAATTAAATGGGTTTCTACATGTAGTTTAAAATATCTTGTTAAATATCTAGAAAGTTGAGGTATTGTGTGCTTGAGACCCGATGACAAATAATTAAGAATTTTCATCATTAAAAATATATTTATTATTATACATTATATTTTCATAATGATATTATCTCTAGATTCATTTTATTCTCAGTTTATTGATTAATTTGAACGAGTTTTTAGTTATTTACCCTGTCATATTGATTATGCCTTATTTTTTCATGTAGCCTTGTTATTTAAATAGTATGTGTGTACAGTTTTTTTCCATTCCCTATTGATTATTCTTTAGGGTTTCATGAAACTTTCCTCTATACTTATTTCGTACTGAGTATTTGAGCTCACCATTATTTTTTTCTTTTCCCATGATATGAAGAGGAGATATTTGAATGAGTGTTCAAGGATGCAGTTTAATTTTTGTTGTTGTTTTATATTATGTATTATGTTATTTTCACTAAGTATAAAGGGTATCATTTGTGAATCTAGTTCTCGAAAACTACTAAGTGGACCAGTTATTCTGGATTTGACCAATTGTATCAATTCCAATGTAATAAAGTAAGGATTTGACATAAGGATACTAGGCTCAGGGTTATTATAGTTGGTATTAGAGGATGTTTAGTAGAAAAATTTGGAATTATATTTAGGGAATCAAAGATTATGTAATTTTACCCCATGATAAATGTTGATGTTATTTACAGAAGAACATCCTAATGTTCTAGTAAGGTAGAAATTATGTGGTTTTTACAAGAAATAAATCCATTTCTAGATGCATCATGTAGATGGTGTTTTGGATCAAAGGTACCTATGGGTGATAAATCTAGATTGGGTACATTGGGATAAACCTAATCATCACCTAGTACAAGAGA
Source organism: Viscum album (assembly GCA_963277665.1). Taxonomy (NCBI): domain Eukaryota; kingdom Viridiplantae; phylum Streptophyta; class Magnoliopsida; order Santalales; family Viscaceae; genus Viscum; species Viscum album. The sequence goes on from OY728157.1 coordinate 80,285,281, forward strand.
ATGGGCCTTAATTCACACCTAGTTTGACAATCTTGTGGGATATTTTTATGGTAATTCACATTTTCATTTAAAACCATTATGAAGGATTTGAAAATGAAGAAATCCCAAAAAAATGATGTTTCTGATTATGAGATTAAAAATTAATAAATTTTAAATTATGTTATGAATAATTTTTTTTTGTAATTATACATTATGATTTAATGAGCTAATCCAGTATATTCCACCATTAAAAAATAGAACCTTGAAGGAAGAAGGGTATTGATACTCATAGAAAATATAGAGATCACCCTACTAAGAAAAAAAATTATATATCATATTTCATATAAAAAAATTATGGAAATATTAGAGAATTGTAATTAAGTTATTAAATATAACATTTTTTAGATGGGACAACCAATTCCATAGCCAGATTGTCCTATATTGGATTTGTTTGTGCAACAAAAGCCTCCATTGTTTAGTTGAACTAATAACCCAATTGTAGATGAGAAATGTTTTAATTATCTTGATAAAATATCGATTTCATTGGTATATGATTAAAAAGAAAATGATAATAATTTGGAGTATTTTCTCAAATTTTATGTGGATAAGTAGATGTTGTTCTTCCAGAATTCTATTTTGGAAGAGGAAATATAACTCATGGAATAAAAATCTTTTGAAGAGACATTTTTGAAAAATATTTTCCTCATGAGAACAAATTGAGATGAAGAAAAATCTCCTTAGATTAAATAAAAAAGAAGAATAAATTATTTTGTAGTTTGAAGCTACAATTATCAAGTCAGTTAGGTATGGTATGAATTATATACAGAATATGGATTGCAATATTGACTATTTATTTGAATGGATTATGCCATGTAATTGAAGGGAAATAGAATCTCAAAATTATTATTCTTATATTGAAATATTTTTTTATCTATTAGTAAAAGGAAATAATTATCCATTTATTATGGATTTTAATAGAAGAAAAAGAAGAAGAGGATGAAATAGAAACAAAAGATAAAGGAAATATGGGAATTAAGTATTTTCTCACATGTGATATATGTTGAATGAATCACGCTAGAAAATAATTGAATGGATTGAGAATTTGTTATAAGTGTGGAGAAAAGTGTCATTAAGAAATATAATGAAAATGTATGAATGTAAACATTTCTTTTCAGTGTTTTAATTGTAAGGATATGTGGCACTATGAAAATAAATTCTATAAGTTTCATGGTAATATACCTCAAAAGAAGCTATTAGATCAAGTTTATTCTTATTATAATGATATGAAAAAAATTGAGTGGTTAATTATCATGTTTATTTAGATCTAATAAATATGTTGTTAATGTGTTTTATTGTTGATATTTAAGTTATAATAATTATAAAATATATAAGTATTGTATTCCAGTAATATTTTATAATGTATTTGGAAGCATGTGTTGAATAATACCCAGAAAACTGATTCAGTCGAAAGTTGAAATTCTTGGAGAACACATGAATAAAGGAATTATAATCCATATTATATTCCTAATATAGATATAATGATGTTGGGATAATTATATTATTGATATGGATAAAGTAAATTTTATAGTTTGGACTACATTTTCACTGACTAATTATTTGATTAAAAGTGGTTTATCTATCATTAATGGAGTTCATGACATTTTTAGATTTAAGTAAAATATCTAATAAAATGTGTTCGACTTAATCAATAAGGAATAATGAATTTTTTCAACATGGTTTTATTTTAATTTATGTTACTTCCATTTTTCATGATAATACATGATGGAGGAATTCACATGGTTGGTATGTGATGATTAAGAGGTACTTCATATTGTTTGAGGGATTTATAATCATATTATTTTTGGAAATTCATACATCTTATATCTAAAGTTTGGGATCAAAATATTTTTATAGGGTAATAATGTTATCCATTTATGAAATGGTTTTTGTTGAACATTGGATATGGTTTTAGATATTAATGTATTACATCACCATATGAAGATTTATACCTATCAGATAACCAGTTCATTCCATTTTATTGTACTGTTAAAAAGAGATCAAAGGAATTAATTATTATTATAATATGAAATTTGTGGTCCATTAGTACATCTGGTATTACAAATTCATACCCATTTCATAAAATATGATATCAAGTTGAAATTGATCATGGTACAACCAGAGAATGAGATTGTGCTTATGAAATGGAATGGAATCAAGTAGGTATATATTAAATTTATAGTTCATTAACATTAGGAAAAATCTATTTGAATAAAATTATATCATATTACCACCATTTCTGATGACATCAATGAAATATTTCACATCTCATTGGTTTTTAGTTTTGTGTTGGTTAACCTCCTAAAGATCACCCACTTTCTTGTGATCAATGAGTGATACCAATCAAAATTAATCATTAAGAATTATTATTTTCTTCATATAATTTTTTTATTATTCCTAATCTATTCTCATACTAGGAATCTTATTTAAGTTATCATTCCTTACCACCTTAGTATTTCATTTTCTCTATTATTAAGTGGGGATTTTATAAACTCTTTTATGATGGGATATTTTCAACAATGGTATTTCCAAATTTCAAACCCTAGACTTCATAGATAAATTTTAAATTGTATGGAAAAAATTTATTTATGCTGGATAGAATGTGACACTCCATGCTTTAAAATATATTTATTTAAGAATAGATTTAATTTCTTATATTTCTTGTAATGTTAGTAACACCTTGTTTAAACAAAACAAAATTTACTCATGCTTTTTGAAAATCAATTTTAATTATTTTAAACAATTTTATAAGATATATTTGAGATAATAAAATCTATTTTTAAATAATAATATAAAAATTAAATTTTGAAGAATTTTCTGGATTTTTTTTGAATTTGTTTGACGAATAGTAAATAATACTATGTTTTGATTGAAAAATGTATTTTTTGATTAAATAATTTAGAATGATAAATTATATTATAATTTTTTTAATGTAATATTAGTTCAATTTTTTATCAATTAATCCAATTTAGGTGATTACAATCACATTAATATTTAACATAGATTTAAAACATTGTAGACTAGTAAACATTTTCTATTTAAATACCAGTTTTCTCATCACGTCTACAGGATTAATTTTAATTTAAATTTTTCCACTTTTGGGAATTTGTTTTTTTAATAATGAATTAAATATTTATAATTAGAATAATTTATGGTATCAGATAATTTCAAATTAATTTTTGACCAAATTGAGTTGAGAATGTAGTAAAAACTAATTACCATAGTTCAGGTAAAAATGAGTTTACTATGGGGTTAAAATAATAAGATATGAGTGAAAATGACCTAAATTGTTATCTAAATTTTATTTTATGAGTTTATTTTATCTTTTTAAATATAATTATAAGAAATATTGATATTTATTTAAACATTCCATTTATTATTACACATATAATAAGTTATGTATGAAGAAATAAAAAAACCACATTTCTTATATTTAATAGTTATAAAGATCTGTGATTAGGGGAAAACATATGTATAGATACAAATATTATTTTAAAAAATAGATGAGTTTTTTAAATATCATGATAGTATATTTTTCATTTTTTAGAGGTGAAGTAATTACTTTAAAATATTAAGAAATGTCAATAAATTTATTATTTAATTAATGGTTAACTAAAATAAGTGATACTAGAAATCGTAAAAGTGAATTAAATTGAGATAATTATTGTTTTATATTATTTTATTGGTTGGATATATCACTTTTTATAGGTTTGAACATAATAGATTAAAATTTTATCCTTGGATTGATATTTTTAAATTCAAATTAAATGAATAAGGTCATAATTGACAATAATTTTGTTTTATAATATATAATTTTTATTAAATGATATAAAATTACTAAAAATAATATATTTTACCAAATTATTTATAAATATTTATAAATATTAAATATTTTCCATTAAATTTCTAATTTTATTCAATTATAATTACTATTTGACCCTTAAATAATAAAAAAAACAGTTAGCAAAATTAATGTTAAAACATTGTTTTTACATAAACATACGCTTGAGAAGAAATAAATTTTAAAAAAAATGTATTTTTATTTTATAAATTGAATTTGATATTTAGAGTCAGTAGTTAAAAATTATTTAATAAGTCTCACTTTAATTTATTCTTATAAGTTAATTTACCTAGGATATAATACTACTTACTCTAGTGAAAAACAATCATAAAAGTAAGGAAACGTAGATGTTAATGAAAAAGATTTTTAAAAAGATTTTTGTGTTGAGTTTTAGAGATTTTTATCAAGAATATCATCTCTAAAAAAATTAATTATCAATTTTTATCCACATGAAGTAATGGAAACCATAAAATAGTGAATACTATTGGGTATTAACAAAAACATCACTCCACCACAACCATAAAATAGAACTCACTGTAATCTTTAATTTACACCTTTAATCATATTTTGACTTGAAAATACCAACCCAAATCACCATACAGAATCCCTCACCTTATCCTAAAATCCTTATTTTGGGCTTAAATTCAACCTAGGAAGACTTTAGTGTAAATATATGGTGGTTACTTGAATAAAATGTAATGTTATTCAATGAGAATCAATATTTTATTTAATTACCCACATCATTAAATTATTATTATACAAAAAATTATATAATACCTTTAATAGCATATATATATTGGGTTGTTATTATAATAAGGTAATGAAAAAAAAACCATCTTTAGTTCCATTAAATGGGTTAAAAAACCATTATTTCTGTGTACACAGACTACCGCCTTGTGAACAGATGCCATTTTTTATTCGATTTCCACCTTCTACGAAAATTTATGATGATGTATATAATATATATATGATAATTATAACATATTTATACCTCTGGAGTCATTATATCTTATATTTATTTTTTACCTTCCATTCTATAGGAGATACCATAACATCACATATATGCAAGGTAGACTACCGCCTCACGAAGATATGTGATTCGTCTTTCAATAACTATTCACATATAAATTGATAAGGAAAAGGTTAATTATTATATGTGATATAAATGACATAATTAAGATATTAATGAAATATTTCCATGTTTATTCCTCAAATATTCTATACTAAAAAATGTAGTATCTTCATATAGGAACTCCTCATATGCATGCAGTTATATCCTCATGATCCATCATATTTTATAATAACAAACTCATCCATTCCCTTTGATGGATTTTGGAAAATATATTATGTATTCTTGTAAATGTCCATCTTTGAAATTTTCAATTTATGCACATTGGTGATTGGAACAATTTTATCACATATTTTCTTTCAAAACAATTAATAAATTTGGCTCAAGATGATCATAGTGTTCTTGTATTTTATCGACAATGGAGTGATATAAAGAAAAAAACATAAATATTAGCTTCATAATTTAAGGGTAGAGTATTAATAATTGGAGTATTGAGCATCATTGGATCAAAGAATATCGAACCATGATGATCTTCCCAAATGTTTTTTTAAATCGGTGAACAAAACCTGTATTCCATGTTTCACATCAGACATTATAATAGTTGAGATACTCTTTATATATTAACATGTTCCACATTTAGATTGATAAAAGGAAGTAGGATCAGCGCTTATACATGAATTCACCCACATCCCATTTAGGTTATTCCACACAATTGTGCGGTCGTCCTGAGAACCCTCTCGCATGCCATGCACACACTCTTTGGGAACTATTAATCCACAGACATTTAATATGTCCATGTGATCACTATGAGTAATATGATATCCTCAACAACTACCATGGTAAGGATAGGTTGAAAACCTCCCACATGTTTTAACCCTTTGGGTAAAACATATTTGTTTGAGGTGTTCCCGGGTAGGATTAGTGATTATAATTTTTTTCAGAACAAATGGAAAATATATAAGTGAAATATTCCATATAAAAACACATGCCAAACTGAAAACCAAAATATTCACATATACTTCATGAATTTTTTTTTTCAAGGTATTCTTCTTCATCATCATGAAAAATAATTTTTTCCATTTTCTGTAGTAATGTCATCTTCATGAAAATAAATATTTTAATGTTCTTCAAAGAGTCTTATCATGTCATAAATATTTTCATGAATTTATTCTTTTCAAACACTTCTCAGATCTCATTCGATATTGGATAAAATGTGTCACACTTGAAATAATTGAAACATTCAACTGATATTAGGACTAGATTAAAAATCATATGACTTATAAACTCAAAGTATTAAATAGAACATTCCTATAATGATAAGAATTTAGTACTTTCCTTATTATATTTTAATTAGATATATATACAATTTTAATATATTTGATACATAAATTAAAATCACTTTTTTGGGAAATGATATTCAAAATATATACATCAATGAAATATTACTATTTCATTGACCAAAACTAGAAAATAATAATGAAATTGAAAAAAACAACTCATACAGTAAGTGGGGTCTTAAATATATGGATTTCTCATTGGTATTTACAATTTTTTTCAATACATAATATAAAATATAAGAACAATTAATTAGTTTTTTATGTACTATAACAAATTAAAAAATTTTCTTGTAAATTCTTATGCTATTAGTGGATCTTGAAAATCCTATAAAAGGTGTTGGTTAATTTCACTGGCCTTTGATGACAATTTTTTATGTTAGTTTGAATGTGAAACGATGAAGTTGGAAATGGGAAGGGTGACTATGCTTGAGTGATGGACTTAATACCCTCATGTGGTGTTAGACTACAAATTTATGTTAGAAGGTATTGAAAAAATTCTATGTTTGGGGCAGGAAAATCATTTTAGGGGAAATTGAGTGGTTTATTGGAGTTATATCATTACCATTTAACTGCAGAATGATAATAATTTTTTATGAATTATTACACATAATTAATTTATTACAGTGAATATTTTTTAGTAGTGTATCATTGACCATTTATATATTATTGGTAACTTTCCCACCCCCATAGAAAGTCTTTCTGTACATTATAAAATTTATTTTTTTGTAGTATTTTACCCTCTTTAATTGACCTGATGATTTATTAATCATTATAAAGACAACGTATTGGTTGTACATCATGCATTATGATAAGAATTGAGGCGGTTTTTTGAACCTTATAAAAATGATAAATGTATATTATAGATGAATAATGGAAGGGAAAATTAAATTTAGAAAAGAAATACGAGGACTCGTACAAAAACCAGCAGCTTCGATGATGGAATTTCATATGTCACTATACAAAGGAAATTTTCAGCGACAATGAAACTCTCATATATAGAAACAAAACACTAATATTCATCTATGAATCAATAGTACAAAATTCACATCAAATGACATTTTTTGTACATTCTTGTATAATTTAGAGCATTGTTAATTTAACGTATGCAACTCTACTTTCTATCAACCTCACACCACAAAAAAATAATCATTGACTCTTACAGGACATAACAGTTATGTGAATTATTTCATGTAATCCCTCTAATGAATTAAAAATTATTATGTATAGATTAGAAAACCAAACATCCATGAAAAAAATCACAAAAGTCATGTCTCTTGTATAGATGTGGGATGATTTCCCATCTAATTGATTATGTGATAAACAAGTATAATCCTCCATTTTGTTCCCCCTTTATAGAGATAATCATTTGTGATAGTTTTATAATATAGGGAATTAATTCACTTTACTAGGGAGAATTTTTTAAAAACCCTTTGGTGCGACCAATGTCTTCACATTCCACCTCTTATCCCTTTGAATAATACAAGTGTAAAATAGAATTTTTGTAAAGCTCACACAAATATTTGATCCTTCTAGGAAAGGTTTATAAAACACTACATGTATAATTATTGTTTTCAGGAATGTCATTTGTAATACCAAAAGAATTACATATAGACATACCTTTCATGAAATGATAATACTTGACGCATTATGTAAAAGTACAAGGACCAATCCGGCTGCATGAACATAAACCATGTAACTCTAACTATATGGGTTTGGATTCTTATTCTATAAGGATATGTCATGTTCCTATTTGAGGTTAAATCTGAACAGTATTACTATTTTGTTTTCCATTAAAATGTGGTATTACCTTATAACCTAATCAAATTTTTTAGGGCATTAAAACTCTATGGATTTCTTACTTATGGGGATAAATCAAGTAAAATATCACCAAAAGATTCTATGTCACTAGTGTTCCTTCAAGGTGATAAAACATTTTAGGTCCAACTATAATATAAATCCCAAGTGACCCCATTGAACTATTATATTATAGTGCCCCTCCATCAATAATCAAAGTAAAGAGTTTTAGAACCTATCTATATTTAAAATACATATCCTATCTTACTTATGTGAAAAACATGGGATACACATATAACCCAATTTTATAATGAAATTAAATCATATATTATCCCAAAAAAACTCATCACTCTAACCATAAGGCATTTTCCTTAATAAGGTAATATTTTATTTAATTAATCATTTTCGACGAGGATTTTATAAAGAAAGGTTTCACTGATATGTCTTAAAAATATGAGGGAGTCTAAAACTAGGAAATATTACTTTTAGTGTGATTACATGACCTCCCATGTAACAAATAGATATCACATTAGGTTATTTGACATTCCATTATAACCAAATATTGATTGAATATATTCATGAGATATTTTTGGTAAAATTATTATGTTTTTATAGTTTATTGGGCCTATGAATGGTGGGTAAAATTTTAAGGAAACCCATGTGGGTCATCCCAAGAAACTATGAATCTATGTTTGGATTCCAAAAGGAGAGTTGTAACACCCCAAGATTCCACGGTACACTTCACTTTGAATAATACAGTAGCGTGTGTTGTACGCTACTTCGAGTTCTAACACACACCACAACCAATCAAACTAGCCGTTACAAATATTAATACCCACTTTTGAGAATTTTATAAATTTTATCTTTCAAAATGGACTTCATTTTTGGATTCAGAATATCGAAATTATCTTAGGGTGAAATTTTGGTGCTTTTTCAGATAACCCTCATATTTTGATGAATAGTGAAAATTACAGAATTTTAATTAAAAACAAATTTTTTAATCGAAATAATTAATAGTGATAAATTATTAATTTTAGTGGTTTTAAAGTATATTTATAATATATTTTTACAATTTAATACAATTTTGGTCATTGGACATAATTTCACAATTAAACCGGACATAAACAAGTTTCAATATTTTGATAGTTTTTATATCTTAAAAACACGCTTTTTGTTTTGACAGCGGGAATTAATTTTAAATTAATTTCTGCCACTTATGTGTTTTGAATTTAGAAAAATGGATTCCATAATTGGAATCATTATTTACAAATTGTTTAAATAGGTGACTTTTATTTTTATACATTTTGAATAATTACTTCGGTAAATATTTTATTTACCATGGTTAAAGGGTAAATCCGATAAATAAGGGTTAAAAATTAATATTATAATAATAATAAATTACCCTAAAATGTGTCCTAAACTTATTGGTGGATAAATGTCCGACCATGGTCATCTTTGGGTTTATTTTGGGACCCCATAGAGCCACATGTTGGTTTTAGGGACACTTTATATTAATTAAGTTAAAGTGAATACAAAAATGACATAAGCTTATATCTTTTAGAAAAACAATTTTTACATAGGGTTATATATGTTATATTTTCAATTATAAATATTCATTGGAAATATAAAAAGATTTCCTACATAATTATATTTTATTTATAATTTTTATACATTGAAAAAAAAATATATGACACAATAATGATGTAGTATTTTCCTTTTTAATGAAAGAATCAAATAATTGATATTATAAATGTTAGAATAAATATAATTTTAAAGTATTGATGACATACACGAATTTTATTGGTTAATATGACATGTTATTATTTCTTAAATTAATTTTTTTCAAATTAATAAAGTTTTTAAAACTTAAAAAAAAATCAATTATGGAACAGTGTTAAAATTGACATAAATGAGTTTTTAAAACAAATATTATATTATTAATTTATATTATATTCCTAAAAATATAATGTTCGGACAATATACTTATATCATGATAGGTTTATCATTAATGGACCACTTGGGGGTCTCTTGGAGGTATATAGTAAGTTTATTAACTATATAATATAAAAATACAAAGTGACAAGGTAAGTGTCAAACTAATTAACTAAGAGTTAAAACAAAAGGATAAGGTTAATATAATGACCCAAAACTGTCTAAATTCTATTGGTTGAGTTGTTTTAGACCCATCCACACCTTAACCTTTAAATAATCCACTTTGGATCCATTATAAATTGAATATGAATTTATTATAGAATAATATTTCTAGATTTTCCTAAAGAGCCCCTCCTCCCTCTCATATAAGGACACCACTTCTAACCAATTCTACACACCTCTCAAGCCTTTTGGATCGTCCAACCTCTATCCTATTAAGCTCCCTACATCCCTATACTACTCTTATAAGACTTACCTTAAGAAGAAGGCACTTCAAGAGTCCTTTTTTTGGTTCAAACCAATGGGAGTTACCCAAATTAAAGGTAACGATTTCTCTTAGCTTCTTTTCTTTTATTTTACTTCTCCCACCCCTAAAACTCTTCTTATTATTTTCTTTTGTAACAAAAATAGTATCCTAAATATACTAAGATATTCTTATTAGATGTATTAGAACTACACTTACACACACATCCATCTAATGGGTGAAGAACATAATGTTCTTGTGGATGGCAACCAAACGCCTCACGAAGCGATGATTGTTCAATTATCTCCTACCACCTCTCATGGTGGCCATTATGACGGAACTATAATAAAATATGATATTAATGATATTTATTTTATATATAAGTTTCTGTAATTCCATTTTATATCATACCATTATTCATTTAATGTTGTATATATATACAATAATTTCATTTGAGGAAGTGCGGACTACCGCCCCCTCAAAGTGATATGACTCGTTCATACAATACATGGAACGTATAAAGGATGGTGTTACTGAAATTAAGTAACAAATATAATATTTTATATTATACTGGAATAATTATATACCTATGTATCATTTGGTTTTGATTCCATTTAAAATGAAAAATGAAATGGAAGTAGCGTTCGTGCGTACGTACGGATTACCGTCTCCGCGAACGCGAGGAGATTCATTTCCCCGTCATATCGATTCAAGAATAATTATCGTTTGATGATTAAAATTAATTTTTAAGGACTTGATATCATTTTGGATATGAATAAGATACAACCTATCCATAACAAACACGTCTTACGTAATGAAGCAGATAAAGAAAAATGAATCAGTTAACACCCAAAACGATGATAATACCAAAATATTATTAACAAAGAAATATTAAAAGATCATATATGATATCATATTTATTTATATGATTCTTGTATAATTTAATAGTAATGATTTAACTTTTATACATGAGGTTAACCTACCCTAGACCAAGGAAAATTACAAGGTAAGGGGTTTTCATCTCACTCCTTATTCCTGTGAGATTCATGCCACATTGCCAATATTACCTTTTGTGGGGTGTATGTACTGCCCAAAATTGTATTCTTTATGTAATACACTTTAATTTATGGGTATTTACATATTAATTGTATGATACCTATTTCATGGGGTGTATGTTTTGTAAATTACCAAATTTGTAAGAGTTTATTTCACAATCTCTTCATTATCCGAGGTTGTTTATACATAATTATCTACTGGGACCCCTTTATCATCCACATCCATGTTTCTTAAAAATGTATTTAAAATAATTTTTATTATTTTAAAGACTATTATATAAAGTCATTTATACCCTTGTTGACTTTTTAAGAAGATTATAAAGGAATCTTTATATCGTTCAAACAAGGTCCTTTTTAACGTTTTCGACAGAATTAAGGTAAAAATGTCTTTTTTAACTTATACGGCGAGTGTGGCTATTTTCCACCATTATAAAATCATCGAAGCTTCCCTTACAAGATTATAAGAATATTTTCAAAGTAAATGTTTTATTTTATAATTATGTTACTTTTAAATTATTTCAAAATGAATATTTTAAGAATTTCTGAAAGGTACTCTTTATCAAAATCAGAATTTTAAATGTTTTAATGATTTATCTTCCTAAATATTTTTAATTAATGTACATGTTTTAAAAATTATTTTAAGGATTTATTTATATGGACATAAATTTTTTGAAATGATATTTCTTTTCAAAAGTTTCAAAGTGGTATGGGACACTTTGATTCAACAATATCTTTTAAATTACTTCCTTAATAAATTTGTGACTTTTAAATGATTTAAAAAAAAGTGATATTTCACTCAAATAGTTTTGATTTCATCTATGTCAACATACTTTGATGGATTTTAAGTTTATTTGAAGTTGATTTATTATGATACAAAACTTCCATATTGTATTGAAGTTTTTGTGATGTGTTTGGCTATGGATGTGTTATTTTTATACCATTCATGGTTTATGGAGAAAGTATTGACATGTATGATAGTTTTAATAAGAATGTTTATTTTATGTTTAAACATGTTCATATGAGGAATGGATTCGACTTAATAAGTGATGGGTGGAGCCCGCTATAGCTCCTCGATGCATCGGTAGGTCTCAACAGACAAACTAGTGTCTTGGCATGAGGCCTTGACAGAATATTATTTGTAGTCATGGAACAAGTCCTTGGCTAAATGGTGATGATAGTCTGGTATATGAATTCGATCAATATGAAAGTGGTTATTGATATTGCATGTGATTATCTGACTAGTATAATATCAATGTGAATAAGTAAATGTCATTATTTCTTTTTATCTATGCCACATTATGTTGAAGTTGAAGTTTACAAGGATTTTGTTTTAGTTATACATTTACTTAAATGTCTATGTTTATTTATGAAAGTCTCTGCTATATTTTAATCCTTACTGGTCATCTGAGCTCCCCCTTTCAATGTTTTATTTTTCCCAGGATGTGAAGAAGTAATTTATGAATGACCTGTAGGGAAAGTATGTGGGGATATGAGTGTGGATAATGGAGACTATGTTGTTGTAGTTTTAATTTTTATGATGTACTTTAAACTTTATGAAGGTATCTAGTGTTTCCAAGACTGCTAAACTGATCGGTCCTTCAGGACGTTAATCCTTGTAATCATGCCAATGTTATGTAATAATGCACCGACTCTGGGTAATTGGGGTCGGGGCATTATAGTTGGTATCAGAGGAAGTTTAACAATAACCTTGGAAGCTAGATTTAGATAAACTCTGATTAGAGAACATAGCCCTAAGATAGACTTTGAGGATTAGTAGAGATGAACTTATTAGAATTTTGATTTTGTAGAGATTTTGTGAGTTTTCCAAGAAATACATCCCTGTCTGGATACGAGCAGGTAGAGGCGGCTCTGGCACAGATGTACCTAGGGGTAAAACATGAAAACACCACTTTGAGCTATACGTGAACGGGAACTGGTGCACGACAACGAGCCTGGCTTCACTCATGGTTACGACACTCCCGGGGGATATGATTAGGATAATTATAATTTTCTTTACGAACCATTATTAAGGATTTATGAGTATATACTTCGTCAAAGAAAACATTTTTATGCTTATAGATTATACCCATAAACTGTTCAATTTATGTTATGTTTTTTACAAGTATGGAATTATGTATTTTGATTCATAAATTGATCTAGTTTATGCCATTGTTTTGAAATGGAGCCCAGTAGAAGGAATGAGAACTCTAACAATACGCATGATCCAAAGAGTAAGAAAGACCATATCTTTCTTGGTCTTAAGCCAGAATTTAGAAGGGAAATAGTCACCCACGTATTATCATCATATGACGAAATAGTATCATGTGTTGATATGATAAGAAAAGATTTCTTGGAGTCTTATGGCTTGGAAGGGAATCCAGAGAAGGAAAAGATGGTAGAGAGATAGAAAGATAAAGGGAATAAGGTAAAGAAGTATTTTCCCATATGTGATAACTATAGAAAGAATCACCTTGGAAAATGCTTGAAGGGAATGGGAGTATGTTATAAGTGTGCAGAAAAAGGACACCAAGTACGTGACTACAAGGGAAATAAAAAGGTTTAAAATGCACAATGCTTCATCTCAAAGGAGTTTGGACACTACGAAAACTGATGTCCAAATCATTAGACTATGCCACAAATGATGATATTGGATAATAATCAAGTTATGATACTACCACAGATGAAGAGGAGTGACCAGTGTTATTATGTTTTTATTTTTTAAATATTTCATTGAAGTGTTGAATCAATGATGTACTAGAATTAAATAAGGATTGTACTAGAGTACTATTTCATTGAGTATTTGAGATTTTATAGTACTAAGAAGAGTGACTCTATAGTGACTTAAACATTTTGGAAATTACATGGTTGAAGGAAAGATAAACCTTAATATGGTCCTAATATTGAGGTACAAATTTTGGAATAAAATATGGTTAATTTGGGTAAATTATATTAGATATTCTTGACTGCCTTGAAACTAATTAAATATTTATATATTCCATCATTGTTGGAGTTTACAACATTTTTGGATGGATGGAATATATTCAGTATTCTATAAGGAATAAGGGAGAATGAATGTAATCAATAAGTTTTTATGGTAATTCAGGATGTTTCAGTGTTTTAAAAGAATACATGATGAAGGTATTCACATGCTATTATAGGGTAAAAGGATCTACGTTATATTTACCTTTCATATAAATTTTCGACTAAGAGTTTACAAAAGTATTTTGGATAAGTATAAAGGTTAGAAGGGATTATGTTTGAAAGGTTATTTATGGATTTTTATAAAAGGACAACCCGGAGGTTAGGCAATAACCCGTCGCATCCGGAAAGGGTTCAAGACATGAACCCATAACCTAAGGGAGACAAGGGTGTATCACCTACCACTATCCCACGTGATGTCCTGGATTGAATAATGTAGTTTTTTAAAGGGTCTGATATGTGAATTATAAATTCATTATTTTTGGAACCCTATATGATTATCATAAATAGAATATATATATATATATTTTAAATATTTTAGAGTAAAATATTAGTTTATAGTAGGAATTAGTTGAAGGATGAAACTCTATTGTCAAGTATATATATATATATATTTCCTTTTATTTTACAGATAAATTAATTATTAAACATTCTGGAAGGGATCTTAAAACCCAAAATGTGTTATCCTAATACCTTATGTTTTGTTGAAACAAGGGTATTTTAAATCATTAGAAATTGGTGGCTTTGAGGCCCAAAATTCTACAATTGTTTTTGATTGATGACCTTAATCACTCCCTATAAATATTTACGTTTTTCCTCTAATTACGTGCCTCTAATTTTGTAACGCCCCGACCCTAGATACCAAGATTCAGTGCATTATTACATAAAATTGGCATGATCACAAGAAAGATCACGTCTCGAAAGTCCGATTAGTTTAGTAGACTTGGAATAACTAGATACATTAATAAAGTTTACATTACATCATAAAATGAAAAATAAAACAATATAGTCTCCGTAGTCCACAATCTTATACCCTCATACTATCCCTACAGGACATTCATAAATTACTTCTTCACATCCTGGAAAAAACAAAACATAGAAAATGGGTGAGCTCAAATGCCCATTATGGATAACAATATAGTGAAAACCTTCATAAATAAGAATAAACATTTAAGGAAATGTATAACTAAAACAAAAGCCTTTTAAACTTGAACTTCTATATAGTTTGGAATAAATAAAACGAAATAATTCCATTTACTTATTCACATGGATATTCTACTAATCAAATAATCACATGCAATATCAATAACCACTTTCATAATGATGGAATTCATAATGCCAGACTATCATAACCACATAGCCAAGGCATCGTGCCCAGACTACAAATAATATTTTTTCAAGGCCTTTTTACAAGACACTAGTTTGTCTCATGAGACCTACAGATGCATCGAGGAGCTATAGCGAGCTCCACCCGTCACTTATTAAGTCCAATTCATTCCTCATATGAACAGGTTTAAGCATAACATAAACATTCTTATTAAAACTAGCATACGAAATGTCAATACTTTCTTCATAAACCATGAATGGTATAAAAATAACACATCTATAGTAAAACATATCACAAAACCATCAATACAATATGAAAGTTCTGTATCATAATAAATCAACTCCAAATAAACTTAAAATCCATCAATGGATGTTGACATAGATAAAATCAAAACTCTTTTTAGAGAAATATTTCTTCCTATTTTTAAATAATTTAAGAGTCACATAATTATAAAATAAAACATTTACTTTGAAAATTTTCTTATAAGCTTGTAAGACAAGTGTCGAAGATTTTATAATGGATGAAAATAGCTGCACCCACCGTATAAGTTAAAAAAACATTCTTATCTTAATTCTGTCGAAAAGGTTAAAAAGCACCTTGTTTGGAAAACGATGGAGAGATTCCTTTATAAACCTCTTATAAAAATTCAAACAAGGGTATATATGACTTTAACCCATATTCTTGTAAATAGTAAAAAAAATTTGAAATAAATTTTTAAGAAACATGTATGTGGATTATAAAGAAATACTAGTAGATTATAACGTATAAACAACCTCGGATAATGAAGAGATTGCGAAATAAACCATTACCTTGTACTTTTCCTTGGTTGAGGGTAGATTAACCTCCAGTATAATGGTGAAATAATTTTTATTAAATTATAAAAGAATCATATAGATTAATATGATATCATATATGATCTTTTAATATTTCTTTGTTAATAATATCTTAGAATTATCATCATTTCGGGTGTTAACTTACTCGTTTTCTTTTATATGTTTTGTTACATAAGCCATGTTTGTTATGGATAGGTTGTATCTTATTCAAATCCATAATTATATCAAGTCCTTAAACATTATTTTTAATCATCAAATTAGAATTATACTTGAATGAATACGATGGAGAATGAATCTCATCGCGTTCGTGGATATAGTAGTCCGTACGTACGCACGGACGACAATATCATTCTTTTGATATTAAAATAATATATAATTGGATGGTATATCATATATACAGAATCATTATCATGTTATATTTATTATTTCTAGAATTACACATCATTATTATACCCATCCAAATAATAATGTATTGAATAACAATTAAACCACGACGTGGAGACTGTAAGTCGTACGTACACACATATGGTGACATTTCATTCAAAGGATGGATAGAATACTGAATACGATTGTACCATATTTATAATAACATCACAGTATATATAAGATACTGGATTTATTATTTAATAATGGGAATAACAAAGAAGGAATAAGTTGAAGAAGAACGGAACTTGAAAGAGGGTGGTGAAAACATTACCTCTTCTTCGGGTTCTTCCTTTTTATTTGATCAAAAGGGCTTCTTAGGTTGGCTTTATTATCAAAATAAGGGTTTGGACGAGCCAAAAGGATTTGAATGTGTGAATTAGTGATAAGGGGTAGTTCCCTTTTATAAGAGGGGTGATGGGAACCTTTGGAAAAGCTAGAAATATTATTTTATAATAAATTCATATTCAGTTTCTAATGGATAAAAGTGGAATATTTAAAGGTTAAGGTGGGTATGGGTCTAAAACCACTCAACAAATAGAATTTGGACAGGTTTGGGTCATTATATTAACCTTATATTTTAGGTTTAACTCCTAGTTAATTAGTTTGACACTTACCATGTCACTTTGTATTTTTATATTATATAGTTAATAAACATAATATATACCTTCAAGAGACCCCCAAGTGGTCCATTAATGATACAAATATCATGATATAAGTCTCTTGGACACATCTTAGATTTTTATGAATTGAATATCAATTAATAATATAATATTTGTTTTAAAAACTTTTTTTGGTAAATTTTGACACTATTTGGAAAATTGATTTTTGTGAAAATCA
Organism: Viscum album; assembly: GCA_963277665.1. Classification (NCBI taxonomy): domain Eukaryota; kingdom Viridiplantae; phylum Streptophyta; class Magnoliopsida; order Santalales; family Viscaceae; genus Viscum; species Viscum album. The sequence continues at coordinate 80,303,210 of OY728157.1, forward strand.
TAACAGAATGATTACTTTGAAAAAAGTTAATTAAAACTATCATAACTTGTCATATTAACCTATAAAATTAGTGTAATTCATAAAAATTCTCAAATTATATTTATTTGGATATTTATAATATCAATTATTTTAATGTTTCACTATTATGGTAATTACTACGTCATCATTGTGTCACAAATAAATTAAATTATTTAATGTCTAAAAATTATAAATAAAATATATTTATGTATGAAATCGTTTTATCTTTATAATGAATATTTATAATCGAATTTATCTTATTTGTAACCCTATATTAAAAATGTTTTAGTTGTAAAACACTAATTTTACCTCTTTTAACTCTTCTTTGAATTAAATAATAATAAATGTTCTAATCTAATACAAGTGGACCAAAGAGGTTCATATTTTATTCCTAAGGTTGTTTTTGGTTGAATTAATCTTATCCAATAGAATTAGGACATGTGTCAGGGTAATATTAATATCATTTTTACACTTAATTATCCTATTTACTTTTAACCGTGGTAAATAAATGTAAAAAGTTACTATTCACCAACAAATATTTTCATCTCATTGAACAACATTTTACTCCTTGATATTAACCTTATGTCTTGGATTTTTGAATTTCCACTCACAGATGCGGTAAAAATAAGTTTTATAAAAAATTCAGTTTTTTAACTACCACTTAGTGGTTTCACTATTCATGAAAAAATGAAGTTTTTCAGAAAAATACCAAAAATTCACCCTAGGCTAATTTCGATATTCTGAATCCAAAAAATGAAGTCCGTTTTGAATAATAAAATTTATAAATTTGAAAAAGTGGGTATTACTATTCATAATGACTAGTTTGATTGGTTCTGGTGTGTTAAAACTCGATGTTGCATATAACACATGCTATTTCATTATTCAAAGAGAAGCGTACCGTAGAAGATTGGGGTGTTACATTCTCACCTCTTTCAAATAATTTCATCCTCGAAATTTCTAGAATACTACCGTATGAAAAGACTCGGGTGGTTCTTTCCTCGTGTTCCCATGTTGCCTCTTCCATCTTATGGTTTCTCCACAAGACTTTTACCTGACGAGTCGTCCGGTTTCTCAGTACTTTTTTTCTCGTATCAAGAATCTTGATGGGATCTTCACAATAAAACAGATTGGGTTCCAGTTCTAATTCCTTATAGGGGAGTACATGCATTGGGTTAGGAATGTATTTCCTCAACAGAGATACGTGGAACACATCATGAACTTTGGAGAGACTTGGCGGCATTGCCAATCGGTAATCTACAACCCCAATTCGTTCTAGAATTTCTAACGGTCCGATGTACCTGGGACTCAATTTACCTTTCTTAACAAAACGTATGACTCCCTTCCATAGAGATACCTTCAGGAAAACATGATCAATGACTTGAAATTCCAAATCCTTTCTTCGATTATTGGAATAGCTCTTCTGCCTACTTTGATATGCTTTGATATGGTTTTGGATTACCTTCATCTTTTCTATCATTTCCTCCACCAGTTCTGGGCCTACAAGTTTTCTTTCACCAACGTCATCCCAACAGGTTGGTGTGCGACATCTCTTTACGTATAACCCTTTATATGGTGCCATCTGAATACTCGAATGGAAGCTATTGTTATAGGAAAATTCTACCAGAGGTAAATATTGATCCCACATACCCTAAAAGTCAAGTGAGCAGGATCTCAACATGACATCTAAGGTTTGAATAGTTCATTCTGATTGTCCATCTGTTTGAGGGTGGTAGACAGTGCTCAAATGAAGTTCAGTATCCAAGTATTTCTGATGAATTTTCCAGAATCTTGAAGTAAAATGGGGATCATGATCAGAAACAATCGATATGGGTACTCCATGAAGTCTCAAAACTTCATCAATATATATTCTTCCTAGACGTTCCAGTGGTAGATCTTCTCTTATAGCAAGAAAATTGTACTGACTTGGTAAGATGATCAACAATAACCCATATTTCATCGTTCCTTCTAGGAGTCTTTGGTAGTCCCATGACAAATTCCATCGTGATATTATCCCATTTCCACACCTGGTATGGGAAGAGGTTGCAATACTCCACCAGGCTATTTCCTTCCAGCTTTCACTTGTTGAAAACCCATACATCTTGATACAAAATCAGAAATCTCCCTCTTCATTTTGTCCCACAAAAAATGTTCCTTCAAATCTCTATAATTTTTTGTGCTCCCTGGGTGTATAGAGAAATTGGAACTATGAGCATCATCCAGTAATTCCCTTTTTTGATCAGGTATATCGAGAACACAAAGCCTCTTCCCAAATTTCAAAATTCCTTATTCATACACAAAGTCTCTCAATCTCCCATCATTCACAGCTTTAATCTTCTTTCGAAATTCTTCATCATCAGTCTAAGAACTCTTAATCCTTTCTAGTAAAGATGGTTTGGAAACCATTTGAAAAAGCATTGATGTTTCACCTGCCCTAGTTATTCCCATGTCCATCTTCACTAGATCCATGAAAATTGGATCCCTTTAAATTCTCATATTGTTCAAAACTCCATGATCTTTTCTGCCAAAGCATCTTCCACCTATTTTTATTTCCCAGAGTGGTAGTGTATCGTACAATCATAATCCTTCAGTAATTCATGCCATCTCCTTTTCCTTATGTTGAGTTCTTTTTGTGAGAGAATATACTTCAAACTCTTTTGATCAGTATAAATCTCACATTTTTCACCATAGATGTAGTTCCTCCATATCTTCAAAGAAAATATCACAACTGCTAACTCGAGATCATGAGTAAGATAGTTTTGTTCATGACTTCTCAACTATCGTGATGCATAGGCAATAACCCTATCATTCTGCATAAGGACACAACCAAGTACTTTCTTCGATGCATCACTATAAATAACGAACCCATCATTCCCTGATGGTAGAGTCAATATAGGAGCATTGACTAATATTCTCTTCAGTTCTTAGAAACATTTTTTACACTCTTTTGTCCAAAAAAATTTAACCCCTTTACCTATGATCTTTGTTAATGGGTTAGCCAACCAGGAAAAAATCTGGACGAAACGTCGATAATAACCTACTAAACCAATAAAACTAAATACCTCAGTTATACTCGTCAGTGTAGGCCATTCTTGGATTGCCTTGGTCTTCGAACGATCAATAGAGATTCCATATTTAGAGACAATATGGCCACGAAAAGAAATCTCCTGAATCCAGAATTCACACTTTCTAAACTTCCCATATAATTCATGTCTTCTCAGATTCTTCAGGATAATGTGCAAGTGATTTTCCTGGTCTTCGTAGATTTTGGAGTATACCAAGATATCATCAATAAATACCACCACAAATTCATCAAGATATTCCTTGAAAACTATATTCATCAGATCCATGAATACAGAGGGTGCATTAGTCAATCCAAAAGACATTACTATAAATTCTTAATGCCCGTACCTGGTTCGAAATGCTGTATTCAGAATGTCTTCCTTCTTCACACACAACTGATGGTATCCAATCAAAGGTCAATCTTTGAAAAGTATTAGGATCCATGCAGTTGGTCAAATAAATCATCAATGCAAGGTAGGGGATACTTGTTCTTTATTTTTATTCCATTGATCTCCCTGTAGTCGATACATAACCTCATAGATCCATCTTTCTTTTTAACAAAAAGAACAAGGGCTCCCCATGGAGAAACAATAGGGAAAATAAATCCCTTATTACTCAATTCCTCTAGTTGTTTCTTTAGTTCAACTAATTCTACAGTGGACATTCTACAAGGGGTCTTCGATATAGGCCTTGATCCAAAAATTAAATCAATGGAAAACTAAAATTCTCGTTCTGGAGTATGTCCAGGTAAATATTCCGAAAACACATATACACATTCTTTCACAATAGGTACATCCTCTATTTGAACATTCCTTTCCTCACCCACTGTAATTCCATTCTCTTCCTCCTGAATAATTGAATTTAGTTGAGCTACTAGGGGTGGATATAGATAAGAATTAGGTGGTGACGATTCTTCTCTAAAGATAAGGTGTTCCTTATCATCATCATCAAAAATTGGAACCTCTTTCTTCTTAAAATAAATCTTCACATCATGGTCCGAAGGCCAATCCATACCGAGGATTACATCGAACTCAATCATAGGTATGGCGATGAGATCAGCAGATAAATAAAATTTATGTGCTCTAATGGGGACTGATTCACAAAACTTTGTCGCAATGATACTTCCCTTAGGAGTTTTAACTGACAACTCCCTTGTTAAATCAAATTGAAAATATCTAATTTTCTTAGAAAATTGGGAAGATATGAAACAATGTGATGATCCAGAATCAAATAATGCATTTGCTAAACTTGAGGAAACCATTAAATATCCTGCCACCACATCATTCAGAGCTTCTACCTCAGCAGTAGTGATAACATAAACTTGGACTTGATCCCATGGCCTTTTCTGAGGTAAGTTACTCTGATTCTTAATAAATTCATTTGAATAATGTCCCATCTCCCTGCAATTGTAGCATTGGACATCAGTAGCTTCCTTCTTCCCTTTGCAATCACGAGCTTGGTGGCCTTTTTCACCATACTTGTAACAGACTCTCATTCCTTTTAAGCAAGTACCGGGGTGTTTCTTCCAACATTTACTACATGTTGGATATTAAACATTTCACTTCTTCCCCTTATTTCCATTCCCGGATTGATCAGCAGATCTCTTCTTCTATTGGTTTTCTTTAAAGTCATAAAACTTAGATAATTCCTTTTCTGTCTTGATAGCACATGAGACAATGTCTTCGTACGATGGGAAGGATTGTGAGACTAATGCTCGACGAAGAAATGGTTTTAACCCATCAAAGAAACGATCAATCTTACTTCTTGTGTTACATATATAATCTTCAGCATACCTTGCAAACCTTGTAAAGTTAGCTTCATACTTTGTGACATTCTCATCCTCCTTTTGTCTTAGACTCAGAAATTGCCTTTCCATATCTGCTCGATGGTCACGAGGAAAGTATTTTTCCAAAAACAGATCTTTGAACTCCCACCATTCCATATTTGATACTTCATCATCTTCCTTCATGTTTTGAATCAATGACCACCATTGATCAGCATCTCCAGTGTGGCGGTAAACTTCCATGATAACTTTTTCCCTTTCACTACTTCCCAATACCTGAAATATTTTCTCTAGGGAACTTATCCATTGCTCTGCTACCAATGGTTTTGTACTCCCATTGAATGTTGGTGGTTGTTTCCACATGAAGCGATTTAACATTGATCCTCCACTCTGTGGATCAGGGTGCTCCATACAGGTAAGGTTATTATTCATAACCTGAGTGAGTTGTCCTAGTATGGTGATTAGTTGATCAGCACCAGTTGCATCACCAGCTCCACTATAATTATCTTGAGTAGGAGGGAAATCCCTACATGGAGTGCGTGCATTGATACAGTTTCCATTTCTTTCACTAGGCGCCATTTCTAAACAATGGAATAATCTAGATCAGTTTATGAATCAAAATACACAATTCCATACTTATAAAACACTTAACATAAATTGAAATATTTATGAATATAATACATAATCATAAAAATGTTTTATTTTAGGAAGTATATACTCATAAACCCTTCATAATGATTTGTAAGGAAAATGAGAGTTATCCTAATAATATCTCCCAAGAGTGTCGTAACCAAGAGTGCATCAAGGCCCGTTGTCATGCACCAGTTCCCGTTCGAGTCTATCTCAAAGTGGTGTTTTCATGCTTTACCCCTAGGTACATCTGTGCCAGAGCTGCCTCTACCTGCTCGTATCTAGACATGGATGTATTTCTCGGAAAACTCACAAAATCTCTATAATACCAAAATTCTAGGAGGTTCTTCTATATTATCCATCTTAAATCTATGTGATCTAATCAGAGTTTATCTAAATCTAGCTACCAAGGTTTGTACTAAACTTCCTCTGATACCAACTGTAACACCCTGACCCTAGATACCCAGAGTCGGTGCATTATTACATAACATTGGCATGATCAAAAGAAAGATCATGTCTCGAAAGACTGATTAGTTTAGTAGCCTTGGAATAACTAGATACATTAATAAAGTCTACATTACATCATAAAATGAAAACTACAACAATATAGTCTCCATAGTCCACACTCTTATCCACTCATACTATCCCTGCAGGTCATTCATAAATTACTTCTTCACATCCTGAGAAAAATAAAAAATAGAAAAGGGGTGAGCTCAAATGCCCAGTAAGGATAACAATATAGCGGAAACTTTCATAAATAAGAATAAAAATTTAAGAGAATGTATAACTAAAACAAAAGCATTTTAAACTTGAACTTAAACATAGTATGGAAAAAATAAAATGAAATAATTCCATTTACATATTCACATGTATATTCTACTAATCAAATAATCACAAGCCATATCAATAACCACTTTCATAATGATGGAATTCATAGTGCCAGACTATTATCACCACGTAGCCAAGGCCTCGTGCCAAGACTATAAATAAGATTTTGTCAAGGCCTTGTGCCAAGACACTAGTTTGTCTCATGAGACCTACTGATGCATCGAGGAGCTATAGTGGGCTCCACACGTCACTTATTAAGTCCAATGCATTCCTCATATGAAAAGGTTTAAACATAACATAAACATTTATATTCAAACTAGCATACGAAATGGAAATACTTTCTTCATAAACCATGAATGGTATAAAAATAACACATCCACAACCAAACATATCCCGAATCCATAAATACAATATGGAAGTTTTGTATCATAATAAATCAACTCCAAATAAACTTATAATCCATCAAAGGATGTTGACATAAATGAAATCAAAACTCCTTTTAGAGAAACATCTCTTCCTTTTTTGAAATCATTTAAGAGTCACATAATTATAAAATAAAACATTTACATTGAAAATTTTCTTATATGCTTGTAAGGGAAGCTTCGAAGATTTTAAACGGTGGAAAATAGCCGCACCCACCGTATAAGTTAAACAAACATTCTTACCATAATTTTGTCGAAAAGGTTAAAAAGCACCTTGTTTGGAAAACGACGGAAAGATTCCTTTATAAACCTCTTATAAAAAGTCAAACAATGGTATAAATGACTTTAACCCATATTCTTGTAAATAGTAAAAATGTTTTGAAATACATTTTTAAGAAACATGGATGTGGATGATAAAAAAATCCCAGTAGATTATTACGTATAAACAACCTTAGATAATGAAGAGATTACAAAATAAAACCTCACCTTGAACTTTTTCTCGGTTGAGGGTAGGTTAACCTCTAGTATAATGGTGAAATAATTTTTATTAAATTATAAAAGAATCATATACATTAATATGATATCATATATGATCTTTTAACATTTCTTTGTTAATAATATCTTAGAATTATCGTCGTTTTGGGTGTTAACTTACTCGTTTTCTTTTATATGTTTTGTTACATAATACGTGTTTGTTATGGATAGGTTGTATCTTATTAATATACATAATTATATAAAGTTCTTAAACATTATTTTTTATCATCAAATGAGAATTATACTTGAATGGATACTATGGAGAATGAATCTCATCGCGTTCGTGGAGACGATAGTCCGTACGTACGCATGAGCGACAATATCATTCTTTTGATATTAAAATAATATATAATTGGATGGTATATAATATATAAAAAATCATTATCATGTCATATTTATTATTTACATGAATTATACATCATTATTATACCCATACAAATTATAATTTATTGAATAACAATTAAACCACGACATGGAGACGGTAAGCCGTACGTATGCACGTATGGTGACATGTCATTCAAAGGATGGATAAAATATTGAATATAGTTGTACCATATTTATAATAATATCACAGTATATATAAGATACTGGAGTTATTGTTTTATAATGGGAATAACAAAGAATGAAGAAGTGGAAGAAGAAAGGAACATGAAAGAGGGTGGTGAAAACATTACCTCTTCTTCGGGTTCTTCCTTTTGATTTGATCAAAAGGGCTCCTTAGGTTGGATTTATTATCAATCCAAGGACTCTATATTGAATTGAGTGAAGTTGAGAGAATATTTGGGTAGGGTTTGGCCAAGCCAAAAGGCTTTCAATGTGTGAATTAGTGAGAAGGGGGAGTGCACTTTTATAAGAGGGGTGAGGGGCACCTTTGGAAAAGCTAGAAATATTATTTTATAATAAATTCATATTCAGCTTCTAATGGCTCCAAAGTGGATTATTTAAATGTTAATGTGTGTATGGGTCAAAAAAAACTCAACCAATAGAATTTATACAGGTTTGGTTCATTATATTAACCTTATCTTTTAGTTTTAACTCTTAGTTAATTAGTTTGACACTTACCATGTCACTTTGTATTTTTATATTATATAGTTAATAAACTTACTATATACCCTCAAGAGACCCCAAAGTGGTCCAGTAATGATACAAATATCATGATATATGTCTCTTGGACGAACCTTAGATTTTTTATGAATTGAATATCAATAATAATATAATATTTTTTTAAAAAACTCTTTTATGTCAATTTTGACACTATTTTCAAAATTGATTTTTATGAAAATCATAACAGAATGATTACTTCGAAAAAAGTTAATTAAATAAATAATAACATGTCATATTAACCTATAAAATTAGTTTAATTCATAAAAAGTCTCAAATTATATTTATTTGGGTATTTATAATATCAATTATTTTAATTTTTCACTATTATGGTATTTACTGAATCATCATTGTGACATAAATAAAATAAATTATTTAATGTCTAAAAATTATAAATAAAATATAATTATGTATGAATTTTTTTATCTTTCTAATGAATATTTATAATCGAATTTATCTTATGAGTAACCTTGTATGAAAAATGTTTTAGTTGTAAAACATTGATTTTACCTCTTTTAACTCTTCTTTTAATTAAATAATAATAAATGTCCTAATCTAATCAAAGTGGACCAAAGAGGTTCATATTTTATTCCTAAGGTAGTTTTCGGTCTAATTAAGCTTATCCAATAGAATTAGGACATGCGTCAGGGTAATATTAATATCATTTTTACCCTTAATTATCCTATTTACTTTTAACCGTGGTAAATAAAAGTAAAAACTTACTATTCACCAAAAATTATTTTCATCTCATTGAACCACATTTTACTCCTTGATATTAGTCGTGTTTCTCTGATTTTCGAAATTCCACTCACAGAAGCAGTAAAATTAAATTTTATGAAATATTCAATTTTTTAACTACCACTTAGTGGTTTCACGATTCATCAAAAAATGATGTTTTTCAGAAAAATACCAAAAATTCACCATAGGCTAATTTCTATATTCCTAATCTAAAAATGAAGTCTTTTTTGAAAAATAAAATTTACAGATTTCAAAAAGTGGGTATTACTATTCATAACGACTAGTTTGATTGGTTGTGGTGCGTTAGAACTCGATGTTACGTACAACACACGCTATTGCATTATTCAAAGTGAAGAATACTGTAGAATCTTGGGGTGTTACAAATTTCCACCAATTTTCTCCTAATTGAGATCATAATTTGGTGGTGACCCCTTCATTTCTCTTTTCCTCTAATTAAGACTAAATTTTATTAACCCAATTTCCAATGTGGGTTTTCCCACAAATATACTTTCTATTTTCAACCTTTTATTTTCGAAGAACAATTTCAAATTGTGAGGATGAAATTTATTGAAGGAGGGGATAATGTAACACCCCAATATTACACGGTAAGCTTCACTTTGAACAATACAGTAGCGTGTGTTGTACGCAAATTTGACTTCTAACAAACACCACAACCAATCAAACTTGCCATTACGAATAGTAATACCCACTTTTTAAAATTTTATAAATTTTATATTTCAAAATGGACTGAATTTTTGGATTTGGAATATCGAAATTATCTTAGGGTGAAATTTTGGTGCTTTTCGGATAACCCTCACATTTTGATGAATAGTGAATATTACTAAATTTTAATTAAATTTTTTTTAATCGAAATAATTAATCGTGATAAATTATGAATTTGAGTGGTTCTAAAGTATATTTAGAATATATATTTACCATTTAATACAATTTTGGTAATTTGACATAATTTCATAATTAAACCAGACATAAACAAGTTTCAATCATTTGATAGTTATTATATCTTAAAAACACGCTTTTGTTTTGACAGCGGGAATTAATTTTAAATTAATTTCTGGCACTTCTGTGTTTTGAATTTTGAAAAATGGATTCCATAATTGGAATCAAGATTTCCAAATTATGTAAATAGGTAACTTTTATTTTTAGACATTTTGAATAATTACTTCGATAAATATTTTATTTATCATGGTTAAAGGGTAAATCTGGTAAATAAGGGTTACAAATTAATATTATAATAATAATAAATTACCTCAAAACATGTCCTAACCTTATTGGTGGATAAATTTCTGACCATGGGCATCTTTGTGTCTATTTTGGGACCCCATGGAGCCACTTGTATGTGATAGGGACACTTTATATTAATTAAGTTAAAGTGAATAAAAAAATAACATAATCTTATATCTTTTATAATTTTTTTACATAGAGTTATATATGTTACATTTTCGATTATAAATATTCATTAGAAAGATAAAAATATTTCCTACATAATGATATTTTATTTATAATTTTTATACATTGAAAAATAAATATGACACAATAATGATGCAATATTTTTTTTTATGAAAGAATCAAATAATTGATATTATAAATGTTAGAATAAATATAATTTTAAAGTTTTTATGACATACCCAAATTTTATTGGTTAATATTACATGTTAGGATTGATTAAATGAATTTGGTTCAAACTAATAAAGTTGTTAAGACTTAAAAAAATCAATTATGGAGTAGTGTTAAAATTGACATAAATGAGTTTTTAAAACAAATATTATATTATTAATTTATATTCTATTCGTAAAAATCTAAGGTTCATCCAAGAGACTTTTATCATGATATTTGTATCATTAATGGACCACTTGGGGGTCGCTTGGAGGTATATAGTATGTTTATTAACTATATAATATAAAAATACCAAGTGACATGGTAAGTGTCAAACTAATTAACTAAGACTTAAAACAAAAAGATAAGGTTAATACAATGACTCAAACCTGTCTAAATTATATAGTTTGAGTGGTTTTCGACCCTTCCCCACCTTAAATTTTAAATAATACATTTTTGAGCCATTATAAACCGAATATTAATTTACTATAAATTAATATTTCTAGATTTTCCTAAAGAGCCCCTCCTCCCCCTTATAAAAGGAAACCACTTATAACCAATTCCACACACCTCTCAAGCCTTTTGGATCGTCCAAAATCTTCCCAATTAACCTCCCTACATCCTTATCCTACTAATAGAATCCTTACCTTAGGTATAAGACACTTAAAGATTTATATTTGGTTCAAACCAAAGGGAGTTACCCAAATTAAAGGTAACGATTTCTCTTAGCTTATTTTCTTTTATTTTACTTCTCCCACCCCTAAAACTCTTCTTATTATTATTTTTTGTAATAAAAACAGTATAATGAATATACTAGGATATTTTTATTAGATTTATTAGAACTACAATTACACACACATCCATCTAATGGGTGAAGAACCTAATGTTTCTATAGATGGCAACCAAACGCCTCCCGAAGCGATGATTGTTCAATTATCTCCTACCACCTCTCATGGTGGCCATTATGATGGCACTATAATTAAATATGACATTAATTATATTTATTTTATATATAATTTTATGTAATTCCAGTTTATATCAGACCATTATTCGTTCCATGTTGTATATATATACAATAATTTCATTTGAGGAAGTGCGGACTACCGCCCCCTCAAAGTGATATGACTCATTCATACAATACATGGAACATATAAAGGATGGTGTTAAGGAACTTAAGTAACACATATAAGATATTATATTATACTGGAATAATTATATACCTATGTATCATTTGGTTTTAATTCATTTTAAAATGAAAAATGAAATGGAAGTAGCATTCGTGCGTACATATGGATTACCATCTCCGCGAACGCGATGAGATTCATTTCCCCATCATATCCATTCAAGAATAATTATCGTTTGATGATTAAAAGTAATTTTTAAGGACTTGATATCATTATGGATATTAATAAGATACAACCTATCCATAACAAACATGGCTTACGTAACGAAGAATATAAAGGAAAAAAAATCAGTTAACACCCGGAACGACGATAATACTAAAATTTTATTAACAATGCAATATTAAAAGATCATATATGATATAATATTTATGTATATGATTCTTGTATAATTTAATAAAAATTATTTAACTATTATATAGGAGGTTAACCTACCCTCTACCGAGGAAAAGTAAAAGGTAAGGGGTTTTCATCTCACTCCTTATTCCCATGAGATTAATTCCATATTGGCACTGTTGCCAATCGTGTGGTGTATGTACTGCCCATAATTGTATTCTTTAAGTAATACACATAAATTTATGGGTATTTAAATATTCATTGTATGATACTTATTTCATGGGGTGTATGTTTCGTAAGTTACCAAATTGGTAAGAGTTTATTTCACAATCTCTTCATTATCCGAGGTTGTTTATACGTAATTATCTACTAGGACCCCTTTATCATCCACATCCATGTTTCTTAAAAATGTATTTCAATTCATTATTACTATTTTAAATACTATTGTTTAATGTAATTTATACCCTTGTTGAATTTTTGTAAGAATTTTATAATGGAGTCTTTCTGTCATTTTCCAAACAAGGTCCTTTTTAACCTTTTCGACAGAATTAAGGTAAGAATGTCTTTTTTAACTTATACGGTAGGTGCGGTTATTTTCCACCATTATAAAATCATAAAAGCTTCCCTTACAATATTATAAGGATATTTTCAAAGTAAATGTTTTATTTTATAATTATTTTACTTTTAAATGATTTCAAAATGAATATTTTAAGAATTTCTGAAAGGTACTCTTTATCAAAATCATAATTTTAAATGTTTAAAATATTTATCTTTATAAATCATTTTAATTAATGTCCATGTTAGCAAAATTATTTTAAGGATTTATTTATATGGACATGAATGTTTTGAAATGATATTTATTTTCAATATTTTCAAAGTGGTATGGGACACTTTGATTCAAAAATCTCTTTTAAATTACTTCCTTAATAAATGTGTGACTTTTAAATGATTTCAAAAATAGAGATATTTCACTAAAATAGTTTTGATTTCATCTATGTCAACATCCTCTGATGGATTTTATGTTTATTTGAAGTTGATTTATTATAATACAAAACATCCATATTGTATTGAATTTTTTGTGATGTGTTTGATTGTGGATGTGTTATTTTTATATCATTCATGGTTTATAGAGAATGTATTGACATTTTGTATGCTAGTTTTAATAAGAACGTTTATGTTATGTTTAAAAACGTTCATATGATGAATGAATTGGACTTAATAATTTATGGGTGGAGCCTGCTATATCTCCTTGATGCATCGGTAGGTCTCATGAGACAAACTAGTGTCTTGGAACGATGCCTTGACAAAATATTATTTGTAGTCTTGGCACGTGGCCTTGGCTATGTGGTGATGATAGTCTTGCATTATTCATTCCATCATTATGAAAGTGGTTAATGATATTGCATGTGATTATTCCACTATTAGAATATCCATGTGAATAAGTAAATGGAATTATTTCATTTTATCTATGCCATATTATGATGAAGTTGAAGTTTAAAAGGCTTTTGTTTTAGTTATACATTTCCTTAAATGTTTATGTTTATTTATGAAAGTCTCCGCTATATTTTTATCCTTACTAGTCATCTGAGATCACCCATTTCAATGTTTTATTTTTCCCAGGATGTGAAGAAGTAATTTATGAATGACATGCTGAGAAAGTATGTGGGGATATGAGTGTGGAATATGGAGACCATTTTGTTGTAGTTTTCATTTTTATGATGTAATGTAAACTTTATGAATGTATCTAGTGTTTCCAAGACTACTAAACTGATCGGTCCTTCGGGACGGGATTCCTTGTAATCATGCCCATGTTCTGTAATAATGCAACGACTCTGGGTAACTAGGGTCGGGGCGTTATAGGAGTACATAGTGTGTGAAAAGTAATAGTAAAAAATTCAACATTCTTTTCAAATTATGCAACATGGGAAATATATATTTTTCAAAGTTTGTGCATTAGTTTTCAAATGATGTGGAAAAAATGTTAACTGTTATAGTACCCAAGAATAGGGAACAAGGGTGGTGCATAATTTTCCAAACCATATAGACAAAACATTAAACATTAATTAATTAATATGAATTTTTATTTTATGAACTAAAACACTAATATATGTACTATTTCTTATTTTTTGTTGATTAGTTAGTCAACCAAAGAGAAAACATGTGGATATTTTTGAGTTTTATTTTCTCTTAGTGATATATTTTTATGGATGCAAGTGTGATGAATCTATATTTTAATAATTATATCTCTATTCATCATCATTCTTATACATTCGTGGAGATATATCCACTTTCATTTAAGAGGAATTTTAAATCATAGGTCTATTAATTATATATGTGGTTCATTTAATGATCTAATGATTTTCAATTACATTGGTCATTGAAGGAGTTCTAAATCATTGGAAGTAGGTATTATATTATTTAGATCATTAAGATAATCTTGGTATGTGGTCTATATATCTTCTCAATTCATATTGGGATCACTGATTTTGAATTTGATGATATTGGATTCAGGGTTTTTGACCATATCATGATTACTAAATTCCTAATCTCATTTGGTGTTGGGATTTAGTGGAGTTATTTGAGTCCCAAGTGTTTTAGGTGGGATGTTTAATTAAAAGCCATTATTTAATTAAATACGAATTCATTCTCAATTCTAAAATTTATTTTTGAATAGTTAATGAAGTGATCAGAGGTTTATTGAAATGATTATAAAGTGATTTTTTTAAAAAAATGGGTTCCCCTTTTTATTTGAATGTGAAAGGTTGATTTTTAATCATTATTGGATTGATTAAGATAATTTGATTTAATTTTAGGGTTTTGGTGTAAAAAATATCATGAGGTTTGATTATTGGAATGCTATATTTCTATTGGAAATGATTTTAAATGTTCATCCCATTTGAGCCAAGGGTACATAAAATAGGGGTTTTACAAGGGCTCATTTCAATGACTCTTAGGGGGTTCACACAATTAGGTGTTCCTATTATCCCCAATTTATCATTATGGGGACTAAATTACATGACACCATATGGGGGTTCACCCATCATGTTATTTATTTTCTCATTAGGCTGTTATACTGAGGATTTATATGTATAAACTAGTCATTATTTATTACATGAGGTGAGTAACCTGACATTACTATACCTATATTATCTATGGGGAACTTTTCAATATTATTTTCATTGATATGGAATAAATATAAATGTTCCAAAATGATTAGTTTATAATTGTAAGGTTATTTGAAAGAATTTTATTTGAATTTGTTTATCAACAATTGAAAATGGTAAATTTTCATGTTTTAATTATTTTATGTTTGGTATATATCATGATTTTTTTCCATTAAAATTTGGATATATTGATTATTTAAAAAAATGCGTATGTAACACACAGTTGGTTCCCACAAGGATAGTTTTTATATTTCCCTACACACATCCTTTGGTGTGTGTAGAACAATTTTTGTGCTGGAAATGAAAATGCACCAATGTGATGAAATATGTATAGGAGTTAGTTGGGTTAGGGGATCTAACAGTGATATTGTTAGATGTTTCCCACTTAGTACATAGTTATTTGGTCATTATGTTTTTTACTTTGTTTAATATTGGATCATGTACGTAGTTTTTAGTTTTTCATGCATGTTTTGTATTAATTTTCTACTATTTGACTTATTATAGATTATTTTCCATACTTATCTTTTATTTATTTATAGTTTTTCAATTTTTTGGTCGAAATAGTTTTGTAGATTATTATTGTTTCTTTGATGCTTTTTTCTAGATAGAGGGGATTAGGAAAACCATTTAGGTCATGTTGAGGATAGGTTGAAAACCAAGATTGATGGGTTATCCTAGCTGGTTCATGAAAAAATAGTATTAAATCCATGTTTTTCTAATTTTTTCACATCTTGGTATGTTTTTTAGACTTGTGATAGATATTTTTGAGACTCAACAGGTAGTTAACGAGTGAGTTTCTAGCAGACTCTCATTGTAGGGAACCTTATGATTCTTCACGATGTTCAATAATGTTTTTTCTATTTTGTGTTTTTTTATAATATTTGTTCTTTAATAAACTATATTGATACGAGTTAGATTTTTTCATTGCATTACGTTCTATCATGAAATTCTTGATATAATACCATGTCTTTAAAAATAATTCCTCTTTTACTTAGGTGGGTGGTGTGGGTAATCGTTGTGAGGTAACCCTCTGTTAAACAAGAACATTATTGAGGCTATATAATGAGAAGTTAATCTAGTGGACCAAAATTTACAACTTTCTCAATCTCATTCTAGGGAGGCATAACTCAGATGTGGGGGAGACAAGGAATGAGCCTAGGAATTCCTTTTATTGAAGCCTCTATCATTTCATTGGATGAATGGTTTTCCATAATAATGGAAATAATAAGACAATATTGATCAGTTCATTAAATATTTAGAGACTCCATAATCTATTATGATGAAGTATGCTACTTTCAATATTGAAGGACCTTATAATATGTCATGGGATACGATGGTATAAGAATAAAATCATGATTTCTTAGAGTTTAATGTAATTTAGATAATATTCATTAAATTGTTATACATAGAATCCCTTATTATGGAGAAGAATATAGTGTTTTTCTCTATTCATCATGGGATCTCTCAGTGATATAATATGATAACCATTTCAATAAATCAGTATGTTTTTATCATGGTTGTGAAAAACAACAAGAAAAAGGATCGAGGATTATAATTGGGTTTTCAACTAGATATCCTGTCTTTGGCTTTCAAACAAAATCATTTCAATAATTTAGATGAAGTGAATAGATAAATGATTGATGAAATGTGTCACGAACGAACCCAGGATGACCCTGAACCGATTACTCGATCTGATCTGTGACCTGGCCCGAGAGGCATTCCCGATCCTCCCGGGCTAGCAACAAGCTCTAGGGAATCAATAGAGGTCAATTTGGAACAATTTGGCCCAGTGGAAATAAATAAAGCAGTGGAAAAAGTAGAATAACAAAAGGCAAATAAATGAGACGAAAAAGGAAGAATAATAAATAATAGCAAACTAACCTGACCACGACCAAAACTCCTCGCGACTCTAAGAGTCGCTCACCAGTCTATACCCAACTCTCGCCCACAGGGAGCAAGAACAAGTCAAACCTGTAACAAAACTAAAAATAGGAAAACACTATAGGCGTGTGTATTAAAAATCAGTAGGCATGTCCAACAAACTATTCCCTATGCACTACCTTAAAATAAATAAATTTACTAATTCCATGTTTGAACTAAAGAATACAAAATATGGGTTTCCACACACACACTTCCATTTCTGAGACAAGTAATAGTTCATTTCCCTTTTTAATTTTAAAAAATAAGTTTAATGTTTGAATGGAAAAAGTGCATTGCATTTTAAAACATTTCTGCGATCAATTTAGAAATTCAAATTTCAGTTGTTAGTCAAATAGAAAACCACAAACAACACACAACACACACAAAGGGAAATGGAAAAGCAGTGTCACACATGGGCCAAAAACCGAACTTGACCTCTCAATCATCCGCCACATAAAAATAGACACTAAATAAAACATGGGTCAAACCTAGGAGCTCGTGAACAATCCAGAACATACCATACATGTGACTCATCTTGAAGGCATGCCTACTCTCGATGAAGTCATAATTCCCAAATGCCAGGTGCTTCCCTACATGGCCTAACTGAGGGGCCCAATCCCCTAGAAGAGTATAATCCATACTAAGGGTCACTAGCCAGTTCATAATCTAAATTAGAGCAACAATCATTCTTAGAAGATTCATATACTATTCCAGCTTCCCATGTCAACACATATAATAAAAAGGGGTGAGTCAAAAATTTCAAACAAGCAAACAATTCTAGGGTACAAACTTCACACACAAGAATCTCACAATATCATCGAACACAACAAGATCACCCCTGCATTATCCCAAAGAATGTTTTCTCAAAATAATTTATTTTATCAAAGTGCCAAACGGGCCTTAACCCACCAATTTTAAAGAAAGTCCTCATTTCTCAAGAGAATAAAAAAACTTGTTCATGCTTCAAATGAAATCATTTATCAAAAAAAATCAAAATTTTAAATTTCATGAATTAGGTTTAAAGGCCAAATGAGAATTATTTCACTATTGGGTGTCCGTTCATCAAGAAAATATTTCAAGTGTCATGTATAAAATAAACGACTCTTTTTCCACCAAATAATCATTTAAAAATTAATTATATTATATTATTACTGATTTATTAACATTAATATAATATCAAGCAATTAATAAATTCTGAATTTATAAGAGAGCGCAGTGGAGGGACCTACCTCGACTTGCAGCTTTGTTACGAAGACGCGACACGTCTCACACTCACGCACAAGTACGAACAACCTGCCGATGACCGCAATATCATGGAAAAACCTTTCTAATGCACTGCAACTGCAAAGATAACTAAAAACCATAAACATTGACATAAAC
Organism: Viscum album; assembly: GCA_963277665.1. Taxonomy (NCBI): domain Eukaryota; kingdom Viridiplantae; phylum Streptophyta; class Magnoliopsida; order Santalales; family Viscaceae; genus Viscum; species Viscum album. The sequence continues at coordinate 80,321,919 of OY728157.1, forward strand.
AATCCAAATGAAAAATCATTAAAAAATAACCACCTCGACCTACTTTCAAAACATTACTCGCACCACTTGAACTATTTAATAAACCACTTTAAAATTTATAAAATGATTTCCAAAGAGTAACCCACAGCCTACACTCCCAAAAATCATCTAAAGAACATATTTTTTTATCAAAGGCACACCCAAAACATACCATCATAGAAAATTAATGACTTTCATAGTCAGAAAAACTAAACACAAAAATTCATGAAAAGTCATTAAACCGCGCAAGATGAGTTTTTTTATCAGAAACGCCCTTTTTTTATAAACATGCTAGAAATATTAAACATAAAACAAATTCCTTTTAAAACTAATTTCTCACCAAATTAATTATTCACAAAACACTCTAAATTAATTATGTAGGTAAAATAATTTATTAAATAAACAAAATTCTGAGCAAATTAATTAATTAACAAACATGCTAAATTAATTAAATAAGAAATAACTGGTTCATCGAATAACATTTATATACAGAATCACCTACACACAATTGAAGACTTATTTCAAAACTATTCAAAACAAATTTAACACACACAAAAAAATTGCAACAAACTATGTACTATACATATGGAGGTGAAAAAGATATTTCAAAATTTATTTAAAACACGCATGTGTCATGAGCTCTATGGGAAAGAAAAAAATTCAAAAACTGCCTACCTCATAGTCGTGTGACCATGATGTTGCTTCAACAAAGGGGATAACAAAATTATGCGGACCGAGCGCACACCTAAAAACACTATCCAAATGCGCCAATCAACAATTGAAATGTTGGGGTTTGTCAAACGTAAATAAAAAAATCATAAATAGGAAGAGTGCAACCACATGTGAGGTCGGGTTCGCCATAGGACCGCTGGATAGCGTGGTTTGGGTTTGCCAGAAACTACGCAAGACGGGGGTTCAGTTCTATGGAAACCACGTTAGCAGGGGGTTTGGTTGGCTGGAGTGGCTCGGACAAGGGCGGCCAGAGCTGGAGTGGGGAAGTGGGGGAGAGGTGGCCTTGGATGCGAGAGGAGGCTGACTGGAATCTGAATGGGGTGGTGGCGCTGGGCGTTGGAGGCGGTCATGCGAGAGGAGGCTAGAGGGGCTTACAGGTATGAGGTCATGGGGGTGGTGATGTGTAGAGAACCGGGGGGGGGGGGGGATCAAGATGGGAAAGAGGGGGTGACGGGATCTGCGGGCCGGGGGTGGAGTGGTCAGGATGGGATAGAGGCGAGCTGAGGGTGGAGAGCAGGGCAACTATAGGAGGGGTGAGCGGAGATGGTAGCGAGGGTAGAGGAGACTCGTGAGGTGAGAGTCAGAGCACGATTGGGGCGCTGACATGATCGGCGAGGACGGTAAAGGGGAGGCTGGTTTGTGCAGAGAGGAAGGGGGGGGGGGGTGCGTCCCGCAGTGCAGAACATGAGGGGGGGGGGGGGGGCTGGCTGGCCGGGAATTAGGGTTTACTCTCCCTTTTTTCTATAAAAATAATGATATTATTACAATAATAATAATAATAATAATAATAATAATAACTAGGAATAAAAATAATAAAAATATTCATAATAATAATAATTATAATAATAACCAATGACAATAATAATAAAAGAAATTATAACAATAATAACATAAATAACATAGACAATAATGAAATAATAATAATAATAATAACGCCTTAGTAATAAAAATATTGTTAATTAAATAATAACATTATTCTTATAAAAATTTAAACATTAAACCCCCTTATTTATATAAAACATTATTTATTTTAATCTTTAAACATTTTTTCGGCACCCGAGCTAACGATACGCCTACCGCCCACTATGCGGTGATCGCGCACGGGCCCAAAACCTCTTAAACTTATTAAATGTCAAAAAATTTAAACCTAAACCCATCCCAGACATTGGTTCGAGAACCCAAAACTAAGAAACAATAAAATTAAAATTTATTTAAAAAGTATGGTTTGAAAATTCTCCCCACCACAGACACTTTCTGCACCCAGAAATTCACCCAACCGAACGATAGAAAAAACAAGAATCCATTCCTGAATGAAACAAAAATAAACCACAACATAAGAGAATGGGAGAACACGAGAGGGTTCTCCACACAACAAGAACTCAACTAGTGTGGAAATTTTGACACCCAAACATACCATCCCGAGAGGGGGGTGACTCAGGAACTCCCACCGAAAACAAATTATCTTCTATAGCATGAGAGAACACCCCCCACTAAACCTTGAAACTCTCGACCTGGACCAAAACACTGAATACTGGAGAAAAACCACTAAACAGAACACAACTCAGATAGTAAACCCGAGTATAACCACAAGCTTGTCTATTATAACACCACTACAAAGCAATAAAATTGCGATGACGTCCAAAATTTAACAGTTGAAAAAGAATGCATGAAAAGACTTTAAATATTCTACGGCCAACACGAGACACAAAACCCAGACTAAGGCTTCACACCCCTGGAAACTTCAGACTGTGCACGATCTTCACCCTAAGACCTGTGGCTGGGGTTTTGATGGCTGAAGCATCCCCTGCTTCATAGTCAGGCACTAGAATTTCTCCGGTCGTGATATCTTATTCAGGCGACAATTCCTACATAACTTCTCCAAGTGACCCAGACAACCGCAACGATGACACGTCTTCGAAGGGATGCGACATGACGACTTCACGTGCCCAAACCGGCCACATTGGTGGCACACCACTGGACGGTCCAACAAACTAGAAGCTAGAACCATTGTAGACGACCCATTAGAAACAGGTCCCACTGGCACACCCTGCTCTCCAGATGGGGAACCATCACGAGCAAATGGATATGCTGGATTGCCAAGAACCTTTGCTCCGTAGACCCGTTCAGCTAAGAACACCTCATCCACCAACTTCTCGAAACATTGTTCTTTATAAATGAGGACTCGCTCCTTGATCTCAGGGAAAAGACCCCCATGAAGGGAGAAGTCTTCCTCAAATCCTGTGATGCTGCCTCCGGATAAAAGGACACAAGCTCCTTGAAATGGTCAACACAATTCTTCACCGTCCGTTGTCCTTGCTGAGTATGCATGATCTATTCCTTTTTTTCTTTGTCTTCACTTATTCGGGTATAAACCATCAGAAAAATATGGATTTAAAGACATCCCACATCATCCCAACTTACATTAATGGTGGGGGTGAGAAACTCTCATTCATCCAAAGTCGAACACTCAAATAATCCTAGGACAACTCGAACTCTAACAGACTAGAGTTCCCAACATCCAATAATCACACTCAGCCTCTTCAAACCACATAACTACCTTTAACAGACCTCAATCACCATTAAGTATAGTCAATGTCTGAGAAGGACCAAAAATAGGGCATGAATCATCAGAATCCTTGATGACCTTTCTGGGCGACATTTTCTGAACAACATATAAAACATAGATCCAAAACTGATATCAAGTAGAAGCAACATAAATTAAAATGCCTTCATCCAAAACAACAAGCTCAAAATAAACAAGCAATTACAAACACAACTCAAAAATTCCTCTTCCAAAATCCCCTTTCCATTTTTGATTTCAAAACCACCTCCCTTCAAGGACACTTTCCAAATACCCAAACCCACTTTTTAAACAAAATTCAATTGTTCAAAAATCATTTCCCTTTTTAAAATCACTCTAGAAAAACAAGGTCAAACCTTTACTTCCAAGTGCACACCCCAGTAATCCCCTGAACAATTGCACATGTCTTCATCCACTTCCATCCATACACACCAACACACACTTCCCATGAATTCCCTCACATGTGCAAACGTTCATAAAGAGTAATCGAGGTTGCACCGAAACCATTTCTCTTCCAGTTCGAAGTGAACAATGGATTTTTAGACCAAGATCTTTTATTTTTAAAAATCCCTTTCAAAAATTTAATTCCATTTAAAAGAAAACATTCTCATTTAAAAAACCCTTTTTCATTTCAAAAATTTCACTTACACACACAAGAACCAAGACAATACACAACTTGCATCAAATCACCGAAGAGAGGGACTAGTTGTCATTTTTATCCTAGAGACATGGTAGTGGGCCATGCCCCAAATATGCGTCAATGACTAGGAAGATATTAAACTATGTACGTGGACTCTAAACGGGTCACTACTCCATGTAAAATCACAATGTAACATCGGTTTGCCTCTTTTGTCATCCCTCAATCCAAGACAAATCAGAACGAGACAAGAACTCAATTCTCGGACTACCCCTAGCGACTCGAGGTTCGGAACGGGCGAGGGTTCATGGAGTCCTTCTCTTACCTACCTATCGAGTCCCGACCGTCCTAATCTCCATCTACCGGACACCCCAAATAACAAGAACCTCCCTCTGATACCATTTTGTCACGAACCAACATGGATCGACCTTGAACTGATCACCCGACCCGATCCACGACATGGACTGAGAGGCGTTCCCGATCCTCTCGAGCTGGAGAAAAGTGCTAGGGAATCAATAGAGGACAATTGGGATGATTTGGCCTAGTGAAAATAAATCAGCAGAAAAAAGTAGAATAACGCAAGGTAAATAAATGACACGAAAAAGGAAGAACAACCAACAATAGCAAACTAACCTTACCACGACCAAAACTCCTTACGACTCTGAGAGTCGCTCACCAGTCCATAACCAAATCTCGCCCATGATGAGCAAGATCAAGTCAAACCTGCAACAAAACTAAAAACTGGAAAACACTATAGGCATGAGTATTAAAACATAGTAGGTGTTCCCAACAAACTATTCCCAATGCACTACCTTTAAATAATGAAATTTACTAATTCCACGTTTGAACTAAATTATAAAAAATATGGGTTTCCACACACACCCTTCTATTTTAAAGACATGTAACAGTCCATTTCCCTTTTTAATTTAAAAAAAAAACAAGTTCAATGTTTGAAAGGAACTGGTATGTTGAATTTTAAAACATTTCTGCGAACAATTTAGAAATTCAAATTTCAGTTGTTAGTCAAATGAAAACCACACACAACACACAACACACACTAAGGGAAATGGAAAAGAAGTGGCACACAGGGGCCAACAACTGAACTAGACCTCTCAATCAACTGCCACATAAAAATAAACACTAAAGAAAACATGGGTTGAACCTAAGAGCACATGAAAAATCTATAACATACTATACATGTGACTCATCCTGAAGGCATGCCTACTCTCAATGATTTCATAATGCCCTAACACCCGGTGTTTCCCTACATGGCATAACCTAGGGGCCCAACCCCCTAGTAGAGTATAATATGTACTAAGGGCCACTATCCAGTGCGTAATCTAAACTAGTGTGGCAATCGTTCTCAGATGAATCACTTACTATTCCAGGATCCCATGTCAACACATATAATAAACATGGGTGAGTCAAAAATGGAAAACAAGAAAACAATTCCAATTTACAAACATCACACACAAGAATCTCACACAATCATCGAACACAACAAGATCACCCCTATGGTATCCCAAATAATGTTTTCTACAAATAATTTATTTTATCAAAGTTCCAAACGGACCTTAACCCACCAATTTTAAAGAAAGTACTCATTTCTCAAGAGAACCAAAACAATTGTTTATGGTTCAAAAGAAATAATTTATCAATAAACCTGAACTACATTTGAAATTATGTGAATTATGTTTAATGTACAAACATGCATTCTTTCACTACTTGGTGTCCATTCATCATGAAAATACTTCAAGTGTTGTGTATAAAATAAACGGCTCTTTTTGTACCAAATAATCATTTAAAAATTCATTATCTTGTACCATTTATCATTTATTAAAATTAATAAAATATAAAGAAATTAATAAATTCTGAATTTTAAGGTGAGTGTAGTGGGGGGACCTACCTTGAATTGTAGCTCGGTTACGAAGATGCGACACGTCTCAAACTTGCGCACAAGTACGCGCAACCTGCTGATGATCGCAATATCATGGAAAAACCATGCCAATGCGCTGCAACCCCAAAGATAACTAAAAACTATAAACAATGAATTAAGCAATCCAAATGAACATGCATTTCAAAAGCACCACCTTGACCTACTTTCAAAACATAACACGCACTGCTTTTATTATTTAATAAACCACTTTAAAATTTATATAACAATTCCCAAAGAGTAACCCACAACCCACACACCCAAAACTCATTCTGAGAACACATTTTTGATCAATGAAACACCCACAACATACCATGGTAGAAAAAACATGACTTGCATAGCTGAAAAAACTAAATACAAAAATTTATGAAAAATCATTAAACCACGCAAGATGAGTTTTTTTATCAGAAACGCCCCTTTTTTATAAATATGCTACAAATGTTAATCACAAACCAAATTCCTTTTAAAATTAATTTCTCACCAAATTAATTATTCACAAAACACTATAAATTAATTACGTAGGCAAAATAACTTATTAAATAAACACAATTTTGAGCAAACAAATTAATTATCAAACATGATAAATTAATTATACATGAAATAATTTTTTCATCGAATAACATTTATATACTGAATCACCTATACACAATTCAAGACTTTTTTTACAAACTATTCTAAACAATATTAACTAACACAAAAACATTCCAAAAAACTAAGTACTATACTTATGGAGGTTAAAAAGATATTTCAAAATTTATTTAAAACAAGAAAGTCTCATGAGCTGTGCGAGAAAGGAAAAATTCAAAAACTGCCTACCTCAAAGTCGTGTGACCACGACGCCACTTCAACGGAGGGGATAACAACCTTTTGTGGTCCGAGTGCACACATAAAAAAACTAGCCAAACACACCAATAAGTAATTGAAATGTTGGGGTTTGTAAAACATAAATAAAAAAATCATAAATAGGAAGAGTACAACAACATATGAGGTCAGGTTCACCATAGGACTACTGGATAACGGTGTTCGGGTTCGCCGGAAACCACATGATTAGGTGGTTCAAGTCTCCAGAAACCATGCGATAAGGAGGGGTTCAGCTAGCTGGAGTGGCTGGGACAAGGGCGGACGGAGCTGGAGCAAGGAAGTAGGGGAGATGCGGCCTTTGATGTAGGAGGAGGATGGATAAAATCTGAATGAAGCAGTGGCGCAGGGCGTTGGAGGTGACCGTGCCAGAGGAGGCCATAGGGGCTTGCGGGCGGGAGTTTCATGGGGTGGCGATGCGTAGAGAATGAGGGGGGGGGGGGGGCTAGATCGTGATGGGGAAAAGGGGGTAATGGGATTTGTGGGCCGGGGGTGGAGTTGTCAGGACGAGCTGGAGGCGTGTTGAGGACGGAGAGCAGGGCAGCTACAGGAGGGGTGAGCGGAGAGGGTAGCGAGGGTGGATGAGACTCGTGAGGCGAGAGGCAGAGCATTGCTGGGGTACTGACAAGGTCGGTGAGGAAGGAAGGGGGGAGGTTGGTCCGCACAGAAAATAGAGATGGGGGGGGGGGGGGGGGGTGCGGCCCACAACGCGGAATAGTGGGGGGGGGGGAGGGGGGCTGGCCGGGAATTAGGGTTTACTCTCCTTTTTTTCCCATAAAAATAATGATATTATTACAATAATTATATAAATAATAATAAAAAACTTGTAATAAAAATAATAAAAATATCCATAATAATAATAATAATAATAATAATAATAACCAATGATAATAATAATAAAAATAATTATAACAATAATAATATAAATAACATAGACAATACTGAAATAATAATAATAATAATAATAATGCCTGAGTAATAATATTATTATTAATTAAATAATAACTTTATTCTTATTAAAATTTAAACATTAAACCCCCTTATTTATATAAAACATTATTTATTTTAATTGTTAAACATTTTCATGGAACCCGAGCTAACGACGCACCTACCGCCCACTATGCGGTGACCGCACATGGGTCTAAAACCACCTAAACTTATTAAATGTCGAAAAATTTAAACCGGAACCCATCCCAGACAATGACGCAAGACCCCGAAACTATGAAATAACTTTTTTTTTAAAAAAAAATTCGGGTACCAAAAAATGGATCTTGTATGAAGAGTTCAGTTCGGTTGGAATTATTTCTCTACTTAGTGGAAACTTTTGTGTCCCATATGAAAACAGGAGGAATTGGCATGAGACTCATAGAGGTGGAGGTGGTAGCTCTCATTAACTGGCTTCCTCCAACCCATTATTAGAAGATGAAATTGTTCATTTGACTTGATACTAGTGTGGTGTGAAGGTGAAAATTATGTGTTATTATCCCATACCTCCAAAGATCTATAGTTCTTGTGGTTACTAAGGGTATCTACCGAGATTCCCTCTATCCCTATCTTCACAACATTACAACTCCAGTTCATTAGAACCAAAGGAAACCATGACATAGTTGAGAGATTCTATGTCAATAACTTTATATCCACATGCCTATGGGTTAAATATTTATTACATAGTATAGGATTTTATGGTAGTAGTTAACATGGTCCAAACAATAGCTAAAGGTATGATCATAATTTCATCATCTATTACTACATCTACATTTGATACAGGTTCCTCTCATTCATTTATATCGAATAGTTTTTGGAACATTTAAAACATTCATGGGATGTCATGTCATTTTTTATAGATTTGGACACACATTGAGAAGAAAAAGGTGTATGATGTTTGATTCCCAATGTTTTATTTCTTGATATCACATGCAGAGTTATTTTGGTAATTTTTAGGTTCTTGACCTAAATATCATTGATGATTTCACTAGGATATATTTTTTGTTTTCCCACTTAGCTGAGGTTGATTACTATTATTGTAGGGTGTTATTTACTATCCCTAATAGAAACATTTTTGTGTTTTAAGGAAAATGGTATTCATGGTCTAACTAATAAATACCTTCTAATCTAGAATTAGTAAATTTAATATCCTCTTTTGTAGTTGAGTTTAGGAAATAATAATTTAGTTATGTTTTCCTTTTTTGGTTTGGGATTTTATTGATGTGTCCCTAAACAACAATATTGATCTTATTATAGAAATATTGGTGGAGTTTTGTATTTATCTAGTTTTTGGAACTCAACTAATATTTATTCCTTCTTATCATACGACAACATCACATTTAAAATATTTTTATATTAAATTAGATGATCTAAAGATGATGAGATTTATTTATCATAGTGTATTTCCTTGTGCAGCTTCCATGAAATTTTCCAAGAAGGGTGATGAAACTCATCTTTGTGTCTATTATTAGTAGCCCAATCTGATGATGATTAAATATAAATATCATTTTCTCAATATTGATGAAAATTTTCATTAGATAATGGGCGAAACAAGGTTATAAATGATCAAACTCTGACCAGGTTGTTATAATTTCATATTTAAGATGTGGGATATCTTGAAGAATCATTTATGTTATAGGTTTGGGCACTTTTAATACCAGGTGTTTATATTTGGACTGAATAATGAACCTATGATATTTGTGGACATGATGAACCAGATCTTCTACAAACATCTCCACTCCTTTATTTTGGTATTTATGGATGATACCCTAGGTTTTTATAAATATACATAAGAACATTAAAATTCTATAAAATTGTTTTAGGGAATCATGAGGAATCAATTATCTATGATATATTATCAAAATTGGACCTTTTTAATTTTAAAGAGTATTTCTCATGAAATGTGGGTTTGAAACATGAAATATCAGATGAACCATTGAATGTGAAGGAAATATTTTGATGGGAGGATTCATGTAATGTCACTTAGATAAAAATATTCATAGGTTTAATTGGTTACTATATATGGTTTCTAAAAGAAATAGAAAAATATGGATCCCTCTTTAATATCCTTACTAGAAAAGGGGATATGTTCTTAGTTAGGAAATAATTTTAGACCTCCTTTAAAGAATTCAAATGATGTCTGACCTGAACTCCCATAAAACTAGAAGCTAGTTAAGGATATGTGGTTTATTATGATGATTTGTGTTCCAGTAAATGATGTGTGATTATAATGGATATCTTTTCATGGAATATGGATATTATAACTTTTGGACACATGAAATGGATTATTCCACTCATTATATCAAACATTTCATAGTTATGCATGTCTTTAAGTGTTGGATACACTACCATTTTGGATTGATGTTCACTTTCTATTATGATCATTAAATTATGGAAAAAAATTCTCATAAAAACACTTGAACCTTAGGAATAGGTGATGGGTGGATTACCATTCAGCATTTGACATCAAATTTTCCTATACTCCTTGAATGGGGAATGTCATTACCGACACCCTTAGTAGGAAATTTATCTATTAGGGAGTCTTGGAATATTAGGAGGAATTATATATATCATAAGGATATTTTCTCAGATACACTTGGATGTGAGGGAGGATATGACATGTATGTTTATGAATAGTGCTCAGTTCACACCTTTTATCCATATGTATATTCTACAAGAGTGGTGTTAGGATGATGATTTCAGATAAATAATGGGATACTTAAATGGTGGTGAGGACTTTACAACATATAATATATATTCTTAACAGAATATTTTCCTCGAGATTTAGTTAATTATCGTAGTTATTGTTAGGAAGACCTTGATTTAGTTTTTTATAGGTCTTCATGGGATTTTCACCATTGAATTATAAATATGTTTTAATACATGAAAAATTAGTTCTGGTGGCTAGGAAAAAATCATGTTATAACTAATTTTTTATTTTATTTTTATAGATTCTTGTAAATTAAGGACAAGACCGAAAATTAATTTTTTCTTCTTCCACCTATTCTGATTGTAGTGTTGAAATTTGATAAGGTATCCATGGTTTTTCTCATTAGACTACATTGGGCTCCCCGAGGGAAGAAAAAAATGTTTGGTTATGATTGATTGGTTTTCAATGTCAATGCAATTCATTACAGTTTTGTAAACCATTATAGAGACATGCACTTCTCATTTATAGATATATCATCATTTATATAGATATTAATTAAAATTTTCAAATACACTCCCAAGTAATAAAATGTTTTAGTTCCTTTGGAGACTAGATATAAATTCCTATTCTTTAGTGAATGATCATCAACATCTCCTATAAATATATTCCACTTTTTTAGTCTTCAAAAACAAACTATTATTAACAATATTATTCATAATATAGGATAATAAAAATAAGAAAGTTTGATATTTTAATATTAGTAAGGGTAAACATGTGAAATACAAAATCATAACATGTGAATAAGGGTTTAGGAACATGATCATAACATATAAAAATCATAACCTTCAAATCAGTGATCAAAATATTCTTTTACAGAATAAAGGATGGTTGTTAAAAATACATGAATCATAATAGAAAAAAAATCAATTAGAATATAATATTATAATAATAAAAAGATTTTTTGGCACACATATAATATTTTAATAGTGTGAAAATATATAAACTAAGATAGGTTCACCAATTATGTTAAGGAATTGAACTGAGTCTATGCATAACCTCATGGACATGAAAGCTAGTTCGAAAAATAACATTGTGAATATTTAATATAGTTCCTTAAAAACATTTTAAAGATGTCATTATGTTCACAAATAACATTGTTAACATGTAAAAAATTCCACTCATATATTATTTCCTCGTGAGTAATCCATCTATACCCAATGAATTTGTAAGAGATATAAGTCTCATCTATTACATAATCTATATATATATGTTCCAAAAGATCACAAAACATTCATCATATCATATCCCATTAAAATGGGTCTAGTTCCTTATACATTTCATTATATGATAACTTGTGGAAAGAAATTGGGTTCATAAACATATTTTTATAATAATCATAATCCACCCAAAGAATGAATAAGGATTTTGTTATTAGATCATATCCCTTATAAATCCAATGTAACAACAAATGATTTCATCTTATATGGGAAATTATTTTGAAAAATGACTTGAAAAATTACAATATTAAAATATAAATTCGACATTTCCAAATAAATTTCAAAAAATAAAACAATTTCAAAATTATTTTAATTGGAAACAACCTAGAAATATTATAAAGTAATAATAAAAGTATAGAGTGGTCATGAAGATATAAGATTAAGAATATTATTTTAATGGTTTATAATGAAATTAAACACACACATTCCCAGACACACATGAAATGGATAATAGATCATATCCACTAATGGGATAACAAATTCTCCCAATCAGAATGATATTTCAGGAATTGAAGGACCAAGGTAAATTTGAAGCCCTAAATTTTTTAATCCAGGTCCAAAAAGCCTAATATCCATCATTTACATAGATAAAACCACTTCCGGACAAAGCCATACTCCAATGAACCACCGTCACTGGCTCTAAATTCTCCCAATACCATAAAAAAACCCTCACAGCTGAGAAAGACACCACTAAATGAAATTGTAGACTAAGGAAAAACTTTAAACCACATGATATTCACACAAATTTTTGCAACCATCGATGTGAAATCTCAACAGAACTTCATCTCCATTGAGGCATGTACTGCCTGAAAAAAATCCGTGCATCATGGATGCCCCATAAATTGCTTGAAAAACCACCCAATCTCTGAGACCCACCATCAAAATACCCTCACCAATGAGATAGAAACTTTTGGATAAAGATAATCCCCATGGATAAACTGTCACCAACCCAAAATTCTCCCAACCTCCACAATTGATAGGAATCATCCACCAACCCGAAACAGTCATCTTCAAATCGACCCAAAAAATGGGGTTTCTCTAAGATTTGATCAGGAACTAATATTGTGGATTATAGGGTGACTTTACACTTGGATATATCCAAATACATACAAGAAAATTAAATACATGTAAAAACAAATATGTCTTTCACATTTTATATAAAATCCAAATTTTCAGTTTTTAAAAAACAATATGAATATTCCTTTTTTAAAATATTTTTAAAAGTAATACATGTGTAAAAAGTATTTAATAAATAATTTTGGGAAAGGTAAATTTTTTATAATTTTTTTTTATAAAGTATTGAGATGGAAGAAACATAGAAATAAAGTCTTTTAAATATATTTTTTGTAATCTTGGGTACATAAAGAGAGTAAAATGAAGGGAAAACCTGTATTCTTTTGTCATAAGCGTAGTAGATGAAAATTCAAGAGTTTATTGAGAGATGGGTCATAATATTTCATCATTAAATTTATAATAACAATCAATAGGGATAAATTGTATCTCAATTCTCTTACCAAATTGATAAAATGGATCATAATCCCTATAAAATAATAACATTAGATGAAACCAAAAATATCATGAGAATAAATAAATTCATGATATTATATATAAAAAAGTGTTTTATCTAATCCTCTTAAAATAATATTGGTGAATAACATAATCTATGTCTTATATAAGGAATATTCAAAAAAAGTCTTCTATCGATTCAATAACTTTTGATCTTTACACCTCATGAAAAAGAGATCCTTGGACAGATATCTAAATACCAATAGTTTTTAGGAAAAAGATCATAAAAGATATTCAAGGGTATTATATAAACTAAATAAAAAATATGGGTGAGTATAGAATGTGTCTCCTAGAATTAAAAATGTGATTTTGAAATCCTTTACCATATGTTTGGATATCATCCGTACACATTAGAAACTCATGTTTTCAGAAAACCTATTTAGGTTTAACCTAAAGCCTCTCTAGATTAGATTTTTGATCCAAAAAATACTCTATGATTTGGGAGAAATGTAAGTTAGATAAATGTTCAGGTATAGGAAGAACCAAAGGGTTTTGGATGTTTAAATATTAGAATAGAGGGGTATGCCTTTTATAAGTGGGAGAGGGGACACACATGAAATATTTATAAAAAAATTCACCCACGTTTCTAACATTAAAAGGCCCCAAATGTTCTATTATTGAATCTTAGAGGTGATAAGGTAGACATGTTTCTAGATAATGGGTCATGGACATGTTTATATGTGATTTTACCCAATATATTTTTAATTTAACCCCCAGGAAACCCCATTTTAACATTAATTATGGTTATTAATTATTATAGTATTTAATATTCATTTTTAACAAAAATAAAGATGAAATAATTATATAATATTAATTATGATGATTAAAAATATTCAAATAAAGTTTCTCAAATTAAATTAAAAATGTGGAATATTGTAATTCCAAATTAAACCCACACACGTGATGAAAAAGTGGTTTTCCAAAGAGAAAATGATAAAGAGATAAATAACAATTTATAAAAAAATTTAATATGAAAATGATTCAAATGAAATAAATTGGATTAATAAATATATAATTTTCTATATATTACTCTTAAAACCTTTAAAAAAATAATATTTTAAATTTATTAAATAAAAATATAGTTTCCAAACCCAAATATGTAATTTCCATTATTTATAATAAAATTAATATTTTCATAACGATCCCAAAAACATCACCCTAATATAATTTTGAAATATAATTTTCAAAAAATGAATCTTATTTACTAAAATTTATTATATATAATTTAAAAAAACTTGCCTTTTAATTTGGAAAAATAAATAAAAACATTTTTTTTGAGAAAATGGTTTTTTCATACGATTTAAAGACATTACCCAAAATTAAATATTTTTATTTTGATATGTTTTATTTATATAAATGCTTTACAATTAATATTTAAAATGTGGTCATTCATATTCATCATTTTATGTTTAAAAGAAATGTAATAAAATACTTATTTAAATAATAATATTATTAGTTTTTGGTGGATTATTAAAACATGGTGTTTCGATTAACACTAGTTATCGAATAAATTAAATTTATTTGAAAAACAATTCCATCAAGTATCTAGATTTAAAATTATACCCCCTTTAAAATTATTTTATCCACTAAAATTATATCACTTTGGAACAAAAAAACTAAGAATAATTATACCATATTACATCCTTAGGTCCCCACATATCTTCATCAAGTGGGTGGTTTAAAAAAAACATTAACCAAGTCAGTGTAATTGTTTTATATAATTTTCATTGAATGATCTAGAATATCCACCATTTTGTCATTTTAATAAATAAAATCTTTTTTTGGTATGACCTTGTAGTTTAGTAAATGTTATGGATCAATAATGTAATTCCTAAAGAGAGATAAATGGAACACATCAGGAACTTGAGAGAGGATTGGTGGAAACACCAACCACTAGGCTAACATCTAGATATGATCATGAATTTTAATGGGACTGATATATATATGACTTATTTTTCTTTTCTTCCTAAATCTCTTAAAATTTTCTGTTGACAAATTCATAGAATCCCATTGTTACCAACATCGAATTCCAGATCATGACAATGATTCTCAACATAAATTTTCTATCGATTTTTGGACACACTTACATGTTGTTTAATGGTTCTAACTTTCACTTCCATTTCATCAGATACCATGGGAACTGGTATCTTTATGTTTTTATGATTATCCCATAACATTGGGGTTATATAATTCTTTCTATAGAGGGAGTCATAAGGAGCCATCCAAATGCTCGAGTGAGAGAAATTTTTATATATAATCTCTACTAGAGGAAGGTATTGATCCCAATAATATGGGAAATTATGAGAAAAATATCTCAACATTTGATTTATGGATTTAATTTTACTTTTTTATTGACCGTATATATGAGGGTGATACACAATATTGAATCATAACTTTTTATCAATAGATTTTTGGACACTTTTCCAGTACATCGAGGTAAAGCTCAAATCTCAATCAGACACAATGGATTGTTGTACTCTATAAAACCTTACCAAATCCTTAAGTTATATCATGTAAATTTGATACAGATAAAAATATTATCTAATAGTGATGAAGTATGAAGTCTATCTAAGGAGATTAACTATAAGCCATAGAGAATTATTCTATTTAAATGTTTTGGGGATCCTAACAACAAAATAATTATTGATTTTTCCCAATTCCATTCTGGTGTAGGTAATGTATGTAACTTACCCTTGTAATGTTTTTATCTTATAAAAAACTAGTTGACATATCAAGAACTAAGATACAAACTCTAAAATATCTCTCTTTATTCAATCCCACTAGAAATACACTTTGAAATCTCTATAAATATTTATACTTATCGGGTGAATTGAGAATGAAGAACCATGATATTCATCTAAAAACCCCTTTATAAAATATGGAACGGGAACAACAAATACTCAGTTCTTATAAAATATTATTCCACCATGATAAATCATAATCTCATGAAATTTTCTAACCATCTTTTTTAGCTCTACATCTCAATTGTGTGCCTCTTCAATATTCAATTGGATAGACAAATGAACATTAAATTCACCAATATAGGTTCCCCCCCTTTTTTCATGATTTCTAGATATATCCTTTGATAATCTATATATATTGGATCCTTTGTGATCCTCACCCAAGATAAGCTAGCATGATCCTTTCAACTCAAATGGTCGGACACATTTCTCTATTTCTCATGGTAGTGATGTATTTAGAAGTCATAATCATTAATCATCACTACCCATATTATCTTTGACATATTAAAATATTTTGGAGTGAATATATACTTTAAAATTTTGTGATCAGTATATATATTAGATTTGTTTGTAGTAAGGGTAATGTCACCATATCTTTAATAAAAAAATACAGTGTCTGCCTCCAAATAACGAGTTAGGTACTTTTTCACATGATACTTAAGTTGTCATGAGGAATAATCTATAACCATGATATTATATATAATAAAAAATCCCAATATTATCTTGGTTTCATCATTATAAATTACGAACACATATTTTCTATGGGTTAAAGTAATAATAGGTGTTGTTACTAATCCTCTCTTTAGTTCCTTGAAAATTTCCCCACATTAATCTATCCAAAGGAACGTGAATCTATTAAGAGTTAACTTGGTTAGTGTATTAGATATCCATGAGAATTTCTCTACAAAAAAAATAAATAATATATAGCTAACCAAGAAAATTATGTATATTAGTTACCATGGTATGTTTGGGCTAATGTTATATAACTTTAGTCTTTAATGGATGCACTAATATACCCATTACTGATATTATATGACCCAAAAATAAAACATTTTTTAGAAAAAATATGAATTTTTTAGATTTTTCATATAGTTTCTCCTTAATTAGTTTACGTAGTAAAATAATCATTTTATTATCATAATATTCCTTACTATTCAAATTAACAAGGGCAACGTCTATAAATACTACAAAAAACTGATCAAGGTACTCCATAATGGTTCTATTCATAATATACATCAAGATAAACTGTGTATTTATAAGACCAAATGGAATCACTATAGACTCATTGTGTACATACCATGTATTAAATGTTTTCATGGGGATACCCTTGAACATAACCCTCAATTGATGTTATTAAAATAGAAGGCTGATCCTGGAAAAGTATCAAGATGCACACTATTGATAAAATAGGTCATCAATATGGGTAGAATATACTAATTTCTAATTGATGTAGAGTTGAATATATCTATATTATATAAAAAATAAATTTGGTTCTCCTAAGATGACATAATTTTCTGAATGAATCCCTTGTCGATATAATCTTGGAGTTTGTTCTTCAATCCATTCAACTCAATTGGGAAAATTCAATATGGATTATTTGAATTAATCATGGATCCATGTAAGATTTATATAATGAAGTCAACTTCACCTTTCGGTGGAATAATGGGAATATGTTCTAGAAATACATCAAAAAAATCCTACATGATAGGAAAATCATCTATCTAGAGCCTCTACCCAAAAATCTGTGATAAATTTCTATTTTGAATAAGAATAAAAACCTTTATAGTTAATGAGATTTCCATAAAATGTTCATTCTTATCATTGTACTGAAAAACAGTCATAGGTTGGATTGGAATATAAAAAATGACCTCCCTTACGTGAATATTAATGTGTTATTTCTATTAATAAATCCAATCCATTACAAATATAACATCAAATATGTATAGGGGAATAATGATGAGACTTTTAGGAAGAACATTCTCAAAAATTCCAACAAGAGAGGAATCATATACTTGATATGTTATCATCATACCATTATGTTCCTTCCCTTCCAATAATTAATTTAATAATTTTGGTAAAATACTGATTCCTTTAGAAAATTATTCATATATAGAAGAATGGGTAGATCCTGACACCAATAAGACATTTGCAGTACTACAGTGTACAAAACAGAACCTTTAAACAGGTCATTATAACAACCATAGTCAGAAATAATTATCACATGATATTTCAATTTTATATTAGATTAAGTGGTTGATGGAATTAATCACCATTATTGACCTTCATATTTGAGAATTGTCTATCTGAATTTATATACCTAATGTGTTTGAGACGTTGGAGTGTGGGTGTTTCATTCTGTTGATCTCTCTCTCCATTCATTTCATTTAATATATTCTTCACACAAATTTAAAATCTTTTTGTCAATACATAGGCTTCCCACAAATAAAACACCTTCTCTTTTCTTCCAGACACTAACGTAATTTTTTTACATAGTTTTTGCTGGTAATATTTTGATACATTTTCTTCCTTCCATGAGACATATAATTTGAAATTCAATAGAACCATGTCTTCTTCTTTTTTATCACCATTACAAAGAGGGTTTCCAAATTTCAATTCCACTTTTAGGTAACATAGATTGATTTATTCATTGCTAAAAATGTCCCTTGTAGATAAAACCCTTTAGAGATTTTGTTTCAAGATACTAAAGAATTGATCATTCATACTTCAAGCTGATTGGTAAAACTATGATACTACCTTGCATGTTTTTTAAAATTTTATTCTTAGGTACTGAAACATTTATCTTTCTTATACTAAAGCATAAGTAATTACTTCTATATTTTTGTATGAATAATAGAGGGAAAGTACTTATTGAAAAAACAATCTCTTGAACTAATCCCACTTGATGAATTTGATTCCTTATAATGGCTTACTATTCTCATTAATTCTCTACCATTGATACTCCTTACCTTCAGCCATTAGAAATTTAAAATAAAATTTTAATTCCATGAACACTAGGGAATAGAAAATATATTACCAGTAGTACTGATCGATTTCTCAATAACTAGTGCATTAACTAGTCCACTAAAATAGTGTGTAAGATTCCTTATGAAGTACTCAACATAATTTTTCTCCATCCCTTTACCACTTGGATGTTCAATATGAATCATTTCTTGAGAAAACTATGTGAGAATAAAAATGATATTTTTCATTCCACATAGAATATTGTTTGGTATATTTAGAGGACAATCATATAATTTTACATCACATTCTGCAATAACAGACCCCCTTTTGGTTCCAACCATTTAATAAAACTAAAAAACACAGTATACGAAACAATAATCATAATGGGGGACCACATAATCATGAAAAAAATAAATTTTATAATGTATAAGTCATGAAACCTTGTTTAATATATAAATTCAAATATTTTTCCTATGTCATTCGTAGTATTAAAATATTCTAATACTTCATGATGATTTATAATGAGTTTGCGAACATCTAATGTAAATCCCCCAAGAGTGTCAAACTAGGTGTGAAAAAATTCCCCTTTTTACACCTTATAATGAATGGGTATAGATTAATATTCCCTTTTTTAGAGTTATTAACCCTAAATACCTATTTACAAGAGCTTAATTCACTTTTAGCATCCATATAGGGATGTAATTTCTTAAAAACCACTTGATCCATCATCTACTAAAATTCCATGATATTTTCCTATGCTTTGAATCATCATTACATTAATATTTAGAGTATTCCCTAGACACATACTTGTCAATTTACCTAGGTATGTCACAAATTTTATATCATCCTTGTTTATATAGTTCAACTAAACCTTTCCTATGATACCAATAGCGGAAACCCAAACTTATCGTATATAGATATCAAATCATAATAAATGAATATTAATTACATCTCACAAATACATTCTCAAGGACCATAATGTCTTTGAGCCTTTTTATAATAGGCACAAACAATTATTATTCAGTAAAAGATATCTAACATTTCCTCCAATATAGTTAATTGACATGGGCCATGAGAAAATAACATTTTCATGAGACATAGATTTTTGTTATACATATAATCTTATAACATTGTAAAAATTCATAAATAGAAACATATTAAATAATTAAGGTAAGGACATGAAATCAAGCCCTCACATAAACTTATAGACATGAAACAATGTCCAAACATAAACTTATGGACATGAAATCCATGTCTACAAATAACACTATGATCATGTGACCAGGTTTATGAATAACAATGTTAACAAGTCATCAAGTTCACACAAAACATTGTGAACATGTAATTAGGTTAAAACACGCCATATTTAATCATGAGTTAACAATATTTACCTGATAAATTATAGAAAGATATATAAACAAATAATCACATAATCTATGCATATATGATTCATAAGATCATAAAACATTAATCATATCGTAACTAGTGAAAAGGATATCATTTCATGAAATTTTCATTATTGTGTAACCTGTGGATAGACAAAGGTTTCATAAAAATATTTTCATAATAATCATAAACAATATTGATAGAGAAAAAATATAGAATCATGGGTTAATGTCCTTATTATTAAATATGTAACATTAAATGATGTCATCATAGATTGAAAAATATTTTGAAAAATCAGTTGGAACATTTCTTGAAAAAAATATCCTTTACACTTTTCAAAACAATTTTTTAAAAAATAAAACATTTTAAAAATTAATTTATTTAAATATAATCATATTAAAATATAAAGGACTACTTAAAAAATTGAGTGGTCATTACATAAGAAACCATCAAACATGTTAAAAAATTTAATTTCACAATTTTGGGAAAAGGAAAACTGGAATTGTTTTGAAAATAAAAAAATGATTTCATTTAAAAAACTTTGTAAAAAATATAAAATGTGTAGAAATTATTTTATAAATCCATTTTGCAATTATAGAACATTTTTGAAAATATTTTTCAAAAAATCGAAAGGAATGAAAAAGGGTTTTCTTCTAAAGATAGA
Source organism: Viscum album (assembly GCA_963277665.1). Lineage (NCBI taxonomy): Eukaryota > Viridiplantae > Streptophyta > Magnoliopsida > Santalales > Viscaceae > Viscum > Viscum album. Next base: position 80,342,907 of record OY728157.1, read on the forward strand.
AATAAAGGATGTTAAAAATACTCTTTTGGACCCTGGAGTACATAAAGAGTAGAAAATTATGGGAAAACACATATTTTAATGGAATTACTAGATGAGAAGAAAATTAATGAGTTTCTTGAAATATGGATCAGTTTTTGTTTTTCATTTAAAGCATTAACATCAACAATCCTGATAAACGACTAGATTGTATCATCAATCCATTACCACTTTTGTAACATTGAATCATAATCCTAATGAAAGAATACTATTTAATGAAAATTATAATATCATGAGAATGAATAAATTCATGGGATTAAATGTAAAAATAGATAATATATATACATATATTTATTTAATGTTGGCTCATAACACATCATATGTCTCACTAATGGTAAATTGAGAAAAATCTCTTATGGATTTGGTAACATTTGAACAAAAAACCCCATGAAAGAGATCTTAAAATGGATACGTAAATCCACATATATATTTAGAAAATAATAATAAAATAAATATAGGGGAATTATATATACCACAAAAAATAAATAAGTAGTGAATAAGGAATTTTTATCCAAAAAGTAAAAATGTGTGATGAAAATCCCTTACCTTAAGTCTCGACATTCATCGTACACATTAGAACCACATATTATTGGGAAAACCTCTTTAGGGTTAGGATAAAACCTTCCAAGATTGGATTTCTTATCTAAAAAAGTCCTATAGGATTTTGGGTGGGATATAAAGATTTTATTTGGGTAGTTATTGTCTGAACCAAAGGCTTTTGGATGTTTCAAGATGTTAGGAAAGGGAATTTTCTTTTTATATGTGTGGGAGATGACACTCATGTAATTTAAGAAAATAATAATGTGTACCCACATTTTTCAAGATACATAAGTCTACAAATTGGTCATCATATAACTTTGTAAGATATATAGTTGAAATGTTTCCATAAAACATTTGATGGAAAAGTTTATAGGTGTAACACCCTGACCCCAGTTACCCAGAGTCGGTGCATTACTTCATAACATTGGCATGATCACAAAAGATAAAGTCTCTAAAGACTGATTAGTTTAGTAGCCTTGTAAATACTAGATACATTCATAAATGTTACATTACATCATAAAGTGAAAAACTACAATAACATAGTCTCCATTTTCCACACTCATATCCCCTCCAGATGATCCCTTCAGGTCAATCCTAAAATACTTCTTCATATCCTGGAAAAATTAAAACATTGAAAGGGGTGAGCTCAGATGCTCTGTAAGGATAACAATATTTTATAAGATTTCATAAATAAACATAAACATTTAAGGAAATGTATAACTAAAACAAAATCCTTTTAAACATGAACTTGAGCATAGTATGGAAAAAGTAAAATGAAATAATTCCATTTACTTATTCACATGGATATTCTACTGGTCGAATAATCACATGTAATATCAATAACCACTTTCATAATGATGGAATGCATAATTCCAGACTATAATAACCATGTAGCCAAGGCCTGGTGCCAAGAGTACAAATAAGATTTTGTCAAGGCCTCATGGCAAGACACTAGTTTGTCTCATGAGACCTGCTGATGCATCGGGGAGATATAGCGGGCTCCACCCGTCACTTATTAAGTCCAATGCATTCCTCATATGAACAGGTTTAAACATATCATAAACCATAACATAATCGTATAACATAAAACATGGATAAAGGAAACATAACATTTCCACATTTAAATAACAAGATATCTATACAACACATTGATATAATAAAAAACACTTTTAAAACTATTTTCAATACCAAAATAAAAGAAAATTAAATCATGGTATTTATTTTTCATTTAAAAAAAGTTATGGCTTATAGAGTAAGCCAAAACTCAAATAATAGTCACAGTGGAGGATAATTCGTTTTCACCGCATACATAAGAAAAACATTCCTTTTTTCGTTTAGTAAAAATGATTCGTATAAAAATATTCCTTTTGAATAAAAGTAAAAGTCAAAGGGGTTTATACACAGTATAAAAGAAAGTTGTGTATAAAACAAAATATGCCTCAATGAAAGGAGATTGAGACGATGTCCTTACAAAGATTATTTTTTTAAATAAAATAGATCTATTATGTGTATCCACTATAAGTACACATAAATAAAGTACAAATACAAGATAGGACATAATAATATCATGACATAATTTGAATGTAGGAGATTAACCCAAAGAACGGAAATTGGGTTAAGAAGTTCCCTTATCTCGTGTCCAACTTGACTCGACCGTCCTTTAATATCCTGAATAATAAAATAGAGTTAATTTCTATTTTCTTAAGAACCTTTTTCATGTTAATTATTCATTTTATATCATTTATTACCATGTTATGAACATTATGTAATTATTTAAGTTAATAACGGTCATTTTGTCGATCCTTGGTACTTGAGTCAAAAATAAAATTCTTATAATTAAAAGTTGTTCATGTGGTGAAATATCTATTATATCAAAATTATATTCATGATATATATATCATATATATCATATATATCCAATATATACATGAATTTATTATATTTCATAACATTTATAGGTAAGAAATGAAACGCACCGTTCATGGAGACGGTAAGCCATACGTACGAATGAACACTACTTTCATTTATATTTCATATTTAATGGAATGAAATTATAATTATATAAAGGTATAATATAATCCCAGTATAATATAACGTATCATACCATTTACTCCATCCTTTATACATCCCACTAATGGCATTAACGATTCCAATCACTTTCAGGGGGCGGTTGTCCGTACTTCCTAAAATGAAATTATTGCGTTTACCCATAATGGAAATCGTAAAGTTATTCCATAAATGAAAAATACATAATCATAAGGAGAAAAAAAACATAATATATATCATATATAAAAATAGTGTCATCATAATGGCCACCATGAGAGGTGTTAAAAGAAGATTGAACAATAATTGCTTCGTGAGGCAGAAATTTGCCAACCACAAAAACAGTATGTTCTTTAACCATTAGACGAAGGTGTGTGTACGGGTAAATCAAATACTTCTCATAAGAATATCCTAGTATATTTAAGATACTGGTTTTGTTACAAAATTAAAGAATAAGAAAAGTTTAAGGGGTTTGAGAACCCAAATAAAACAAAATAACATAAGAGAAGACATTACCTTAAAATCGGGTAACTCTTTTTTCATTTGAGCCAAAAGCTTCCTTGGGAAGAATTCTGCCCAAAGTGAGGCTTCTAAGAGTAAGATAAGTACGTTTAGAGAGTATTTGGGAAGAGTTTGGCAGATCCAAATGGATTGAATGTGTGAATAAGGTGGTAGAGTTGGGGGCCTTTTAAAAGAGGAAAGGAGGGGCACTTTTGGAAAGATTGAAATGTTACTTTATTATGAAATGATTTTTGGATTCTAAAGGTCCCACATTGATATATTTCGAGGATAAGGTGATAAGGGATCGAAATATTCTCATCCAATAGGTTTTTCAAAAGTTTAAGCCTTAGAGTTTACATTATCTTTTCATTTTATTTAAATCGTTAATTAATGAGGTAATCGCTGCATCATCATTGTGTCATAAAAAAATTATTTTATTTAATGTCTAAAAATTATAGAACAATTACCATGATTTAGGAAATCTTTTTAGATTTCCAGTTAATATTTATAGTAAAAATGTTAACTTATATAACCCCATGTAATAATTGTTTTATTAAAACAACACATGTTTGTGACAATTTTATTTTTGCTTTAAATAAAAAGTTATTAATGTCATTTTTTTATCCAAGTGGCTCCATGGTGTCCCCAAGTTGACCCATGGATTGTCTTGGTCGGCCATGACTCATCCAATAAGGGTAGTACAAGTGTAAAGGTATTTTCATATTTTTATAATATCATTTTTACCTTAAATTTCACTAATTACCTTTAATCGCGATTAATTAAACTTAAAAGTTACTATTCACCAAAAAATTATTTTAATCCCATTGAACTACATTTTACTTCCTAATGAAAACCATGTATGTCGGATTTTTGAAAATCAAATCACAGAAGTTTTAATGTTTCATTTAAATGAAAAATCAGTTTTTTGACCACCACTTAGTGGTTTCACTATTCATAAAAAATTGAAGTTTTTAAGAATAATGCCAAAATTTCACCCTAAGCTATAATTGATATTCCTAATTCAAAAATGATGTCTTTTTTACAAAATTCCAAACATATAAGTTGCATTAATAAATTTTATAGTTAATTCCCAATGTCACAACAAATAGCGTGTTTTTAAGAAACAATATATATCAAAAGATTGACAATTGTTTATGTCCAATTTCAAAGTGAAATTAATTATAATGAAAACCATTGGATAAAATGGTAAAAATATATTCTAATTATAATTTGAAACCACTCAATAGTATAATTTATCACTATAAATTATTTTTATTAAAAAAGTTGTTTTTATTTATTATTCACTATTCATAAAAAAAATGGAAGTTCTCAGAAAAATACCAAAAATTCAACATAGGCTAATTTCGATATTCCGAATCCAAAAATGAAGTCCATTTTGAAATATAAAATTTATATAATTTCAAAAAGTGGGAATTACTATTCATAAAGGCTACTTTGATTGGTCGTGGTGTGTTATAACTTGAGGTTGCGTACAACACACACTGCTTTATTATTCAAAGAGAAGCATACCATGGAAGCTTGGGGTGTTATATTCTCCCCTCCTTCAATAAATTGTGTCCTCGCAATTTTAAATTTTTCTTTGAATATAAAAGTTTGAAAATAGAAAATACCTTTGTGGAAAACCCACATCGAAAATAAGGTTAATTAAAATATAACTTTAAAAGAAAGAAATAAAAGTACAATGGTCACCTGAGATAGCCCATACTAGGATTCTATGAAAATATGGATATGGAGGAAAAACAGACCATCAATGTCTGATGGAGAGTTGTAGAAAATAGGATTTGGAGAAATTTAACCACAAGAAAATCACAAACGCGTGATTGGTTAAACAGTCATTCAATCCCCAATTGGAAAAATTAACGGAAAACATTTCATTTAAGTTACCTTTCATAATGTTGAGGAATTTATTTAAGAGATTTACTAAGAACGTAAGGAAATATACTTACTTGTCCTGTAGACTTTCATTCTTTAATAAATATTTACCACAAACTCATCTTTCACTACAAATGGTAACAAAACTCAAAAATATTCTATTTATCCTAATCGTACAAGGTTCCAAATATTAACACATACCATTTAGATTAGGAAAACTATTTTGTAAAAACCAGGGACTTCCTATAGGCTAGTGGTAGGTAATAAAGGCCTGTCGCACTATGGTTGTGGGTTCGATTCCTACAGCATTGTCCGACGCGATGGGTTATCCCCCAACCTGCAGGTTGTCCTTTTCCTAAAACAATAGTATTATAATATTCCAAAAATAATCTTCAGAAATGTTTTAACCTTAAACAATACTATCCAAAGTTCAACTTAATCTATTCCAACCATTATAGTTATCCAAAATACCTCTATCCAGACTTTCTCTAAAAGGTCTCTAAATTTCAAAATCAATTGTATCATCAGATTCCTCAAACATAGTGAAGTTTCTCTTTTTTTCACATAAAAAAATATGATTACCTTCATCGTATTAAAACCTTAACGAAAACAACAAGTACTGCAGTACAATCCTTATATATATCACATTATTCTTATAACCAGAATATAATCCTGGAGTCGAAAAGCACCAATAAATTAATTATTCCACTTCAACTATAGTAACAGCATAAGATTGTCCTTGATCCCTTGGCCTTTTCTGAGGTATGTTTCCCTGATGCTTAGTAAATTCATTTGCATAATGCCCCATTTCCCTACAATTTTAGCAGTCAACATTGAAAGCCTCTTTCTTTCCCTTGCAATCACAAGCCTGGTGACCTTTTTCTACACATTTATAACAAACTCCCATTCCTTTTAGGCAAGTACTGGGATGATTCTTCCCACAATTATCGCATAATGGAAAATCCTTCTTTCCCTTTTCCCCTTTATCTGTCTCTTGTTCCACCATTCTCTTCTTCTCTGGCTTTACTTTATTATCATAAGATTTAGAGAATTCCTTTTCTGTCTTGATATCTAATGAGACTATATCTTCGTACGACGAGAAAGATTGTGAGACTAAGGCTCGATGGAGAAATGGTTTTAACCCATCAAAGAAACGATCAATCTTACTTCTTGGGTTATGTATATAATCTGCTGCATGCCTTGCTAACCTTGTAAAGTTAGCCTCATACTTTGCGACATTCTCATCCTCCTTTTATCTCAGACTCAGAAATTGCCTTTCCATATCTGCTCGATGGTCACGAGGGAAGTATTTTTCTATGAAAATCTCTTTGAACTCCCTCGATTCCATATTTGATACTTCATAATCTTCCTTTGTGTTTTGAATCAGCGACCACCATTGATCGACATCTATAGTGAGGCAGTAAACTGCTATGATGACCTTCTCCCTTTCGCTACTCCCCAGGGCGTGGAATATTTTCTCTAAAGAGTTTATCCATTGCTCAGATACTAATGGATTTGTACCCCCATTAAATTTTGGTGGTTGTTTCCTCAGGAAGCGGTCTAAAATTGATCCTCCACGTTGCAGATCAGGGTGCTCCATACGAGTAAGGTTAATATTCATAGCCTGAGTGAGTTGTCCCGATATGGTGATAAGCTAATCAGCACCAGTTGAATCACCAACTCCAGAAAAATTATCTTGAGCAGGAGGGAAATCCCTACACGGAGTGCGTGCATTGATACAGTTTCCATTCCTCCCACAAGGCGCCATTTCTAAACAATGGCATAAACTAGATTAGTTTATGAATTAAAATACATAATTCCATACTTGTAATACACTTAACATAAATTGAACTATTTATGAATATAATACATAATCATAAAAAAGTTTTATTTGAGGAAGTATATACTCATAACCCTTTATAGTGGTTTGTAATGAAAATGAGAATTGTCCTAAGCATATCCCCCGGGAGTGTCTTAACCAAGAGTGCAGCAAGGCCTGTTGTCGTGCACCAGTTTCCATTCGAGTCTATCTCAAAGCGGTGTTTTCGGGTTTTACCCCTAGGTACATCTGGCCCGAGCCGCCTCTACCTGCTCGTATCCAGACAGGGATGTATTTCTAAAAAAACTCACAAAATCTCTATAATACCAAAATTCTAGGAAGTTCTTCTATAATAATCCTCAAAGTCTATCTGTGGGCTATGTGATCTAATCAGAGTCTATCTAAATCTAGCTTCCAAGGTTAGTACTAAACTGCCTCTGATACCAACTGTAACGCCCCAACCCCAGTTACCCAGAGTCGGTGCATTACTTCGTAACATTGGCATGATCACAAAAGATCAAGTCTCTAAAGAAAAATTAGTTTAGTAGCCTTAGAAACACTAGATACATTCATAAATGTTACATTACATCATAAAGTGAAAAACTAAAATAACATATTCTCCATTTTCCACACTCATATCCCCTTCAGACTATCCCTGCAGGTCATTCTTAAAATACTTCATCACATCCTGGAAAAATTAAAACATTGAAAGGGGTGAGCTCAGATGCTCTGTAAGGATAACAATATTGCGGAAGCTTTCATAAATAAACACAAACATTTAAGGCATTGTATAACTAAAACAGAAGCCTTTTAAACATGAACTTGAGCATAATATGGAAAATGTAAAATGAAATAATGTCATTTACTTATTCACATGGATATTCTACTGGTCGAATAATCACATGTAATATCAATAACCACTTTCATAATGATGGAATGCATAATTCTAAACTATCATAACCACGTAGCCAAGGCCTCGTGCCAAGACTACAAATAAGATTTTGTCAAGGCCTCGTGCCAAGACACTAGTTTGTCTCATGAGACCTGTCGATGCATCAAGGAGCTATAGTGGGCTCCACCCATCACTTATTAAGTCCAATTCATTCTTCATATGAACATGTTTAAACATACCATAAACCATAACATAATCGTATAACATAAAACATGCATAAAAGAAGCATAACATTCCCACATTTCAGTCACAAGATATCAATACAACACATTGATATAATAAAAAACACTTCAAAACCATTTTCACTACCAAAATAAAAGAAAATTAAATCATGGTATTTATTTTTCATTTAAAAAAAGTTATGGCTTATAGAGGAAGCCGAAACTCAAATAATAGTCACGGCAGCAGAGAAGTCGTTGTCGCCGCATACATAAGAAAAAAAATTTCTCTTGTCATTTAGTAAAAATGCTTCATATAAAAATATTCCTTTTGAATAAAAGTAAAAGTTCAAGGGTTTTATACACCGTATAAAAGAATGTTGTGTATAAAACAAAATATGCCTCAATGAAAGGATATTGAGATGAAGTCCTTACCAAGATCATTTTCTAAATAAAATAGATCTATTATGTGTATCCACTATAAGTACACATAAATAAAGTACAAATACAAGATAGGACATAATAATATCATGACATAATTTGAAAGTAGGAGATTAACCCAAAGAACGGAAATTGGGTAAAGACGTTCCCTTACCTCGTGTCCAACTTGACTCGATCATTCTTTAATCTCCTGAATAATAAACTAGAGTTAATTTATATTTGCTTAAGAACCTTTTTCATGTTAATTATTCCTTTTATATCATTTATTACCATGTTATTAACATTATTTAATTATTTATGTTAATAATGGTCATTTTGTCGATCTTTGGTACTTGAGTCAAAAATAAACTTCTTATAATTACAAGTTGTCCATGTGTTGAAATATCCATTATATCCAAATTATATTCATGATTTATATATCATATATATCATATATATCCAATATATACATGCATTTATAATATTACATAACACTTAGAGGTAAGAAATGAAATGCACCGTTCATGGAGACGGTAAGCCGTACGTACGCATGAATGCTACTTTCATTTCTATTTCATATTTAATGGAATGAAATTATAATTATATAAAGGTATACTATAATTCCAGTATAATATAATGTATAATACCATTTACTCCATCCTTTATACATCCCACTTATGGCATTAACGATTCCAATCACTTTGAGGGGATGGTAGTCCGCACTTCCTAAAATGAAATTATCACGTTTACCCATAATAGAAATCGTAAAGGTATGCCATAAATGAAAAATACAGAATAATAAAGAAAAAACATAATATATATCATATATAAAAATTGTGTCATCATAATGGCCACCATGAGAGGTGTTAAAAGAAGATTGAACAATCATCGTTTCGTGAGGCAGAAATTTGCCAACCACAGAAACATTATGTTCTTTAACCATTAGACGAAGGTGTGTGTAAGTGTAAATCAAATACTTCTCATAATAACATCATAGTATATTGAAGATACTGGTTTTGTTACAAAATAAGAGAATAAAAGGAGTTTAAGGGGTTGGAGAATCAAAATAAAACAAAATAACATAAGAGAAGACATTACCTTAAAATCGGGTAACTCTTTTTTGATTTGAGCCGAAGGATTCCTTGGGAAGAATTCTACCCAAATTGAGGCTTCTAGGAGTAAGATAGGGAAGTTGAGAGTGTATTTGGGTAATGTTTGGCCGAGAAAAATGGATTGATGGTGTGAATAAGGTGGTAGAGTTGGGGGCCTTTTGTAAGAGGAGAGGAGGGACACTTTTGGAAAGATTGAAATGTTACTTTATTATGAAATTATTTTTGGATTCTAAATGTCCCACAATGATATATTTCTAGGATAAGGTGATAAGGGTTCGAAATATGCTCATTCAATAGGTTTTTTACAAGTGTAGGCCTTAGATTTTACATTATCTTTTAATTTTATTTAAATCATTAATTAATGAGGTAATCGTTGCATCATAATTGTGTCATACAAATTTAATTTAATTAATGTCTAAAAATTATAAAAAAATTACAAATTTATTATTCAAACATATGTAATTAATTTACCCAATTTTAAATTATGCCAACAATTAAATTCGGGAAACATATTATTTTGGCTACTTTGCATTTTGGTGGATTTGGAGAGAGGAGAAATATTGGGAGGATTTCACTTCTCCAATGAAGAACTCCATCGGAGAACATTCTTCAGAAATCAAGGAAGAGGACAACAAGCGATACCGACATCGAAGAGTGGTTGGAAGCGATGACCATTGGAACTCTCTTCAACTACATCGACTTATTTCTCACGCTAAAATCAACAAAAAATCCAAGGTAGGTGTTTAGTTTTGAATTATTATTTGTGAGAAATTGTAGGGTGGTTGTTTGAAATTCTTCTCTCTTTCAGTTCTTGAAAATTCTTCCAAATTCATGATAGAATTATAGCTGTTTGCTACTACTCTAATGCAGAGAGTGCGGGATGAACAAACATGGATCGTCCTCTCCGCAAACCTTTTGTTTAATTGTCTATCGTGATGAAGGAATGGCTAGGAACCACGATGGGGCAGGAGAATGACGGCGGACACAACTACTGGCTGTAACTAAGGCGATGAGGCAATGGTTCCTCCCCGCGGCACCACCGCCCGTAGCCTCCGCACAGTCTGTGGTCGTGCCACCATTCTTCACGGCCAGGCTACCACCCGCAGTCGGGCCACCGCCCCGCGGCTGAGCCACCACTGCCCCATAGTCAGGCCACCGCTTGCGGCCAGGCCGCTTCCCCACGGCTGAGCCACCATGGCCTCGCTGCCGGTCCACTGCCCCATGGCTGAGCCGCCCACGACCGGGTGACCGCCCGCGGCCTCACTGAGCCGCCCTGCGGCCTCTTCCCTCCCAGTCGCGCTTCCCTGGGCAGGGCCGAGCCGCCCCCACCCTCGCGGAACCTTCCAGCGGGGATGCCCCATGACCTCCAACCTCCTGTCCGAGCCGCCCCGGGCTCGGATGAGCCACCATCCACGACTGAGCTAACCCGCAAACTCCGTCGCCCCACAACACCCACAGCCTCTGTGTCCCCTCGTGGCCCTCATGGCCTACCACGCCGCCCAGTGGGCCAGGCCGCACCACGGTCCAGGCCGCACCACAAGGCGGGCGTGACCCTATGGGTTGGGCCAGGTCGACCCAGACCAGGTCGGGTCGGGTGGGTCCTACAGGGTCTGGTCGGCAGACCGGGTCAGACCAGAACCAGACCTGATACAAACCTATACATTACTTGGGCCATAACTTTGGCAACGAACGTCCGTTTGACGAACCGTCAGCAGTGACAGAAATCTTTGACCAAGAAGTTACCTTTGGTAAACCCCACTAGAGTTTTGGATAAAGTTGGGGAATAGTTGGGTTGGATCGATCACAAATCCAACATAGTCCTCGGGATAAAAAGTCTAATAACACACAAACCGGATGTCCGATTGATGCGCCGTTTGTTGCATTGTGACCCTTATGACATGGCAGAACATTGAGATAATTCTTTATGAGACTTCATAGTTGTTGGAGTATAGACCAGTGAATTGTGGAGCAGATCCTCCCAGAGACGAGCATGCTTAGTGTGGGAACCCAGTAGCTGGCTGTGACGAGAAGAATGAATAGCGATCCTGTGTGGGTCATGTAACGAACCAAAGTTTCATTAATAGAAAATCCCTCTTGATCCAGTTAAATGTTTCCTTATAAAAAATGTTTTTATAAGATGACAACTTCTTTAGTTTTACGTTAAGATTTGTGACCGTTACTTTTATAGCCGTTGAACAGTGATCATCTGAGTAGTATAAATATAAGGCTTTATCAAACCCATTTCTACTCAGACAAATGAAGCGATGGACTCATCCAGTAGAATTTCCCCTTACGAAGCCCATTTTTCAGAGCTTGGAAAAGAGGTGGCGTCTTTGGGCTTTGCCCTTGACCAAGCCCAAGCTGAGATTCATCAAGTCAAGCTCGAACGGGATCGTCTATGGGAAAAGTGGAAGTTGATTGAAATTACCACTCAATCGATGTTGTCCGAGCCGCCCCAAGAGTCTGTCACCATCGCACACCTTACCCTTAGGTCTTATGCGGCTATTTTAAGGGGTTATGTAACAAATAAGTAGTTCTATGTTCATGTGCATTATTTTTGTATATAATAATGAATATAATTTCTAGTCATTTTTGATACATTATAATTAGTTTTTAAAGTACAAATGGTGTTTTTAGTTATTATTTAATTAAGAATTATATTTTATTAAATTAAAGGATTTTTTTTGAATTCAATAATATTTTAATAAAATATTATTATTAATATTAAATTTATTTTTATTAAATATAATGATCTTATAATTTTATGAATGCAATTAAATTTTTTATTAAGGTTTGAAAGCCATTTCTGTCAAAACCCGTGAATTTTTGATAAATGTCGGTTTTTATTTTAAAAGTGAAAATTCACATATTTATAAAATTATTTACATAAAATAAATATTATTTTTGGAATTAGAACGTCGAAATTATCTAACGGTGAATTTTTTATAATTTTTTCAGACAGTCAAAATTTTGGGTAAAAATTAAATACCATTTAAATATATAATGTGTTTTATGACATCATAATGACCCAATGGTGATGTAATAAAATACCATAATCCTTATTTTCGGCCAATATGTGTTTTATCATTAAAATAATGAGTTTTTGGGTTTGTTTGACTTACTTTTCAAAGCATTAATGGAGCCCTCAAGACTTATTCAACACTTTTCCTATTTAAATTAATTTCCATGGGAGTGTGACTCACCTCCACATAAGCAACCCTAATTTTTTAATAAGTTAGGAACTTGGCCTTGTAAAATATTGTTTTCCTCTTTCCTTTTCCAGAAACCATGCTCAAATACCATGTGATGGTTTGTGGTTTGGATTATTTTAATATAAGGGGTCGCAAACCTAAATAATAAAGAATTCTCTCACCTTTCCTATATAAACCCACCCAAGCTCCCACTTCCTCCTCACTCAAAGCCCTTGAAGTTCGTCCAAACTCTGCCCTACTCTCTCTAGAAACCTCTCAAGGTGCCCCAAGCTCCCAAGAAGCCTCTCACAAGCCTCTCTCTAGCCTTTGGAAGCACACTTCCAAGTAAGGGTTTTTTCTTCCATTCTCATTTTTGTCAATTTTCTTTAAGTTGTATTTCCATTTTAATTTCAATTATGAATGTTGGGGTATGGTTTTGCACCTCTCCCATACTGCCCTATTATTGTTGGAATGATTTTAGAACCCTATCTCTCTCATTAAAATCCTCCCATGTACACCCGTTACTATGCCGAAATTCCGAAAGAAACCTTTTTCTCCTCTTTTATATTCAAGAAATACTTTTGTATCATGAATCTAAATTCCTTTTCAATTGTTGGGACATGTATCTATATGGCCTCCTTACTGTCCATTACATGTTAATATGATGAGGAATCCCTTTCTCTCTCATCAACCTTTTTTATGAATTCTTATGTCACGCCGTTACGCTGCCGAAATCACCCCGATTTTCTAAGCCAATTTCATTGTGTAGTGAATACCATGCCCATTTCTCCATAAAGGGTATTCACCTTTATGAACATTTACTTATTGATTATAATGTTTCATGTATGAATTCCACATTTCTTTATCGTGGAATAAATGATTATGTTTTATGAATCCATGTTTTATGATCCATGTGGCACACTTATGCATGAAATGAAATGTTTAAGAAGGGTGCGCCCTTTATAGCGCTCCAATTCATTGGGTAAAGTATAGTATCATGATACGTCATGTACAATGAGTGTTTACTCATGCTAATTCAAGTGAAACGAGGGTTTACTCGTGCTTCAAGTGCAACGAGGGTTTACTCATGCTTCATGTGCAATGAGGGTTTACTCATGCTCCATGTGCAATGAGCCTTGGCTCATGCTAATTCAATGTTAAGTATTGTTGCCACATTTTCATGTTATGGTTATCATGCTTTATCATGCCTTTATGTTCATGTTACTCTAATTCTCTATTGATGTTCCTATTGCCTAACATGTATTGTACTCCTCATGTTATTCATTGTGTACTCCCTTACTGGGCTTTATAGCTCACCCTTTTCTTATGCATGTCCTCAGGTTATCCCATGCAATGATAAGTACGAAGGAATGTAGTGGTCATGTAAAAGAAGTTTTCAATATAGATGTTGTATTTCAAGTTTAAAGTTTTTATGTAATGATCCTAAGCCCCAAAGACACTAAACCTCTTGACCTTTTTTGTTGTATCAAGTGAAGTTTTATGTAATAAAGCATGCTTAAGTTGTAATAAAAAGATGGGTTGTCATAGTTTGTATAAAAGGATAGGTTTAGTTATTTTTGGGATTAAGAAACCCTAGTAAAGCCTTAGATACAAGACTAAGAATAATAAAAACATCCCTATGTTTTGGTAAATACTAAGTAAGTGGTTTATCAAACAAATACTTCCCTGTCTGGATACGAGCAGGTAGAGGCGGCTCTGGCACAGATGTATCCTAGGGGTTAAACCCAAAAACACCGCTTTGAGCTAGACTCGTACGGGAACTGGTGCACGACAACGGGCCTTGCTGCACTCTTGGTTAAGACACTCCCGGGGGATATGTTTTGATAACTTCACAATCTTAGTATGAACCCTTATTAAGGGAAAAATGCCCCTAATAATATATGTTAGAAGGAAGATCATGAAAATCCTGGATTGAATCCTATAGACTCATGAGTTAAAGAGATTAAAGTTTATTTATAAGTCATCAACTTTTGTCTTTGGATTACCCTTTATGTGTTACCCCTAACTTTCCTTTTATTCCAGCCAATGGCTGGTAATAGGAGAACTCGGGCTAACAACCGTTGTGAAGATCAGTGTGATGATTGTACTAATGAGATGACCAATCCAATGGGAGTGGGAATCGCGAACTTTTCCACGTTTCTCTCTCAGCTAATTCATGTTTTGAATAGAAACACGGGTCAAGAGAAACGTTCAACCCCCCCTAAGAAAGAACAAGTCACTATCGAGAGCTTCATGAGACAAAGGCCTCCTACTTTTATTGGATCTTCTGATCCCACAATCACTGAGCAATTGATCAACTCCATTGAAAAGATCTTCTCTATCCTTAAATGTTCTGAACAAGAGAAGGTTCTCCTGGCGGCTTATCGTATGGAGGGTGAAGCTGATCAATGGTGGACGTTGATCAAAAATACGAAGCCTGAGGAGGAGATCGAGGCTTTGGTATGGATAGAATTCCAGAAGATGTTTTTCGATAAAAATTTTCCGTGCACCCTCCGTCTTAAGATGGAAAGGGACTTCCTTTCCCTCAAGCAGAAAGATGAAGAATCTGTGGGAGCGTACGAGGCAAACTTCACAAGGCTTGCATGATACGCTTCCGGCTTTGTCGTTACCCCCGAATGCAAGGTTGACCGCTTCATTGGTGGGCTGAAGCCTAGCTCACGGAAAGCATTAGCGATCCATGACTTCGACAGCTATGAGGAAATTGTCCGATGTGCCCTCAAGGTTGAAATGGAGATCGGAGAATCAAAGGGGTATCATGGGGACAAGAAGTGGAAGGTGGACTTCAATGCTGGTGGTCTGATGGATAAATCCAACGGTGCTAAGAAGTTCCAGCACCCCACTTGCCAAAAGTGCGGAAAGAAGCACCCTGGAAATTGCCTTAGGGGGACGAGAAAATGCTTTAGGTGTGGAAGAGAAGGGCACCTAGCTATTAACTGTCGGAAAGAAGGACCCGCAGCTGCGACAGAGGAGAGGAATGCTCTGTTCGAACCTCAACACGTTGTTCAAAGCTAAAAATGCAAAGAACCAGGTCATTTTGCGAATCAGTGCCCTAATCCAAGGGTTATCGGAGGCAACCAACAACCTCCAAGACAACAAGGAAGAGCTTTTGCCATCACTTCTGCCGAAGTGAACCCCGACAACGAAGTAGTGACAGGTACGCTAGTTATTCATTCAAGAATAGCGAACGTACTTTTTGATTCAGTTTCTACGCATTCTTTTATATCTCGAATGTTTAGTAGAACAATCCTAGCACCACCACAAATCCTGGAAGTAAAGATGTCGGTGAGTACGGAAAATGAGGAAATCATTGCATCCCATGAATATAAGTCCTCCCCTGTTATAATCTGTGGATTGAATTTCCTGGCGAACCTCGTCATACTCCCTTTGGTGGAATTTGATGAAATTCTTGGCATGAATTGGCTTTCCTTATATAGAGCCAACATAAAATGTCGGGAGAGGGAAATCACACTCCATATGGAGAACCGACCCCCGATTATTTACAAGTGTCAGGAGGAAGATGAATCTCCTTTAGCTCTATCATCTCAAGCATGTATATTATTGCCTTATGAGCATGCATATCTGGCTCAGATGATTGAGTCCAAGGAAGAAACCACCCTTGAAGAAATTCCTATTGCGAGGGAATTTGTTAAAGTATTTCTCGAGGAACTTCCTGGTCTTCCTCCAAGAAGAGATGTTGAGTTCTCAATTTAACTTATACCTGGGGCGCTACCAATATCCAAGACTCCATATAGAATGGCTGTTGTTAAGCTTGAAGAGATGAAGAAACAACTATAGGAGAATCTTGATAAAGGGTTTATACGCCCAATCGCATCACCATGGGGTGCACCAGTCCTCTTCGTCAAGAAGAAGGATGGGTCAATGCGGCTTTGCATCGATTATCGTGAACTTAACAAAATAACGATAAAGAACTAGTATCCTCTCCCAAGAATCGATGACTTGTTTGATCAGCTGTGTGGAGCACAATACTTCTCCAAGGTGGACTTGCGGTCGGGATATTATCAAGGGTGAAGAAGGAAGATATCCCCAAGACTGCTTTTAGTACAAGGTACGGTCACTATGAATTCATAGTAATGCCTTTTGGACTCACCAATGCTCTAGAAATATTCATGGACTTGATGAATAGAGTCTTTAGAAATTACCTTGAAAAATTTGTGGTAGTCTTTATAGATGATATTCGAATATACTCCAAAACCAAGGAGGACCATGAGGAGCATTTAAAAACTGTACTAGAGACTTTTCGCAAGGAGAATCTCTATGAAAAGTACAGAAAGTGTGAGTTTTGGTTGAAGTCTCATTCTTGGGCCATATCATCACAAGCAATGGGATATCTGTGGACCCCTCCAAAACAGATGCAATTGAGGGATGGACGAGGCCAACATCAGTAACTGATATCCGTAGATTCTTGGGGTTAGCTGGATATTATCGACGATTTGTGAGAAATTTCTCACGATTGTCCAACCCTCTTACCAAGCTAACTCGAAAGGGAGTAAAGTTTTCTTGGAGTGATGAATGCGAAGAAAGCTTCAAGGAGTTGAAAAGGAGGCTTATCACTGCACCCGTGCTCACTTTACCCACAAGTGGGGAGATTTTTGTGGTATTCAGTGATGCTTAGAAGAAGGGCTTAGGATGTGTGCTGATGCAGAATGATAAAGTGATATCCTATCCCTCAAGGCAGTTGAAAATCCATGAGAAAAACTATCCAACGCATGATCTGGAGTTGGCGGTGGTGATATTTGCCTTGAAAATCTGGCGGCATTATCTCTATGGATAGAAATGTGAGATATATACTGACCACAAGAGTCTTAAATATATATTCACACAGAAAGAGCTTAATATGCGCCAGAGAAGATAGATAGAGCTCATCAAGGATTATGACTATTCAATACATTACCACCCTGGGAAGGCGAACAAGGTGGCGGATGCCCTAAGTAGAAAGGATCCAGCGATTCTATCAAAGATGAGAATTCAAAAGGATCCAATCTTCTTAGACATGATGAAGATGGATGTGGTAATCATAAAGAAGAGAACATCATCAATCCTTTCACAAATTATTGCTCAACCATCTCTTTTGGAAGGTTTAAAGGATGCTCAAAAGGATGATGCAGGAATCCAAGAAAAAGTGGAAGCTATCAAAAAGGGAAAATCCTCAGAGTTTAATGTTAATGAAGAAGGAATTGTGCGGTTTGGGAAAAGACTATGTGTTCCATCAAGTTCGGAGCTGAAGAAGGAACTTTTGGACGATGCACATAGTTCAAATTTCTCTATTCACCCAGGGAGCACAAAGATGTATCAAGATCTCCGAGAAAACTTTTGGTGGGATAATATGAAGAAGGAGATCGCTGAATATACATCAAAGTGCCTGGTGTGTCAGCAAGTGAAGGAAGAGAGGCAGAAGTCTAATGGGATGATGCAACCATTGCCCATACCAGAATGGAAATGAGAGAACATCACCATGGACTTTGTCACTGGACTTCCAAGGACATCCAAAGGCAACAATGCAATCTGGGTTGTTGTGGATCGTCTTACAAAGACTGCACACTTCATTGCTATTCGAGAGGATTTCTCTTTGGATCAACTGGCATGGATATATATCAGGGAAGTGGTACGGTTGCATGGAGTACCACTATCTATTGTGTCTGACCGAGATCCAAGATTTACCTCTAAGTTTTGGAAGAGTCTTCAACATGCTCTGAATACTGAACTGAACTTCCGTATGGCCTATCATCCTCAAACTAATAATAGTTTCCACTCGAGAATCCAAATGGCACCATATGAAGCCCTGTATGGGAAATGGTGTAGAACACCAGCATGTTGGGATGAGGTCGGTGAACGTAAGCTGCATGGACCAGAAATGGTCGAAGAAATGGTGGAGAAGGTGAAAACCATTCAGCAGCATATCAAGGCAGCCCAAAGTCGACAGAAGAGTTATGTAGATAATTGTCGACGAGACCTTGAGTTTAAGGTCGGAGACATGGTGTTTTTACACATATCTCCGTGGAAGAAGGTCATGAGGTTTGGAAAGAAAGGGAAGTTAAGTCCAAGGTACATCGGCCCCTTCGAGATTCTTGATCGTGTTGGGGATTTGGCCTATCGACTAGCACTTCCACCTACTATGGCCAAGGTGCATGATGTATTTCATGTATCCCTCTTAAAAAAGTACATACCGGACCCTTCACATGTACTCTCTTCCGAGGTGGTACAATTAGAAGATGATCTTTCTTATGAGGAGCAACCAGTGAAGATCTTAGATCGTAGAGAAAAAGTTCTATGAAATTAGACAATGCCCCTCGTCAAGGTGTTGTGGAGAAACCACAAGTTTGAAGAAGCAACATGGGAGTCGGAGGATATGATGAAGCTGAGTTACCCACATTTGTTTTAGTGTGGGAAAAGGAAAATTTCAAGGGCGAAATTTCTTAAGGGGGGAATATTGTAACGACCCAAAGTTTCATTAATAGAAAATCCCTCTTGATCCAGTTAAATGTTTCCTTATGAAAAATGTTTTTATAAGATGACAGCTTCTTTAGTTTTACGTTAAGATTTGTGACCGTTACTTTTATAGCTGTTGAACAATGATCATCTGAGTAGTATAAATATAAGCCTTTAACGAACCCATTTCTACTCAGACAAAGGAAGCGATGGCCTCATCCAGTAGAATTGCCCCTTATGAAGCCCATTTGTCAGAGCTCAGAAAAGAGGTAGCGTCTTTGGGCTTTCCCCTTGACCAAGCCCAAGCTGAGCTTCATCAAGTCAAGCTCGAACGTGATCGTCTACGGGAAAAGTGGAAGTTGATTGAAATTACCACTCGAGCGATATTGTCCGAGCCGCCCCAAGAGTCTGTCACCATCCCACACGTTACCCTTAGGTATTATGCGGCTATTTTAAGGGTTTATGTAACAAATAAGTAGTGATATGTTCATGTTTCTTATTTTTTTATATAATAATGAATATAATTTCTTGACATTTTTGATACATTATAATTAGTTTTTAAAGTACAAATGGTGTTTTTAGTTATTATTTAATTAAGAATTATATTTTATTAAATTAAAGGATTTTTTTGAATTAAATAATATTTTAATAAAATATTATTATTAATATTAAATTAATTTTTATTATATATAATGATCTTATAATTTTATGAATGCAATTAAATTTTTTATTAAGGTTTGAAAGCCATTTCTGTCAAAACCCGTGACTTTTTGATAAATGTCGGTTTTTATTTTAAAAGTGAAAATTCACATATTTAGAAAATTATATAGATAAAATAAATATTATTTTTGGAATTAGAACGTCGAAATTATCCAACGATGAAATTTTTATAATTTTCTGAGACAGTCAAAATTTTGGGTAAAAATTAAATACCATTTAAATATATAATGTGTTTTATGACATCATAATGACCCAATGGTGATGTAATAAAATACCATAATCCTTATGTTCGGCCAATATGTGTTTTATCATTAAAATAATGAGGTTTTGGGTTTGTTTGACTTACTTTTCAAAGCATTAATGGAGCCCTCAAAACTTATTCAACACTTTGCCTTTTTAAATTAATTTTCATGGGAGTGTGACTCACCTCCACATAAGAAACCCTAATTTTTTAATAATTTCGGACCATGGCCTTGTAAAATATTGTTTTCCTCTTTGCTTTTCCAGAAACCATGGGAAAATACCATGGGATGGTTTGTGGTTTGGATTATTTTAATATAAGGGGTCCCAAACCTAAATAATAAAGAATTCTCTCACCTTTCCTATATAAACCCACCCAAGCTCCCACTTCCTCCTCACTCAAAGCCCTTTAATTTCGTCCAAACTCTACCGTACTCTCTCTAGAATCCTCTCAAGGTGACCCAAGCTCCCAAGAATCCTCTCACAAGCCTCTCTCTAGCCTTTGGAAGCACACTTCCAAGTAAGGGTTTTTTCTTCCTTTCTCATTTATGTCAATTTTCTTTAAGTTGTATTGCCCTTTTAATTTCAATTATGAATGTTGGGGTATGGTTTTTCACCTCTCCCATACTGCCCTCTTATTTTTTGAATGATGGGAGACCCCTTTCTCTCTCATTAAAATCCTCCCATGTACACCCATTACTATGCCGAAATTCCAAAAGAAACCTTTTTCTCCTCTTTTATATTCAAGCAATACTTTTGTATCATGAATCTAAATTCCTTTTCAATTGTTGGGACATGTATATATATGACTTTCTTACTGTCCATTACATGTAAATATGATGACTAACCCCTTTCTCTCTCATCAACCTTTTTTATGAATTCTTATGTCACACCGTTACGCTGCCGAAATCACACCGATTTTCTAAGCCAATATCATTGTGTAGTGAATACCATGCCCATTTCTCCATCAAGGGTATTCACCTTTATGCACATTTACTTATTGATTATAATATTTCATGTATGAATTCCACATTCCTTTATCGTGGAATAAATGATTATGTTTTATGAATCCATGTTTTATGATCCATGTGGCACACTTATGCATGAAATGAAATGTTTAAGAAGGGTGCGCCCTTTATAGCGCTCCAATGCATTGGGTAAAGTATAGTATCATGATACGTCATGTGAAATGAGTGTTTACTCATGCTAAATTCAAGTGCAATGAGGGTTTACTTGTGCTTCATGTGCAACGAGGGTTTACTCATGCTTCAAGTGCAATGAGGGTTTACTAATTCTCCATGTGGAATGAGCCTTGGCTCATGCTAATTCAATGTTAAGTGTTGTTTCCACATTTCTGTGTTATGGTTATCATGCTTTGTCATTCCTTTATGTTCATGTTACTCTAATGCTCTATTGATGTTCCTATTGCCTAACATGTATTTTACTCCTCATGTTATTCATTGTGTACTCCCTTACTGGGCTTTATAGCTCACCCTTTTCTTATGCATGTCCTCAGGTTATCCCATGCAATGCTAAGTATGAAGGAATGTAGTGGTCATGTAAAGGAAGTTTTCAATGAAGATGTTGAATTTTAAGTTTAAAGTTTTTATGTAATGATCCTAAGCCCCAAAGACACTAAACCTCTCGATATTATTTGTTGTATCAAGTGAAGTTTTATGTAATAAAGCATGCTTAAGTTGTAATAAAAAGGTGGGTTGTCATAGTTCAGCTCATAGCGATCCTGTGTGGGTCAGCTCACGGAAATCCCATGTGGGTCAGCTCCTAGAGATTTTATCTGGGTCTACTCCTAGCAATCCTGTGTGGGTCAGCTCTTAGCGATCCTGTGTGGGTCAGCTCCAAGCGATCTTGTGTGGGTCATCTCCTAGCGATCCTATGTGGGTCAGGTCCTAGTGATCCTATGTGGGTCAGAACCCAGCTATCCTGTGTGGGATAGCTCCCAGAGATCCTATGTGGGTCATCTCCCAGCGATCCTGTGTGGGTCAGCTTCTTTACAGAGTAATATGATTCAGCAGTAACATCTATATATCTCTACTACTGTACTTAAGTTCTACCTGGTGTGAGCTGAGTTCGTACCTGTGTCGCACTTTCCTTTGTGTTAATACCTTGATGTCATTATTCTTGTGTGGCGTACCTATATGGTACTTGCCTTTTTGGTTTTCCTTCCTTTGTGGAATAGTTGAGATTTGGGATTTTGGGTTGGGCCCTGTATATACTCGTGATTGAGATGGGTATACTTGATAACTTAGGTATATGTATGGGCATATACCTAAGTAGGGTTGACAGTTGAATTCATGCTTTATGGTTTATCCTTTGTGGATTTATGAGTCCTTGATGGTCTCGGGGTCCCTACTGAGTATTGTTATACTCACCCCTACACGAGCTACACCTGCAATTCATTTTTTTTGGTGCAGACTACAAACAACACTGACTAAGGACGAGAGTATGAGGACTGGACGATACCTGGAGGTGGAATATACGACATGTTTGTACACAGAGGAGACGGGCGAACATGGAGTGCTAAGGAGGCAATCTGTACCAACCCTTCTGGTAGAAACCTCAGAGGATGATTCAGTTGTTATATTTCTCATTCTTCAGTTGTATTTAATTTCAGTTGTACTTGTACCTTTACTATTGTGCTTGTATTCCGACCCCTTTTACTTTCATCACTCTTTTGGTTATACAGTTTGCTTGTGTTCATGTCTTGTTGTGCACTTGTTTAAGTGAGTTCACAGGTTATAAAGGCAATGCAATCCCAGTTTTAGGGATATTCCTTTTAGTGCTAGTTGCTAGCCCCTGGCCTATGGAAGACGGGTTTGGGGTAGTCACGACACGAGCCCCAGGGGACGGGTTGTAAAATAGGACAAGGTAACTCTTATAGATACACATTAACAAACTCCAACCTAATAGGAATATAATTGAGGTCGAGTCAATCCCAAAGTAACTGAGATAAACTCACATTTCTAGTAGGAATTAAAACACATATGATGGATGCGATATCCATCTAATGTTTATATTTTTCATTATATAGATTAAATATCATAGTTTGTTTTTCAATAAAAAACCTTAATTCCATTTCCAATAAATCAATGTGGTATATATGTATATAAATCCAATACATTATAAACACAAAATAAAATTCATTTAGGGTAATAATAAAATGACTTTCAAGAATCTTATTCTCACAAACTATAACCAGAGAGGAATCATATACATGTTTTGTGCTCATCATACAATTAGGGATCTTCAATGATAATTATAAATCTATTTTTCTGGTGGAATCTTCATAACATAAAACAATTTAATATATAAATTAGTGGGTAGATTTAGAGTCAAATATAACATTATAGTTTTAGAGTGGGTGGTATGTTTTCTATTAACCGTGTTGTTATAAAACCCCTAGTTATAAATAGTATCAAAATGATATTTCTCTTTGAATATTGGGTTAATATATTTCTATAATTTATCACTATAGTTAACCTTAATATTTGATCAATTTCTAGTATAATTCATATATTCTTATAATTTAAAATGTGGGAGTGTGGGTTGTAAATTATATTGGGATCTCACTACATTCATTTCACTAAAGGTTTATTCAAACAACTTTTAAATTATTTTTCCTGATGAACATTTTTCCACACCAGAAACAGCTTTTTGTTTATTTTAGGAACACACCCAAGTTCTCCTTCCCAATGTTTTAGAAGGTAGGAGTTTGCATCTTTTTCTTCCTTCTATGTGACATATCATTAGAAAATCTATTGAATCCCATCTTCCTATTCTTATCACCAGTACTAAGAGGGTGTCTAGTATTCATTTCTATTTTTACCGCATAATGAATAATTTATTCAAGAATTTTAAAGGACCTTATGAAAAAATAATCGTTAGAGATTTTTGATTTAATATCATATATAATCATTAAAACTTACTTATAGGGTGTATGATAATACTAGTTGTGTACACCGCATGTTTTTAAAAAATTATTTATAGGTACCAAAAGATTTATCATCTGTAAACTTATGATCAAAGAATTCATACAGAATATTTGTATGAAGAATAGGAGGAAAATACTTGTTTAAAAATAAGGTATTAAAATTATCCCACTATTTGGATTTAGTTTATTCGTACACACTGATATTCTTAATAATATTACACCATTGATTCTACTGACCTCTTAATACTAGATAACCAAAATGACATTTTCATGCTCTAAAACATAGAGAATGAAAAATACCTTTTCAGTGGAATTAATCCATTTCTCAGAAACTAGTAGATCAACTAAAAACTAAAATAATGTTGTTTTTACCTAATAAATGAGTCAACAAAATATTTTTCTCTCAATTTATCATTCCAAATATCATCACGATTTAAATCTTGAGAAATATTTTTGAGAATGAAAATGATATTTTTCATTCATGATACCTTAAAGTTATATTTTTGAGGAGGAAAATCATTGGATTTCCTATCACTCAAAACATAAACATAGTTTCTCCAGGTTTTAATCATTATCTAAAAACAAATATCATACTGTAAACAACAATAATTATTTTGGGAAACTGCATGGTCATAAAAAATTAACTTATAGGATTTTCAAATCCTAAAACCTTCCTTTTTAAAATGTAAAACCTTAGGTTTATCCATGTTTATTCATAGTCCCTATATATTTAAATCGTTTATTATGGTTGAAAAAGAGTTTTTGAGTTTTTAAAATTTATTCATCAGAAGTGTCAAACCCGGGTTGCAGTAAGGCTTGCTTTTTTGAACCAAGTGATGACCAAGTCTAAATTATTAATCCAGTTTTATATTTATTTACCCTAAATACCTCTAATCTTGAGCCACATCCACTTATAGTATCATGACAAGTATGTAATTTCTTATAGACCACACAATCTATCCTTTTCAGAAACTAGTATACATTTTTCTATACTTTGAATCATCCTAAGACATATCCATAAGTATCTTTCTAAGTTTTTCCTAGCGTAGTTTACAATGGTTATCTAAACCGTTTATTTTATATGAAATTTAGAAACCCAAACTTTAGTTACATAGATTTCACATATTAATATATTAATATATATTAAATTTCACAAATACATCCCCAAGGTTCATAATGATTAATTACCATTGGAGACAAGGTATATAATCGTATTATTTAGAAAAATATCATCATTGTGTCACATAATGATCTTTAAATTTGTTAATACTAAAAAAATATCCTACCTAAAATCATTATTCAGAACATATAAATAGAAACATAATAAATGGTGATCCTATATTCTCAGAATCAGTAAACATGAGAAATATGTTTCTATAACATGATAAGAAGGTTTTTTAGACATGAGAATAACATTTAAAACCTATCCCCATCAGACCAAATCATAAAATATTATGTCATGGGATAAATATTGAAATTTTATAGAAAATAAATCATAATGGAATCAAAGAACATGATCCATCATAAAAAAACATTGAAATAAGGCTTAGATTTCTGTTATATACATAGAATTATAACATTTTAAACAAGTATAAATAGAAAATGATTATCTCATTATGTTAAGGACAATACATCTAGACCATGAACAAACTAATTAATATTGAACCAGGTTAATGTATAACCTTATAAAAATGTAATTAAGTTAATTCATAACATTATGAACATTTCATCAGTTTCATTTATAACATTGTGAACATTTCTTCATGTTCATGCATATCATTGTGAAAAAGTAATCAGGTTCACATATATTATATTTATTCATGAGTTTCACATCATTACCCATTGCACTGGAACAAGATATTGGTCCCAACCATCACATAATATATACCTATGTGTGATATAAGATCATAAAACATTCATCATAATCATAAACTATCTAGAGAAAACATAAGGATGGTATCATTGGGTCATAACTCTAGTAATGTATCAGTAACATCCAAGGATGCCATCTTGTTTGTAAAATGATTTCAAAAAATCACTCGGAATGATTCTTTGAAAAATAGACTTTCCACTATAAGAAACACATAAAATCCATTTTTAGAATCTTTTTACTGAACAAAAACTTGGAAAAATATAAATGAATATTTGAAAATGTGGGTTTCTATGATGGTTTAAATTACATACATGTTTAGAAGATGTTTTATTTTATATTTTCGACAAAACTTAAACTTGCCTTATTTTGTAAACAAATTGATTTCTCTTTTTAAAAAAAATTAGAAAATAAAACATCGAAAAAATTGATCACTAAATCCAAGGGGGAATGTTATAAAAATTTGAAAACATTTTTACAAAACAAGTGTTTATAAGAAAAAGGTTATTTGGCATAAGAGATAAAAATATCGATTAAAAACATTCTCTCGAACTATTGGGTATATAAAGAGAATAAAATGAAAGGAAAACATATATTCTCATGAAATAGCCATAGTAGAATAAAATTAATGATTTTATTGAGATATGGATCTTAATATTTCATATTCATAAGAATAAACAAAAATTATCTTTTTGAACTATGAAATTTTATCATAGAACCATTACCACTTTGGTAACATTGGATCGTAAGCACGCTGAATGAATTTATATTAAATGAAAATTATAATCTAAGAATAATAAATAAACTCATATTATTACATGTTAAAAGGGGATCTATATAATCATCATAAAATAATATGGGTTCATAATATAACATATGACTTAAATAATGTGAATTGAGAAAAAAATCCCTTACTACATCGGTAATTTTTGATCCATAAACCCTATGAAAGAGAGATCCTTAAATTGATAATTAAATCCCCAAAATTTTTGGGAAAAGAATCATAAAATAAATTCATGTGTTGTATATACACCACATAAAATAAATATGTGGTAAATATGGGATGTGTTACATATATGTAAAAAGAAATATAAAAATCCCATACCGTATGTCTTGACTTCTTTCACACACGTTCAAACATCCACTTCCTCATCATTATACTTTAGGTTGAACCTAATTCTATCCAAGATTGGGCTTATGATCTAAAAAAGGACTATATTATGTAGGGAGGGATTTAAGGATGTGATTTTGGTAGGGATTATCCATAATAATGGGTTATGAATGTGTGACGATAAGGGAAGAGGTGGTGACCTTTTATTAGTGTGGGAGGGGACACACATTTAATTTTTAAAAATAATAAAGTGTACCCACATTTTCACGTTCCACAACACCCCAAAATGTACCACTATAAAAACATATTTGTTATATGTTATATAATTGGTCTGAATATGGTTGTTGGAAATGTTTTTTGGTTATTTTACCCCTTATATTTTTATCCTAACCCCTTAAATTTTAAACTTTACCATGTTAATAAATTGTTTTACGGTTTTTACTATTAATTTTGACAAAAAATTAAATTGAAATTATTATATAATATTAATTATTCTTATTAAAAAATATGGAATCAATTTTTATTAATTAAATTCATTTAAGTGGAAAAGGGTAATTTAAAATTAATCCAAAAAATCCGACGAGAAAGAGATTTTCCTAAGGGAAAATGTTCTGAAGTATTAAAATTAATTATATCAAAATTCAATATGAAATTTATTATAATGGCCTAAATTTGATTAATAAATATATAATTGATCTTATTTTACCATTAAATTAATTTTAAAATGAAATTACCTTTATAAATTATTTAAATGAAAAGGTATTTTCAACCAAAAACTTGTATTTTTCACTATTCATGAAATTTTTTCTAAAAAATTTCTTAACAATTAACTCTAACATAATTTTGACATTTACAATTAAAAAATGTGGTTTATTTTTTCAATTAATATATAGAAACTTAGAATAGTAATTTTATTATTTTTTTAAGAAAGAAATAATATAATTTCTTTTTTAAAATAGTATTTTTGAAACAAATAAAGATATTTTCAAATATAGAATAGTTATTTTATGATTTTTTTATTTATATAAAACCATTATACATAATATTAAAAATATTTTTTAATATTCATTTTTCCTAGATTAAAATATAACTAATAATGATTATGTTTAAATAATCATATTAATAGATTGTCATGGTCTATTAAAACTTGGTGTTCTGTTTAATACATGGAATCAATGAAATTTAATTTATTCGAATAAAAATTATTTCATAAAACATCATGGTGTTTGTAACACCTTAATATTTTAAAAGTGGAAAATCATTTTCAATAGTATATATGAAATGAAAAAAGGATTATAAGATAATATAACACACCCATGATGTTTCGTTATATTTCATTTTAAATAAATTCAATCTCTTCAATAGATTATGATGCAAATAACAACTGGTTTTAAAAGAAGCATGATACTCTATTAAAATTTTATTATTTAAAAATTAACTATACAACCTAGAAGTTAAGATGGTGGTTACGAATAAAAATATATAAATTTTGAAAATTATATTATTTATACTTGTTATCTAAATATTAGAAATAAAATAATAACCATCTGAAAGAAAAATAAATATTTTCTAAAAAAACAGTATATTATAAAAGGTGGGTTAGTCACAAATTGAAATAATAATTTAAAAATAATCGTTAAAAATTATTAAGAATTTATTTTAAAAATTTAAAATTAATTTTTATTTCATTATATCATTATTATCTTATGATAAATTTTTGGGATTTTTTTAGAAAATAATATTTTTTCACCGAATAGTGGAAATGCATATTTTTAAAACTTATCATTTATTTTTAATAAATTAAAATAAATTATTAAATTAATATTATATAGAATTAAAATAATAATTATTCAATTATATAAAATCCCAATATTTATATTAAAATCATCCTTGTACTACATTTTTGTTTAATTTTATTTTTAGGCCCTAAAAAACATTTTTTGAAAACTATTTTAAAGTGTATATTGTTTATCCATTTAAAATAATTAAAATAAACCATAATGAGGAATTTTTAAAATTATATTTATTGATTATATATATTTATTTTATTTCATATAATTTTTATTATTATTTATAAGGTAATATGAGATCATCTTTTCCCAAAAAAATTCATTTCTTCAAAAACTAATTTTTCCTAGATGAATGAAATTTTAATATTAAATTAAACCATGTCACTTATATTACATGAATGTGTAAAATAGATTAAATATTTTAAATAATAATAATTTATATGATCCAATTAGGTGAAAATAAATTTTTACCATAATTAACAGTGAAAATAGAAAAAAACATTCCCACAGTTAAGGTAAAACAGGTTTACCTAATGTTAATATCAAAATATAAGGATTTAAAAGAATAAAAACATGTATAATAAATATTCAAAAATTTATATGTTGATAATAAATATTATAGGGTTTTACGTTAGTTCATTTTAGAATGCCATGGCATGGGAAAAACAAAGGTACATCTTTTTTAAAAAAAATTACTTGTGTCCTATTCACCTCATTTATAAAAAGACACCCTTATCCCTATCATATTAACATAACCAAAGCACATTTATTAGGAAAATAAATAACAAAATTACTTATCAAATTCTATCCCCAAATTTTATAATCCTTGGTTTGGTCAAAAATCTAACTGAGGATGGATTTTGGTGCAACCCAAAAGAAGTTGTCCAAAGAAGAGGTAACGTCCTTAGCCAATAATTTTATTTCCTTTTTTACATCCTGTCATCAAAATATTATTAAAATATTTTTATATATATCATAATTATCTTTTATATACATAGTTTTTAAGTTAATTACGTACAATAGTCTCCTCCCCCTCAAATTGGAAATGAATCCGTTAATGGTGTGTACGACGGTCTATCGCCTCGTGACCAAACATAATTCATTTTCCTTCATGGATTCTCATGAATGAATATAATTATGTATAATATATATATATATATATATATATTATTTATGATAAAATCATATTTGTTTAATTTTAATATAACATATTATTTCTCACTTCTCATTTCGTAGGAAATACGACAATTCATCTCGTGTGTATGGCAGACTACCGCCTCACGTAGTAATGTGATTCATTTTGGCATACAATTTTCCTAGATGGTAGTAAAGATTAATATGATGTTATTATATTATATTCATAAAATATTCATTATTCTATTAAGTAAACATATTATATATTCTCTTACTTTACTATTTATTGAATAAATTATATCTTCGTTCTGGTGTATGGTTGACTATTGCCTCACAAAGTGATGCAATTATTGTTTCACTAATGATATAAATGGAAGGTAAAAAATAATATTTTTAAATAATGTATTTGATATATATATGATTATTTTGATTATAAAAAATTACCAGATAACCCATTTAAAATTTCACCCATTACAAAAATTTTAATGTCACTCATGTATAAGTATGTCGTACCTTCTCCACGAAACAATAATATTTTCTCTCCATGTTAAAAATTATATAATTATTATAAATATGTATCTAATGAAAAAAAATATTATTTATACCATTAATATCATAATGTATATCATGAAACAGTAACCTAATTTGATGATATAGAACATTAAAGATAGAATATGTTCGAGAAAACAAGGCAATTATCACCCAAAACAATGGTGAAAATGAATGATTATTAATGAATGGGTAATAAAATGTTATAAAAGGATCAGAGATGTTATTACAAATAATAATATGATAATTTTATATATTAATAATTTATTTGAATCCACAATAAAAAATTTTAATGATCACTTAGAGAAAGGGAAGCATGATGTAAGTGTTTTCCTATCTCTATTTCTATTCACTGGGTAATGCATGAACGTCATTGATTAAATTATGCCAAAATTATTTATGAAATTAATTTTGAATAATTTACATATTATTTATACTTTTATTTGTGTGGATATAATTTTTTACTCATAATAACCCAATTTATTAACATTAACCTCAAGTATACATACATTTGAGGGGTTTCCTCTCAAAATTCATTCATTGAGACACATTTTTAGGCACCTAATTTATAAATAATCCTTTATAATTCATGTTATTTCAAGTTAAAATTCATCTATTCAATTCATGGTAAGTTAGTATTCAAAATTATGCATAGTGATAAGTGTTTATGTTTCAGTCTAATTTTAATCATGGTTATATATGATTAATAATCCATTGAATGAAATTATTTTATCATTGTATAATAAAAAAATTTATTTTTATTATATTTGGGTTATAAAGGTTGTTTTTAATTAATAGTAATATTTTACTCTCTTTGTCTCTTAAAATTATTGAGAAAATGTTTTTACAAAAATTGAACATTATTTTTCTCTTCAGTCGAAAATTATTTGTCTTCTAAATCCATGTTTTCAAATAATGTTTTCAAAAATGTTTTATAATGATTGTTTAAATCTATTTTAACCCTTATTGTTTCTAAAACATAATATTTAAAGTAATATTCATATATTTCTTAAAAAATGAACTTTTTGACTGTTCGTACAACAATTTGGAAGGAATCCTTATTTATTTAACTATTTTGACATGAATATAACTCTTATTCCATCATGGACACTCAATGATTATATGATTAATTTTTTATGTTTCAAATGTAATTTTCAAAAAGTTATTTATGTAATAACTGATAAATCGTTATACATTAAGAAAATATTTTCAAAATAGAAGAGAAATTTTCATCAAAAAATGTTTAAATTAATGTTTCAAAATCATTTTTCATCTTCGATGAGACCCATTGGCATTACTAAAATTAAAAACGGTGTTATCCTCAAGATTTTTTTATATTTTTTAAATTTTTTTAATAATTTTTTTTTTGTATTGTGCAATTATTATAAATAATATAAATATAAATATAAATATATTTATCTCACATACATACCCTATTAATTCTATATTACTTTAATGGGGGTAATACATTCCCCTTAACCATTTCTCAAATTAATTTTTAATAAAATTTAATATGAAAATGATATAAATAAATATTATTCAACCTATTTTAATTCAATGAGTAATTATTAAGTTATGATATATGATTTATTTTATTTATTTTGATCACATATATCATAAAAAATTTATGTTGGGTGTACCAAATAGTTCTCTATTGATTTGGGTAAATTTTTAGTATCACACGACATCATGTATGGGATTATAGTGTAAACATAATCCATTATGTGATGTTGTGTGACATGTTATTTGGCCTAGGTAGTTAACATTGACTCCTTTTTATATCGTGTGATATGGTGCTACAAAATTTTCTATATTTCCATGTTCTTTTTATACTATGTTAATTATGTTATGATTCCATGGGATTACCCATGATAATACAATTTTTCAATATCATGGTATATCTTTGACTCACACATTTTGTTTTTTTATCATGTTTATTATCTTTATATGATTTTTTTCTCACCCTTTTCTTTCTGTATTCCACAAGTTATCCCATTCAGATTTATGAGCTCGAGTGGATTTTTAGAGATCACTATGGAAAATAGAATAAGTATTCTCCGTTTTATTTATTATGAACAAACTCTTTTATATAAAATAAACCATTATGATCCTTATATTGTATTAATGTAAATTTATGTTTAAGAATCATGTATAAATATGTGTAAAATGATTGTGTCATCATAGTTGGTATCAAATGATATGTTTTACTAATATTTGGATATTAGGATGAGTAAACTATCATGTGATCCCTAGGGAGAGGCCTTAGGGTATGTCAAGAGATATGTCTAAGAATACCTCTATGTATAAGGATGAGGATCATTATATTTATAAGAAAGTATCTAGAAATTTTTTAATGTATAGATTGAGTTATTTCAAAGAAATTATATCCTTTTATAGATACTATATGTGGACATGGATCTGCCACATAGGCACACAGGGGTTATAAATATGAACGGGTTCATTTATATGGATTCTATTATAACCTGGTGCATGAATAAAGCACTTTTTGTACACCTAGTTTAACACTTCTCAGGGATAGGCTTATGAAATTTAAAAAAAATCCTTATGAACCATCATTATTTTTTTTAATAATTAACATGAATGAACACATCTAAACCTAAAATGACCTATATTGAAATAAATGTGTTATGAATTTTACATATTATAAATATATTTTCTACATTACATTGCTTCACATGATGAATATTATTTTTCACACTACAATTTATGGTTTTAGTCAATGGCTACCACAAAGAGGAAGTATGTTTGTACTAAATATAACTGAAAATTTGGTTATTATAAGAAACCAATATGGATGATTACTAAAGAAAATGATATATTGATTTTTCATAATCATATATTGTGATATATGATTATCAATGTCAATTTTAGTGATATTCCTAAAATGTCAAACAATAGGAGGGCGTATATTTATGAATGTTTTAGGGGTAATGAACATAGAATAAAAAAGATTCATATGCATACATTTCAAGAATTTAGGATGAAGCACCAAGAAGAATATATCAAATAATGGGGAATATGTTATCCTTGTGGAAATTAAAGTCAAAGAGTGATGAATTTCCATGGAATTTGATGTATTATATGTGCTGAACATGTTAACTAATTGATTTAGTGCTCTAAACTATGGTTTAGACCATAGTCTAAGGAATCACCTATATTAAATCATTGTTTTAAAATGGATTCAGAATTTATATATCATAATTCAATAATTATGTTATAGAATTATTTTTACTTATGGTATTTTGGTTATATGAATTATGTAACATCTACGGATAGTGTTAATTTTTGATGAATATATTTATCTGGGTAATAATACCTTAATAGTTATAGATATCATTATTGGTTTATGAGAAAAGTTTTGATCATAAGTTTAATGTCATAAGAAACTCTATTTAGCTTTTATGTAAATTAAATTTTAGGTGACTAATGATATTTATGATATATTTAATTGTGTTAAGGAATATATAACCTTTTTTAATGTAAAGGCTTATTTTATAAGAAAAACATTATGTTTATGGAGTGTAAGATGATGGTTTTAAAAGATAACCCTTAGGGAATGGATTATGTTTAAATGTAGTAGTTACAAATACGGTGTTAGAGATTAATAAAATATATGGGAATACATGTGCTATGAATTTTGATTTTAGTAAAGAGAAGAGTAATATTGTTTTTTTCTTTTAGAAATTACATGATAAGTTAGAATATTATTTTATTGATCCAGGAAGAATTAATACATATTTGATTCATATAGTTTGGACAAAATATGAGATTATTTTTAGAAATTAATCATGGATGAAACTGCATTTTTCAGTATATTTTTTATGTTATTTGTTTGGATGTAAAATGGATCCCTCAACTCTAGGGAAGTGATCTTGAAAAATAATCCAATTACCTTAATTTTTATAGAATAAAATATCCTTTTAAGTCATTAATTATTTATTTTTTGATCCCCTTAACATTTTATTAATTATTTACTTTAATTTTATTAATAATCTCTATCACTCTCTATAAATTTTTGAGCTTTATTATCCTCTTCCGTGTCTATGTTTTCAAATCACACCAATATTATTCTATATAGAAACTAGATAACGTGTTATTATAGTTAACCATAATAAAAAAGATTTTCAGTTATCATGTTGAAGTTTTATTGACCCATTTCTCTACGTTGTATTCCCGTAAAAGCATTTTCAAAGGTCAAACCCTTGATTACTAAGATAAAGATTTAATTGTGAGGATGAAATTTATTTAAGGGGGAGGAATTTAAACCATGAGATTTTAGTATAAAAATTATGTTTAATAGAGTTTATTACTGGAAAAACCAATATTATAAGATGATTTAAAACCCAAATAATTTATAATACATCTATTTTTAAAAAAACTAAATGTCTTCAATATATAGTGATGCGTGGAACACAAGATTTAAACAAAATGTGATACTCAATTAAAATATTGTTATTTAAACATGACCATTATAACCTATCATTTATGGTTGTGGTTATACATAGGAGTAACTGAATTATACAAAGTATATGCTTTATACATGTTATCTCCTTATTAGATATAAAATAATAACCTTTTTAAAAAAATATATACTTTCTAAAAAATGTCACTTTTCAAAATGGTTGTTTAGTCACTCTATCCATACATAAATTTAAATAAAATTTTACCATTTATATTAAATTTATTTTAAAAAATTAATATAACTTTTTAAATCATCATATCATTAATATATTATGCTGCAATTTTGTTTTTTTTGTAAAATATTAATTTTTCTATGAATACTGTAAAACTACAATGAATATAAAATTTTCACATATTTTAAAAAAATTATGTCCCACCAATTTTTAAATTTATTTTTATTTATCATATATATTATATATTAAAATGGAATCCAATTAATTAAATTTAATTATAATTTATACTATATTTTATTATAAGATTATTTTTAGGAATTAAAATTTTTTCTTTCTAAAAACTGTTTTAAGGTGTATAATGTTTACCATATTGAAAGAATAAACATAACCCAAAATATTGAATTAATTGAATTATATTTATATGATATATATATTTATTTATTAAGAAAAATTAATATAATTATAATTTCATTTCCAATAGTTAATATCAGATCATCTTTTCCTTAAAAATGTATTTCTAGAAAAACTTTTTTTTCGACACATATACAAGTTCAATCTTAAATTGAATTATTCAAATTATTTGAGATTAATTTTTAAAAATAGAATCTATGTTTTTAATATTCATACTTTATATTATATAATTTTTTCATCTTAATTTATTACCTTAATGTACAGTGAATACACAAAAAGATATTTAACGTGGTTATGGTAAAAACTGGATTACCATGGGGTTAAACTAAAACTATAATCACTAAAAATGATCCAAAATATCTATAATGAATATTTTATAATCATATATAAACATTATATATTATATGGTTCTAAAATAGTCAATTTTAGAGCCTTTTTCATTGTTTAAATTTGGGGACACCTTTTTTATTTTTAAAAATTAAAAGTATTATACTGACCTTGCTTATAATATTCAATCCCCTATGTTATACTATTCACTCTTAAAGAACTTTTTATTCCTCCAATAGCTACCCAAATTACACAAAATATTACCTCAAATATATTTTTTTGTCATACAACTCACATATAAAGGCATATGGTGCAAACCAAAAGATGTTTTCTGAAGAACATGTAAGGTCTTTAACTGAGAATTTTATTTTATTTCTTCCTCAAAATAATCATAATATTATTAAAAAAATATTATATAATAACATAATTATATTATATATACTGATTGGTTTTTTTTGTTAAGTTGATTAAAAACAAACATTTCCTGATCCCTAAAATGGGAGGTGAAACTGTTGATTATGTGTATTACATTATTCTACCTTGCGAACTGATGTAATTCTTTTTCCATCATTGCTTACCAAAGATGGATATAATGATGTATATAATTAGCATATATGATATTTATGAAATAATTGTACATATTTGACTATAATATCACATATACCTTCTCATCTTCCATTCTTCATGAAATACGATAATGTCGCTCATGTGTATGGTGGACTACCATCTAGTGAAGCAATTACACATTACAAAAATGTAATATACGTTAATTATATTTTAGTATATGATAATAATTTAATATTAATAATTATTTAAAATAAATATACCATATAATTTCTTACCTTTCTATCCATTGAATAAATGAAGACATCATTTGTGTGTACGACAGACTACCACCTCGGGAAGTGATGTGATTCACTTTTCAGAAATCAATTTTTAGTAGTGTAACAAAGGATAATTTTAATGAATATATATTTTATATGTAAAATTATATTGATTATTTAAAATTAATTTAAAATCAACCTTTTTATTAATTCAATCTTTATGAAAATGATAATGTTGATCGTGTGTACGTATGGCATGTTGTCTCCATTGAGAAATGTGATTAGTTCTCCATGTTCAAAATTAAATAATGATACTAATGATAAAAATAATGAAAAGAATATATATTTATGAAACTATTATAATATATATTTGGTTTAATAAATAAAATATATTCAATTTATGGTACTTTAATGATGAAACACACAAGATAAAATAATGTAATTAACACCTAAGTCTATAGTGATAATGAAACATTATTAACATACAAGTTATAATATGTTGTAAAAGGATAATTTATGATATCATAAATAATAATAATATTATGTTATAATTTAATATCATTTTTCAAACAACTATATCAGAGTTTGAAGAGAACACAACTAAAGGGTAGCTTGAGGTAAGGGTTTTCATATCTCAATTTCCATTCATTGGGTTATACATATACATAAATAATTATAAAATTATAGAATTATATTTGAAATATATTTTGAAAAATTTAAGTTTTAAATAAAATTTTATTTATTTTTATATATTTTTTTTACACATAATCAATAAATTTATTTACTCTCACCTCCGAGATATGAACATTTTAGTGGGGTCGTCTCAAATATCCTTCTTAGAGACACATGTTATTTTATGAACACAATTTATTATGAATGGTGTTCATACTTAAAAATTACCCAATATATAATAAATCATTCATAATTCATGATATTTTAAGTTAAAATTTATCTATTTAATTCCTAAGTTGTTATGATCCAAATTCCACCAAACTGGTAATGGTTTAAATTCAATTTCATATTAGTAAGTATTTTTATGCTTGAATTTAAATTAAAGTATGTTGTTTGATCATTTTCAAATAAAAGTCTTTAGTTTTTTCTAATATGGTTATTAATGATGTTTTCATGTAATATTATCCTTTTCATTTATTTGGTACATAAAATTACTGTGAAAATATTATTAATGAAATAAAATTTTATTTTTATCTTTGGTCTAAAAACAATAATGTTCCAAATATATGTTTTCTAAAAAATATTTCAATTTTTTTACTATAATATTATAAATATCAATTTTATCCTTAATTGGATTTTTAAAAAAATATTTATATGGAATCATCGAGTATTTTCCTAAACAAGGAACCTTTTGACATTTACTAAAAAAAGTGAATGGAATCTTTGTTCATTTAATGTATTCGACCTGAATGTAACTCTTTCCCCATCATGAAAACACAATGATTAAAATATTAATTTTTATGTTTTCACGTTTATATAAAAACATATTTCACTTTTTTTAATGTTTTATATTTTAAATAATTATTTCCAAAAAATGAAATGACATTATACACACAATATTTTCAATAAGATCTTTCAAAATCATTTTACATCAATGATGACAACCTTTGATGTCACTCAAACTAAAATATTTAATATTCTTAATAGTGATTTTATTATTTTTAAAGTATTTAAATTGATAACAACAACCTTTTCTATTACTGATTTCTAATAAATTATATATATATGTCTCTCAGATATATACCATGTCTATTCCCCATTTCTTTTATGGGAGTGATACTTTCCTTATGATAATTTCTCAAATGCCCTCATTAGAAATTTTCTTTGAAAATGATATCATATATGATTATTAATTCCATTTTCTTTCAATGTGTAATTCTTATGTTATAACTTATGATTTATTTTTTTATGTGGTACACATAGATCCTGAACATGGTATGATGTAAGATCCCAAATAGTGATTTAATTCATTTTCTTTTCTTTATTCTCATGAGACATCATGTACATGATTTTAGAGTAAAAGTAATCCATTTTGGGAATTTTTCTACCATGTGATATTTTTTAGGTAGTTATCCCCAACTCCTGTCTAGTTCATTTTATATATTGATGCCAAATTTCCTATATTTCCCAGATCTTATGATACCATGTTCAGTATGTTATGCTACCATGTGATTAATCACGTGCCTAATATTTTATGACATCATGTTATATATTTGATTCACATATTATGTTTCTCTATTATTTTTATTTCATTAATAGTATTTTTCGCTCACCCATTTCATTACATATTTCCCAGGTTTTATAATTAATATAAAGGGAATCTAATGGATTTTATGATATCAATATGTAAAATTAAATTGGGATTCCATGTTTGATTTATTAAGAACCTAGTCTAATATTAATTATTTGGTAATATTTTATATATAATATATTATGATGTGGAATGGTTTATCATCTTCAATTGTACTAGAAACAGATACTTAGATTTCTTCCAAATTTTGGAAGGGTTTCTAGAAGGATATGGGTACTTATATCTCAATCTGTACGGTTTTCCAACCACAAGCATATAGGAAAAAATAGCATGAAATTCTGATCTTAGTGGATATACATCATTCTTTCATTTATAATTTCAGAGGATATTATGATATCTATATATAATTTCATGAGTTTTATTATAATAATAGTTACTATCCATATATAAAAATGGATCTTTTGAATGGTATCCCATGTAAATATATTATTTATTATCCAAAGGATGGTGATGATTCTCTAATGGGACCTAGAATTGTGTAGGATACATTAGTGAAGATTCAAGTCGTATGATGGTGAGGACTTAGATTTACAATCAGTATTACTTATACTCCTAGAACCATCCATTGGAATCCATTATTGGAGACTAAAGTTTCTTCAAATTATGTCCCTGGATGGGAAACCATAGGCTTATGAAATAGGTTATGTGGGCTTCAATATATGTTAGACCATTTATGATCATTAAGATGGTTTTTACAGTGGCCTATAAATTGAAATTACCAAATCATTTGATTTATATTAATGATAAATTCCATATATCTAAACTTATAAAATATCATCAGAATCCTTATCAATTTATTAAATGAGAGGAAATTTCCTTAGTAACAAATGTGTTTATTATTGAGGTGCCAATGTAAACTATTTATCTCTATTATATTGTAATATATATAAAATATATTCATTTCTTCCAATTATATAGTATCACAGAATGGATTTTCATGACACACAGGACATTGAATCATTGATGTGAGAGAAATGAACTCATCTATTTTTGGATCAACATAACATGACTCATAAATCTATTTTTATAATGATTTATAGTGGGGAGAATTTTATATAATGCCATCAATATATAGTATTGTCATTATTTTATTTATAGAATCTATTTATTAATGCATTTACTAGGTTGTTTTAGGTGAATTTTTGGAGTTTTAGAGTCTTTTGTGCCCTCAAACTATTGGAATATGGTTATAAAAAACAACATGGGTCATCCTAGGAAACCATGAATCAAATTTTGGAGGGCCAAATTAGGGTTCACAGTTTGCAGACGATGAGGAAAAACCATTTCTACTACTCATTAAACATTGAAAAATGATATTGAGTATTTTCAAATATACGGATCAAAATATTTTAAATAATGGGATAAATAATGAAGTTTCTCTAGTATCATAAAAAGGGTAAGAGTGTGGGTGCATTATTTTCAAAAACGTGGGACCAAACCATATAAAATTAAAAATATTAAACTAAAATTTTCCTTCAAGACTCAAAACAACACCATTTAACCTCATTGTTATTTCAATTTATTAGGATCCTAGAATTGGAACCACATACTTGATATTCTATAGAAAATTTTCTTCTCTGTGATTTCTGTTTTTTAATCCTAGGGTGTTGGATATATATTTTTATATTTATGGATATATTTTTCATCATTGTTCTCTTTAATTCTAGATAAAACCTATTTCACGTTATATAAATCTTATATAATTTGTTTATTTACCAAATATATGGTTTTATTGATGATGTAATGATGCTTCAATTTAATCATTCATTGAAAGGTAATAAATTCATTGTACGTAGGTTAATTTCTATTGGAATAATTTATATTTTCATGGTATGTGGTCTATGTACCCACTCCACTAACCTTGGGATTTTTTAATCTAAATTTATTGGTTTGGGATTCATGGTTTACGATTTTATATTTATTATTATAACCCATCATATCATTAAGTGTGTGGATTCCTCAGAATTGTTTTAGAACTAGGTGTTTGAGGTGAGTTGTTTCATCTAAATTCAATGTTTAATGAAATAAAAATGATCACTTATTTCAAAAAATAATTTATATGTTATTGATGATACTGTAAATAATTTATTGAAAATATTATGTGGTGTTTTTTGAGATAAAATGGTTTCAAAAATATTATTTGATATATAAATGTTGATTTTAATGTATCATTTTATTATTTATGAAAAATTGATTCTAAATCAGTGTTTTACTGTGAAAAATATTTTTTTGGATTGATTATTGAAATGTGTTATGTACTTCAGAAATAATTTGAAATGGTTATAATATAAGATCATGGAGTACTTAAGTGTGCGTTGTACAAGGAAAATTTTCCATAACTTGTAAGGTGGTTCACATATTGGGGTGTTCTACTACTCTTTAGCTCATCAAGACTATGACTGGTTTACAAGACATCATTAAGGGGTTTACACATTAGGGTGTTTCTTTTCCCATTATGTCAAGATGTTATAGACTTTTTGAGTGCACTAGTCATTATTTATTACATGGGGTGAGGATCCTAGCTATCTCGGACCTATCACATCCTAGGGGTACTTCCCATTATGATTTTATTTGATGTGTATTTAAGAAACTTGTTTAAAAATGATATATAGATAATCATTAATTGAATTGAAAACAATTTTAGATGAATTTTTTTATAAATTGTTTAAAAGGATTGTTTTTATATTTTTGGATTTTTTTAATGTTGTATATCATGCCTTGTTATCTTTTAAAATGACCATATTTGAATATGTTAAAAATGACTACATTTGGAACACTTAGAAGTGTCCCACTAAGATGGCTTTAATCACATCCTATACACACCATTAGGTGTCTATAAACCATGTTTTTTATAATGTATGAAAGGGGAAGGATTCATAGTGAGGAATCTTGTGTATGAGTTAGCTAGGTTTGGGAATTTAGTGGTGATTTGGTTGGATTTTCCCACATTAAAAATATAGTTATTGATTTTTATATTTGGTAATTTGGTATCCCTTTCACCGTGAACTTGGATATTGGTTTTCGTTTTTATTTATGTGTCACTTTTCAATCGTTTGATTATGTTATAGATTTATGTCCATAATTAAAAAATATGTCTCAGTAGTTATCGTATCTAGTTGGGATAATTCATTGCAAAGATTATTCTTGTTTCCCTGGTGCTAGTTACTAGCCCATGGTTATAAAGAATTCCCTTTAAGATTGTTGCAGATCATTTTAAAACCTAGATTTATGGGTTCTCCTGGATGGTTTGTGACATCCCATACTCTCCTATATTCAAATAAGACATCTTTGTCATGTAGATGATGAATGGTTTGTCTCACGTGGAAAGAATAAATATGAGACTAGATCTCAATCATGTCATATGTATCTCGGTAGATATCATAGAAACGAATCTAGTGAACACGATGTAAAATATTTCCCCATTAATATAAAGAATATGAATAAAGTTAGTTACATCCCCTATTAAATAGTATATTAATCGCAATCATCATCACACTTGTTTCTAAAAAATAATGACTCCTGAATGTGATATGTGATGAGTCCCCACCACTAAAAATAAACGAATAGGTGGGGTGAAATGATGTCATTTATTTTAATATCCCTAGATATATTCATATGAAAACTTCATCCACTTATTCCCATATTATGGACACAACATTCCCTAATGCTTCTAAGAAACCTCTATAATTTCCCTAATTGAGTATATATTGTGGTAGTTTTTAATTAATGATTCAATTTGTATGAGTAGAAACATGTCTTTGTAACCAGATAGATGTCTTGAGATGATGTTGAATCCATGGGACCTTGTCGGAGGGACAAAAAATAGATATCTAAATGAGGAAAGATCTTCTTTCCATTATATCCAACAACATTTAATATCTGTCACTGGAACATAACAATTATACATTGGATTAATTGAGGAGGTGCATGAGTTTTCAGAAGGTAATGTTCTAATTTTTAACCAAGATTCATTGATTATTGACCCTCTATTCAATACCACCTTTAATTTAGGGATACCCAACTGATATATGAATTGATTGAAACCACGTACTCTTAGTCTACATGAACCTAATACTATGGGAAATCCATTATATGAAATTAAGGGGTGAATTCTACAATAACTGCAATTTCAAAAACTACCATTATTTCCATGGTGTAGTCTAAATTTGTTATAATACTTATATTGAATCCAAACCCACACATTTGGTGTGCTGAGTATGCTCTCCAAACCGATGATGCCATCAACCAGCACCATGTATGCCCTCCACATGATTAATATTTTCATCCTCTAAAGATATTTTCATTGGAGAAGTAGTTACTCACCATTACATAATCCCACTACAAAATTCCAATGAAAATTCCATTTGTAATTATCCACATGACATATAGAATAATTCACACAAGGAACTCCCATAGTAGAACCAAAATGTAAAAAGGGGAATAATTGGTGGCTTACATTCAATAATTAAGGATTATCGATTACTAAAGATCACGTGGAGAAATTTATTACTCCCCCACTATAACCCTTAGATAAAACAACATAGTGGCTGATGTGGCTTTATTTTGAAACAATTTTGAACCAATACTTAATTAAAGTAATTATGTTTTATTATTAAATTTATGTTGAAATAATTATAAATGATTTTGAATTTAATAATACCTTAATTTTAAATTAATATGGGTATTTAACATTCTAATTATTGTTATTTTGGTCAATGGATATATTAATTATTCATTTTTTAAAAACCATAATTTATTTATTTTTATTTAATTTTAATTTTTTCTATTTTAAAATATTAATCTTCAATATTTAATTTTAACATTTCTCTTAATTAATTAAATCTATATTTTTTTTATTAGAAACAATTAATCTATATTTTATTATTTTTAATTTAATTTTTATTTTCTTTGGTTTTAATTTTTAATTAATTAGTTAATTGATTTAATTTTTTTTAATTGAATGACACAAATTTTTTAGTATTTTTATAATTTGTAATTGGTTACTTAATTAATTAATTAATTATTATTTATTTAATTATTTAATATC
Source organism: Viscum album (assembly GCA_963277665.1). Taxonomy (NCBI): domain Eukaryota; kingdom Viridiplantae; phylum Streptophyta; class Magnoliopsida; order Santalales; family Viscaceae; genus Viscum; species Viscum album. The sequence continues at coordinate 80,386,990 of OY728157.1, forward strand.
TTTTTATTATTTATCAATTTAATAATTACTGTTTATATAACATCCTTGATTTTTTTTATTTTCTCTCGTCTCGATGTTTAAATTATTTCACATTATTTTTTTTCAAGTATATATATATTAATTATTATATATTTATCATTTAATTTATTTATTATAATAATTTAATATCTTTTACCAATAAATTATATTTATTTTATAATTTTAATAATTTTATAAATTAATTAATTAATTAATTACTTAATAAAATTAAATCATGTTAATTTTTAATCATTTATTATTTTAGAAAAAATATTTTTATAGAATTTATTTGATCTAAATGTTTAATTTTGTTTTATATTATATTTAAAAAGACTTTTTATTTTATTCATTATTATATATTTAATTTATTTAATTTTCAGCATTTTTTGATGCAAAGCTGATGTGTCTAATTTTCTAGATTACTATAATGGCATTACAATGAATCCAATTCATTGTTCTGATCGCAAATCCATTTTCTAGAATATACATATTTCACATAGACAAATATTGAAGGGGCACATATCCAATTTCACCAGATTATATTACATGTCCTATTCCAAATTATTCATGTAGAAGAATCTAGAAACCAAGAACCACCTAAGAAAATTAGTATATAAGAAGAAATAGTTTTCAAGTTTGATGAACTGGGTTTTTCAATGGGGATAAAATGATGATTGAAACTAGAATCTAATCCCACAATTAATCGTGTTAAAGAGAGGGATCTTGATCCCATTGAATCCAAAACAATTTCCTCCCAATCCACTATAATGTAACCAAAGATGAAATTAGTGGGGAATAAAATTGATGTCTTAATTGAAGGTGAACAGAGATGAACATGAATATGTATTTACATTCTATTATGAACTCGCATAACTAGATAAGAAGAAGATTGAAAGTCATAGAATTCATTGAATCTCCCTGACATTATTTGAGATGATGAATGGTGTATCCATTGAGAACTAAGTTCTTTTACATATTCATAAGTGAGGAATAAGGTTTTTGAAATCATGATTTCTTGCTCGGTGGAGGTTTTTTCCAATCGAGGAAAACTACGTGTTGAAATATAAGAATAAAGTTGAAGAAGATTTTTACACCACCATTGAGGAAGAAAATGGATATTTCACTCTTTATGGAGCATGATTTAACCATACTGTAACCAAATTCAACTTTGAAGGAGGACTATTTGACAGAGAATATGAATTCACACCTGACTGGAAATGATTTTTTAAATTTCTATGAACTATAAAAATTAAATGTATAAGAATAAGTTGACCGAATGGTGAATCCATTAAATTGGGCCAATGACAATTAATGATTTCATACTCAACTATGAATTATTTAGAAATAAATGAAGGATATTGGTGCTTCTCATGTTTGAATATGGTTCATCCGAACCAAAAGCAAGTCCTTATCGAATACAAGGACAAAAAATTTCATCCCTTTAGGATAATGGTGGATTGTGTTAAAATATGTGATTTATTCCTTAGATGAGGATAATATCATACATCAAATATGGCTGGGTTCTTGTGAAGTGGGTCAAAAATTCATTACTAGATTACAATGAGTGTCTAACCAATATTTTAAAAGGTTCCACAACATGATGTATTGATTTAAAATTTTAGATCATTTTTTTGAGTTATGTGATTTTCTTACATGTATTATTTGATGTAATGGGGCTCATAGTTTCCCAATTGTGAAGATGACTATTTAAATAGTATAAATCACCAAGTGTTCAATAATTTTTTTTCATGAATGTGTTATCTTTGATAACTAGTGAAATATGGACAAAATATATTACAATGAATGTTCTTGATCACTAGTTTGTATTTTAGGAAGTGGGAGGTTGAGATTGTTATTATTTTGGCCAATATATTAAATAGAATTAATTAACTATGTCGCATAAATGAAATTTACCATGGAAGTGGTAGAGGGTTGACAGATAGATTTTGGAAATCATTAATAGTATGCTTTTATAAGGGGGATTTATTTCTTCATTATTTTAGTTTTTTAATATAGTTTTCATTAATAGATAAGTTAAAAAAAGAAACATATAAGGAAAATTATAGTAGGAAAATGAAATGTACCTGTAAGATTAGAAAAATAATTCAGTGATTCTGAGAGAATAATAAAATGGAATTGATTTGGGATATTGAAAAATATTAATATATAGAAGAAAATAATAATATAAAAATATTTTATGACGAAGTAAGTAGATTTATAGAGATAAAATGAGATATTTTCTAGTGATATGATTGAGGATATGCTAACGATCATGTAAATTAAGGTTGAAGAACATTATAATTCCTCTTACATAATTGTATATGTTTCTACTGGCCTTACCTGGAGAATTTTATGGGAGATAATTTATGAGTTTTTATCTTTTCTTTTTTCTAGCTGTAATCACCTACCATGATTTTATTTACAAAACAATTTATTGATGTTCAATGATCAATTTATCTATAATTATGTTTTTTCTGTTCCATTATTTGATTGACATATATATGATAATCTCATGCTGTTCATCATGTGAATATTATTGGTTCATCTTGGTTGGGTGTTTGTCAGTCAGCTATCATTTTTGAGGATTTTAAATACTCGAATGATAATTGCGATCTTATTTGGAGTTTATTCTGTCATGGTTTTTGGAAATTGTTTAATAATTTGACAAACTCTTAATGAGTGGAGTTCGATTACTAGGATCCTAATAATTTTTATTGAATTTTAAAACAATATTAGATAAAATATTAGTGATCACAAAATGTGTATTGATTTGTTTTACTGACAAAAACATTTCTAAGTAACCCAGAATTGATAATATGGAAGAATCACTAAGAATATCCACTATTATAATTCTTAATTCTATACACTTTTCATTTAGTTTGGATTGATTAGTCTTATATTTATATCATTTATTCTTGGATAATATGAGTAGTTTCTTTAATGTATTAGAAACCCCCTTATAAATATAATAATAAAAAATATTGATAATAAAATCGTGACAAAGTAACACCTTAGGTGTTGTCTTGTTTGAAGACCAACCTTGGTGCTATTGTACCATAATAATTTGGAGAATTACAATTTTCAAGTATGAGGTAAAAATTAAATACAAAACATAACTCTTTAATTGGTTACATTTATAGAGTGTCATCAATAGAGTATCTCAAAAATACGAACATGGATATAAAAGGAAACTAAAAAACCAATAAGAAATAATGGAATCAAACCATCCCATGGAAGATTTAGACAGATATGTTTCCTCCAATTCTGGGAGGATATTAAACATATTAAAAGAAAATTATCTAAAAATAATTTGGAAGAAAATAAGAAATATTTAAATACAAAATAATTTGAATATTTAGTGAAGGAAATAAAATAACTTTAAAATTTTCCCCCTCATTTCAATGTTGGAGAGATTACATTTTTATCATTTAAAGAGGAAATACATGGAGTTGAGGTGAAAAAAAATTAAAACTCACGTCCCTATATGAATTATTTTCTAAATTAAATAAAAGAAGAACATGGGATCTTAATTGTATCGGATTAGGGAGACTTTTAAATTTTGGACATTTCTTATATTCAAAATTTTAGATTCTATGATTTTTGTTTGGTTCCCTTGTTATACTACTGATGACATAAAATCAACTTCACAATCCCAAAAATAGTTATAATTATTTTTGTAAGAAGGTAGTTTTTATTGAGAATTACTATAGTAGAAAATATTATATAAAGATAGTCAATTAAGAATGGAATTTTCAATTAGAAATAGAGAAAACAATTATCTGTTTTAAGGTAATGAATTAATTTTTATATCTACTAAGGATGTCCCAAGAAGGAATTGAGATACTAGAAGAAACCTATCCTATTAGAAATGTAAAATAGGGGAACCACATAATATTCTTCAAACATCAACTGACATGTCTCACTGTAATATAAGGGGGATAGATGCACTATATTCTTTAAAAGGGTCCCTCAAAAAAGAAGTTAAACTAACCAACTATAAAAATGATAGAATGTGGTGGTTCACATCATATAATTCACATTCACTAATGCATTGGGGATAAAAAACTTTTTATCTAGCTATAGAAAGTATAAAAAGCAATAAACCTTGTGGGGGAGGCTTACACAAGATCCCCTCTATCATTATTCATTTTTTACATTATGTTCCATAACATCCAATTAAAATTATCTTTTGAAATCAATTAATATTTATAGTAGAATATAAAGTGTATAATAGTTGAGTACATATCTTTAAAATTATTTTTAAATACATATTTGATCATTCCTCACTAGTGGAATCTATTAGGGCCCTCTCTTCACTTTTTAGGGAAAATACATTACATTCTACATTGATCAAGAGAATCTATAAGCTGAAGAAACCCGATTTAATCCATTAATTTCTAAAAACATTGATTATTTTAAATGGAATATTTTTTTATGATATCTAATATAAATATAAAATAATATTTAATAGAGTTTAGTTTTACTAGTTAAACATTTACCACATAAATAACTAGTATATTTGATTTTATAAAAAATTAAATATAGCTTCCAATTTATTAGAGTCTATCATAAAAATATTCTCAATTTCATTAACTAAAATTATTCTTGTTGCACATGTTGCATTGTAATTTGATTATTTAAAAGAGTTGAAATTGATGAATTTTTTAATATTTATTTTTTTGTTAAATAGGTATGTAACTACCATTTAATGGGTTAAATTAGTGTTTATTTTGTTGTCATTTTATTCCAAATATCCCTTGCTTTGCTATAAATTTCACTGAATACATTCTTGAACATCTGATATAACATATATATTTATGATGTATTTCTATGTGGTTAGACGTATGAAACCTTTTTTCATGCTATGTGTTGTTATTTATTTATTGTGTGAAAAAACTACATTGAGATTTCATGTAACCCATTAAACATGGTTGTTATATTTTGAATTTCCAAATATATTATGAACATTAACATTGAACTGAAATGATTTTATCCACCTTGGTTTCAATATTGTGGACAATGATGAGTTTTAGTGTTGAAGAAGGGTATTTCACTGTTCTAAGCTATAGAATAATGAGAACCCATTAGAAAAACAATAAAATTTTAAAATATGATTGTTTGTTATGTATCAATGAATAATTTTTTCTGATTTTAATTTTTTTGAGAATTTATTGTTTAATATAAGCTTTAATAAGGTTAATTCTCATACACACATTGGATTTAGTTATGTATTTAATTTTTCATTTCCCCCATAAAAATTGGTTGAATTTGGTAAATCCTTTTTGTGAATGATATTCAAATGTCATTACCATTAAATTCTGGAAATAGGATTGAAATTCAAAATATATGTATTCAAAGAAATTTTAAAATGAGAATATCAATCGATGTTGAAAAAAATATTTTATTCTATAATGTTGTATATTGGTTATTTATACTCCCATCTAACTTATTGAATTCTATATTCCAAAAAAAGTATTTGATTTTTTTTTGTTTTATAAAAGCCAGACTCTATTCTCCTAACGTTAAAGAGATGTTTTTTATTTTAAGTAAAATTCAAATTGAAATGGGTTTAATGTATTATCAAAATCGTAATGCCAAACATCTTTGTAAAATAAAATATCGTTTTTCACTAAAAAATATTTAATTTATTGAGGGTCAAATCTCCAACTTCATGATGAAATAAAAAGTGAAAAATCATTTAGAAAACCTATTTTTTACAGCCAAAAAATATTTCATATTTGAGATTCATTTCATTACGATGATTTTGGATGTTTATTTTCATGAGGACAAAAAAACACATAGTTTGGGGGAATATAATTTTTATTTATTCTGATATAATATTGACGCATTATTGCATTGAATTAATTTTGTTTTAATTAATAAAATTATGTTTATGTTGACTATTTTTCTCATTTATTTTAAAATATTAGTTTTATTATAAAAATTGTATTTAAAATGTTAATTTTAGTTTTTATGTTAAAATACTGATTAATGAGTTATTTTTGAAAAAAAAAATCAACTATTTTATTATTTCTTATTTTTTTTCTTAATTTTTTTTATTTTAAAATAATAAATTTGTGTCTAAATTTAATAACTTGTTTCATTAATTTGTTTTTTATTTTTTTTATCAAAAATAAAGAGTAAAATAATGCTTTAAAGCATTAATTAAATTTCACATTTTTTTTGTTTTTGGTTTTTAATTAAATATTTAGTTAATGATTATTTTAATATTTAGATAATGACCTAAATTTGTAAATAAATTTTAATTTTAATTTCACGTTGTCACTTTTAAAATTTTTAAAATTTTGTTTTATTAATTAATTAATTATTGCTTTTTTATTTATCTATTTCATAATTAGTGTTTTATAATTTATTTGATTTATATTATTTGCAGTGTACAAAAATTTTAAATTCTTTCACATTATTATTTTATATATATTAATTAATTAAGTGATGTTTAACTTTTTGTATCACTCATTCAATAATACAATATTAATAACAATAAATTTGAGTAATTTTATAATTTTTATCATTTCATAAATCTCTTAATTAATTATTTCATTAACTCATTTTAAAAGTGTTAATTTTTAATCCCTTATTTTTTATACAAAATAATATTTAGTTTGTATTTATTTTTTAAATTTATAGTTATGTTTTTAATTAAATTAAAAATGATTTTTTATTTTATTATTTTTTGGATTTTTAATTTAGTTATTATTCTTGAAATTTGGATGTAGTAGTGATGTATCAAATTTTATATATTTATAATGTGGGATTTTCAAAAATCCAATTTTATGGGTTAGTCACATATCAATTTACCATCTTACCCCGTTTTCGTATAAATAATTTATGAAGGCTTTATGTATCCAATTTCATTATAGTAGAAAAAATATTTGATTTAGAATAATTATCACTGTTGAATCTGGAAACTGGGAACAACATAACTAAATTATAAAGTAAACAAGATAACATTATAAAGATGATGTACTAGGTTTTTCAATGGGGATCAAAGATTGATTTAATCCCAAATCAGATCCCAATAAGGACCAAGAAAATTTGAGTGATCCCGAGCCCTTTGAAGCTGAAATTAGTTCTTCTAGATCCACTTTAGTGGGAGAAAATATGAGGATGATTCCAAAGAAAAACAAGGTTTTAATCTATGGTGAACCACGATAGGAATGAATAGGTTTTTACCTTCAGTTATGAGCTTGTGTTACTTGATAACAGGAATATTGAAGGTTGGATATTTTTCTACACACTAACATCACTATTTTAGGATGATGTCAAGATCCACCATTGTGAATTAATTCCTCTCTAAGATATCTAAAAAAATTAAGGTTTTATAAATATTGATTTCAATATGGTTTGAGGTTGTTCCTAGTCAAGTATAATGACATATGGAAGAAGAAGATAAAATTGGACCTAGACTTTTATATCACCATTGAGGAAAACTATAATGATTTAATTGTTGTTAAAACATGATGTCGAAAGAAATGAGTTGATGTAAACTCTATAGATTATTGATTTCATTGATTATATGAATCTAGACCGGATGATCACTGGTGATTTTAACATTCTATGAATGATGTCCATGAAACATCTAAGAAGATGATGACCAAATATCAATGTAGATGAACAGATTTGAGAATAAACTGCGATTTCATACTCAACTATGGATGAGGGGGAATTGGATGATGTATCTCGACCCTTATCATAGATGAATATGGTTTAGCAGAACCTAACAAAAGATGTTAGTGAATTCATAGGTGAACCATTGTTTCCATGTGCATGGATGCTGCATTGTATTCGAATAAGTGATTGACTCATTCGATGATTCCAACAAACTATATCAGATATAGTCCTATTCATGTTCTTTGGATAGATATTTAATTAATAGTTTATAAATAATGAATGATTTTTATTTTAAAATATTCTCCAATAAGAACATTTGAGTTTGAAATAAAGATGATTTCGTTGTGTTATTTCATTCTCTTAGAAGACTAATTTGAAGAAATGTGGCTTGTAGTTCCCAAATGGTGTTCTTTTGATTTGAAGTGTAGTGCGTACCATGTGTTCAATAAATTTTCTATGAGAATTAGTGATCATTTATGTAAAGAAAAAGCTGGATGAAAGAAACAAGCAATGGTTGTTCTTGAGCACTATTTATGTTTTGTGGAATTGGAGGGTTGAGTTTGAGAATTCTTTTATGATTTATTCCCAGGATCTTTTTAACTATGTCCTTAAAATGAAATTAAGGTGAAAGGGGTAGTTGGTTAACACATGGATTTATGGAATATTTAATTTTTAGTTGGAATAAGGGGAAATTATTTCTTCCTTGCTTGTGTATTTTAAGTGAATAATTCTATTATAGTAACAGGACATTGAAAAAAATGACATAATTAAGTAATGAAACCTATATATGGATATTGACACCTATCTATGATATTATAATCTTGTATCATTGATTCTAAGAGAATAATGAAAAGTATCTAATTAGGGATACATGGAATAATTTGTTGGTAAAATTAAAAAGTATCAGCAATATATTTTATGATGAAAGAGGTAGACATATGGATATATGAACTAGGATATTTTTTTGGGTTCAAAGTGGATTTATTGTCGATTATAGAAATGAATATCAAAGACCTTTATCATTCCTATTACAAGATTTGATATGTTTTTAGTAGATGTACCTAGTGAATTCAACATCGGATTCCATTCTGAGATTTTATCTTTTAATCATTCAAACCATAATATTTTTAAAAAAAAATTGAATTATATTTGATGATAACTTTCTATATTACAATATTTTCTTTTATCTTCCATTATTTGAATGGAATATAGCCAATCGACGTGTGATGTTAATCGAGCACGGACTATTAATTTAGTGTAGTTAGGATATAGAAGGTCCACTATCATTATTTATGATTCCCAATTATTATTGAGAATTTTTATCATAGTGGGCATTCAATTTTATCTTGGTTCTCATTGATTTTTGAATAAATTGACAAACACTTAATTAAAGGTTGGTGATAAATAATATCTTATTTTTGGAGTTTAATTTTAATACTAGATGAGGTATACATTTAAAAGTTTTGGAATGTGTACTAAGGGAATATATTAAATGAATCTTTTCAACATAACGATGAATTAAAAAAATAAGAGAAGCACTAGGTTGAGACAATATTCTCTTTCTGACTTCTATCTACATTTTATTCCCAAATTCTTATTGGGTCCCATATTTATATATTTTAGAGTAGGACAACTATATTAGTTTCATTTATCTCTTAGAAAGACCCTTATAAACATAATATTTAGTAAAAGTAATAATAATTAAATTTTGATAGAAGATATCCTTAAATTCATCCTAATTAAGAGAAAAACATGTGTGATGCTTTACCATAGTAGTTAGAAGATAAAATATTTAATGTTTTAATATAAAAAATGACACATAAAACTTTGATATTTAATGGATGGGGATACCGATTATATAAATTGAGGTGTAAATATTACGAAAAAAACCTCAAAATATTCTCTTGTATTGAGAGTGTATTGAATTCCTTTCAAGGCATTTCAAGGATACCATCCATCATTTCATCATCATGCTTCCCCTCTACATCTATATTTGAGGTAGGGATGGTCTTAGGTTATGGACCAATAATATATGATGTAAAAAAAATTAATAGGGGTTTCAAATTCCCATAATGACCCCTCAATAAGAGGATGTAATTACCCTAACAAATAATGTGATTTTGATAAAGCCCGATCATACTCAAAAGGAATATACTATGTTTGAGTTATGGATTATTAGGTGAAAAAACTCAAATTGGAATGTTTATTTTAAAGGAGTTACTAATCTCCACCTCTTGTGTTATCTAACCAAATAGGATGGTGTGACTTCTCAGTATTTCTAGCTTAGAGAGGGATTGTGACTACATGTAAGTGGTTCTTTCTTCATATCAAATTATATTTATGATCTTGCCACATTAAATGTTTCATTTTCCAACACAAGATCTCGTTTATTATGGTTATGTAACATACACCCAATATAATATATTTAAGCCATTAAAAACATCAAAAGTGAACATTTAATGTATTATGTAGTTTCAAACTACCTTAGTTCCCTTCAGGAGAAGTGTTGAAAGGTGGATCTTTCTACGTTCCCTCCAACGAATTGATATTTTGATGTATGTTTTCCTATAATTAAGTCAAATATATTTGATAAATTTTTTCACATTTACATTCCACATAAAATAAAACCATGATATGATTATATCAATAAAATATTTTCATTTAATTAGTAAGTATGAATATGATTATCCGAATTATAAAATATATAATCTTTATATTTATTTTTATGGTTTGTTTATTCAAAATTACTTATTTCATTATTTTGTTTAAGGATCATTATTTTTATGTGTTTAAATTTTTATTAACGTAAACTATGAATATTATTGTTAAATCATGATATTAATAAAATAAACAACATTTGCTTCATACAAGTTTTATCTTAGTTTTATTGAAATTAATAAAAAGAACAAAAATTATTTTAAAGAGGGTATTTGTTTATAAATAGAATTTCACATTATATTTTATGAATTTATTTGTAATTAAAAATATAAAATTATAGAAATTTAATTTTAGAAAAGAAACATAATTTTAGGATATATATATATATATATATATATTCAATATTATTTTGTGATGAAAATTGGGATTTTTATAAAAAGATTTCTTTCTAAGTTGATAATGATAAATATTGTAATTATAAATGACATGAATATTGTGAAATTATTTTTATATAGGTAAAAATTATTGTAACACCCCCATAATAAAGAAATAGATTTATTATATAATGAATGGATCAGTAAGTCTCTACAAACACCACTTTGTTATAACTTATCCAAGAAAACAAAAGTTTGTCACTTCTGTGACGTGAATTTTGAGAATCAGACATACACAGTATCATCCAACCAACATGATGATTATATCTTCAGTATCATATATATACTATAATTATATCATGTTAATGGAATATCCATCATCAATATTTATACTCTCTCTCACTTTTATTTTATAAACAAAATCAACGTTCATGAGGTTCTAATTTATAAACCTTCGTGGACAACGAAGTATCGTTCTTCAATTTATCTTTCATTACACATCATGGAAACATTTTGATGGTTGAAAAAGAATATAATATATGTATTATGTCCTAATAAATATTTAGGGACCATTATATGTGCATAATATTAAATCCTATGACCAAACTAGTTTCTAATAATCAAAATAATCATAAAATAATCTTTGTGAATGTCATTAATAATTAATATAATAATTCATCATATTTCCATGTAACCAGATGATATAAAATAACATTAACACTTATGTATGTTCATAAATAATATTTAATTTTAATTCTAGAAATTTTCATCCATTCCACATGAACTCCATTACTTAAAAACAAGTGAACCATTTATGAACATCAAGAAAACAAACACACCAAAAGGACTGAATTAAATCTAATAACTTATCAATAAAGTCATAAATAAACTAAAAATAATTATTATAAAATAAAATATTGAATAATAGGATCTGAAATATGTTATTAATAATTATAATTTCATATTACATGACCTTATTTTCAAAATATGAACACATTCAGATTTAAGGTAAGAGTATCTTCATCCCACTTCCCTCTTTGTGGGATATTCTGTATTCACTACTATTACTTCTATATATTGTATGCATACATCCAATTGATGATTCACATATTTAATATCTTTTTTATCATGTTATAAATGTATAATTTTAAGATTATTAATTTTACGGAATTAAAATCAATTGATTACAATGTGATGGGGAGTTTTCCACCCGAACCTCTATTTTCATTCAGGTTACTTTTATTGTCTAATTATCTCAATGAAATTCTTTTTTTATTTTTATTAAATAATCATAAATTATTTTTTAGTGTTATATATATGTTTACCAACCATAATCCTTTATTTTTTTTATGGAGTTACACATTTTAAAATGAAAATTCTTAATTATTTCTGAAATACAAACCTGATTCAAGGTATCTTTCCAAATTCTAACCTGTTTTTATGTGTACACAAGAATCTGTTTTAAGAAACCATTATTTTTATAAAAACAAAAATTTCATCATGAAAAAATTACCTTGTATCCCGTCATTATTTAAGACAAAAAACTTGTCTTTCCACATTAATATTCTTTTTAATATTTTCCTTAAAATGATTTAAAATGATTTATTTCTAATGAATCTTAGGAACTCTTTTTTACCTGATTTCACTTTAGAGGGACATAATTTATGAATAAAATATAATTTTAATTTTAATGTATTTTATTATATATGATATTCATTTTTATAAAAAGATTTCATGGAAAATATAAATGATTTTCCAAAATAACACTTCTTTCAAAAGTAAAAAGGATTTTCTCATCTCAAATTAACATTTTTGAGATATACGTCTTGTTCACCACTTATTTATTTCATGTTTTGTACATAATTACCCATTTTATATCATATATAGAGTCTCATTATTCTCATTATTTTCAAAGTGATTATTATTTGAATTTTTCAAGGTGGTATGGGGCACTTTGGAATGTTTAAGGAATATTTCTTGAAGGATTTTTCAATGGTCTCATTTAAAAGTATCATATCTATGTCAACATTATTTTTTAATCTTTTAATTCATTAAGGTGTATCTTTGATGATATAATCTATCGTATTTAATTGAGTGGTTTATGATTAGTTTGATAGTGGATGTGCTATCGTGAAACAATTCACTATATTACTCTGAATGGTTAGTGTTTATGATTAATGATTGGGGAACATTATTTACATTTAATATGTTTGTTTCAATATGGGTGTGTATATTTGTTATATTTATACCTATTCATAAGAGGAATTCATTAAACATATATAGTGTCATGTGGGGCCCACTATAGCCCCTCAGAGCATCGATAGGTCTCATGAGACAAACTACAGTCATGGCACAAGACCTTGAAAAAAAAAGATTATTTATGGTCATGGAACGAGACATTGATGATATGATGATGATGTCCCATATTATTAATTCACTCATTATGAAAATAGTTTTGATCGTTTAAGGGGATATTAAACCACTAGAATACCCATGATTATATTTTATGTTGGAATTACTTACACAGCTCTAATTCCAGCCATAATGTGTTCATGTTTTTGTTAAAGGCATATGTTTTTAGCTATTCAACTTGCCTAAAGTTTATATATCTTCCACTGTATTGTTTACCCTTATTAAGAATTTTAACTCACCCCTTTATTTTGTTTTATTTTCCTAGTAAATGAATAAGTACATTATGAGGGACTTGCAGGAATAATCTAGGAGGCAATGATGTTTTTAATGGAATATATTAGTGTTGTATTTTATTTCATGATTTAATGTTGAACTTATAAATGTATCTTGTTTTCAAATCTATGAAACTATTTGTTACATTGAGACATGACTTCCTTGTAATCATTCCAATATAAGGTAATAAGGCACTGGCTCCAAGAAATAGGGTTCGGGTATAGATGGTATCAAATGATGTTTAGTTGAAAACCTAGAAACTAGATTTAGAAAATGTATATTAGGGAAAAAATCCCTAATATAGTCATTTAGGATTATAATAAAAGAACATCCAGGTATTTTGGTAAGGAATATATTATGTGGATATTTCTAGAAAACAAATCCATGTTTGGATACAAATAAGTAGATATGGCTCTGTAACAGATGCACCTAGGAGTGAATGCTCTGACAAGAAGTTTTAGGCTTAACCCGGGCTATCCTGGTACATGCCAAAGAGCCTTGATTCACTCTTGGTATTGACACTCCTGAGGGATATGCTTAAAATAATTCATATTTTCTTTACACAAAATTATGAAGGATTTGTGCCCCAAAGTAACCAAAGTATAATGTTTTCAGATTTATGATGCATAAATTTAAATTATTTGTTATACCATGCTTAGATATATAGAGGGTTCATAATTTTGTGAGATAATATATAATATTGGTTATATTAGAAATGGTGCCTTGTAGATGGAATGAGAACTTCACCAATGACCGTGATGAGAAGAGTAAGAAGGATAATATATTTGATAGTCTTAAGAATAATTTCAAAGGAATATTGTCTACCATGTATCCTCATAAAATGAGGAAATAGTATCATGTGTTGATAAGGTATATAAGGACCTCTTTGAGTCTTATGGATTTGACGGGAAACAATATAAGAAGCGTATGGAAGGAAAAAACATGGATAATGGAACGAATGGAAAGATGTATTTTCCCATATGAGGTAATTGTGGAAGGAAACACCTTGGTATTTGACTAAGGGGAAAGAGAGTTTGCTTCAACTGTGAAGAAAAAGGAAACTATGCTTATAATTGCATGAAAATGAAAAAAATTTCATATATTCAATGATTCAACTACAATAAGATGGGACACTATGAAAATCAATGTCCCAAGCGTCAAAGGAAAATACCCAGAATAATGATTTTGGATAATGTTCAAGTTATGATACTACCACATATGAAGTAGAATGATTAATATTCCTAGTAAATAATCATGTCATTTGAATATTTTCTTCAGTGATGTACTGGTTGTAAGAATAAGGAGATATATAACGATGGTACTGTAGTACTATTTCATTAAGGATTTGGGGTTGTTTGATGAATGATACAAAGGAAAAGTTGTTCAGTGTAAAGATAAACTTTTTAGGAAAAAATACATGATTGAAGGAATGCCAACACTTAATATGTATCTGATGTTGAGATACTGATGAAGAAATTATTGATTCAGATAAGTAATAACTACCTTGGAACTAGTTATTGACTTGTCTAGAAGTGGTCCATGATACCATCGATGGAGTTTATAGTAATTTTGGATTTCTGGAATATATCAAATAACATGTATCTTATACAAAGAATACTGTATAATTCATGTTTTCAATATGGTGTTTATAGTAATTCAAGTTATTACCATTTTTCTAGAGGATACACGATGAAGTTATTCACATGTTTTTAATGTGAAATTTAGAGAAACATCATGTTGATTAAAGGTTAATTATAAGTTCATCACGAAAATTTAGAAGACTTTATTTTAATGTTTTGATTCATTTTATTTTGGATTTTTTAGCCATTTTTGAAATGGTATATGATGATCGTTGTATGAGATTTTAGAGTTTAATGTATTTCTTCACCAAAATGGTGTAACCCATGCATTGTGATAGGCTATAGATAGTTCAAGCCCAATAAATGGATGATATTGTAAGTATAAATGTATATTTATACTCTAATATAGTGGAATAATTCTTCGAATCAAGGAAAATAGTCTTAAATAAAATGTTCTCCGATTATCATAATCATTGATAACGTTGATGATTTTTTATTTTATAGTTTTTAGTAATCAAAATTCATCTAAACATGTCCTCTATCGTGTTCCATCAGAACATCCTAGTTAGATTTTTCTTCTATGTCCATGTTTTTACATCCAAATAATGTCACCTCAGTTAAAATAATATTTTTTGGGTGACCAACTCATCTCCATTAACCCTTTTAGTAAGACATTTTATTAACCCTATTACTGATGTGGGTTTCCATAAGGTAAATTTCAAGTATCAAACATTAACTTTCGATGTTCAATTTGAAATTTCAACGATGAATTTTTTGTAAGGAGTGGATAATGTAACATCCCAATAATTTAAAAATAGATTTATTATAAAATTAATTGATCACTAAGTCTCTACAAACACCACTTTGTTTTAACCTAGACATGTAAACATATGTTTGTCACTTTTGTGATGTGAATTTCAAAAATCCGACATACATGATTGCGATCAGTAATTTATTTGGAGTCTGGTAAGAAAAACATAATTTTTTGGTGAATAGTAACATACCATACTGAATAGTAACATAACCTTTTGAATAGGGATGTACCCTAATGATTAGTAACCTTACCTATGATAGTATATAAATAATATTAAAGTGGAAGTATGATATACCTATGGTTTGGAAGTAGTAAATAAATGATTTAAAACAAATTTATTAGAATAAATTATAAATTTTATTTAAATATTAAAGTAATTAAATTTAGAAAATTATTTTTGAAAAATGTACTTTATTTTTGGATTCTATACATCGAAATATGGTTAGGGTGAATATTGGTATTTTTCTAAAATATTCAAATTTTTGATGAATTGTTAAATATGGTAAGATATCGTATATATAAATTATCTGTTAAATATAACATTTATGACATCATAAGTGATGTAATCCCCCTTAAATCAAACTCACTTGTATTTATTACTATTCTTGGTCAGGGAATAATCACTATTTCTGGTCTTGAGATAAATTAATAAACTAATGATTAATGAATTATGAATCCCCTCCTCTCATCCGATATAAAACCCCCTCAGTCCCTCTTCTTTTATCTCTTCTAAGACTTGAATATCTGTAAATATCATCCCAAATACCCTTCCTTAGTCACTCCCCTTGTCCTGAAATCTCCTGGTCTTTCCATAAGACCAAAATCCCATCCCTTAATGAGGTTCTCGAGGAAGTTATTTTAAGAGGTAAATCACGATTCCTTTTCTTTTTGTTTAATTTCAAATTTTAATATTTTGTTATCCTCTCCTCACATAATTTATCCAAATGACCATAATAAGTCCAGTATCATCTATAAACTAGATATATATCAGGTTAATGGAATAACCTTCATCAATATTCTTACTCTATATCTTTTATTTTTTAAACTAAATCAACCTCCATGAGGTTCCAATTTATAACCTTCGTGGATGATGAAGTTTTGTTCTTTAATTTATTCTAAATTAATTGCCATGAAACCATTTTTATGATTGAACCAGACTATAAGATATGTATTATAACCTAGTTAATATTTTTGAACCATTTTATGTACATATTATTAAATCATATGACTAAACTAGTTCCTAATAATCAAAATACCGCTAAAATAATCTAAGTGAATGTCATTAATAAACCATCTAATGATTAATCATATTTCTATGTAACGAATTGATATAAACTAACATTAACACTTATGTATGTTCATAAAGAATATTTAATTTTAATTCATGAAAATTTTCATCCATTCCACATGAAATCCATTACTTAAAAACAAGTGAACTGCTTGTGAACATCAAGAAAACAAACACTCCGGAATGACGAAATTCAATATAATAACATATCAATAAGAAAATAAATGAGCTAAAAAGAATTATTATAAACAAAAATAATGTATAATAGGTTCTAAATAAAGTTATTAATAATTATAATTTCATATTCCATGACCTTATGTTCAAGAGAGGAAAACATTCAGATTTAAGGTAAGGGTTTCTTCATCCCACTTCCAACAATGTGAGATATTCTATATTCTATACTATTACATGTTTATGTTGTATGCATACTTTCCATATATTTTTAAAATCATGAATTTATTTATTATCATCGTTTTCAATGTATCATTTTAATATTATTAAGTTTTGGGCATTCAAAACAATTGATTAAAAAGTGATGAGGGTTTTCCACCCAAACCTCCATTTTAATTTGAGTTACATTTATTGTCTAATTACCTCAATGAAATTATTGTGTATTATTATGAACTCATAATAAATTCTCTATGAGTGTTATATATATGTTTACTAACCATAATACTTTCTTATTTTGTGGGTATTTACACTTTTTAAAATGATGTTTCAAAATTATTACGGAAATACAAATCTGATCCAATAGATATTTTCAAATTCTTACTTGTTTTCATGTGTACCATAGAATATGTTTTAAAGCACCATTATTTTTATAAGAAAACTCATTTTATATTAAAAAATTTATTTGGATCATTTCTTGATTTAAGAGAACAAAAGTTTATTTCCACTTTAAAATTCTCTTTAGTATTTTCTTTAAAATGATCAAAAATGATTTATTTCTAAAGAATCTTAAGAACTATTTTTTTACATGATTTCACTAAATTTGGACATAATTTTTTCCTAAAATATAATTTCAATATCCTAGTATTTTATTATAGGGGATATTCATGTTTATAAAATTATTTCTTATAAAAAATAAATTATTTTCCAAAAGAACAGTTCTTCAAAACTGAAAATGATTTTTCTCATCACACATTTACTTTTATGAGATATATGCCTTGTTACCCACTTATTTATTTATTGTGGTGTATGTAATGACCTTTGGTATATCATATCTAGATTATCATTATTCTCATTATATTCTATGGGATTATGATGGGAATTTTTTAATGTGGTATGTGACACTTTGGAATGTTTAAATATTATTTCCGCAATGATTTTTCAATGGTTTCATTTAAAACTATCTTATCTATGTCAACATCCTTGTTGAATCTTGTATATAATTAAGTAGTAACATTCATTATATAATATATCATCTTTAATTGAATGTTTTATGATTATTTTGACTGTTTCTGTACTACCATGAAACCATTCACCATATTACTCTGAATGGTTAGTGCTTATGATTAATGATTGGGGAGAGTTATTTAAAGTTAATATGTTAGTTTCAATGTGAATGTATATGTTGTTTATGTTTATCCTTGTTCATAATGGGAATTAATTGAACATAGAATGTGTTTTTTGGGGCTCACTATAGCCCCTTTGTGCATCGGTAGGTCTCATGAGCTAAACTACGATCTTGTCAAAAGGCCTTGAAACAATGATTATTTATGGTCTTGGAACAATGCCTTGATGGTATGGTGATGATTTAACAAATTACGCATTTTATCATAATGGAAATTGTATTCATGGTTCAAGTGGTTAGTCAACTAGTAGGATACTAATGATTATGTTTTATTGTGGTATTACTTACTCATCTCTTATTCCAGCAGTAATGTGTACAAGTTTTTGTTAAAGGCATGTGTTTTTAGTTATTCAAATTTCCTAGTTTTTATATATATTTTACTGTATTTCATACCCATATGGAGAATTTGAGATCAAACCTTTATTATATTTCATTTTCCTACGATATTAAGAAGTAAGGTATGATTAAATTGCAGGCATAATCTAGGAGGTATGTATGTTTCTAATGGAATAAATTAGTGTTGTTTTTGTTTTCAGGATGAAATGTGGAACTTATATATGTATCTTGTTTTAAAGTCTACTAAACTAGTCGTTACATCAGTGTAAGAATTCCTTTTAATCATGCCAATGTAATATAATAAGGCACTGACTCCTGAAAACTGGGGTCAGGTCCTTACAGTTATAAATTCATAAAAGCTTATTAAAACAGTAAATATATATTATATATATTTATCTACTATTTAATAATGTTGGAGTCAAATTAAAAATCCATATTTTACAATTAAAAACATAACCTATTTATTTGAAAAAATATCAACACATTATGCATTTAAAAAAATTACATATCTTATATAATTTTAAAATTTTAATACGACTTCAATTTAAGGATTCATAAAGTGAAAATAATATAGGGGTACTTGTTTGGTTTTTGATAAAATAATTAATTTTTCAAAAGAATAGAGAAAAATATAGTATTTTTAAAATATGTGAATTTTATTTCCACATTAGTATATAAGATAAACATTTAATGTTATAAAAAATTTATTTCATAAAATACATATTTGTTGAATTTTTTTATCAATTTTAAATATATAGTTTTAAAATGTCAAAAAGTATGTTTAACACTACAAAAAATGTGAATTTAATCCTAATAAATAATATATTTAATAATTTGGAAAATTCAGTTTTATGATGATTTAAAATTAAAATAAAATTAATTTTTTCTGTAATAAATTTTTTTATTTCATTAATCTAATAAATATTTTTAATATTATCCCACACATATATTTTATTATTAAAATAATGTTTTTATTTCTGAAAACTATATTTATGCATTATATACACAAATTCCAAAATTTATTTCCATATGTTATGGAAATTTTATTTTATCAAATTATTTTAATATTTAAATTAATAAATTTAAATTTATAAAATATTTTAAATTTTAAATTTTTCCATTAAAATTAATTTAGAATATGAAATTAGGGTTACCATGGTAAGGGTAAATTTGGGTAAATGTTTTTGAGCATTCTAAAAAATTATTAAGCATTTAAAAAATGTTCTTTATTAGATGATAGAGGGAGATTTGAACTTATAACATTCTGAACACTATTATTTGTAATGTTTTGTACCCTTTTCCTTGAGCAGTGTAGTGAAAATAATCAGAAATAATATGTTTTTAAATATTCCCCTTTCATTCCATTATAAAAATATACCACCTCCTCCCCATTTATGTACCCATTACCAAGTCATATCCCAACTAAAAAAATTTTATAATATCTGATATACACCATACACACACCTTTGATATCTTCATCTCACCAGATGTCCACACTAAGAATCCTTATGGTGTTACCAAGTGAGAATATCCAAGGGATAGGTAATACTCTCAAATCAACTTCTCTAGGTACTTTATTCTTTTACACCCCTAAAATACCCCCAATAGAAGATAGTATTAACATATCAGCATTTTTACTATGATGAAGTGTTATTTTAATAATTTAATATTAATTTTATACATTTATACAACATCATTATTAAATAGGAAAGCACCTCCATGAGTGTTAATAAAATATTGACTCTATGAACGATGTGTTCAATTTTCCATCCCCACTATAAATGATTGGTAAAAATGGTTTTTTAGTTAACTAATATGATATTTTATAAACCATTAATTTTCAGGAATAATAATATGTAGTGTACTATATGCGTGGTGAACAAGAAATAGTTGAAGTAACATTAACCACATTAAAGGACAAATCATGTTACCATTAATAATTTGGATATATTTTTGGATAACCTAAGAAAATGTAATGTTATTTACATAATATAACAAAAAAGGAAGTTAAAATAAAATATAATGGAGATCATGAAGTTATTTTACAACTACTTCAACCACAGTCGAAAAATTGAAAGTGTTATTAATAAATTATTCGAACAACCCAGTGTAACTAACATAAGAAAAAACCATAGTTAAAATATGTACCAAAATTTTATATAAATACAGTATCAAATTCAATATTGATGAATAAGGTGGTTTTGAATATTTATATTGATTTTAATTTAATTATTTAGGATGTTAAGTGCAATTGAAAAGATCATTCAGGCACGTAGTTTGGGATTCATCAAAAAATTTCTTTCTTTGAGACTCATTTTTTATGATGAACATAATTTCATTTAAATGGTATGTATCCCACCAATTAGAATTATTAAATTTTGGATTATAATTATTCATTTTATTTGATCATTAAATTCAGACACTATACATTTCAAGTGGTTTTGTTAGAATTTATCTAAATCCTTAAGGGTTCTTTCTCAATCATCTTTATTAATGCATTCTTGGAAGTTATGAACCAATCATCATTTTTATAGTGTAACTATTGAACCCATGACTTATATTATCATAAATTATTATTCATATTAGAAATTTCACTTCAATTAATTATCTTCTTTTATGTAACCTATGATTATTTTCTCCCTAATAGATAAGGGTATTTCATAACTCAATTTGGTTTCACAAGTGTTGATTCCAGCCAAACCAGCTAATGAAATTTTGCTATCGAAGAAATACACAGAGTATAAGTATTATTTTACCATAAAAGGAAGGAAAGATGAATCATGGATTCATGGAGATTAGAATTTTTTTTATATGAATCATATGATACTAAGAACATCACGGGTGATGTTATGTGCTTTAGATAACATATTCATTATCACATGAATCCCCTTTAACTAGACCTTCTGATCTCTTAAAGTCTTCCAAATGATCCTTGATAGTCGCACATATAAACACATGCCATTATTTTTGATCACCTGAAATTATAGAAGAAAAAATAATTACAATCACCAAATCTATTTATGAAATACAAGGTAAATATGGGGAATCATCATGATAATGATGTTATATT
This sequence comes from Viscum album, assembly GCA_963277665.1. Lineage (NCBI taxonomy): Eukaryota > Viridiplantae > Streptophyta > Magnoliopsida > Santalales > Viscaceae > Viscum > Viscum album. The sequence goes on from OY728157.1 coordinate 80,409,018, forward strand.
TATTTCTATAAAAACAGACATTGTAGTTCACATGATCAGTCAATGGATCTCGCGAAATCCACAAGGACATCTAGTCCTCATCCAATGATGGCCACAAGACATGATGTTTGTTTGATCTTTTGGTTCCTTAAAAACAACCAATGGGAATACTATAAATAATTTATAAAATATTAGATAAAAAGAGGGTACCCTTATGTGAAGATTGGTGTCATAGTTTTTCATGTGAATGGGTTATGTTATTCACACGATCAATTTACAGATCACACGAAGGCTATCATACATCATAGATTGACCTCATAAAAAGACATAGACATGTCATTTTGATCATGCGAAGGTGTTTAGACATGTAAATTCGAATAGATGAAACACCTTTGATAATCCATGGGTTTAATAAATATTGTAATGATAGATTGATCATTTGATCATTTTTTCTCATGTGAAACAAATATGGTGACATGAATGAATTGTGGGTATATCTCATGAAAGATGTGATGTGATACTTGATCCTCTAACTGAATCACTTATATAATATTTGGGAGTTGTGCAAAGTAGTGTAGGTCTGGTGTGGTGATGCATTTAAAACCCCCTCGACATAGATTAAAACACACATGAGAGTGAAGATGTGAGAGTGGAATTTCTAGATTAGTGAACAATGAAATCATAATAGTCTTCAATTAGGTAAACCTATTAAATGAATTATATAGATACAAGGAATATATATGTTCCTTACATGATCAATCCTTTGATCACAATTTTTTTTTGACATGCTAAGAAGATCACATAAAGTATTTTCAGTGCGTCTAATTGATCACACGAATCCTCAATGGGCCAACACATGAAATTTTTTAACGAATGATTGAAATAAAGGATAAAAATTATTGAGACACATATTAATATGGATATTCTGATTTTCATGTGGCCAGGTCATGTGCTTCACTTAATCTACTCAATAATCTTGTGATGACCATTGGACATGTCGTATAGTTTCAGCCTCAACCAATGCGCATATCAAATAAGTTCTCGTGATATCTATCAAACATTTGAGAGATATTATGCAATATAACTTAGTCATATGAACTTTATCGTATGAATACATTTGATCATGTCTCCCAGATCAAGTGACAGTCTTATAGTTCATGCGATAGTCCTAAGATATGTCAGCTAGATCATGATACATAATATGGATAAGTCATCTATGACACATGAAGCACAATAAAAATTTATTCTAGGTCAAATGATGTCCCTTATACATGATAAAACCAATTATATGAATTTACATTGACATTCCAGGTTCCATTAAGATAATCTCCTTTGATAACTTTCCATGGATTAAAAGAAGAACCTTGAACATACAAGGAAATGTCGAATTTTTATGACAAACAACCTCAATCATGTAAGTAAGACATTACTTTATATTATAAGAATAAATTCATGGCCATTTCATGTTGATATTGTCAATTGGATGGACATTCAACCACATACTTTTCTGGATCATTTAGACAGAACATATAGGCATGTACCCTCTAACCATGTGAACCCCAAACCATTGAACTTTGGCCAATAATTACCCTATCCAGAGGAAAGTGTCTGTAATTGGATATGTATAGGCACTCATAAAACCCTATTGGTATTATATGATCTACTTTCAATTTAAGTAGTCTTAGTTTTCCAATCATGGTCCCCACACATTATCCATCAGAGGATAGGGGTTGGATATTATCTATTGGGAATCCACATTGTTGTTAGTCATAGATAATCCAACTACCCCAATTTGTAGAACCAAACCCACATATATATATAATTATTCCACTTACATCATCATATTGATAAACTTATTGAACTGCGAGCACAATGATTCCTACTAAAAGCAGGTTCAGATGCCTTCAAAAGGCTTGATATCTATATCAAACACCCTATTAGGGATTCCCTAGTACATAATACCTTCCTCTCTCTATATAGTGAAACTAATTTATTGATGCCCTTTATTCCTCAATGTGATTATGAATCATATGATCATATGGATTTTTCAATGATCATATCATTATCCTCATGAAATATCATAGATTAAAGAAACCATAGTGTGTAAGCCCCATTCCACAACATGAAATAAATACCTCCATAAATGAGAATCCACCTTGGTGATAGTCCTAAAGGAATTATCATATTTTTTATGTACAAGGTCATAAAACTCACAAGTACTAATTAATTTTCCTTCTTATATGTATGTTAAGGGTAAATCAAAGTATGAAGACTCAGATTATAGTTATAAGTTAGATATTTAGGACACCTTACTAAGGATTGATCTCCATATCCAATTCCTATATTCCCTCATATACATCATTTCTGCATGATGTTAAGCTACATTACTTGGAACTAAAGAACTATATGGGTTTTGATTCCTATTATCATATGACAAGTTGGATGATTCATGGATAACAAAACCCATTATAGAAACACAAATAACCTCTATAGTTGAATGTAATCTCTATATTACCTCATTGTATTGGTTCAAAATGAAAGAAGATACCTTTTATAATAAATAATAGGAAATATATTGAGAAACCCATATACATAAAAATGGTGTCATCAATAGAACCACATTCTCATATGAAGATATTCAACACCTGATTGTTTCTTTTGGGTAATCACTCTAATATCAATATTTGTAAAATATTAATAAACATAACTTAAATCAATAATAGAGTCTTTTAGTTGGAAATAATTCATCCTAAAGGGATTGATGATCCTGAACACCCATACTCATGACCAATTTGAATTATTTAGCATTGTTTTATTTGAAACCATAAATGACTCCCAAACATTGTAAATTAGGAATGTGCCTTATTACAATGTGGTTATTTTTTAGTGTTTTTATTAGATACAAAAATACTAAACCATATAACATTTTTGATGAAACTACTATCAACCTCCAAAAATCAAGAATTGGTAAAAATGTCTATATTTTATGGGAATCAAAAATTTTGAAACTGATGCGACTCGTTCAAATAATAAAATTATTATTTAACTACACATTAGGATATTTTTTATATCTCCAAAAGAATAAAACCCTATGTGAATCTTTCAATTAATTAAGGAGATCATTCGAACGCATGTATGTAACTTTTATTTTTCATCACTTATAAAAAATAATCTTTTTAACATGAGATCTTTCAAAATAACTAATGTAATTTGGGTTCTCCTTAAATATTAAATTTTATATGCACGTTCCACACATGAAAAATGGTCTAATTGAAAAAAAAATCCAGAACATTTACATTACCAATGAATATCTAATTGAGAAGGTTTTTTATATTAGATGATGAAATGGTAAGAGACTTTGTTCTTTTCAACCATTATGAATTAAAATAATATTTTCCCAAACATCACCTTGAATCATGATCTTGTATACATCATGATAATTTTCATGAAGGTCACACACTATAACGACATATTTAGGCTGAAACAAATCACCTAATATATAACTATAACTTATGTGGTGAATATGATTGTTCGGGAATACCATCAACACGGTACAATAATATCCCTCAAGGCCTAATGTAGAGGGTTCTAAAAATAGAATCTAGAAATTCTGTCTCATTCATGGAGATATTCAATTAAACCATTGGAGCTTTTCATGACAACCAACCACTTCGATATTTTATCTTTAGAGTCTAGAAATCAAGAACTCCCTTACCTCAGGAATATAGATCAAGGAGTTTAACATGATTCCATCAATGTTTAGAAGCTTCCTACGAAGGATCATATCAACTGACCGCACTAGTGTCATTCCAGTCATTCCCCTTTCTCTCATACTAAAGTAATTACCTGATAGGCCATCACCCTAGACAATACATTTGACGTAAGAAGGAGGTATCATCAAGTAAAAAAAGCTACAGTGGAAAGGGAGTGATATTATATTATTACCTTCACTAATGAATGACTCTAGTGTATTCTAATGATGTATAGTGATCATGCTTAGAACCCTTATCAATAAAATTAGGTCCGCCAAAAATTATATTAGCCATCATGGGGGAGGCATGTACTCCATCATTCATGCATGAATCGCATAGGCTTATACCAATGGAAAAAGAAGCAAAAAAAGTGGGATTATATTCCCACATCATTCAAATACATATTCCAATACATTTTAGAGACTGAGAAGGTGAATAATTTCATTCTTGTTCACACTATACAAAAATGTCACTACCTTATAGAATAATCAGAAGTACTCTTCCAACATATTCTAACACTGGTACAGATATCAGGACAAAAACATGTCCTTATCCCATTATCCAGAGTAATATATCACCATGATCAGTATGAATAGGTTTCTACTATAGAGAAGGAACCCATTCTTTCTCCCATTATTGGATGATTTTGACAAAGAATAAAAAAATATGACCATTATTATACTCTCATTCTGACTAGGGATCACCAATAATGTATGGAACATTTATAAAGGAATGAGAACATTATTATTGATGAAAAGTAGTTTCATAATTCAAACCAGAAGACCGGGATCATACACTCTCTAACAGGGGATCATTAGTAAAATATAAATATCACCGCAGTGAAGGCTCATACCCCTTCCAAGTAATTGACTCATCAAATTTCATTATATTATAGAAGCTCAAATAATGTCACTACTTATACCAATGAATGTCTTTATTTAGATGAAGAATAAATATATGAATCTATATAATACCCCCAATTCAACTATGGATGATAATAATTTTTTAAACCTATCCATAGGGAGGTCATATTTCCACTTAAAACACATAGGATCACCAGAACCATTCAATATATTTTCAACAGAGGGCTCACAATCCCATATTAATATAAAATTATTAACAAATTTAGGAAATCATCATGAAAAAGGATTACATCCCTTCTCAATCCCAAAATAAAGGTTGAAAAATCCAAGCCATGATGTAGGATTAGACTCATATCCTTGATATACTCTATTATAGTTTCCTTGAGTCCATGGGATATAAATATGCAACACCTCAAGGGTCATATGACTCTTCAATTGAAGCATAAGAAAATCACTAACTCGATAGTCGTCCATGTGGTAATGTAATGATAGAGCTCATGGACTATACTCATGATATGAAACATTGAAAACCTCCCACTATAATATCTTTTTAAAAAAAGGAAATAATATAATTTACTAGAAACCATCATATCGGGTGGTTTCCAAACCACTTTGTTTAATCATATATACTTCGCCACTAATAATCATTAATTCCTCGCTACAACACCCCGATATTTTGTGACTTTTTTTCCAAACTTTGTTGTCACGACCCGCCCTCGGGGTCCGTGCCGTGACTACCCCAAGCCCGCCTTCCATAGGCCAGGGGATGGCGACTAGCACCAAGGCGTAAATCCCGGTAAAAAGGGAAGGCATTGACTTTGTAAAGTAAACAAACACCACAGAGTAAGAAAGTGGAAAGTAAACACTTAGAAAAAGCAGAGTACAACTGAAAGTGCGGAAAAGTAAATGGGCCAGTATACAAACCCAAACTGAAAGTAAAGTACAACTCGAAAGGGAAAACAGCAACTGAAAAGTAAAAGCCGCTACACTGAACTGTCCACTGGAAATCCCACCTGAAGGGTGGGTACAGATAGCTCCACTGCTCCATGGGTCCCGCCGTCCGCTCCGAGCACGTCCCGCCCAATGGTCCACCTCCAGGTACCGTCCTGCTCTGCATGCCTCAGCTAAGGTCAGCGTTGTCCGTCGTCTGCAACCAACACAACGTAGTGCGGGCAAAGCCCATGCAGGGGTGAGTATAAGCTACTCAATAGGGAACCCGAGACCCCTGAAGGTCTCTCAAAATTCACAAAGGATAAACCACAAAGAAAGGTACAATCACGAAGTAACAACCGACACTGCTTAGGTATATGCCCATACATATACCTAAGTCATCAATTTGAAATACGCTCCAACCTCCGAGCCCAAGTACAACTCAGTCCACACAGGAAAGTAAACGTATTCCACACAGGAAATCAAAACGTAATCCACACAGGATAGCACAACACAATCCACACAGGAAAGCAAAACGTAATCCACACAGGATAGCACAACACAATCCACACAGGAAAGAAAAACGTAATCCACACAGGATTGCACAACACAATCCACATAGGAAAGCAATAGGTTTCAGCTCACACAGGTATACTTCTTTGAAAGACGATAAAGATGATCTATGATCCATCTAAGTCGTCGGACCCACGAAGGATCGATAGGTAACTAACCCCCGCAAAGTCCCACACAGGATCGGGCCCACACAGGACCTGTAGGCGCTGGTTCACACAGGACCGCTGAGCGCAAAGACCCACACAGGATCGGGCCCACACAGGACCTGTAGCACTGATCCACGTAGGATCGCTGAGTGCTGAAGTCGTCGTCGTCGAATCCACACAGGATTGGGCCCAAACAGGACCTGTAGCACTGATCCACGTAGGATCGCTGAGTGCTGTAGTCGTCGTCGTCGAATCCACACAGGATCTATGTACTGTCGTCGTCGCAGTCACAGTAGCAGTAGTAGCAGTAGTAGCAGTAGTAGTCACAGTAACAGTCGCAGCCAGCACTAGGGTTCCCGCACACAGCAAGCTCGTTCGGAGGGTCCGCTCCACGAGCCGAGAGGCTGATACATCAACTGTCACAAAGTCCAGAGTTGATGTATCCAAAAGTTCCGTATCGTCAACAGGAACTCAACGCAACAGACGGCGCGTCGATCGGACGCCCGGTCTGAGAGTTATTGGCATTTTCGTCCCCGGGGCCCGGTTGGTTTTTAAGGCAAAACCAACCCGACCGTACTCCACCTGCGTCCAAACCTCGGGCAAAGTATGCCAAAAGATCAGTCTCACTAAGAGGAACACAACAAAGCTGACGGCACGTCGATCGGACGTTCGTAGCTCAAGATATGAGCGTTTCCGCTCCGAAGGCCCGGTTGGTTTCGTGAACGAACCAACCCGGCCGAACTCAAAGTAATCCTAAACCTTGAGTGCGATAAACCGAAACGACCATCTCGATCCAAGGATCGCATCGCCGCTGACGATTCGTCAATCGGACGTCCAGTCTGAAAGATATCAGCCTTTCCGTCTCACACCCACCCTGGGAAACTTCCCAGGAGGTCACCCATCTTGATCACTACTCTAAGCCAAGCACGCTTAACTACGGTGTTTTAACCACGTAGGCTCTCGAAAAAGAAGGTGCGCCTTGAGTATAGTATACCGAAACGACCGTCTCGATCCAAGGATCGCGTTGCCGCAGACGGTTAATCGATCGGAGGTCCGTAGCTCAAGTTATGGCCAAAAGACCGAAGTCGTCTCGAAAACGGGGGGTCCGGGTCCGGGCCGTCCCGGCCCGACCCCCCTGGGATGACCCGAACCGGGTCGACCCGACCCGGATCCGACCCGGTCCGCCGGACCCGGCCCGGCCGGTGGCGGCGCGGCGGCGCGGCCCGGCCAGCGGCGGCGTGGTCCGGCCAGCGGCGGCGCGACCAGGGGGCCGCGCATGTGCCGCACGCGGGGGGGGGGGGGGGGGGGGGGGGTAAACCCCCCCTTTTTTCGGATCTCGGCCGGCCTAAGGCCGGCCGTTTCTTTCTCACGCGGGACCCGCGGGTCCCGCCTCTTAACCAAACCGGCGGCCGGCGTGGCCGGCCGCCTTCTTCTTCTCTGCCGCGGCTGTAGCCGCGGCTCTTCCTCGATCTCGGCGGCCGGCGAGGCCGGCCGCCTTCTGGCTGCTCCGCCGCGGCCGTAGGGCCGCGGCCTTCCTGTTCTCCGGCGCCGCCGAGGCCGGCGCCCCTGGCTGCTCCGCCGCGGCCGTAGGGCCGCGGCCCTTCATGATCTACGGTGCCGGCGGCCCGGCTGGCCGCCGGTCGCCTCCTTGTTCCGCCGCGGCCCGTCTCCGGCCGCGGTCTCTTTCGTAAACAACGACGCGGTGCGTCGGCACCGCGTTTCTTCGTCGCAGCTCGCTCCGACCATTAATTCTTTTGTTCCTGCGCGGTTGCGACGACACCGCGCTGTCTCCGCTAAATTAACACGAAAGAATAGAAGGGGGAGGAGAATCGGCCGTGTTCGTGCGGTCCGGTCTCCTCCCGTTATAACGATATCAGTTGGCCAATCGTATAAACACAACAATGAATGTTTCACAATTTTTAAAAAAATTTGGAACTACGCTCAACGGATTATTCTTTCATGTTCGAGGGAATGAAAACACGTTATTTAAAAAGGAAAAACCCCCTACCTTGAAAATTGACGTCACACGTCGGTTATCGCGGAGGAAGGCGTCGCGGCGTCGGACGTAGATTCCGTGGACGTCGGGGTGCGTCCGAGGAGGGAACGACGTCTCTTCACTTGTCGCTTAAGACGAAGAAGAGAGGTACGTTGTCGTTGGCGATGATTACCATGGTTGGCGACTTCTCCCTTGTCGAGGAGGAAGATGAAGACGGAAGAATCTGGGACGCCGAGTCTCGATGGTCGTGGGATCGATGTTCTTTGTCGGAGAAGAACCGTTCTTCACGTTCTTCGTCGAAGACGAAGAAGATCTCCAAGTTTCTCAACGATTCTCCCAATCCTCTCAAGTAACAAAGGAACTAACCCAAAAATAAATCAAGCTTACACTTAATTTATTAACACAACCCAACCTTTGGAATTCAAGAGTTTGAATTTCAAAAACTCAAAATTAAACTCACTTATTAACTATACATGAGTTGTATAATTAATTAAAAGTTAAGTTGTCAAGCCTTTAAGAGGGAGAGAGGGGAGTTAGGGAATTTGAGGGGTTTTGGCACATTAAGTGCAAGGGAGTTTAAGGGGGTAGAAGAGAGTTAAGGGGAAGGTGAAGGGTTGGGGCTCGTGTGGGCCCCACCTCACCTTAATCCTCACTTGGTTAGTTAGGAACTTGTGATTCCACCCCAACTTCCACACTTAGGATATAACCACTTAAGAAGATAAATAAAATAAATATTGTATAACAAATTTATTTTACTCTTCATTTCATCCAGAAAATTAAACATCTCCTCCTAGGCAAACGCAACTTCGGGAAAGGTCTCCATAAGCGAATATCGGCGCTACGAGTTCATCGGTGTCCTCGGATTTCAATTCCGAGCACCGGATCAAAAGTTAGGAAACCCCGCTCGTTCGTTCACTGAACGTACCCGAGCCAAACTTCGGAAATTATTTCCGGGCACTCCGGGCCTCGGAATCAGGTGCCGTCAGAAACCGCGCTCTTGTAAAATTCCAAAGAAAATTAAGAAAAAATTTACCTTGAATTTTACGGGTCTTTACATTACTCCCACCTCAGGTCTTTACATCCCCGTAAGGATACATCAAAACTAGGGAAACAAATGAGGGTACTGAGCACGCATCTGAGCCTCCCGCTCCCATGTGCTTTCCTGGAGGTTCCCGTGCTGCCATCTGATGCGCACAAGAGGAATCGATCGCCCACGTAGGACCCACTCCTGTCGATCCTCTATCTCCACCGGGACCTCCGTAAAAGTCGCCCCATCGTCAACGTCAAGCTCCCCATGGTCAATGATGTGCGTCGTGTCGTGCATGTATCTCCTCAGCTGAGACACGTGGAAGACATCGTGCACCCGGTGCAACTGAGGTGGTAGAGCCAGGCGATAAGCCACCTCACCAATCCTGCTGAGGACCTGGAAGGGTCCGATGAAGCGCGGAGATAACTTGCCGCCTCAGCCAAATCTCCGAATACCACGTCGAGGTGAGACCTGCAAGAAGACGTGTTCGCCACCCTCTAACTCCAGTGGCCTCCGCTTCCTATTAGCATAAGACTTCTGCCGGCTCTGAGCTGTACTCATCCGCCCCTGGATGACCTGGACCATCTTAGGTCCCACAGGAGCTGCAAGATTTCTTCTTTGCGGATAAGAGAAATCTGGTCTCATCCCCTGGATGAACCACATTCTTCGCCTAAAACAGTCAATCCTAACATGGATGATACTAATCCATACCAAGGATGACGTCGTAAGGCCTCGACGCTACTACTAAGAGATTCAACCGTTACTCTCGCCTCCAAGGGTTGAGTCACACTGTCGGCATCAGTGTGTGGTAACTGGGTCTCCTCCAATAGATGTCTCACAAGTGAGGGTCAAGTCAACAGCCAAAACTGGAACCTCTTAGTAACATCACGAAAGAGGACAGGAACGAAAATATCACAAAGGTGTGCGTCTTTTATTATTGCAGCTCATAAAACAAGACGTTACACAAAAGAAACAAGGAACCATAAGTACAAAGGATGTATCCACTAGTTCTGCTCCTGTCCACCTGCTCTCAGAGCTCTACTGCCTTGTCCACTACTCGGCTGTTGCTCAAGCACTCGCCGCTGCTTCTGTCTCAGTGGCTCCTCTAACACCATCTGATCAATCGCACAAGGAGTCGGACAGTCGCGTGCCAGGTGACCCTTCCCGCCACAGGAGTAACATTGTCCGTTTCTGGCACGCCTGGCTCTGACCCCACCTCGGGTGCCCCGCACCACCGGTCCTAAAACCCGAGATCGTCCAACTGCTAGTCTGGTCCTCCTGGACCTCTGCATCATCTGTCTACTGCCCACAGATGACTCGGCTACTGATCGAAAAACACGCGGCAAAGGCAGAAGCTCCTGTACACGCTCGGGGTGTAGAGCTACTGGCACAAACTCTTCCCTGAAGAAGGTCTCGAAGTCTTCCCATGCGAAGGTCATCTCATCGCAGAACTGAAACAAGTGGCTCCACCACCTGCCTGCTGCTGCCTGAAGGAGGCTGGCATCAAAGATCACCATGAAGTCTGCTGGCGTCCTCACTAGCCTAAACACACGTACCACTGCCTCCAGCCATTCCTCTGCTGCCTGGGGATCCGTATCCCCGCGAAACCTGGGTGGTCGCTGGCGCTGAAACTCATGCAGTGCGCTGAGGTGACGTGCATCGTCAGCGGCTGGCGCTGGAAGCATCGGGGGCTCGGCGGGTAGTGCTACCGCCGGTGCCACTGCTGATAAAGGGCCCTGCAACGAGGCCTCGTCGGTCGGTGGGCTGCCGTCACGCTCGACTCTCGGAACCCTAGCTGGCTGCCGTCGTGGGGCCATCCTGAAAGGAAACAGGTGCGCCACGGTCAAACAGTATACCTGGTGAGCTGACACAAAGAAATCACAAAGAAAACATTGAAACACACACGCAATCAATGTTTTCGTGCATTAAGTCGGAAATCAGAAGTCAGGGTCCTGGTGTACGGATACGTCGGCCGCCACACCAACACTGGACTCCCTGGATTGATAACCACACTCAATACGCTAAACATTATTGCTTCACATAGAAAAGACCAGAGTTCGCGGTAGAACCGAACTCCTCTGATACCAATTTGTCACGACCCGCCCTCGGGGTCCGTGCCGTGACTACCCCAAGCCCGCCTTCCATAGGCCAGGGGCTGGCGACTAGCACCAAGGCATAAATCCCGGTAAAAAGGGAAGGCATTGCCTTTGTAAAGTAAACAAACACCACAGAGTAAGAAAGCGGAAAGTAAACACTTAGCAAAAGCAGAGTACAACTGAAAGTGCGGAAAAGTAAATGGGACAGTATACAAACCCAAACTGAAAGTAAAGTACAACTCGAAAGGGAAAACAGCAACTGAAAAGTAAAAGCCGCTACACTGAACTGTCCACTGGAAATCCCACCTGAAGGGTTGGTACAGATAGCTCCACTGCTCCACGGGTCCCGCCGTCCGCTCCGAGCACGTCCCGCCCAATGGTCCACCTCCAGGTACCGTCCTGCTCTGCAAGCCTCAGCTAAGGTCAGCGCTGTCCGTCATCTGCAACCAACACAACGTAGTGCGGGAAAAGCCCATGCAGGGGTGAGTATAAGCTACTCAGTAGGGACCCCGAGACCCCTGAAGGTCTCTCAAAATCCACAAAGGATAAACCACAAAGAAAGGTACAATCACGAAGTAACAACCGACACTGCTTAGGTATATGCCCATACATATACCTAAGTCATCAATTTCAAATACGCTCCAACCTCCGAGCCCAAGTACAACTCAGTCCACACAGGAAAGTAAACGTATTCCACACAGGAAAGCAAAACGTAATCCACACAGGATAGCACAACACAATCCACACAGTAAAGGAAAACGTAATCCACACAGGATAGCACAACACAATCCACACAGGAAAGCAAAACGTAATCCACACAGGATTGCACAACACAATCCACACAGGAAAACAATAGGTTTCAGCTCACACATGTATACTTCTTCGAAAGACGATAAAGATGATCTCTGATCCATCTAAGTTGTCGGACCCACGAAGGATCGATAGGTAACTAACCCCCGCAAAGACCCACACAGGATCGGGCCCACACAGGACCTGTAGGCGCTGGTTCACACAGGACCGCTGAGCGCAAAGACCCACACAGGATCGGGCCCACACAGGACCTGTAGCACTGATCCACGTAGGATCGCTGAGTACTGAAGTCGTCGTCGTCGAATCCACACAGGATTGGGCCCACACAGGACCGGTAGCACTGATCCACGTAGGATCGCTGAGTGTTGTAGTCGTCGTCGTCGAATCCACACAGGATCTATGTACTGTCGTCGTCGCAGTCACAGTAGCAGTAGTAGCAGTAGTAGTCACAGTAACAGTCGCAGCCAGCACTAGGGTTCCCGCACACAGCAAGCTCGTTCGGAGGGTCCGCTCCACGAGCCGAGAGGCTGATACATCAACTGTCACAAAGTCCAGAGTTGATGTATCCAAAAGTTCCTTATCGTCAACAGGAACTCAACGCAACAGACGGCGCATCGATCGGACGCCCGGTCTGAGAGTTATTGGCATTTTCGTCCCCGGTGCCCAGTTGGTTTTTAAGGCAAAACCAACCCGACCGTACTCCACCTGTGTCCAAACCTCGGGCGGAGTATGCCAAAAGATCAGTCTCACTAAGAGGAACACAACAAAGCTGACGGCACGTCGATCGGACGTTCGTAGCTCAAGATATGAGCGTTTCCGCTCCGAAGGCCCGGTTGGTTTCGTGAACGAACCAACCCGGCCGAACTCAAAGTAATCCTAAACCTTGAGTGCGATAAACCGAAACGACCATCTCGATCCAAGGATCGCATCGCCGCTGACGGTTCATAAATCGGACGTCCAGTCTGAATGATATCAGCCTTTCCGTCTCACACCCACCCTGGGAAACTTCCCAGGAGGTCACCCATCCTGATCACTACTCTAAGCCAAGCACGCTTAACTACGGAGTTTTAACCACGTAGGCTCCCGAAAAAGAAGGTGCGCCTTGAGTATAGTATACCGAAACGACCGTCTCGATCCAAGGATCGCGTTGCCGCAGACGGTTCATCGATCGGAGGTCCGTGGCTTAAGTTATGGCCAAAAGACCGAAGTCGTCTCGAAAACGGGGGGTCCGGGTCCGGGCCGACCCGGCCCGACCCCCCCTGGGGTGACCCGAACCGGGTCGGACCGACCCGGTCCGCCGGACCCGGCCCGGCCGGTGGCGGCGCGGCCCGGCCAGCGGCAGCGTGGTCCGGCCAGCGGCGGCGCGGCCAGGGGGCCGCGCATGTGCCGCACGCGGGGGGGTAAACCCCCCCTTTTTTCGGATCTCGGCCGGCCGTTTCTTTCTCACGCGGGACCCGCGGGTCCCGCCTCCTAACCAAACCGGCGGCCGGCGCGGCCGGCCGCCTTCTTCTTCTCCGCCGCGGCCGTAGCCGCGGCTCTTCCTCGATCTCCGGCGGCCGGCGAGGCCGGCCGCCTTCTGGCTGCTCCGCCGCGGCCGTAGGGCCACAGCCTTCCTGTTCTCCGGCGCCGGCGAGGCCGGCGCCCCTGGCTGCTCCGCCGCGGCCGTAGGGCCGCGGCCCTTCATGATCTCCGGCGCCGGCGGCCCGGCTGGCCGCCGGTCGCCTCCTTGTTCCGCCGCGGCCCGTCTCCGGCCGCGGTCTCTTTCGTAAACAACGACGCGGTGCGTCGGCACCGCGTTTCGTCGTCGCAGCTCGCTCCGACCATTAATTCTTTTGTTCCTGCGCGGTTGCGACGACACCGCGCTGTCTCCGCTAAATTAACACGAAAGAATAGAAGGGGGAGGAGAATCGGCCGTGTTCGTGCGGTCCGGTCTCCTCCCGTTATAACGATATCAGTTGGCCAATCGTATAAACACAACAATGAATGTTTCACAATTTTTAAAAAAATTTGGAACTACGCTCAACGGATTATTCTTTCATGTTCGAGGGAATGAAAACACGTTATTTAAAAAGGACAAACCCCCTACCTTGAAAATTGACGTCACACGTCGGTTATCGCGGAGGAAGGCGTCGCGGCGTCGGACGTAGATTCCGTGGACGTCGGGGTGCGTCCGAGGAGGGAACGATGTCTCTTCACTTGTCGCTTAAGACGAAGAAGAGAGGTACGTTGTCGTTGGCGATGATTACCACGGTCGGCGACTTCTCCCTTGTCGAGGAGGAAGATGAAGACGGAAGAATCTGGGACGCCGAGTCTCGATGGTCGTGGGATCGATGTTCTTTGTCGGAGAAGAACCGTTCTTCACGTTCTTCGTCGAAGACGAAGAAGATCTCCAAGTTTCTCAACGATTCTCCCAATCCTCTCAAGTAACAAAGGAACTAACCCAAAAATAAATCAAGCTTACACTTAATTTATTAACACAACCCAACCTTTGGAATTCAAGAGTTTGAATTTCAAAAACTCAAAATTAAACTCACTTATTAACTATACATGAGTTGTATAATTAATTAAAAGTTATGTTGTCAAGCCTTTAAGAGGGAGAGAGGGGAGTTAGGGAATTTGAGGGGTTTTGGCACATTAAGTGCAAGGGAGTTTAAGGGGGTAGAAGAGAGTTAAGGGGAAGGTGAAGGGTTGGGGCTCATGTGGGCCCCACCTCACCTTAATCCTCACTTGGTTAGTTAGGAACTTGTGATTCCACCCCAACTTCTACACTTAGGATATAACCACTTAAGAAGATAAATAAAATAAATATTGTATAACAAATTTATTTTACTCTTCATTTCATCCAGAAAATTAAACATCTCCTCCTAGGGAAACGCAACTTCGGGAAAGGTCTCCATAAGCGAATATCGGCGCTACGAGTTCATCGGTGTCCTCGGATTTCAATTCCGAGCACCGGATCAAAAGTTAGGAAATCCCGCTCGTTCGTTCACTGAACGTACCTGAGCCAAACTTCGGAAATTAATTCCGGGCACTCCGGGCCTCGGAATCAGGTGCCGTCAGAAACCGCGCTCTTGTAAAATTCCAAAGAAAATTAAGAAAAAATTTACCTTGAATTTTACGGGTCTTTACATTTGTAAACTTTTTCATATTTATCATTTCTCTTGAAACTAGAAACAGTTATATATATATTGAAACACTAATTCAAACATTTCATTCACATGGAACTGACATGAATTATGCTACATAAAATACTGACTTGGCATGCACTACTCGCAACACCCACTTTCCATATGTTATGAAAAATAAAGATGTTTCTACAGAAAATAATTTTATTATTATTATTGTTAATTAAATGAGATAATTATAAACAATCCATTAAAATATGTGATATTAATATTAATAAATAATTTTCAAATATTATTTATTATTTTTTATATAGATAAAAAATATTGATAATGAATGATATGATTTTTGGTAACATAATTTTATGTTTAAGAATACTATTATTTCAAATAATTTTTTTAACAATAATATTAAACATATAAAAAATTTTAAATTTAATTTGATAAAACAATGTTATTTTTTGAATTTAGAATGTCAAAATCAGGTTATGGTAAATTCTTGGGATTCTTCTGAGAAACTTCAATTTTTGATGAATAATGTAAAATAATGTTTTTTGTTAAAAAATAATTTTCTTTTATAAAAATATTAATGTTAAATTATAATTTAAATTTGTTTTTTATCTTCTTTCTACTTTAAAACACTGTAATTTCGTCATGTATATGAGATTAACATTAATCAAAATTCTTCCAATTCTATGAAATGAATTCAGAAAAATTTTCATTCACATTTTATTCAGTATAATAATTAGATACTAATTGGATCTTGTTGATATTTTGACCAAAATAACTAAAAATTGTTATTAAAATTAATTACAAAAACTAAGGTTAAATTAAGATTAATCAGGGACTAACTATTAATCATAGGTTCCATAATGACCTATAACCTTTTTTAAAACCCATTTTAGGATAATTATATAGAAATAAACCTTCAATTATTGATTTAGGTCTATTTTTTATATATTTTTGTAGGTAATAACTTGTGTACACCAAACTTGTTTTCATAACTTTTATGTGAGTCCTTTTCCTTCCCTATAAAAGTCCACCACCACCCCAACTTCATCACCCATATTCAACATATTAATTTTGGACAAGACCTACCCAATACACTTCCCAAAAATCATCCCTTACTCCTATAATAATTCCCTTGGGTATAAGGAAATCCATGGAATCCTTTTGGAAAAAACCAAAAGGAGTTTCCCGATTAAGAGGTAATCTCTTCTCTCACATCCTTTATTTTATTTTCATTCTCCACCACTATAATTTTTTTTCTTGAATGTATAAAAAAACCAGTATCCTAATTATAAAAGGATATTTTTATGATATGGTTTCAACCTAATGTTACACATAAATTAATATAATGGATAACAAACATACAGTTTATGTGTACGACAAACTACCACCTCACTAAACTATAATTCTTCAGTTTTCATTACCACCTATGATGGTGGAAAATAGGATGATATATATATATATGTTATATATTTTATTTATTATTTATTTATTTTTAATTATTCTATTTATAATACATATCATTTTTACTTTCCATTTTATGTTAACAAGATAATTCTGTTTGAGATGTGTGGGCTACCGCCCCCTCAATGCGAAATGATTCAATATTACACTATATATAGTATTAACAATGGTTTTAATGAAAATATAACATATATATGACATCATAAATCTAGTTTAATAATGATATAAATATATATATTCACATACACACATATATTTCTTTTACTTTCTTTCTATCAACATGAAAATTAAAAGAAATTTTTTTCATCCGTTTGTATGACCTTTCGTCTCTATGAACGGTGTATTCAGCTTCATACATTTATATTATACAGATTATTATAATACACACACATTTTTTATAAATTATATTTATATCATGGATTAAATTATATAAATCATGATATAATTATAAATGTCATATATATAACAAATTATGTCACATGCGACGAATAAAGTGAATATTACCCAAAGTGAAACCATAACATAGAATAATTATAAAGAGGATAATATAAGGTCCTAATAAAACAGATATGGTATTATAAAGATTAATATGGTTCTTTAAAACATTTATAAAAATGTTATATTTATTATATAGGTGGATTGAATGAGTGTGATGAGAGTCAGGGAAAAAGTTAATGGGATTTCATATCACTTTTTATTTATGTGAGATACATGATATGTTCGCCACTCATTAGTTTTTTTGTGGAGTATGTACTACCCATGATTTTAATATATTTATATTATACTTAAATTTATGGTTATTAAAATATCCATTTTATGATTTATATTTCATGGGGATTAATTTTCAAATGTTACCACAATAGTGAAATAGTTTTGACTTAATTTTCCTTCTTTGAGACTCATATTTTATTAAGCACAAAAATTTACTTTGGTGGGTTATATACACACATATTACATGTTATATCTTGAATTTACTTATTTTAATATTATTTTATGTTTTATTTAATTCATGTTTCTCACTTTTAGAGTATGATCCCAATTTACCTTGTTATAAGAGTTTATTGAAGTAATCTCATCGTTTTTTGAGATTGTATATGTTTATGCATATTTGGATGAAATTTTAAGATCCATATCTCAATAAAATTCATGAATTTCATTTTAATTTGTTTATAAATAAATTATTCATAAATTGGCACCATAAATTACACTCCTTGGTACATGTGATAGTTAATAAAGTGGGTTTTAAGAAATATCGACATTACCGTCTCTTTATTCAAAAATCATATGTTTCATCAAAACAACATTTTTTAAAAAGGATTTAAAATAATAATATACAGATATACACTGATCATTAAAATAATATTTTACCCTATTTATATTTTACTAATGTTTCCAATGTAATCTAATTATAACATTCCAAATTTTGCATATTTCTAACTTTTTTAACATGGAAAAGGAATATTTTTCCCTTGTACGACATGTATGTATTTTTCCATAATCAATACATTGATTCTTTATTTGGATGGTTAAAGGTTAATTTTTAAAATATTTTTTTAAAAGATATTTTCAATGAAATTGTTTACAAAATATTTTAAAGTCTCATTTATATGTTTTCAAGGAAAGTTGTTTTCAAAATGACTTCAATCTTCATTTTTTATTTTTCACTGAAAAATATTATAAAAATGATTTCATGTATCATTTATAATTTTAAAATTTATTTCCATAGAAAATAGTTTTCAAAATGTTTTTAGGATCCTTTTGAAAAATTTCAAGAAAAATGGTTTTAAAATGGATTTGAAGCTCATTCCATATGTTTTTAAGGAAAAAAGATATTAAATTGATTTAAAGATTATTATAGAAGTTTTCAAGGAATATTTCTTTCAAAATGATTTAATTAATTATTTATTTGTTTTAAATTTTTTTCAATGAAATGGGTTAGAAAATATTTTCAACCTCCTTCAACATGGGTTCATGTTAAAAGGTTTTAAAAGAAATCTCATGATTTATTTATTTTTTTATTTTAAAATTGTTTTCAAGGAAAATGATTTTTGAAATGTTTCAAATATTATTATATAAATTTTAAATAAAAAAGGATTTGAAAATTATTTCATGTTTTCTTTATATTATATAATATTATTTTATAATAAAATGATTTTCCCAATGGTTTTATGAATGAAAAATACTTTTTAAAATAAGAAAGAATTTATTCCACAAGAATGTTTTTTGAAAGATATTTCAAAATTGTTTTCCATATAAGATGACATCTATTAATGTTACTCATTCGCTTATAGAAAATGATCTAAAGGGTTTGTTTGTATTCTATCTATGAATTTGGTATTCTTAATTTCATGGTATTTATATAATCTTTCTCTATTTCATGTGTCATATGTTTATTAAATCCATGTAGCACCCCAAACATTTTATGGTATGTCTCGCTTAAATAAATTCTAGTCATAACCAATGTTTAATAAAGCACTGAGTTTTATTGAAACAACACCTAGTTATTTCGGAGATATTCATAGCTTAACCATTCAACATAAACTTTCTACTTGTGTGTTTTGAAATTGGAAAATCTGACATAAAAAGTTGTGTTCAGGATGCTATTTAGAATCTGATAAGATTAACATAATTTTTGGTGAATTGTAACCTACCCCTGTAAATAGTAACCTACCATTAAGAATAGTAACTTACCCTTATGAATAGTAATATGAATCTTATGAATGGTATCCATATCCATGAATGTATAAATATATTTAGGCACCTTAAAAATAAAGATGAATATTTTAAGTGTTTATATTTTTTTATTAAATAAAGATTTTAATTTAATATTTAATTAATCATATTTGAAAAATTATTTTTGAAAAATGGAATTCATTTTTGGATTCTACACATTGAAATGTTGTTAGGGTGAGGTTTTGGTATTTTTCTGAAATACTTGATTTTTTGATGAATAGTGAAATACCATTATTTACAAAATAAGATAAATACACTAATTATAGAGTCATGTATGATGTTATGCTGATGTAAGCCCAATTTATTTGGATTCACTTGATAAAATTAATATTCCTAGAAATGAAAGACTCACTATTCCATTTCTTGTGGAGAAATAAAAAATTAATGATAATAATATAGAGAAATCCCCTCTCCCCTCCACTATAAAAACCACTTCTCACCCCCTCTTCCTCCCACACCACCCAAGCTTCATGCCTGGCCTAAATTCTAGAAAATACTCTATACAAGCACTCTAACCACGTACACGACCTTCTAGTCTCACCAAAAGTCCAAAAAAGGCCTTAAGATGATTGTCAAGGAGGAGTATTCATGAGGTGAACCTCTCTTCTCTTTTCTTTTAATTTCTTTTACAAAGTTCCATTTTTTTCTCTCTTATCACCTACCCTCATCCAAATTCCATGAAAATTCCATGACCATACATGTACTGGATTTTAATTATTCGAATGGAATATTTCATCATAATCTACTTTTTTATTTCCTTTTATATAATAAATGAAAACACCATCTGAGATGTGTTAATTTATCACACTCAAGGAAGACGAGTTTTCATTTTGCATTAATATATAAAATACTATTCATGAAACCTTTTCAATGGTTTATCTAGATTATAATATATTTATTTTATCTTGTTAAATGTTCTGGAATCCTTACACATTCTTAATATGGAATAATAATACAAAACCATTTTATTGTGCCCAAAACTGCCAAACCAAATCCAAGCATTTATTTTTTACTCATCAAATGAGTCCTCATCATGATATATAACCAGAATCATTATAAGATAATTTACATCACTTAATTTTCAATAATAATTTATATAAAAAATCATGTATGTTTAACCACATTTCAAACAAGCATCCATTCATGAATTCATGTAAACAGATCATGAAAACCAAAGAAGAAAATGAAACCAAAACAATAAAATTGAATATCATAAACCCATAAAAAAGTACATTAATGAAACTAATAAGGTTATAAAATATAAATTAAATTTAAAAAGGTTATGGAATTATTAATTTATTATGCTAAATTGGATTATTCAGGTCGTTAAGAACAATCAAGAACACCTACAAGCATAAGGTAAGGAATCCTCTCCCTCACTTTTTTTCAAGAATATCCCACATGTTGTGCTCTTTTATTTTTAATACCCAATGATGGGTTATTTTTTCACACCTACCCCATTCTTCCCTTATGATATATAAATAATGGGATACCCCTTCACCTATCATTAAGCCCTCACAAGATCACTCGTTACCATGCCGAAATGTTTGTAAGGGGTTTTCTCATATCAGTTTCAATTCTATGGGATTTCCATTGCTCACCTATTATTTCTTATATGTTATATAGGTGTACTGACATATGATATATATTATCATGATTCTCTTTATATTCATGGTTTTCTATTATTCCTTTGGTTTTTGTTAACTTTTGTTTATACAACTCAATTGATTATAACATGGTAACGAGCTTTGTCTCTATTTTCACTTCATTGTGACTTGATTAGTATTATGAAACTACTTTTTCCTATGTGGTGTACATAATTCCCATTTGAGATAACTTTTAAATTGAAATTATATTCCATTTAATTGTCAATATTCCCATATAATGGATATTATTGTTGTCTAAGTCGTATACCATTTTGCATATGGTATTTATTTTGAATGTATTTTTGACTATGGAAATATTGATGAATCTGTATCTTATATTATATAAGGATAATGTAAAGGAATATTTCTCTTATTTTCAATATATGTATAATTAATTATTTGGACATGACGCTATTGGTGTGTCCCACTACAGCCCCTCGATGCATTGGTAGGTCTCATGAGACAAATCAGTTGGCGAAAAACCCTTTGAGTTTGTTTCCAACAAATCAGATGAGTTTCTACCCACAGAACTAAACCGTAGTTATGGTATTATGGTATCATTTTATATATAACTAATGTAAAATTAATAACAATTCTTGTTATTCATTCTCAGTTATTACTATCCTTGAGTTTTCAACAATGACAAAATCTATGGATGTAGTTTTGTTCTCAATTTATTAATGGAGTGAGTTTTTTCATTTATTCACCATGCCATATTGATTATATCAAATTGTTTAAAATTCAGTTATTATTGATTCATTATTACGATATTTGTAAACCTTATTGAGAATTTGATCTCTCCCCTTTCATTGTTTACATTGAACATGTGATGAAGGGGAGATCATTTATTGACTCCTTGAGGATGCAGTTTTTAGTTTTTGTTATGTATTGTATTTTTTAACGTTTTACAATGTAATTTGAGTTACATATTTGCATCTAGATTCTTCAAGAATAGTAAACTGATCGTTCCGTCGGGATTTTCATTACATCTAACCATGTCAATGTACTTAGTAATGCACTTACTCTATTGTAGAGGGGTCAGGGTATTACAGTTGGTATCAAAAGAGGTTTAGTAGAAACCTTGGAAACTAGATTTAGAAGACATATATTAGGAAAGAGTCTCTAAGATAGTCTTTAAGGATAAAGATAAAAGAATGTCTTAGTATTTTGTTAAGGAATAAATTATGAGTATATTTTAAACAATACATCCATGTCTAGATACGATCAGGTAGAGGTGGATCTGACAAAGATGTACGTAGAATTCAATGATCTAATAAGGAGTTTCAGGCTTGACTTGGGGTATCCAGGTAGACAAAAATGGGCCTTGGTTTACTCATTGTTATGACACTCCTGGGCGATATTCTTAGGATAATTCATATTTTCTTTACAAGGAATTATGAAGTATTAAAATTTAAATTATTCCTTAAAGAAACCATTTTTCTGATTATGGGATTAGCCCTGTGGAGGATCTCAATTTATGCTATGTATTTTGTTAAGTTAAGATTATACATTCTGATTCATACCATAATCTAGTGTGAGACAATATTTAGAAATGGCGTCTAATGGAAGAAGGGGAATTAATACTCTTGGGCAATATAGGGATCTCCCCACTGAGAAAGTCAACACAGTCAATGTTAGAGCAGATCATATCATGACCATAATGGGACAACATATTAAGATTTTAATGAATAACCATTCCACACATGTGTTGGATCGTTTTATCTAGCAGAAGCCCCCATCTTTTAGATTGACTACTAATCTAGTGGGTGCTGAGCAATGGATCAAGTCCCTTTAAAAGATATTCATGGTATTAAGATGTAATGAAAATTAAAAGGTAGTACTTGAATAATATTTTCTTAAGGGTGATGCTGATCAATGGTGGTCCTTGATTTAGAATACCACATAGGAAGAAGAAATAAACGATATGGAATAGAGGGATTTTAAGGAAAGATTATTTGAAATTTATTTCCCTTGTGATCAATGAACCGAAATGAAGAGAAAATTCCTTGGCTTAATGAAAGGGGATAAAGATAGTGTTGCAGAGTATAAAGCTACCATCACAAGGCTATCTAGGTATGCCATATATTACATACATGACTCAACAGTCAATATTGAACATTTATTAGAAGGTCTTAAGCCAAGTCTTTGAAGGTCACTTGCTTCTCAAATATTTTCATCATATGAAATTTTTTTATTAAGTTCCATCAAAACAGAGAAGTAATTTTCTAAATCAAATTTTTTCAAGGGAAACTAAGATAAAAATCATTACTTTGATAATCAAGGGAAATATGAAGCACCGAATAAGAACAAGGTAATGAAGAAATTTCCATTCTGTGAGAACTGTTGAAAGAATCATCTCAGGAAATTCTTATAGGGCATGAGAGTCTACTATAAGTGTGAATAAAAGGGGCTTCTATCTAACAAATGCTAGGGGAAGAAACAATTTTATGATGTTCAATGATATAATTTTAGAGAGATGGGAAACTATACAAATTTGTGTCTTATGCGCCAAGGAAACTTTCCTCAGAAAAGGCCAAGAGAGCATTGGAGAGCTTATGGGATTACGACCATAGAGGTTGATGTTCCTAATGATGTGGTGGAAAGAACTTTAATTGTTTCCTGAAACTTAGCCAACACTTTATTGGATTATGGATCATCACATTCATTTATATCAACCCACTTTTCCAAGAAAATTAAACATGTACAATTTGATTAATAATGGAGCTAACAGTCAGAACTCTTAAGGGATGTATCATTGCAACAATTTCATGTCAACTAGTTCCCCTTTTGACACATAAATGTGCTTTAGTTTCTAAGCCTATCATCATACAAAGGACAAAATTTGATATAATTATTTTTATGAATTGACTATCAAACTATAATGAGAACATTTTTTGTAAGAAATAGGAAGTTAAATTTTTTGAAAATGGTGTAGAATATCTTATCATTAGGGAATATACCTCACCACATGATTCTTTTCTAGATCCATCCTCAGTTTCTCTACTGAATGCAATACGTGGAAAGGTAGATAAACCAATATCTATGGGAGTGGAAAGAAATATTCAAATTGAATATGTGAATATAGTTCAAGAATAAATTAATATATTTCTAGAAGATTTACGTGGAAATCATCCAAAGCAGTAAGTTGAGTTTTTTATTGGTTTAATTCCTGGTGCAAGACCTATATCAAAGACTCCCTATATAAAGGCCACTGTGTAATTAGTGGAGCTAAAGAAACAACTAGATTATTTGTGTAAAAAAGGATTTATTTGACCTCGTGTTTCTCCATGGGGATCCCATGTCCTCTTTGTCAAGAAGAAGGATGGATCCATGAGGCTATGCATTGATTATAGGGAAATAAATGCTATTACAATAATGAATATGTATCCTTTTCCCCGGATAGATGAATTATTTAATCAAATTTAGGGAGGTCAATACTTTTTGAGGATTGAACTTTGATCCAGATAACATCAGCTACATGTGAGGAAGGAATATATTCCTAAGACAACATTTCGAACTAGGAATGGTCATTACATGTTTACAGTGTTGCCTTTTGGATTGACTAATGCACTGTCTATTTTAAAGGATTTAATGAATTGAGTTTTCAAGGAATATCTTTATATCTTTGTTATGTTATTCATAGATGATATCCTGGTAAACTCAAAAATCTACGAAGACCATGAGACTCACTTAGATATTATTCAGAGAACCCTTAGAAAAAATGAATTATATGGGAAGTTTAGAAAATGCGAATTTTGGCTTTAATAAGTTTCTTTTTGTGCCCATATTTCTCTAAGGATGGAATATTAGTTGATCCTATGAAGAAAAAGGAAATCCAAAAAATGGCCTAAGAAAAAAAACAAAACTAACGTATATTATTTTATTAACTTAGAAGGTTACTATTGGGGTTTTATTCAAAATTTCACCCGACTGGCTAACCCTCTAACAAAGCTCACACGTATTTTGGTTAAGATTGTATGGATGAAAGAATGTACAGAATGATATGAATAATTTAAAAGAAGACAAGCCAATGCTCAAATTTTTACTCTTCCATCGTGAAACAAGGGATTTTTGATATACAATTATGCATCAATGAATGGACTGAGTTGCGTCCTTATGGAAAAAGATAAAGTTATTTCTTATGCAGCAAGATAGTTGATTACTCTTGAGAAAAATTATCCAACTTAGGATCTTGAGTTAGCAGCTGTAATCTTTTCTTTGAAAATATGGAGACATTTTCTCTATAGAGAAAGATGTGATATTTATACCGACCAAAAGACTTTGAAATAATTTTTCACAAAAAATAAAATAAAACATGAGGCAAAGGAGATGGCTCGATTTACTCAAAGATTACGATTGTTCAATACACTACCACCTAGGGAAGGAAATAATGTAGTAGATGTATTAAGCATGAAAGATCATGGACTAGTGACCCAAATGGTGATTGGAAGAGATCCTATATTCATATATCAACTACAGATAAATATAGTAATTGTCAATGAAGGGGAAACATCTTTCCTCTTTCAAATGATTGCTAAACCATATTTATTAAAAAAGATAAAAATCTCTCAATTTAATCATGATAAGATGAACAAGAAAATTAATGTTGTCAAGGATGGGATATTGGAAGAATTCGTGTATAATGAAGTTCTGAAATTTGGGAAGATGTTATGTGTTCCATCAATACCTGAGCAAAAAAAGGAACTTTTAGACGATGCTCATAGCTCAAATTTCTCTATACACCTGGCTATCACAAAGATGTATAGAGTTCTGAAGGAACATTTTATGGTGGGAAAATATGATGCGTAAGATTTCTAACTACGTGTCAAGGTGTCTAATTTGCCAACAAGTGAGGGAAGAGAGACAACAACCTAGAGGATTGATACAACCTATACTTATTACTATATCGATTTGGGATAAAATTACGATGTATTTTGTCACCAGACTACTGAGGACACCTAAAAGGAATTATGCAATATGGGTAATTGATGATCGTATCACAAAATCAGCACATTTAATTCCAATAAGAGAGGAATTACCACTTAAGGGCCTAGAAATAATTAATATTAATGAAGTTTTAAAACTTCCTTTTCCACCTCTTTAGATTGTGTCCAATCGAGATCCCTAGTTTACATCAACATTTTGGTGAAGTCTTCCGAAGGCTTTAAATACTGAGCTTCGTATGAGTACTACTTATCACCCCCAAACCAACAGACAGACTGAACGGACAATTAAATCTCTGTGAGACATGTTAAGATAATGCTCTGATGAATTTCAAGGTATGTGTGATCAATACTTTCCTTTGGTGGAATTTTCCTACAATAATAGATTCCATTATAGTAATCAAATGGCCCCATATGAAGCATTACATGGAAAATGCTGTCAAACTCCAACTTGTTGGGATGAAGTTGGTGAGAGGAAGCTCATAGGCCTAGAACTTATTGAGCAGACCACGACAAAGGTGAAGAAAATCCCATCCCATTGTAAAGCATCACAATGTAGGCATAAGAGTTATGCTGACGACTGGAGAAAAGATTTGGAATTCCAAGTGAGAGATCATGTCTTTCTAATTGTATCTGCATGGAAGGGTGTCCTAAGGTTTGATACGAAAGGGAAAATAATCCTCAGGTACATCAGTCCCTTTGAAATTATGGAATGAATCATAGATATATCTTACCATTATCAATTCCTCCACATATATCCAAAGTTCATGATGTGTTCGATGTGTCATTATTGAAGAAATACCTTCCAGACCCAATGCATGTACTCACCTATGATGAAATAGAACTGGAACCTAATTTTTCATACTGTAAAGAGTATATCAGGATCCTTGACAGAATGGAGATGGTATTGAGAAATTGGATGGCTCGTCTAGTAATGGTTATTTAGAAAAACTAGAATATGGTGGAAGAAACATGGGAACCTTAGGATGTTATGAAGAAGAACCACCCACAATTTTTTAGTGGGCTTTATAAATGAAAAATTTCGAGGATAAAATTTCCGAAGGAGGGAATAATATAGCACCCCAAACATTTTATGGTATTTTTATCTTAAATAAATTCTAGTCATAGACTATGTTTCATAAACCACATAGTTTCTTTGAAACAACACTTTGTTATTTAGGATATAGTCATATCTTATCCCTTGAATTTTTTTTCCACTAGTGTGTTTTGAATTTTGAAAATCTGACATACACTGTTGTGTTCAGGATGATATTAAGATTCTGATAAGATTAAATTAATTTTTAGTGAATACTATCCTACCCTTATGAATGGTAACATACCCTTATGAATAGTAACATAGCCTTATGAATAGTAATCTGATTCTTATGAATGTTATACATACCCATGAATGTATAAATAAATTTAGGCACCTTAAATATAATGATGTTTATTTTAAGTGTTTATATTTTTTGATTACATAATGATTTTAATTAAATATTTAGTTATTAATATTTAGAAATAATTATTTTGGAAAAATGGACTTCATTTTTGAATTCTACATGTCAAAAAATGGTTAGGATAAATTTTTGGTATTTTTCTGAAATACTTGAATTTTTGATGAATAGTGAAATACCATAATTTACAAAATAAGCTAAATACACTAATTATAGAGTCGTGTATGATGTTATGTGGATGAAATACTAATTGATTCGAATTCACATGATAATAATACTATTCTAGGTCACGGTATACTCCATATTCCTTGTCTTGTAGAGAAATAATAAATTAATGATTACAATATAGAGAATTCCCCTCTCCCCTTAACTATATAAACCACCCCTCACCCCCTATTCCTCCCACACCACTCAAGCTTCAAGACTTGGCTAAATTCTACCAAATACTCTTCTCAAGCCCTATCACCACATCCAAGACCTTCTGGTCTCACCAAAAGTCCAAATAAAAGTCCTTAAGGATATTGTTAAGGAGGAGTACTCAAGAGCTGAACCTCTCCTCTCTTTTCTTTAAATTTCATTTAAAAAGTTCCATTCTTTTGTTCTATCTTCTCACCTCCTCTTATCAAAATTCCGTGATAATTATATTACCTTACATGTACTGGATTTTCATTATTCTAATGGAATATTACATCATAATCTTTTTTCCCTTCCTTTTTTATGATAAATGAAAACACTGTCTGAGATGTGTTAATTTATCACACTAAAAGAAAACGGGTATTCAATTTGCATTACTATCTTAAATAACGGTCATAAAACATTTTTAATGGTTGAAACAGATCATAATATTTGTGTTTTACATTGTTTATGTTTCTGTAATCCTTACAAATTCATAATATGGAATAATAATACAAAACAAGTTTATTATGCCCAAAACCGCCAACCCAAATCCAAGAGTTTATTTTTAACTCATCGAATGAGTCATCCTCAGGGAATACAACAATAATAATTATAAATTAGTTTATATATCTTTAATATCACTAATAATTTATATTAAAAATTATGTATGTTTAACCACATTTCAAAAAAACATCCATTTATGAATTTGAGTAAACAAATCATGAAAACCAAAGAAGAAAATGCTACCAAAACTAAAAAATTGAATCTCTTAAACCAATTAAAAAGGAAATTAATGAAACTAATATGGTTAAAAAATATCAATTATATGTTTATGAGGTTATGTAATTATTAATTAATGAATCTAAATTTGATTATTCTGGGCGTTAAGAAGAATCAAGTACACCTTCAAGTATAAGGTCAGGGATCATCTCTCTCGCTTTTGACCAAGAATATCCCCTATGCTGTGATCTTTTATTTTTAATAAATAATGACACGGTATGTTTTCTCGCCTACCCATATATCAATTATGATATATAAATAATGGGATACCCCTTTAACTCTCACTATTCCCTCATAAGAACACTCGTTACCACGCTAAAATGTTTGTAAGGGGTTTTCTCATATCAATTTCAATTTTGTAGGATTTCCATTGTATGCCTATTATATATTATATTTGGTATAGGTGTACTGAAATTTGATATATATTATCACAATTATCTTTATATTCTAGAAATTATGTTATTCATTAGGTGGTTGTAAACTTTTGTTCATACGACTTTATTGATTACAATATGGTAACGAGCTTTGTCTCTATTTTCACTTCATTATGACTTGCTTAGTATTGTGCGCATACTCTATATTATGTGGTGTAACAACAGACCATTTGAGATCAATTTTAAATTTAAATTATATTCCATTTAAATTTACATATTATCATGTCATGTATATGATTATTGTCTAATTTGAATACCATTTTACAAACGGTATTTATTTTGAATGTTGTTTTGACTGGGGAAATATTGATGAATACGTATCCTTTTTTCTATAAATATAGTGTAAAGGCATATTAATATTGTGTTGGATATATGTATAAAGAATGATTTGGAAATACAGAGGTGAGTGGGGCCTACTACAGCCCCTCGATGAATTAGTAGGTCTCATTAGACAAATCAGTTGGCAATAGTCCCTTCGAGTTTGTTTCCAAAAACAAAATGGATTTGTACTCACAGAACTAAATAGTTTTTACGGTATTATGTATCATGTGCTAGATACATGACGTAGAATTAATAATAATTCTATTTATTCATTATCATTTAAAACTATACATGAGGTTTTCACTATGACAAAATCTATGGATGCAGTTTCATTCTCATTTTATTAGTGGCGTGATTTTTTCATTTATTCACCATGCCATATTGATTATGTAAAATTGATTACAATTCAGTTATTATTGATTCACGATTCCACTATTTGTAATCCTTACTGATCATTTGAAATCACCCTTTAATTGTTTTCTTTGAATAGGTGATGGAGTAAAGTTCATTTATTGAGTTCTTGTGGATATAATTTTTAGTTTTTGTTATGTATTGTATTTTGTAATCTTTTCCAATGTAATTTGAGTTACATATATGCATCTAATTTCTTCAAGACTTCTAAATTGATCCTTCGTTCTTGATTTTTATTCCTTCAAACAATTCCAATGTACTTAGTAATGCACTGGCTCCGATCTAGAGGGGTCGGGGTGTTACATTCCATCTCTCTTTCATGGGTTATATAATTGGGAAATCCATTTATCTTTTATGGGTTTTCTTTCGAATAAATGATTATGAAACCTATATATTTTCCCCAAAATATGATATTTTTACATCTTTATAATTCCCATTTCATTTTATGGGTTAATATAAGATTGGTTTACATTTTTGAAAAATGTATGAATGATTTCACTATGCGATGGGTGGTAAAAACATCTCCCTCTAATTAATTGGTTAAATATTAATATATTATGAGATAAAATATTATTGTAATGGAATTTAACATTGAATAATAATATTTTCATTATAGTAAACCATGACTACCAAGATGTTATGAGAAGTGAAATCATGCTACTAAGATGGACATGGGAGTGAACTGTTACTACCAAGATGGTGTGAGGAGAGAACTCATGCTTCTATGATGGCCAGGAGAGTGAACCTTGTTTACCAAGATGGTATGGGTAGTGAACCCATACTACCAATATGGTATCAAAAACATTTCTATAGAACTTATGTAATTCATATTAAATGTTTATGTGTTTGGCACAATTCCATGTTTTATTCTGATGTTATGCTTTCATGGATTATGTTCTTTATTTCCTTATGATTCATGTCGTATGAACTTCAAATACATATTATAATCTATTATATGTTCGGTATGATCTTCAAATATTATGCTCATGTTCCATACCATTTAATTCATGTTATGCTACCAAATTTCCTTTAATTACCTTACTAAGCATCTAATCTCACCCCTTTCTTTTGATTCCTTTCCCCATGTTATGAAGAGAGGTTTTAGATATAAGTATCAAAGGTGGAGATAATTGTGGGAGATTTTGAAGATATTTCATGAGGTTAGAATATTTGGGTTCTATGTTTCTAATCAGACTATACTGTTATGGTCCTCGTGCATGATTTTTTGTAATATACTTAATATTCATCGAAAATATTGTAATATCCCTGAATTTTAATCCTGGTCAATAATATTTGGAATCAAAGTAAGGGTTTAGTCAACCTCTAGAAACTATGATGAGAATCCTTTAGTGAAATACCAATGTATTTTTCTAAAGATATTCATAGGTATGTCTCTAAGGATATGCATATGGATGAGTTAATGTTTAAAAAAATGTAGTTGAATTTTTGTTAAGGATAAAGTTAGTGGTTTCATAGAAATATAACCCTGTCAATATACTATAATTGGATGTGGATATTAAATAGATGTACCTAGGGGTAAAAACTCTGACAAGATATTCGGGGATTGACTTAGGGTAATTTGGTATATGGAAATGGGACTCTCTACACACCTGTTTTGGCACTCCATGCAGATTTTCTTTAATAATCCATAAACTCTTAAGGAGTCATTGTGATGTGGTTAAATATAAGTTGTCTATAAATAACCCAGGTTGAAACTAGGGTGTCATATATTACGGAATGTTTCAGGATTTAAACTTCCTATAAGTAATTATTTTCACGGCTATGTGGGTTTTTTCTATGATATGTATTTATCACACTATGCCTATAGTTTTAGTCAATGGTGGGAAGCAGAAGGGACTAGATTAATGTTGAATGTTATAAAGGATTTTTTGATGAGACGATATGTGGGATGATAACAAGATTGAAATATGTTGTGATCATGCTTAATCAGTTCTCATGGAACATGATTTACAATTCGTACCTTAACCAACTAAAAAAATCACCAAGGAAGATATATAATTAGTTCTCTAAGAGTTTGGGTAATGTATACCATGGAGGAATGAAGATTTAGTTTCCTTTGTGTGAAGACTGTGGAAATAATCACATAAGTGAATTTCTTAGAGGAATAAGTTGATGATTTTACTATGGAAAAGAAGGACCCAAAGAAATTGACTACAAGGGAAATGAAGTGTTATGTTACTGAAAAGGATGAGAATATTGGCCACCCTAATACATCATCAAAGGTAATATGTTTTATTTTTGGGATAATAATTCATTAGGAGACTCATTCTCCCACATGGAAATCTTGTAGTGAGGATCATCATGGTGGTATGAGTAATGGTTACAATGACGATGATGAAGATACTACTGATTAAATGGGAAATGAATAAGGTATTGTGTAATTATATAAGGTATAATTTTTAATTAAATAAGGATTAAGAGGAATAATAGAATCTATTATGTATTTTGAAACAAGAAGTATGTTATATGAAAGGGTAAATATATAAGGATTTTTTAGTTTATGTTTTTCACTACAGATTTAGAATAACACATTTAATGGTTTTAAAGGAATATAAAAGTGATATAATGGAAAGGGTATATCCCTGAGAAACTTTTTATTACCAGATATATAACAATTAATTTCTTCCTTATGATAGTGTATTGTTTTTTGGATAAATAACTGTTGGATATGAATAAATAATTTGGATGATACATAGTACCTTATAACTTATTAATGAATTTTTGAAATGTAGTTTATGATATCATGGATGAAGATTAATATATATTTAATTTATTGACTTTATCATGTCATATATGGAATAAAGAATCATTCAGGTTTTCCTGAATTATTTATGGTAATTCAGGTTGTAACAAATGTTCCAAGAGAATTTACCACAATGGTGGTCACATGTTTGGTATGTGGCAACAAAGAGATACCTTACGATATATGGGGGATCAATGTTAAGCTGAATTCATGAATATATTTATAAAATTTTGTATTTTCATCTTTTTAGAATGTATATAAGGTTAACCACTCATGAAATGATTATGTTAAACTTCAAGGGAAATATTTAGGCACTAAGTTGTTATTGAAAACCATGGATTAAAGGCAATTTATTGATTAACCTTATCTCAAGGATGTTAATATTATTTATTATGAAAATTATATTATCCTATTTTAAAAAAAGTTAATCATGGATGTTGAGTAAAAAAAATCAAGTCCATCAGGGCCATGGGTTTGGAACCCTCGACTGAAGGACGATAAGGGTTTCATGCCCACCACTAGCTAATATAATGCCTTGGTTAATGTAATTTTTTTTGATGAATAAATATTTATGATGAAACTGTACTATTAGATTATATGTTTAGTGATTAATTTATTAACAATGTATATTTTACAAATATTTATATATAAGTTATACTTTTTATTCTTTAATGATCTTTGAGATATACTAAAATATTATTTTAGCACTTCAGACATCAAAGTCAAATTCTGGACATCCATTAATTGAATTTTTAGATGAATTAGAAATTGATAAAATCATAAATAAAAAATAAACCTTTGTTTAAATAAAATATAAAGTAAGTATATTTCATATATTCTTGTCCATTAATATAATTTCCTTTTGTTAGGATAATTATCAATAGAAACTATGTTGTCTAAATACCTTAATATTATTGAACCCATGGACTTTTAAATCATCGTAGATTTATGTCTTTGAGTTCCTCAACATGTTTTTGATAATTAACTTGTTTTTATTGATAATATAAATCACTTTCAATAAATATTAACACCTTTATTACATGTCCAATCTTCACTTCTAGCCTATTTTCTTCTAAGTGAAGTCCTAGATATATATATTACTTTGGGTTATGGGTATGGTCGTAACATTTCCTTTTAAGTGAACTTTTAGTATTCATTTTTAATGATTTGGGTTTCTATGAATGAAACATTAAAGTATTATAACTTTGACCACCAGAAAAATTTTTAGGGGGTAGAAAGTAATACCACAAGATCTTGTCATTTTCCCTATTTAATTTATCTTTTTTGATATTTTACATTTCACAAGACACTGAAAATAGTTCTCTCTATATCTATATCTATATATATATATAATATAAAACAATCCTTTCAAATAGCAGTGACTTATCTTTCACTACACACAATACCGATCTAGCTTGCGCTACACTCAACACCGACTAGAAAAAGGATACACAAAACACACATGCTTCAATAAAACACATTTTTATTTTTAAAATTATTTAAATGATATAACTATAAACATTCCATTAAAATTAGGTATATGAATAGAAATTACTAATTTTAAAATATTATTTATTATTTATTAGTACAGATAAAACATACTGATAATGAAATATATAATTTTTTGGTAAAGTCCTTTTATGTTTAGAAATAAAAATTTCTTGTATGAACCAATTTTTATAATAAAATTAATTATAGAAAAATTATGAATTTAATTTCATAAAATTAACATCAGTTTTGAATTTATAATTTTTGAATTTTTATTAGGTTAAATTTTTGGG
Source organism: Viscum album (assembly GCA_963277665.1). Classification (NCBI taxonomy): domain Eukaryota; kingdom Viridiplantae; phylum Streptophyta; class Magnoliopsida; order Santalales; family Viscaceae; genus Viscum; species Viscum album. The sequence goes on from OY728157.1 coordinate 80,443,448, forward strand.
ATTCTTTGAGAAACTTCATTTTTTGATGAATAGTGAAAAGTACAGCTTTTTCTATAAAAAAACTTCTTTTTGATTAAATAATTATTAATGTTAAATTGTAATTTAAATTCGTTTAAGGTATAATTAAATTAATTATAAATATATTAATTTAATTTAGGTCCATAAAACCAATTTTACTTTGAAATTGAATATAAAAATATAATAACATTTTGAACTTCTTTCTACCTTAAAAAACCATAATTTCATCCCGTTGGGAGGATTAACATTAATAATAAATCTTCCACTTATGTGAATTGAATTTATAAAAACTGACATGAAACATTTTATTTATTATAATATTTATATTCTAATTACATCTTGTTGATTTTTGGCCAAATTTATTAGTAAAAGTGAATAAAATTAATCTCAGCAATTAAGGGAAAATTAATCATAATTAGAGACTAACGCATAATATTAGGGTACTATATGAAGTATAAACTCATCAAAAACCCATTTTATGTACATTATTCACCCACAAACCATCCATTAATTATTTAGTTTGGTTTCTTATGACTTTTTAGGTATGAACTTTTGTACACCTAACTTGATTTAAAAAATTCCAAGGGAGTCATTTTCTTTCCCTTTAAAGGCCACCACTTGTCCCACATATTCTCTCCTCTAAAAGATCATAGATCATAAAAGAACATCCCAATAAACTTTAAATCTTCTATTTCTTCTTTAATGCTTCCCTTTGGAATATGGTATTCCATGTAAACCTATTGGCACAAACCAAAAGGAGTTTCCAGATTAAGAGGTAACATCTTATCTCACGTTTTTATTATTTTCTTTCTACACCCCATCCACTTTAGTTTTTCAATGAATTTTTACAATAAATAGATTCAGAAAAATACTAGGATGTTTTTATTCTATGTATTCAACAAACACTAACACACACATCCATGTAATGGATAACAAACATACTATTTATGTGTACCAAAAAATTCCGCCTCACTAAATAATGATTGATCTAATTTTCTTAGCACCTTTCATGTTGGATATTATGATTGACAGTATATTTATATATTCTCTGTATTTTATATTTTATTTTTTTAATATTTATTATACATTTTACTATTCAATTATTTTTTACTTTTCATTTGATTTTACTACAATAATTTTTCTTGAGGAAGTGTGGACTACCATCCCCTCAATGCGATATACTTTGTTCATACTCACATGGATGACATTAAGGATGGTATTAGATAATATATATGATATATATGATATCATAAATATAATTTAATAACTATATATATATACCTATATAAACATGTATTTCTTTTGTTTTCTTTCTTTCAACACGACAATTAAAGGGAAATAACGTTCATTTGTATGTACTGCGTACCGTCACCATTAACAGTGTATTCCATTTCATGCTAATACATTCTATAGATAATTATAAAAAAATATAATTTATATAAATTTTATTTATAAAATGTTTTACATTATGTAATTATTATTATAATTATAAGGATCAAAGATATAACAAATTAAGACACATGTGAAGAATAAAGAGAATATTACCCCAATTGAAACATCAACATAGTATGGTTAAAAATATGGTAATATATGATCAGAATATAAAAATATATGTTATTATATATAATTATATTGATATTTAAAAGATTTAAAATAAATGTATATTTATCATACAGGTTGTTTGAATCAATACACCGCGAGTCAAGACACTGGGTAAGTGGATTTTCATCTCAATTTTTATTTCTGTGAGATACAATCTATGTTCTCAAATCATTCCTTTTCTACGATGTATGTACATATAATGATACTATTTTATGAAAATTTTAATTAAATTTATGTGTTTTCACATATCCATTTCATTATTTATCTTTCATGGGTATTATGATCAAAATGTTACTAAATTAGTGTTATAGTTTTGTCTTAATTTTCATTCTTAGGGGATCATGTTTTGTTATGCTAATAAATTATCTATAGAAGTGTATATAATTAAATTTTACATTAAATGAAATGAATTAAATTATTTTAATGATATTATAAGTTTATTTAATTTCCTTTTATTACATGTAGAGTGTGATCCCTTGTTACCAAGTTATAATATTTTATTTAAATAATCTCATCGATTTTTGTGATAGTTTATGTTTATGAATCCTCAGATAAAATTTCACCATCCATATCTCAAGAACATTTATGAATTTTATTCTCTATTTTTTTAATGACTTATTCATATATTGGTTCCATTTATTCCACTCTTTAATATATAAGTCAGTTATGAAAGTGTTTTTTTATGAAGTCCTAACATCACTCTCTCTTTTGATGGAAAATTTGTATCTTTAAAACAATGTTTTCTAAAAAGTGTTTACAATAATGTTATAAAAATATCCAATGATCATTAAAATATATTTTTACCATTTTTGATTTTACTATTTTTTTGAATGTAATATTCTTATTGTATTACAAACATGGAATTTTTTGAAACTTTTTACCATGTAAATGGAATGTCCCTTTTACCTCGAATGACATGCTCATATTTTTCCATCACATATACATTGAAGCATCATTTTCATGTTTAAAGTTTAATTTTAAAGATAATTTTTTTATAATATATTTTTTAAGAAATGGTTTTCATAAAAAATTTAAGCATCATTTATATGTTTTCAAGGAAAATGTTCTTCAAAAAGTTTTCTAGAAGATTTTATATGTTTTCAAGGAAAATAGTTTAAAAAATTATTACAAGCCTGATTTATATGTTTTCAAATTATTTAAAAGGAAAATGGATTTCAAAAAATTTGGATATCCTTTTATAATTTTTCATGGATAATGGTTTTCAAAATGATTTAATGATTGTTTTATAAGATTTCATTGAAAACAATTTTCATATTTTTTCAAGACTTATGTATAAGTCTACATCTCTACCCAGGAAGTGAACCACACATATGGATGGGATCCTCCTATAATACCAAATGTAACTACGTGGTCCTAGTGACAACACAGACACCCCTCCTTTAACATGTCTTTCGGGTCTCGACCCGCCAGGTACTACTAGTTTCCCCACATACACATGGTCCCCACTCAGGGGCCCACACACATGCCTGAATGGGTCATCAGACTAATGAAAGTCCCCACAGGGAAACACATGTCTTTTCTAGTGTGTATTTTCCTCACTCACACACACCTTGGGAAACTTCCTTGAAGGTCACCCATCCCGATCACTACTCCATAACAATCAAACTTAATTATATAGTTTTTATTATATATTATCCCAAAAAAGAAACATACACCTTTATGAAGATTTGTCAGATCATTTAGTCATTTATCCATTTATCAATCTGGGGTATTAAAATCATCCCCCTTATTTTCAAAGAAATGACTTTCAAATCATTTTCAATCTCGATTCACATATCTTCAAGTAATAATAATTCCAAAACATTTTTCAGTATTCATATATGTTTTCAAATTTTTTTCAAAGAAAAAGGTTTTTAAAATTATTAGAGATTATTTTATAAGTTCTAAATGGAAAAGTAATTAATAATTATTTCACGTCTTATTTAAATTATTTCATGTTATTTTATCTGAAAGTTATTTTCAATTGGTTTTGCGTATTAATAAAAATTAAATAAGAAAGGATATTTTCCCCAATAAATGTTTTTGAAATAAATTTCAAAAATATTTTCCATATAATATGATATTTATTGATATTAATCATACCATTAAAAAATGATATAATGGTTCTATTCATAATTATTTTATTAATGGTCTATTCTAAATGTCACACTCTTTATGAAAACCATCACTTTTTCACAGGTTATATTTTTATGGAATCTGTCTCTATATCAAGAGTTATATATTTATAAAATCTGTTTCTATTTTACGTGTTATGATTTTGATGAAATTATTAAGAAACTTGTATCTTATTCTATAGGTTATTATATTCTTACATGATTAAGATATCCATTTCATTTTATGGGGTTTGATATTATTGCTTATGATTTTGTTTCACATGTATGATTGCTTTCACTATGATATGGGTGAGGCATATATCCCACTACAATGCATTGTGCAACGATTTATATCTCATGAGAAAAAATAATATGGCCTTGGGAATGAACCTGGACTCCTAAGATGGACATGGGAGTGAACCATGACTACCAAGATGGTATGGGGAGTGAACTCATGCTACTAAGATGGCCATACGATTCAACCATGACTGCCAATATGGTATGGGGTGTGAACCCATACTACCATTATAGTCTTAGTAGCAATGCCTTGGCTACTATGGAAAAAATATTATATGATAATGTGTCAGCCACAATTCCATGTTTTATTCCTATGTCATTCTTTCATGAAATATGATCTTTATTTCCTTATGATTAGAGTTTTATGAAATGCTAATATTTATTATAATATCTAATATTCAAGGAACAATATTTAAATGTAATTCTCAAGTTCCATACCATTTTGTTTATGTTATGCTAACACATTTCCTTTATTTACATTACTTAGTATCTAAGCTCACCAATTTCTTAAATTTCATTTCCCTAGGTTTTGAAGAAAGGTTTTAGATTGGAGTACTAAAGGTGGAGATCCTTATGAGATTTTTAAAAGATTTTTCACCTTGAAATAATATTTTTCCCAGTTTCCATAGACACTAAACAATAATGATCCTCATGCATGTATTTTGGTAAAGTACTAAGTATTAATCTAAAATGATGTAATATCCTTGTATATTAATCTAGATTCTCTATACTCACCCAAGTTATTTGGAAACCCAGAGAAAAGAATTCTGTTGTTTGAACTATTGGAGGAGTATGATTCCAATAAAGAAGTAGGTAACGCAAACATATGAAGGTAGTTACCTAGAAAAAAACTCTCAAGTATACTTTCACCCATGTACACTTTATATTATGATTTCTTGAATGATATAAAATGGGAATGTCTTTGATATTTATTAAATAACATGATAGAAACTTTTCAGAGAGTAAAGGCTATAAACATCCCTTATATAGTATAAGAGGGTTACCTCTAGGTCATAAACATGATTTGTTTTCAAATAAAACTTGAAGCTGACCCTATGTCTTGAGACCCATGACCCAAAATGTATAATGGAAACCAAAAAAATGGTTTCCAAAATATCATGCCAAATCTCTAATAGCTGCTCATTGAATCCCCTTTAGATATACTTATCATATGATGGGGAAAATATGAGGCACTACACATTAACATAGTACTGGAAAAGAAAATTTTTCTTGATACAACATTTTGTAATGTCATAGTTATAGGAGAGATCAAGTTATCAAGTGACACATGAGCCATTAGGTCAATACAACTAAGCTTCCCTACTATGATTATGTAAAGAAACCATTGGAAAATAGGTAAAGAGATAGGCGCACCAACAAACTATTAAATTGGGATTCCAAATAAAATGGGATCACATCTAGAACACAAATGTCAATGTTTTTAATTACCTGAAATGACTTGTAATAACTGAATAGAATCAAATGAAGCCATTGAAACCATCCAATTAATGAATTTATTTGTTCCAAATATAGCATATTTTATTAGTGTCTTCCATGAATACAATCCCAAAGAAAATTTATCAAGTAGCAATAATGGAATTATTTCCTCAATAACGGCCACTTAGTTCATCACACCATAGAGGGTCTTGGAGAAATCATAAGTGGTTTAAAATGAACACCACCATAAAGATTTGATGGAATACATATCATAATTACTATCCCATGAGCCATGAAATAATCAACCCAAGTCCTCAGATCCTCAATAATTGGATCAAAAAGTAGAAATAGTGGCCAGAAATTATTCCCAGCTTGTAGGGTTAGGGGAATGTTTATCATTATCATTAAACTGAATTGAATTAATCTTCTCTATGTTATGAGGTAATTACTGATGGTCAATATACCAGTTATACCCCCTTCATGAGACACACCTAATTCATTTGGTACCCCAAAAGAAATAATTATTGGAAACTCTTTTAAGGTCATTATTCAAAGTCATAATTTTAGATAACATATGAAAAATGTAGTCAAATAGAATAATTTTCATAGGCATAGATGGTTTAATATGACAAGCGGTAGGAGAAATGACACTGATGAAACCGTAGAAGGAATATTATGTGGTATATAACCACAAAATTGTGTGGATAGTGTTGGGATAGCTAAAATTTCCGAATACACCCTAATGAACATCATCAATATCAATCTGGAAAATGATGTAGAACAAGATGTAACCATAGAGAAACCCAAAGTAGAAACAATACCTCAAATTGTATAAAATCTGGATGCACCAAATAAGGCTTCATGTATATGTAACCAAAGAAGGAGTTAGGAACTTTCCCTCTAAATGATGAGTTTCCACCTTCCGAGTGGGACTCTTCCTAGGATAAAGGGTATAATTTGGATACACCCAACACACCACCTAGAGGATATGAGATTATCTCCAAAGAGGAATGACTGGGACAATATGATAACGAGATATAGATTCATACAAAAGTCAATGGGGATATACATTGGTCAATCATTCCCACTAGGTATCATCATCATATAGAAGTCCATATACCTCATTACACATACTAGGAGAGAAAAAATTCTGGTAAATTGGTTGAATTTGGGGATCAAGGATGATCTAGATCTAGAATAATGTTCTATATAAATTAAGAAGTTGAGGATGATTATAACATTTTTCCATTACGGTGACAAACTCTCCCTTTAATGGGTGATAATTGCATCTTGACATTTAGTAAGAATCAATAGGTTATAAAAGAGGGCCACTTCATGAAGCCTCGAATTCTCCCTATACATGTAAGGTTTTCCATGTAATGATACGTTTTGAGCTCCTCAATGCTGATGAATTATTATATTCTCAAATCAAATCCCTAGATAGTTAGTCTGAATTCGTGTATCTTGAAAGGAATTTGTTTCCAAAACGGGTGGAAGACACTTTACCACTTCCCAATTTCCAAAATATTATATTCTCAATATTTTATAACATAGAAGATCTATAATAACAACTCATTCCTTTCACATCATGGTGTGATATGATGTTGGTCCCTCAATACCAGAATGATGTGACAAAACTGTGATGTTTTGTACAATATTTGTTAAGGGAAACCACAATTCAGGACATAAGACTTTTAATAGGATTCATCATAGGTTGAGAATACATTTTTCATCAATTACTATATCATTTATTATCTACGTCAATAAACAGTAAAAAGATAAAAAAATATCTCACAAGAGAAATTTATTGAACATTGTGAAGAAAATATTTAGTGTGAGATACAAACATATTTGATCATGGTGATGTTTCCATTATGATTTCATTATTTGAAAGGGAAAAAATCAAAGAAGATTCCATTTAGAGAATCCATGAAAAGTCATAGCCCATAACATTGATAGAGGTAAAATTACTTGGTAGGGTAGAGACCATTACTATTACCCTCAAATGAATATAATTTCTTGTTCAATCACCCATGAAGGCCCTATATCTTTAGAAACCACCAAATGAGGGAAAAAATAATCCCCCTAAACATAAAGTAAATGTAGATAAAGTTCTCCTATCATTTTAATAATGGATGAACATTTTATATTCATTTCAAAAGGAAATGGTCCCCAATTATTTTATCATAGCTATGTAAAATAACCTTTTTAATCTATCAGGTACCAGGAAAACCAATGATGTTAACCCCACTAACCTCCTTGAATAATTTAATTTTCATAGGATGTTTTCTCCCACCATCCAAGAATTTAACTTATTCAATGACATCTTATAGGGAATAACTAATTCATGGTAGGTAATACTATGAAAGGAACAATCCTAGATGACCTGTGTAATGGTCACCCAACAAGAGGAAGATGGTGAATGTTAAAATGTTCTATCTAGGTGGGGATATAATTTTGATAAATGGATTAATCAAAAGATATTTAACCAATATCATTCCTCCTTTATAGATCAAAGTCACTAACCAAGGATGGTACTAACTCCTCGGGATTTATTCTTGAGTATGTATCCCATAGAAAGAAATAATCTGTAGACTCATAGAATTAATCAAGTTGAATATTGTTATCCATGTACCTCACAAAATATTATTATTGCATATTTATTTTCCTAAAAATTAGGGGAATTGGAACCAATATACAAAACAAAACCCTACATAGATAAATAACCCATATTTTGTTTTAATAACATAGTACCCTTAATATATACCTTCTCAAATGATGAATAATCCTCTGATTAGGAGTTCCTCACACCTGACTAGGGTGATATAGGTTGAGGATGACAGAACCCAATATTTCAGTCATATCCCCACAAAATACGTATACGTGAATGAGTTATTCATAAATCCAAAAATAGAATGCAGATGCCTCTGAACCCTCCAAGGATCATTTAGTTTGAATCATTCTAAACAACATACTTGTGAGTTTGAGAATGTATGATCATCCCAAAAAAGTTGGTAGCATAGTGTGAACAATGACATAAACAAAAAATGATCTCTCAGTCCCTAGTTAAGAATTAGACCGTTTCACATTAAACACCTCAACTCTAGAGATTTTTGATAGGAAGAAGACCCACCTTTGTAAGATCGAATCACTAGAATACAAATATAAAATTTTGGAATAATTAGTTGTTCTACTAGAGAAACTGTCAATTCAGGATCCTCTATATATTTCAAAAGAACTCAGAGAGGAACTCGTAGAGGCCTTATGGATCCCTCATTAAAATGGGATAGTTATTTTTTGGGATTATTGGGTTTAGTGTATTCCATCATAATCTTATACCACCATCTCATTCATAGAATAAGACTATGAAGTTTCCACATATGAACATAAAAGACCCCTGTAGGTTTTAGTCAACTCAATATTTTTGGCATCCAAAGGGATCTAGTTGAAAATGATTCTAGGATCAAATTTATTTTGATTTGGGATCTCTAATTTTTGGGATATAGTGAAGGGTAAATATCTCAGACGAAGATAACCACATAAGAGTATGATAGACGCTAGAAAAGGCCTTTCACAACGATCAAGATTAATGATCAGTTTAGGGATCTCACATCTTATACTATGTTCCTAGTTATTTTGTAAGAAACCACATATAATGTTTTTCTTATAAATCCTTGTCTTTATATAGTGATAGGGGTAATTCAACATTTTAGTAATTATTTAAATACTCGATCAATTGAAAGGACAAAATAATATACTACGATAATATCCATGTATAGATCTACGAGGATTTAAATACGAAGAAATGTTTGCACAAGAGGGATGGAAATCAACCAATTGTAGATTATGATATAAGGGTTTCCACTCTCATGGGTTTGGAGAGAAACCCAATAAATCCCTTGGAGAATGATCGAAATAAACTATGTGATTCCCATAAAACTAATTGAGTCAGTGGAATCCATCCTACAATGATTTTGTGAATAAAAAACTTCTGAAGCTCATGTATATATGATAGAAATCATGTTATATGAAATGAAAACATGAAGGGATTTCTATACTAATTACCTATCATCATATACTAATTTTATTATTCCATTAAAATATATCAAAGATGCACTAATGAAAATCTATGAAAATCAGGATGCCCATATCTCTCCTTGAACCATTGGAAACATAAAATATGACAAGAATCCCAAGAATCACTATGTGAAGACTCTTGTAGTTCAGGTTATCAATGAATCCTATCAAGTATTATCTTATCTTGATAAAGAAAAATATTCCCCTATAATATCCACCATGTCTAAAAATTACTCCATAGACAAAAAGGTAGATGAAAAGCGGTTTATCTCAAGAAAACTCATCCCAAAATTGGGAAAATCCTGTCCAATAACATCAATGAACTTGAGTAGGTGAATCTAGGAAAAAAGGAGACTCATTACCAAAGTTTATTATTTCAAACATTCCAAGAAGGATATATATATTTTATTTCTAAAGTAGCATGAATATATGTTAACTTTTAATTATACATATATTATTCTTCTAAACATCAATGTAGCTACTCTTCACATAGGATTGATTGAATAAGACCGAGGATTCTATCTAGAATCCAATATAATTGAACCCTCTCATGCTAAAAATATTAAACCAGTAGTTGAAAATTAATCAAATAATACTTCATAAGTGAGGTGTATTACTGAATATAGAATTCCAACTTTTTCCCCTTCATGAAAAAATGGGTTGACCATGGTCTTCATTGATTTCATAATACTAATTTTACACTTTATGAATGATGATTTACCAACAATAAAACGTTTTATTGATGAATCTTCTAGATTCTAATACCTTTAATATATGGATGGGTTTTTAGTGTATAATAAGATAATGATGGCCATTAAATAATTGGAATTCACTACCTTTAGAAAACCTTAGGGGTTTTGTTCTCCTAGTTCATACACTTTGGATTAAATAACACATTCACTCCATACCAAATCAATATGAATCATATCTATAAACCCTTATTTGGGTGATTCATGGAATGTTTCCCCAATGTCCAGGTGGTAAAGTTGTGATAGTGATTTAATCACCTCAATGATCTTCAACAATATTCTAAAAATTTCAGAAACATTATTTGAGGATGAACCCTATGAAGTGAGATTCAAAAGTAATTTTTGGGAAATCCAATGGTTTTTTTATACTTGGAAAACATTGATGGTGATTCAAAAAGGACTACTTCAATTATTACAATTCCACCCCTCCTAATCACTATGTTTTGAATGGGATCCAAGGGAAACTCACTTATATTTTATGTGTCCTCATAACATGGATATAAAATCTTTCTAGTTTACTAAGTTTATTAATAATGGATTCATCTAGTGATGGGATGGATAATGAAAGTATGATTTTGATCCTATGATGAATTAAATATTTTTATTTTTCACTCATAATACTACTAGTATTAAGAAATACACTTATCATACTTGTGGTTTCCATTTAATGATCCCTTGGTTCTCTCATTTCATAGAAAAATAATTTGGGGAATGAAAAAAACCACTACTATCTTAGTTATATAATGATAGATATTGGTAATAGATATTAAGATGTCAAATATAAGTTTCTCACACTCATATTCATAGTAAAAATGATGATGCATTACATACAGCATCCAAAGCCCACTTGGTCTCTAATTTTGTCCCACTCAAGTACTACATTTTTTTCTCTATTATAACTTGTAGTTTATCCCGATTGATGGTTATCCTACAAAATTTTGCGCATGACTTTTCTTCATAGAAGGAAATTAAATCTCACGGACTCATTAATTTCCCCATAGTACATCTCTCCTTAAAATGCAAACAACTTCACCCCAAACATCTAGATAAATTATTTTTCTATGCCCATGACACTCTATGAACATGGGATATGTATTTACCTGGTCCCTCTTAAAGACTTCATGAAAAAATAAGGGAAAAATAGTGCTCAATCAGGTTGTTCTAGGGGTTGTATTTGTTTCTTTGGACAAAGAATACATTCCATTATCTCTCTCACAATATAAAGTCTACAAAAATAATGTGGTAGAATACAGATTCCTTATTTCTAATTGAGATCTATACCTATAGTAACAAATAGCCTAATGAAATATAAAAGGGGAATCTGAGTTAGTAATCAAATATATTAATGGTTAGTATGCCATCATGAAGGATGAATTTATACCTATCATTAGTTACATCAGAGGTTTTTTGGTACCATTATATTCTGAACCAACACTGAATCTTATCCCTTTATCAAAATAATCTCATACTGAATAATTGGATAATTAATCCAAAAGCCTAAAGATCTCGATTCGGAATAATTATTTTTCCTCATCACACACCAAAATATGGTCACACCATTCACCATTTGTGAAAATGGAGGAAATAAATCAGGTAAATTCTTCCTTAGAACATGATGAATATATATCCACTTCTGGATGGATGGACCCCATAATGGATTATCGCTAAAATGGTACCCACCTATAATATTGAGAGAAAAGGGAAGATATTCAACATAGAATAGTGAACGTTAGAGTTTTGGCTATTCATAACATGAAGAAACATTTCTATAAATGAGTATTATGGAATCCTCATTCGATTCATTATAGATAGAGAGATTATCACCATCCTGGAACAATTCCATGTCGTACCCCACAATGCTCACTAATATAGAACCAAAATCTCTCAACAAATTAAGAGGTTTGGTTACTATTGGAAAATAATGATGCATGACTTTAAAATGATAACAAGAATGTATTACATTTTAAAAATTGATGAAAAATTCATCCATTAACCCCAATAGTTAGGAGATATTGCTAGATATTCCTAGCCAAACGTTGTAGGGGGAATGAATATTGTGGGGCCATATCCCTCAACTATAGCTAAGAAATTTAAGTACGTACCTAGTGATACCAACTTCTTTTTTAAATGGGATGAATACATACCCCTCACAGATGTTAGGATGAATATATTCATAAACCTTGTAAATTCTAATATTATCCCCATATTTGGTGTCTATCACACTATACTAATGAAAAATGACAGAAACATACATTTCTCCAAGAATTAGAAACTGTACTTTGAGTATAAAATTGTGTCCAAGTATTCATTCCAATATCATGAAGCATAAAATATATATACAAATGACTTCAACAAGACTCCATAAAATAAACACCATAATACGGAGGATAAGGAAAACAAATCCTTATCAAAAAATCTTTTCACGATTTGTGGTCTTACATTAAAACCACATGCAACACCAAAAAATAACTCTTTATTGATTAGTTTAAGGTTTATAAGTAGTTTTTCCAATAAAATTACACTTTCAATCACTCTAAAGATCTATATATGGAAGACATTCAGATTAGGAACAATCAAATAAGTGACTGGATGAGTTATAAATGTTCGATGACAAAAGGTTTCATACACTACACAACTTAAAAGTTTATCTGAATTAGATTGAGTGAGACTTTAAAAAAATGTTAACCTACACTCATTCCATCAATGAGAACATGTATTAGTTCAGTGAACCCAGATGATACTAGAAAATAAACCCCCAATTCTCTATCCTAAGTGGGAATGTCCTTAAACCACACATAAATTCTATTCTAGTGGACCATATTCATTGAACACAATGGATGGGGAATATGTTACACAACCACAAATGAAAGGTTTTGAAAGAAGTATATTTTATAACTACCATTGGATTTCCATGTCCTTGGAAGAATGAATTTAAACGTTATAGAATCTAATGTTTCTACCACATGACATTAAAATACATAGAATACATATTACCTCATGATGTCAATATGCACGAATAACATTACATCATGAATGATTCACTACACATGAGATAGATCTATGAGGTTGAAAAAATTATGTACCCCACATCAATATGTATAAGTCAAATATGTATTAGGAGATCATTCAGGAACTACATGTGGATTGATTACAATAACTACAAGATACATATGGATTCCAAGGTCTCACATCCGATGTCAATCCATAATATAAATGGAAAAAATACCCATACTTGCATATAGATAAGACTTGGATGGGGAATTTTCCATTTAATAACTAAATGTGGATTCAATATTATTACTATAAGATATGTGGTGATGCCTAAGTATCTAATACTTGTTCCAACATAAAGATAGGTTGAAATATTCTCCCTTGTTTCATATGTTCATGGAATGTGTCAGGATTTTTTTTTCAAAACAATGTGTAGATTTATTACTATTACTAAAGGATACATTGTGATAAACTTGTCTCTGAACCTGTGTATAGCTACTATAAGAATAAAAAAATGCCCCTCCCTATGTGTGGGTCAGACCCATATAGGGAATTTTCAATTTAAGAACTAAATGTGTCTTGAATCCTAATTATCACTTGATACACAATGATTCCCAGGTCCCAAATCATTGGTCTAGAAACAACATATAAAAAAAATCAACCCTATCATAATATGGGTTAAAACTATATAGGAAAAATTCCCTAGAACTACATGTAGATTGATTACTAATTGTTAAAGTATATGTAGGGATGTCTAGATACCAAATTATTGGTCCAACCATTATATTAATAGAAAAATACCCTCTTTATACCTATGGGTAAGTCCTACATAAAGAATGTTCCTTCTAAGAACTATATCTAGATTTATTAATATAACCACCTGATATGTATAGATGCCAAGATCCCGTATCTTTTTCCTAACTTCAATATGGTAAAACTTTCCTCTCACCACATAAAAAACTCAATAAGTGCGGGGAATTTCCCATACATGAACTACATTATTATTGATTCCTACCACCAAATGATATATAGTGACAACAATATATGAAATTTTGAGTCAATATTCAATAAAAAAGAAATAAAAATAATGAAATTACCTCCACCTAGAATATGGGTTAGAACTGTGTGGGGATCATTATATATAACTATGTGTGGATTGATTCCTATGATAACATGTTTTTTAGTGATGACTAAATCAACCATTCTAGGCCCAACCAAAAGTTTCCATCACTCTTAATGATTTAACTCAAGAAAATTCAGATTTATGTGAAGGTTAAAATCCAAATTAAATTATGGAAACCCCCCATATATTCCTCCCCATGAACTCTCACAAAGTTTAATCAACTGTACAGTTATCCCTTATTTCTGACACCACGAACAACTCATGTTAGCATAGGGAAGCTGTTAAGCTCCTATGACTGGTATAAATGAGATATATTCTAGATAAGGAATCATGTCCTTATTGAATTATAGTTAACCAAACAAAAATGGTTCTCCATGTCAAGAAGATCTCCCCCCTATGAATGTGTATTCATGAATTTTATTTTTATCCCTTTTCATAGAAATAAGTTCAAACACATTCATAAATCCTTTATGGTTTTCAACCATTATAGAATCTTATGTTCCCCATGAACGAACTTAATATCTTTGATAGTGGATTCAATACCTACCAATTTCATAAATTGATATCATTTTCATGGAACCCCATTTACCATGATCTCCAATTAATTTGGTTCCCTATATAAAACCTTGAGATTGTATGATATATGTTTATTTAAATAATTTTATTTTTGTGATAGACTATGTTACATAGAATACTGAGATTAAATAAACCAGCTAACATTATTAAAATATTATGTTCTAGTTATCACCTAGCTATTGGATTAAAGGGTGTGAATATTAAATAACAAATTATAAAAAATGTACTATCTACACACTTATTAAATGAAATATTTAGTCAATAAATGATTAGAATAAAAAGAAATTTTATTTTAAAAAATAGAATTGATGTTTTTTTAATATTATTTTTATATAAAAAATGTATTTTTTTATAAATAAAAAATGAATAAATATTTTGGATTTTTTAGTTATATATATATATGTATATATTAATCACCAAATATTTTTTTTAAAATATTCAGGATTTTTTTTTCAAATCATAGGGTAATAATAAATGTATTTTATCCTTAATTTTTTTATAAACTAATGTTTTTGTCATATTTTTCACACATAAATTAATATTAAGTTATAAAATTTATATGTATTTAATTATATAAAATAGAATTATTGTTTATAATCAAAATCTTCAAAATGTTTAAATATACATCTTTTATTTTGGGACAATACGAATAGTAATATTAGAATATATTATCAACATGATAAACTATAAACTGGGTTAATCTTGGGTAAAAATGATTGATAAAGCCATAATTTTTATCCTTATTATTATTGGATGATGGTAATTATAACATAAACACCTTATTTTATAACATTAGTTGTTTAATAGATTTTTTCCACTCTCTTCATTGGTAAGATGTCCTACGTGTCCACATAGGAAAAAATTAAGTTATGAATTAATATAAGTTTTTATTTCTACCTTAATAAAACTATATTCATGACATAAACTTATTTTTTATTTTTAGTAATTAGATAATGACATTAATTTCTTATTTAACATTGATGAAATATTCTTCATTTATTATGAATATATAATAAATTACTTTACAAATAATAATGTGACATAATTTTAATGAGATAATGTTTCTTAATACATCCATAAATCTACATGATATTTTGTGTAGTTTTTTAATCAATATATTTTAATTAACCATTTTTGATGTATTTAAAACCAAATTAAATAAATAGTTTTAAATTTGAAAATAAATATATATTATCAAAATAACATTTTATTTAAGAATTTACAATTCATAAATGTATTGAAATATGACAATGTGGTTATTATATGGCATATAATTTCTTAATTTGTCCATTTTTTGTATAATTTTTACCTTATAAGTAAAAATTTCATTCTTGATTATTAATAATGTTTTTAGCATATATATAATTAGAATATGTTAACTAAGGGATTATCTGAATGAAAAGGTTTTAAATTACCCAATAAATGTCCAAAAAAAACTTTTAATGGTATTATTACCCTATAATACTTTATCTTTGAGTCCATGACCTTATGAGGCATTTGGTTTGAAAATTTATTTATTATAATTAAATATTTTTGGAAATTACAAATGTTTCTCTTAATAAAATTATAAAAGGGAATTTCCTCTTTCACTTATTTACACCAAATTTATCATTATAAATTGTAAAAAATAGAAATTTACATTGTATACTATACTTACCAAATACTAGAGGTTTTTTTTCTTCAAAAAATGCCAACCCTAAATCCCTTTAGAGAAGATAAATAGGAGTCATTACAAAGAAGAGCTAAAAGGCCATTTTGATTGCTTTATTTTCTACCATTCCATAAATCATATAAATATGATGTTTTTATAATAAAATAACTAATTCAATGTCCTAAATTTTATTAATTGATTTTCCTATTATGATAACATCTTTATACACCCTATTACCATCAAATGAGTAGTGAAATAATTTCTCGTACATACATATCATTTACCGTCTCTATGCAGCGATACAATACATTTTTCATCATAATATATTAAGGGGTGGAATTATGATCAGATTAATGTTTATATATGAGATTTATTATATAATTATAATTATATAATTATAAAATCATATCTACCTACATACCGTCAAATCATCGGATAAATGATAACGTTGTTTGTCCATACGTGTGGACTACCACATCTATAAAGAGATATAATTCGTTTCTCATTTAAAATTTTCTTAGATGGTAATGAGAAATGATATTTTGGATATATAATATATATATATCAAATATTTATTTTCCTATAGTGGTTAATTAATATATTCATTTCTTTTTTTCTGTCCGTATAAAAATTAAAATATCGTTCATGCCTACTTACCATCTCCTTAAACAATGTCATTTATTTTTGTGTCTCTACCATTTATGTATGACTATAAATATGTATATAATGAATATATATTATATACATATATTTTTTATATTATATAGGTTATTAAAATTAATATTTATATTCAAGAATTAGAACTATTGAACTGAAAGACTCATGATAAATGAAACAATTAACACCCAAAAAAGAGAATTTCAAAAAGGCATTGTTGATAAAAGGGGGTATAAAAATGATGTGTGTAAAGACCCGTAAATTTCAAGGAAATTTTCTTCTTAATTTTCTATGGAATTTTACAAGAACACAGCTTCTGACGACACCTGATTCCGAGGCCCGGAGTTCCCGGAATCATTTGCTGAAGTTTGGCTCAGGTGCGTTCAGTGAACGAACGAGCGGGTTTTTTCTAACTTTTGAAACGGTGCTCGGAATCGAATTCCGAGGGCACCGATGAAATCACAGTGCCAGTATTTGCTTAGAAACGCCTCTTCTGGAGTTGAGTTTTCTTGGTTGTGGTTTTAATTTTTGGGTTTTAAGTAAAGAAATAAAATAAAAGTTGTATGACAAACTTTATTTTATTTCACTTAATCCACTTTGAATCCACTTGAAAGCCACTTAAACTGAGTTAAAATGGATAGGGTACTATCCAAAAATGTCCTACCCTCTTGGTAGGATATTTGTGAGGTGGGGCCCACACGAGCCCACCGTTTCTTTTCCGCTAAGTAACGCACCCATGAAAACCTGTCATTTTGAAATTCAACTGACGCGTTTTCTTAATTTCTCAATGCACCAATTAATTGGGCAGTTTTCTTCGTGAATTAAAAGGGAAGTTTTTTTCGTTCATTTAATTCTACGAATTAATGGGTCGTTACTTACCTCTTTTTCTTTGTTGGCATAATAATAAAATAAGACCAACAGACGACTTCTGGAAAAAGGTTCGTTGAGAGGATTTGAGAGAAACCAAGAGTTCTTCATCCTCCTTTGCGAAGAACGCGAAGAACGCGAAGAACGTGAAGAACGCCGGCCCCCGACAAAGAACGCCGGCCCCCGACGAAGAACGCCGAACCCGCGGAAATCGACGACGCGACGCCGTGTGCCGACGTTTCCTCTCCCGTGACGTTCTTCTTCGGCATTCCTTCCTCCGCGACGAAATCTTCGATCATCTGTTTGAGGTTAGAGATCTCGGTTTTCTTTTTAAACTTCTTTTTGGTTTATAACAACACACAGATTTAATTATTTATAATTAAATCTGTTGTTTCTTGGACCTCGGAGTTCGTCGACGCAACGCCTGATACCGCGACGACGCGACGATCCCCTCCTTCCGCGGCGATCAAGTACCGCGAAGAACATGCGTGCGGCGACTTGACAATGTAGGGATTTTTTTTTGGAAATACCCTTTTTATATTCCCCTGATCATTTCTTTTAAAAGTGAAGAACTCGGATAATAAGAACAATTTTAATTCATTAATATTTTTTTGGTTATGTTTTCATGTGTTGAATAATTCTCCCGTTGTTTTTATCTAATGCGGAGGGTGCAGGCCAAACGAACACGGCCCGACAACCCTCTGCCGTTCTTCGTGGTGGTGCAGATTTGGTGGGTGACGGAAAAACGTGACGCAAGGGAGATTTGTTGATTCCGTAGTGAAGAATGGGTCCCGGGAGGAGCAGCGGCACAGACGAGACGGAAAACGGACCACCAGAGCAACTCTGGTGGCCCGCGGAGGCTACCGGCGGCGCAGGTCGCCGGCGGCGCCCCAGCGCGCCGCCAGACAGGGCCGTCACGGCTTAAGCCTCGACGGCGGCATCCAGAGGACCCACGGCCGCGCGGGTCTGGCTCGCCCGCACGGGACACGGCAGAAGCCGCGTCCGCTTGTCCAGCGCGACCCTTCGAGGGTCGCGGCTTCCTCAACCCGCGAGGGGCGGGGCCCTGCAGCTACCGTGCTCGGCCGCTCGGCCGAGCCGAGCCAGGCCGGGCCACGCCCTGGACGGACCGGACCGGGTCCAGCCGGGTCGGGCGACCCGGGGGGGGGGGGGGGGGTCGGCCCGGGCCCGGACCCCCCGTCTTCGGACCATTTTCGGTCTTTTGCCAGTAACATGAGCTACGGGCCTCCAAACGACACGCCATCAGCGGAAACACGATCCTTGGATCGAGACAGTCGTTTCGGTATATCACACTCAAGGTTTCAGAATACTTTGTGTTCGGCCGGGTTGGTTCGTACACGAAACCAACCGGGCCCTCGGAGCGGAAACACTCGTATCTTGAGCTACAGACGTCCGATTGACGTGTTGTCGGCTTTGGTGGATTCTCTAAGTGAGACGGATCTTTTGGCTCACTCTGCCAGAGGTTTGGACACAGGTGGAGTACGGTCGGGATGGTTTTCCCTTAAGAACCAACCGGGCCCCTGGGGCCAAAAAGCCAATAACTCTCAGACCGGGTGTCTGATTGACGCGCCATCTGGGTCGTTGAGTTCCTGTTGACGATACAGAACTTTTGGATACATCAAATTTGGACTTTGTGTCAGTTGATGTATCAGCCTCTCGGCTCGTGGAGCGGACCCTCCCGAACGAGCTTGTTGTGTGCGGGAACCCTAGAGCTGGCTGCGACTGCTACTGTGACTGCGACGACGACTATGCAGAGATCCTCAGTGGATTTGACTTCGACGATGATGAAAATGGTACGGGAATCCTCCGTGTTTTCGGCAGTGATCACTACGGTACATCTTGGGATACATCAACTCCGGACTACATGTCAGTTGATTCATCGACCTCCTAGCTTGTGGAGTGGACCCTCCCGGAACGAGGATACTATGTGCGGAAACCCTAGAGCCTGATGGGACTTGAAGACTACTGATCGAACGACTCGGTGTGTTACGGATAGCTCAGCAGAGGTGCGCTTTCTTGTAGCGGCACGAGGGAGCGCTTGGTTGTAGCGGCAGACCCACGATAGAGGTGCGCTTGGTTGTAGCGGAACAGGGGAGCGCTTGGTTGTAGCGGCATACCCACGAAAGAGGTGCGCTTGGTTGTAATGGCACAGGGGAGTGCATGGTTGTAGCGGAAGACCCACGACAGAGGTGCGCTTGGTTGTAGCGGCACAGGGGAGCACTTGGTTGTAGCAGCATACCCACGACAGAGGTGCGCTTGGTTGTAGCGGCACAGGGGAGCTCTTGGTTGTAGCGGCAGACCCACGGCAGAGGTGCGCTTGGTTGTAGCGGCACAGGGGAGCGCTTGGTTGTAGCAGCAGACCCACAGTACCCGATAAGTGGAGTACTACAACAGTCCAAGGTAAGAGGGAAGCGCTTCGTCAATGCGGCATGACCACTGTACTTGATGGAGAAGGATTTTCCTCAATAGCTTTGGGTTCAACTTCACGATCATTCCTATGTGGGTCATTGCGAGGGTTAGTACCTACAGATCCTTTGTGGGTCTGACGGCTTAGATGAACCAGTGGCTACATCTGGTCATCTCTAATGCCATACGAAGAGGTACCTATGTGAGATGAATCCTGTGTAACTCTCCTTTGTGGATTGTGTTGAACTATCCTGTGTGGATTTACTGTTTACACTCCTTTGTGGATTGTGTTGAACTATCCTGTGTGGATTTTCTGTTTACTCTCCTTTGTGGATTGTGTTGAACTATCCTGTGTGGATTTACGGTTTACTCTCCATTGTGGATTGCGTTGTGCTATCCTGTGTGGATTTACGTTTTGCTTTCCTGTGTGGACTGGGTTGTGCTTGGGCTCCGACGTTGGAGCCGAACGGGAATTGATGACTTAGGTATATGTATGGGCTATACATAAGCAGGGTCGGCTGTTACTTCGTGATTGTATCTTTCCTTGTGGTTTATCCTTTGTGGATTTCGTGAGACCTTCGGGGGTCTCGGAGTCCCTACTGAGTAGCTTATACTCACCCCTGCATGGGCTATGCCCGCACTTCGTTGTGTTGGTTGCAGATGATGGACAGCGCTGATCATGGTGGAGGCTTGAGGAGCAGGACGATACCTGGAGGTGGACCACTGGGCGGGATGTACTCGGGGCGGACGACTAGACCGAGGAGCTATGGAGGCTATCTGTACCCACCCTTCAGGTGGGACTTCTAGACGACGGCTCGACGCTGTGTATTTTCCTTTCAGTTGCTGTTTTTCCCTTTCATTTGTACTTTACAGTAGGGCTTGTATTTCCGGCCCCTTTTTCTTTCAGCACATCTTGTTATAGTTTTTACTTAGTGTTTACTTTTCCTCTTGCTTACTCTGTGGTTCTTGTTCACCTTTCAAAGGCAATGCCTTCCCTTTTTGTTGGGATTTACGCCTTGGTGCTAGTCGCCAGCCCCTGGCCTATGGAAGGCGGGTTTGGGGTAGTCACGACACGGGCCACGAGGATGAGTCGTGACAAATTGGTATCAGAGGTGGTCGGTTCTACCGCAGACTCTGATCTTTCTTCTATGTGAAGAAATAGTGTTTAGCGTATTGAGTGTGGTTATCAGTCCAGGGAGTCCAGTGTTGGTGCGGGTGCCGACGTATCCGTACACCAGGACCCTGACTTCTGATTTCCGACTTAATGCACGAAAACATTGATTGCATGTGTGTTTCAATGTTTTCTTTGTGATTACTTTGTATCAGCTCACCAGGTATACTGTTCTGACCGTGGCTCACCTGTTTCCTTTTCAGGATGGCCCCACGACGATAGCCAGCTGGGGTTCCGAGCGTTGTGCGGGGCGAGAGCCCACCGAGCGACGAGGACTCGGTACAGTTCCCTTTGACAGCTGAGGCACCAGTGGTACCTATACCCGCCGAGCCACCGATGCTACCAGCCCCAGCCGCTGATGATGCACGTCGCCTTAGTGCACTACATGAGTTCCAGCGCCAGTGACCACCCAAGTTCCGTGGGGATACAGACCCTCAGGCCGCCGAGGACTGGCTGGAGGCAGTTGTACGAGTTTTCAAATTAGTGAGGACACCAGCAGACCTCATGGTGATCCTCGCAGTGAGTCTCCTGCACGCGGCAGCAGGCAGATGGTGGATCTTGATGCTCCGGGTGCATGACGAGACATCTCTCCTCTGGACAGACTTTGAGAGCATCTTCCGCTCCGAGTTCATCCCAGCCACCCTCCGAGCGGTGCACATTCAGAAGCTACTACAACTGCGGCAGGGCAGCATGACAGTGGCCCAGTACACGACGAGATTTACTGATCTCTCGCGCTACTCCACAGATATGGTACGGGACCCGTTCTTCCGAGCCCAGACCTTCGAGCAGGGACTGAGGCACGAGATCAGGGCTTCGATGATCTCCCTCAACATTCCGACTCAGGCAGGCGTGTTGGAGTGATACCTCTTAGTGGAGAGTTTCCTTGCTGAGCAGTCTCCAGCAGCAGGTCCCACCACTTGTCGGGATGTGGAAGAATCTTCTGCAGCGGGCAGTAGACAGATGACGCAAGGGTTCAAGAGGAATAGACCTACAGGTGGTCGACAGCATGACTCTGTATCGTTTGTGTGAGGCACTTGGGGTGGACAACGACATTCCATGAGAGGGTAGTGTTACTCCTGTGGCGGGATTGGTCACATGGCTCATGACTGTCTGAACCGCCATATAGATGACCAGCAGATGAATGAAGGACCCCCCCAGGAAAAGGCAGAGGTTCGATCAGGGCGGGCCGCAAGGAGCAGCCGGCCATGGCAGGGGAGCTGGCCGTGCAGTTGGAGGTGGACGACGCTTCGGGGTGTTGCCACCACCACCACCAGGAGGTCCACCCCGACCACATGGAGTTGGTGGACATGCGAGAGCTCAAATTCAGGTAGCTGAGGCCTTCGATCATGGAGCTCTGGGAGCAGATAGATAGGAGCGGAACTAGTGGATACGTCCTTTGTACTTCTAGTTCCTTGTTGCTGTTGTGTACTGTCTTTGTATTATGAGCTGCAATAGTAAAAGATGCTTACCTTTGTGATGCTTTCATTCCTGTCCTCTTTTGTGTTGTTACTAAGAGGTTCCGGTTTAGACTGTTGAATTGACCCTCATTTGTGAGACATCTACTAGAGGAGACCTAGTTACCACACACTGATGCCGACAGTGTGACTCAACCTTTGGAGGCGAGAGTAACGGTTGGATCTCTTGGTAGTAGCGTCGAGGCCTTACGACATCATCCTTGGTATGGATTAGTACCATCCATGTTGGGATTGACTGTATTAGGAAAAGGAAGTGTTTCATCCAGGGGATGAGACCATATTTTTCTTATCGGCAAAGGAGAAATCATAGCAGCTCTTACGGGACCGGAGATGGTCTAGGCCACGACAGAGAAGGTCCAGGTCATCCAGGAGCGGATGAGGATAGCTCAGAGCCGACAGAAGTATTTTACTGATAGGAGGCGGAGGCCACTAGAGTTCGAGGATGGCGACCATGTCTTTTTTCGGGTCTCACCTCGACGGGGATTACAGAAATTTTGCGAGGTGACTTATCACCTGGCTCTACCACCTCAGATGCACCGGGTGCACGACGTTTTCCACGTATCTCAGCAGAGGAGATACATGCACGACCCGACACAAATCTTTGACCATGGAGAGATGGTCTTTGATGATGGGGCGACTTTTGCGGAGGTCCCAATGGAGATCTAGGATCGACAGGAGAAGGTCCTACGTAGATGATCGATTCCTCTAGTGCGCTTCAGATGGCAGCTCGGGAAACTCTTGGAGATCACTTGGGAGCGGGAGGCCCAGATGTGTGCTCAGTACTGCCTTTGTATCCCTAAGTTTGTGGTGAAGCTTTACGGGGACGTAAATCCCTGTGGTGGGAGTAATGTAAAGACCCGTAAATTTAAAGGAAAATTTCTTCTTAATTTTCTTTGGAATTTTACAAGAACGCAGCTTCTGACGGCACCTGATTCCGAGGCCTGAAGTGCCAGGAATCATTTGCTGACGTTTGGCTCGTGTACGTTCAGTGAACGAACGAGCGAGTTTTTCTAACTTTTGAACGGGTGCTCAGAATCGAATTCCGAGGGCACCGATTAAATCGCAGCGCCGGTATTTGCTTAGAAACGCCTCTTACGGAGTTGCGTTTGCTCGGTTGTGGTTTTTAGTTTTTGGGTTTTAAGTTAAGAAATAAAATAAAAGTTGTACGACAAACTTTATTTTATTTCACTTAATCCACTTGAAACCCACTTGAAAGCCACTTAAACTGAGTTGAAACGGATAGGGTACTATCAAAAAATGTCCTACCCCCTTGGTAGGATATTTGTGAGTTGGGGCCCGCATGAGCCCACCATTTCTTTTCCGCTATGTAACACACCCTTGAAAACCCTTCATTATGAAAGTCAACTGATGCGTTTTCTTAATTTCTTAATGCACCAATTAAATGGGTGGTTTTCTTCATGAATTAAATGGGAAGTTTCTTTCGTTTATTTAATTCTACGAATTAATGGGTCGTTACTTACCTCTTTTTCGTTGTTGGCATAATAATAAAATAAGACCAACGCATGACTTCTGGAAAAAGGTTCGTTGAGAGGATTTGACAGAAACCAAGAGTTCTTCATCCTCCTTCGTGAAGAACGCGAAGAACGCAAAGAACGTGAAGAACACTGGCCCCCGACGAAGAACGCTGAACCCACGGAAATCGACGACGCGACGTCGTGTGCTGACGTTTCCTCTCTCGTGACGTTCTTCTTCGGCGTTCCTTCCTCCGCGATGAAATCTTCGATCATCTGTTTGAGGATAGAGATCTCAGTTTTCTTTTTAAACTTCTTTTTGGTTTATAAAAACACACGAATTTAATTATTTATAATTAAATCTGTTGTTTCTTGGACCTCGGAGTTCGTCGACGCAATGCCGGATACCGCGACGACACGACGATCCCCTCCTTCCGTGACGATCATGTTCCGCGAAGAACGCGCGTGCGGTGACTTGACAAGGTAGGGATTTTATTTTGGAAATAACCTTTTTATATTCCCGTGATCGTTTCTTTTAAAAGTGAAGAACCCAGACAATAAGAACAATTTTAATTCATTAAAATTTTTTTGGTTATGTTTTCATGTGTTGAATAATTATTCCGTTGTTTTTATCTAACGCGGAGGGTGCGGGCCAAACGAACACGGCCCGACAACCCTCTTCCGTTCTTCATGGTGGTGCGGATTTGGCGGGTGACGGAAAAACATGACTCAAGGGAGATTTGTTGATTCCACAGTGAAGAACGGGTCCCGGGAGGAGCAGCGGCGCAGACGGGAAAAAAATGGACCACCAGAGCAACTCCGGTGGCCCGCGGAGGCTACCGGTGGCGCGGGCCGCCGCGGCTTCAGCCGTGGCAGCACGGGTCCGGCTTGCCCGCACGGGATGCGGCAGAAGACGCATCCGCTTGTCCAGCGTGGCCCTTCGAGGGCCGCGACTTCCTCAACCCGCGGGGGCGGTGCCCCGCGGCTGCAGCGCTCGACCGCTCGGCTGAGCCGAGCCAGGCCGGTCCGACCGGCTGGGCCATGCCCTGGCCGGACCAGACTGGGTCCAGCTGGGTCAGACCAGGTCGGGTCGACCCAGTTCGGGTCGACCCAGTTCGGCCGACCCAGGGGGGGGGGGGGGGGGTCGTGCCGGGTTGGCCCGGGCGGTTTTCGGTCTTTTTCCCGTATATTGAGCTACAAGCCTCCGAACGATGCGCCGTTAGTGGAAACGCGATCCTTGGATCGAGATGGTCGTTTCAGTATATCTCACTCAAGGTTTCGGAATACTTTCGGTTCGGCCGGGTTGGTTCGTACATGAAACCAACCGGGCCCTCGGAGCAGAAACGCTCATATCTTGAGCTACGAACGTCCGATTGACGTGCCGTCAGCTTTGGTGGATTTCTCTAAGTGAGACGGATCTTTTGGCTCACTCCACCCGAGGACTGGACGCAGGTGGAGTACGATCGGGATGGTTTTCCCTTAATAACCAACTGGGCCCCTGGGACGAAAAAGCCAATAACTCTCAGACCGGGCGTCTGATTGACGCGCCGTCTGCGACGTTGAGTTCCTGTTGACGATACCGAACTTTTGGATACATCAACTTCAGACTTTGTGTCAGTTGATGTATCAGCCTTTTGGCTCGTGGAGTGGACCCTCCCGAACGAGCTGCTGTGTGCGGGAACCCTAGAGCTGGCTTCGACTACTACTGTGACTGCGACGACGACTGCACAGAGATCCTCAGTGGATTCGACTGCGAAGATGATGAAAACGGTACGAGAATCCTCCGTGTTTTCGGCAGTGATCACTATGGTATATCTTGGGATACATCAACTCCGGACTACATGTCAGTTGATGCATCGACCTCCTAGCTCGTGGAGTGGACCCTCCCGGAACGAGCATGCCGTGTGCGGAAACCCTAGAGCTAGTTGGGACTTGACGACTGCTGATCGAACGACTCGGTGTGTTACAGATAGCTCGGCAGAGGTGCGCTTGGTTGTAGCGGAAGAGGGAAGCGCTTGGTTGTAGCGGCAGACCCACGATAGAGGTGCGCTTGGTTTTAGGGGCATAGGGGAGCACTTGGTTGTAGCGGCAGACACAGGACAGAGGTGCGCTTGGTTGTAGCGGCACAGGGGAGCGCTTGGTTGTAGCGGAAGACGCACGACAGAGGTGAGATTGGTTGTAGCGGCACAGGGGAGCGCTTGGTTGTAGTGGCAGACCCACGACAGAGGTGCGCTTGGTTGTAGCGGCATAGTGGAGCGCTTGGTTGTAGCGGCAGACCCACGACAGAGGTGTGCTTGGTTGTAGCGGCACATGGGAGCACTTGGTTGTTACGGCAGACCCACGATAGTGGTGCGCTTGGTTGTAGCGGCACGGGGGAGCTCTTGGTTGTAGCAGTAGGCCAATAGTACCCGATAAGTGGAGTACTACAGCATTCCAAGGCAAGAAGGAAGCGCTTGGCCATAGCGGCATAACCACTGTACTTGATGGAGAAGGAGTTTCCCCAATAGCTTTGTGTTCAACTTCACGATCGTTCCTGTGTGGGTCATTGCGAGGGTTAGTACCTACAGATATTTTGTGGGTCTGACGACTTAGATGAATCAGTGGCTACATCTGATCATCTCTAGCGTCATATGAAGAGGTACCTGTGTGAGCCTAATCCTGTGTTACTCTCCTTTGTGGATTGTGTTGAACTATCCTGTGTGGATTTACTCTTTGCTCTCCTTTGTGGATTGTGTTGAACTATCCTGTGTGGATTTACTGTTTACTATCCTTTGTGGATTGTGTTGAACTATCCTGTGTGGATTTACTGTTTACTTTCCATTTTGGATTGCGTTGTGCTATCCTATGTGGATTTACGTTTTGCTTTCCTGTGTGGACTGGTTTGTGCTTGGGCTCGGACGTTGGAGCCGAACGGGAATTGATGACTTAGGTATATGTATGGGCATATACCTAAGCAGGGTCGATTGTTACTTCGTGATTGTATCTTTCCTTGTGGTTTATCCATTGTGGATTTCGGGAGACCTTCAGGTGTCTCGGGGTCCCTACTGAGTAGCTTATACTCACCCCTACATGGGCTATGCCCGCACTTCGTTGTGTTGGTTGCAAACGACGGACAGTGCTGATCGTGGTGGAGGCTTGCGGAGCAGGACGGTACCTGGAGGTGGACCACTGGGCGGGACGTACTCGGGGCGGAAAGCTAGACCGAGGAGCTGTGGAGGCTATCTGTACCCACCCTTCAGGTGGGACTTCCAGACGACAGCTCGACGCTGCGGCTTTTGCTTTCAGTTGTTGTTTTTCCCTTTCAGTTGTACTTTACAGTTGGGCTTGTATTTCCGGCCCATTTTTCTTTCAGCACAGCTTGTTAGAGTTTTTACATAGTTGTTACTTTTCCGCTTGCTTACTCTGTGGTGCTTGTTTACCTTTTAAAGGCAATGCCTTCCCTTTTTGTTGGGATTTAGGCTTTGGTGCTAGTCACCAGCCCCTGGCCTATGGAAGACGGGCTTGGGGTAGTCACGACACGGGCCCTGAGGATGGGTCGTGACAATGTGAACGGATATTATATGTTATTATAAGTATTAAAATGACTTTATAATAGAATAATATTTAATTTTAATTTTAATTTGTTATACTAGAGTTTATATTTCTTTTTAAGTAAGACATACTTGAGGTAAATGTTTTATTTTAAAATCTCATCAATATACATGATTATTTATGTTCAAGTATACAATAGGAATTAATTAAATTTCATATATTTTTTTTAGAAATTTCATAAAATTTTTTTCTATAATTGTCTTAAAATTTTCACAAGTCTTTTTACCCATGCTTTAATTTTTTAAAAATGGATTTAATTGAATCTTCTTGTCATTTTCTAAATGAGGTACGTTGTGACTTTTCTTAAAAAAAAACAAAAGAAATGTTTTTAACTTATACAGGATGAAAAATATTTCCACCAACATGAATGATATTTTCATTGAATATTACTTGAAATTATTACAGGGTTATTTTCAAATAAAAGTTTCACCTTTATAAGTGAAAAACTTTAAAAAAAAAGTTATGTCAAAATATAAAAATCTATTTTCCTGATATTGTTTTCATATGATCTTTCAAAATAATTTTTCATATAATATGATATAAATTTATGTTAAATAATATTTAATATGGATATTATACATGTATTCTATTATTAATCTTTCTCTAAATGGTTAGTTTTTTTTAGGAATGGATGTTTATGAACCCCATTTATTTTCCATGGGTAATTCTATAATGAATTTATTTTTAAAGAAATTTATTTTCATGGTTTATTATATGATGGATGATTTATGGTCACATTGCACACATATGTATGATTCACATTATGTAATGGTCCACCCTTATATCCCCCTCTAATGTATTCCATAATGATTCATATCTCATGTGATAAATAGGACTGGAATAGGGATTGAGCCAAGTTCAGTATGGGACAATGACCACTATGATAGTATTGGGCATTAACTTTGAATAATGTTATGGTATAAAGATTGAATCCTTTACAATATGATATTCTTATACAATATCCTTTAAAACTATGTAATTTATTTTCCTTACCGATGTGAAAGACAAAATTTCTTGTCTATGCCGACTTTATGCTATCATGTATCATATTCTTTAATTTATTAAAGATTTATGTATTATGAAGTAAAAATATTTATTCAATCACTCAATATTATTATCTGTTATATACAAGGTATGGTTCTAAAAAGTTAATTTCATATTCTTATACACATCTTCTCATGTTATGCTTATATGATCATTGATATTTCCCTTTTTAACCTTACTAAGTATCCGAGCTCAAACATTCTTATGTTTCCTTTCCCCAACTTATGAATAATGGTTTTAATTATGATATACAAGAATGGTATAATTTTTGATGAAATAAGTGGGATATTATTTAGATATTTTATGATCCCATTTTTAGGTTTCCATGTATCTAAACGTATTATACAGATACTATTATGGAGTAGATCAAAATTTTATATAATGAATATTCATATATTAAAAATTTAATCTATATATATATATATATTTAAAGTATGGATCGCTATAATCCCATTAAAATAATAATAATAAGGACTAGTTAGTAATATTGGACAACACTAGGATTCACCGATGAATAATGAAAGGCCTCAAAGATTGTGACTATTGGGAATTCTGGACATGATGGAGAGACCTCTCTTAAATCTAGAATCTATTATCCTTACATTGTTAAATATGGGATTCCATTATTAAGAATGGTCAATATGAACCAACTAGTCCTCATATCATGTTGACCCATATATTCTTGGTTTGTGATATACACATCCCATAACCAAACAATTCAATTTGATTCTGATACCCTATATGTTTCTCATCTATACATCGTAACAATTCTCAAATATAGATTTTTAAATAAAATTCTTATACCCTTTCATTTTTGAGATATGGATGCCCCATAAATTCCAAAATTCACAGAGATTTAAAATCCATTTGGACACCTATTTTCAAATTACATTCCCCATTTTCATGTCTAAATATCCGGATACACTAGGTGCGTTTACTCTTGACATTTCATGGTATTTTGGAACTAGGGAATTCCAAATTTGTATGTATCCCCACTCGGATTCAGTGGTGAATAATATAATGAAAAAACATCCTGTGTCTAATAGATGATTATTTTCTTCAATGTTCCACACTAAGAGTCACTGGTGAATAAAACAATATCTTAGAACATATTACTTTGTGGTATTTATCTCCCAGAGGAAAGGTCCCCTTAATATCATGAAATGTTTCTACACTAGTGTGTCTTTGATCCCATTAATCATTAAATAATTTTTCTTTATATATATATATTTAAATACAAGATACACATCAACCATTTATCCATGTCTAAAAAGAACCAATAATGTTTCAATGTGTTATGACTTCATATTTTAAGTCTGAGCATTAGGATACTAAACTTCAAGGAATTTATATCATAACTATATATGGATTAATTCATTTTACTAAAGGATATGTTGTGATGCCTCGATATCTAATCCAGGGTCTATCCATGATGCATTGATAAAATTATCCATTCCCACATATGTGTTTCATCTATATGGGATAATATAAAAGAAATATATATGTACTGATTCTCATTCGCTTGAGGTAGGAAGTGACCCCTAGATATGACTTTTAGGCTCAGCCATAAATCATTCCCTATATAATAATATGATCTTTGATAAATGTTATAGAATATGAGCAGCCTGGGAAGGAGATTAATATGGTCCACTTTCATGAACACAATACCGATCTATGCGGGAAACATTATTTTGAAAGAACTCTTTTTTGATTTATTACTGAACTATCATGTTATGTAGTGATTCCCATGTTTCCAATAATGGGTCCATATATGATGAAAAACTAAATTCCCTTTACCTTGAATATGGGTCATACCTTTGATGGGGATTCTTTATAAGAACTATGTATGGCATGATTCCAATACTATGGGATACGTGGTGACACCTGGATCACTAATTTCAGGTCCATCCATGAATTATCTTCATTCTCAATTATATTCCTATGTGAGAACCAAATATTTATTGTGATTCATGCTGGTATAAAAATGTGGATACCCCCACATATTCCATGTCTTGGACTCTTACATTGATCAATTGACTATCCAATTTTCTCATTTCTCATTCAGATCATGACTCTGGTGATCTTAAGGAAACTGAATTGTTTCTCTAACCATCACGATTGATGTGAGTTATATCAAATGATATTTAACCATGTCCTATAAAAATGACATAAAATTTCATAATAGTGTCTTATTCACATGATGTTAAATTGCACAATAATATCCTTGTTTCATGAAATTAATATACATTGAAAGAGGTCTTCACAATGATATTGATCATCCCCTTTGGTGGTCGTGTATTCAAAAAAACATGTTTTATCCCTTCACCTAAAAAATTGTTCTACATATTCTATAATATCTTTTATGGTTCTTGGAAACATATTGAATCTTATGTTCCCCATGAAAAACTTCATATCTTCAATATCCGAGTCAATACCAACAAATTAATTATGTTGATTTAATTTTTATGGAACCCAATAGACCATGGGATCCTCTAATCCTGGTTATCCCCTGTAGAAAAATTTTAATATTGAATTTTTAATTCCATGGTAAACCACTAGGATACACTATTAAATAATGAAATTCTTCAGATCTTACACCTAGTGGGTATTTCGATCTAAGAGGAGGGGATCCCCTAAAATCAGGGAGTTGTAATCCCAAATATGTGGGATATGGTATCTCCACCATTTATAATAAAGGACCCTTACAAATTGGTTTCTAATTCTAGTTTAATTAGGTATTCTTGGTTGATGATTTACACTTCATGTAACACAACAATTCAAGTGGAATCAGATACCCACAATGTAACACATTTTTTCATCGTACCCATTTTCAGTGTAATATTATAAAATCATATTCTTATACCCCTCCATCCTAAGGAAAGGATACCCAATGAATACATAATTTCCCATGGATAGTTACCCCTATCAATAGTGAGTCCTTGTTTCACGATGTTAAAATGCACAATAGTTTCCTAGTCTTATGACGTTAAACTACACGACATATGTCATTCCTTAAAAACCAAAGATTTCATAGAGCATTCCTTCCTATCCATAAATAGTTTCTAGTGTTTAGTTTTTCAATGCTAATCCATAATGAAATATGGAAATTTCCATTCCCTACATATGATCTCAATCTACATAGTTAGCCCCTTAATTGACTATGATGTCAAGGCATGTGAAAGGAATATAAAAAATTTCTCATATCCATCAATATTATCTAGATCTATGTAGAGAGACTCCTATTGAAACAACTATGTGTGGCCTCATTATATACATATCATGATACATAGTGACAATTTGGTAAATTTTAATGGGATTAGCTATAAGTTTACCACTACCACAACCATCCCAGGTTCAAGATATGTATTGAAAGATGTCTACCATGGTTATCCAAGGGACTATAAATAGTAGTGGATGAACTCCATTTAAGATGAAATATATCCTTGTCCTCTAAATATGAGTTATTTATATATAGTTTAACCTCCTTAAGAGATCTAACTATGGCATGATTCTGTCCCTTACCATATATATAGGAAAACCTATCGAAGCCAAAATATAAAAGTTATATATTACCCTAATCTATGGTCCACCATGTAAGTCCTCACATTGATTAAGAATATTCAAGTTATAAAAACATTCATAACCTACTTATGAATCATATATAAATATGTATTCCTAAATATGAGATTGATATTCACAAGATGGGCCCAAGCATATCCCTACCCAATAGTAATCCTATAAAATGATAAAATATTTTTCCCACTTATAAATACCCCTGGCTAGTGTAATGATAATTTTAGGATATCATGAAAAATTTCATCTCAACTCCCATGTACTAAAAAAATTATGCTAAATGGAATGGAATAAATCCTCTAAATATGAAATTAAACTGAATGAATAATTCATTCCCACTACATGATGATAAATTTTGTAGAACACTTTTAATCATAATTCTTTATCAAAGGACAACAATATCTCGAATCAGATCAACCAAATTTCAGGGTTCTTACATCAAATTGTTTTTCACATTATTCTATAAACCACACTTCATGTCTAGACTGATTTAGATTTCTACAGACCATCTATGGAACTTGGAAATGAACAACCATATTTTAGGGACCCTTTGTTTGAATATTATTGTCTTCCGTTAGATTCTGAAAATGAGATCCCAGCTTTTCATCCAAGTGTGACATTGCCTTATAAAAAGGGATTCTATTTCTCATGAGACAATAAATTAACATACTATAGCTCATCACCATAGAGTAATTCATGATCATACTCAACATGATTATCCCATATCAACACTCATGATTCATGAACCTCGATCCATAATTTATCTCATCCTCATCCATCATTCTAAAGGGAATTAGAGTACTTATAAAGTTGGGAATCTTAAATAGTTTATTATGTAGCACTACCCTAATAATGGGTCAATATGAATAATTAGTATAAATCATATTCACTTTTCTCTAAGCAATATGAATTTAACATTCTATAATGGTCCAAATTTCATGGCCTTTAAATTCTAGTGAAAGAGGTAAAATACTAATTAGGATGAAAAATAGAAAAGGTAAGTCAAAGAAAAAGTAAATTATATTTTATAAAAACACATAATATCTATATTTTATTCAAACGTTATATAGAAAATATTAAAGGTACAAAACATATAGGGATTTTCTAGTATACCGAGTGAATGATGAGCCATTATTGTTGTTCCCCACTAGTCGAGGAAAATGTTTGAGTAATTATTCAAAATATCTTTTATCCATGATAACATGATCTATAGGTGGTGAAACAATATTAATGGATCTTGAGACCTTCTTGAATATTATATTTCCTCAAAACACCTGCATATTTTCAAAGTTTGAGCAGATGCAAACATATTACTTGTTTTGATACCCTTCGCATGGAACTGAAAATCCATGAGTAATTTCTCTTTGTTCTTCCCTATAGTGTATTGATAACATAGACAGATTTTTTTAAAGGAAACCCACTTGGATTCAATGGGTAGTAACACAATGCATCATAGCTTGTGCGTAATGGGTATTTTGGTCTTGGAGGAAAGGTCCCCCTTAAACCCATGATCTATTTTCCTAGCTACATGTAATACTTGTTTATACTATTTCTAATTGTTGACCTATATCTATTATCCCATAGTATTAGTAGACTAATATACTTATAGACCATGTAACATAATACCCATAAACAGACTATTATATTTGATTCAACATTCTATTTGTTATGTCACTATGCATCTTACCCATTCTTTGAGTAAGAAAACAACATTCCATTATCTAACCTTGTAAAGGACCAAATCACATAATATGAAACCGCATCACAGAGGGACCAAGATTCATAGTCATAAAAAACCACCCATAGGGTGTTGAAACCATTGTTGTATACTATTTCTACAAAAATCTAGCTCAATATATAGTTGTTTAAATTTTCATAAATCTATCACAACACTTGGAAAAGAAAATAACACCTCCATTTGATATTATATGAATTTTATATGTATAAGAGACTTAGAACCATACAATATAGAATTATAATCATTAAGGGAAAGGAAATCTAATCCACATAATTCATGGAAACATCATTGTGGAACTCGAATCCTTAGAGTGTTTTGTGAAGATCCCTTATGTTTATGCCCCATTCCAACAACCTCGGCTCAAACTCATGGACACATTAATTGCACAAACCATATTCCAACTATCCAAGTGGATTTGGAATACCTTACATTATTGCATCATGCATCAAAATAGTTTTAATTAAGGATATGGGTCACTTCAAACCTCCATGAAAACACATTTTTCACCCACTAGATGTCTTAGTCATACAAAAAAATGATTGTATGAGATCGATGAAACAAAAGTAAAACAAAATATGGTTGGATATTTGACACCTTAAAGTATAATAATGGATAGATTGAGAAACAATACCCTAAAATATCATAATAGACGGTATATGCAAGAATAAAATAATCTACAACAATATATGGCATGAGCTAGAAGAGCTTAAACCCCCACAATAGATGGTCCCTGATAAATGATCCTAAATTATAGTAATGGTTTCATTTTTATGACCATAAAAACAGATTGAAAGTGATTTTTTTCTCAACAGGTTGAAACCCCTTTAGGGGAACCTTATAATTTTTTTTTCCTAATCTCTAGAATAACAGTTTGTGTGGTTCAGGATACACAGTGCACTGATGAAATAAAAGAGGGGAAAATGGAAGGATTAAAAACCATAATGGGAAACTAGAATAAATCTAATTTCACTCAAACTAATTATTTCCCATATGAATCTTATGAATAAATTAGGGTAATATAAAAAAGAATAAAAATATTATATGAACCATTATCTAGCCCTATAAAAAATCATGATATGCTCACTATGTTAATTGTCTTTGGAAAAAGTAAAATAACTTTTCCTTTGAGACATATCTTCACAAATTATCCACTGAACAATGAGATCTCTGTCTAAATGGGGTTGATATATCAATTATGATTCTTATACCATTATACATTTATGGTAAATTCTCATGAAATTTAGTGAAAATTCCAAAATGTGATAAATAGAAATAAATACAAAAATTAACATACAAAGTTTGAATGTTTTTATTCATTGATAATGTGAAAAGGGGGAATGAATATCCATATTCTGGAGTGACTCCCATACTTTCACCACTATAAGAAATATATAAATTTCTAATTGAATCATACTAAAATATGATCTTTTGATATTTTTAAATTAGTTATAGTTTGGTGGGATGTTTTAATTGGGTGCTAATGTTTCGACAACACCATTTCTTCCTCTATCATTGAAGGATATATAATCTTAGTGAAATAGAAAAAATATTCACTCCCATTATTTGAGATCACATAAAATGACAATGATATCAAAATATTGAACTTTTATTGCACTTTGAGAGATTTATTTTTCACTACCATTAAATTCTATTAATCCATCTAAGAATCCAACTAAGAGATTTTACAGGGTCTTTTCTAAAGAACCTTTAAATATTCCCTTGTTGATTAAACTAGAGAAGTTGTATCATCAATGATATGAATACCCCTCTTGTTACAGGTAATTATTTAAAATCCTAGATAATCCCTAGAGTGATATCTTATAATTGTCCATAATCAATCCAACCGAATCCCAAAATCCCCAAAGAGTAAGAAAATGTGTATGTCACGAACCAACCCGGGTCGACCCTGAACCGGTCACCCGAGCCGGTCCGCGGCAAGTCCCGAGGGGCATTCCCGATCCCCCCGGGATGGCAACAAGTGCCGGGCGTTAAAATTTCAATCGTTGGGAACGATTTTAGCCCAAACTAAAAACAGGATCGAAAGAACGAATATAAACTAAACAAACAGACAAACACTAAAGACACAAACAAAACTATACCACGACATACCTCCATGTGACCTCGCGGGTCACCACCCAACTACAACCAACGTCGCTCCCACACTGAGCGACTCAAGCAGGAGAACCTGAAAAAAAGGAACCTGCAACTGAAAAGGTAAAAGATAGGCGTGAGCACAAAAGTACTCAGTAGGTGAGCCTCACAACAAAATCCCAATGCACTGCCAGTAAATATAGAACCTATATAATCCAGGTTTGAACTCTAATGTATAAAAGTAATTTTTTTCATAATGTTTTACTTGAAAATCAAACACGAGACATTTCCCTTATTCTTTTTCGAAAGTTAGTTCCATTCCATTAGTTTTAAACTCATTCTGAAAAGCAAAGTGTTACATTTTCAAATCTAACCCAAAGCGAATAAAGCATTTTCATTTGAAAACCATTTTTCTCAAAGTCTGACAGTATAGGCTGTGAAATATGACTGAAAGAAAACAAACAGGGAAAACAAGTGCAAGTAAAGGTGAACAGGCAAGAAAAACCAAGTGCAAGTAAAAATAAACCAGAAGTTATCAGCAATAACCATGGACACACACACACACATACTCACACACGCACACACACCCACACCCAAGTGGTCCCCCGTATGCCGACGGAAGGCACCACGCCAGAGATGGTAGAGCACTATGGGTAAATCCCCTAAGGTTCATCTAGCTCGCGTGGGACCCTAGAACCTCGTGTCTCGGTGAAACGTGGCTTAGAAGGCCACGACCCTCAGAAAACGTGGCTTAGAAGGCCACGACCCTCAGAACACGTGGCTTAGAAGGCCACGACCCTCAGATAACATATGTTTAGTTAGTGTTGAAAACGTCAATCCAGCTAAGTGAAACAGGGACGACACCCATCCGGCTCACTAGCGCACTAGTTCTAGTCCGCCCACCTAGATACCCAGGGTTTCCCGTGTGCTCAAACAAGCTTCACATTCACATAGTATATTTCTTCCTCATATCGCATGCCAAACCAGATATCGCACACAAAAGTCACCATTTCCACACCCAAACAATATTTCAAAACTCATGCACGTCAAAAATACCTTTCTGAAAATATAAATGTCATTACCCAATCATTTCGCAAAAACGCCTTTCTTTGAAACACTCAAACAAGAACATAACCAACTTTCACAACCTAGAAAACATTATTTTTTATAACACAACAAGGGAAAACATCTTTCGTCAACCAAGAACCACACGTAAAGTTTCCAAAAATAATTTCAAAAGGTCACACGACGTTTCCTCTAATCAAGGTTATAAGAAAACACCATTTTCCATAAACAGTACATTTACTAATTTACACACGCCAAAAACATTTCAAAACCCAATTCAACATGTCTTTCGTTACTCAGGAAAAACCATTTGGCGAAATTACTATGAAATCCCACAATTGAAACCAAGAAAACACTTTTAATGAAATGCTAGAATTAAACAGTTTGCATTATCAGCAAATCACCACACTATAAAAACTACTTAATATTATTTTCTTAAATTTACTGAAATTTAATAAAAGGACAAGGAATAAATAAATTCTTAATTTAGAGGCAAGTGCATAGGGAGACCTACCTCGAATCGGAACGAAGAACGACACGACGCGAAACTCTTGTTGCGTAAAGGTCGCAGCGTATTGCGTCGTCAAACTGGTCCTAAAACAATAGGCCGTTAAGCAGGCTCATTAATGACAACATACTAATAATAATAATAATTATAATAACGTAATAATAACCAAAATGTAGTAATAATAATGTCATAATAATAATAATAATAATTATTATTATGACATAATAATAATATAATAATAATAAGAGTAACAATAATATTAACATAATAATAAGAATAATTATAATGACATAATACTAACAAGAACAATAATAAATATAATAGCGCAATGATAATTATAATAATAATAATATTAATATTAATAACATGATAGTAATAATAATAATAATAATAATAATAATAATAATAACAATAATGATAATAATATAACAATAATAATAATATAATAATAATATAATAATAATATAACAACAACAACAACAACAACAACAATAATAATAATAATATGATAATTGAATAATAATAATAATTATAACAATAATGATAATAATAATAATAATATTAATATTAATGTGATAATAATTATAATAACAATAGTAACAATAATAATGTAATAATAATTATAATAATAATTATAATATGATACATTAATTATAATAGTGACATAATAAAATAATATTAATAATATGTTAGTAATCATAATAATAATAATAATAATAACAACAATATTATTGCACAATTATAATATAATAATAATAATAATAATATAATAATAATAATAATAATATAGTAATACAATAATAATGCTAATAGAATAATACTAACATAATAATAATGAAATAATTATAATATTATTAATATGATAAAAGTAATAAATTTTATATAAGATTAACTTAAAAATAAAATAAAAAAAAATAAAAATATACTTACAGGGTGGTTCGCGCGGGGGAGCCGGGGCGGTGACGGTATGAGGCCGGAGCGGCCGCTGGGTGTGGCTGAGGGGAAGGAAGAGGCGCGGTACGGGGAAACCGGGACGGCGGCGCAAGGCGGAGGAAGGGGGAGGCTGGGAGCAACAGAGGGGGGCTGGAAACCGGGAGGCGGAGGCGGCGGTGCGCAAGGGGAAGCCGGGCTGGGACGACGACGAGGGTGCAGGGGAGAGGGCGCGCAGCCGAGGTGCTAAGGCGGAGCGAGGGCGGAGGGGAGGGG
This sequence comes from Viscum album, assembly GCA_963277665.1. NCBI lineage: Eukaryota > Viridiplantae > Streptophyta > Magnoliopsida > Santalales > Viscaceae > Viscum > Viscum album. The sequence goes on from OY728157.1 coordinate 80,482,965, forward strand.
AGATCCGCCGGACGGGAGGAGACGAGGCTGCCGTTTGGACCGCCGGAAAACCGGAGGGAGACGGTGCGGCGCTCGGGTGTGGGCACGGCGGAGAGGCGACGGATCAGGATGGAGAGCGGCGTGCGGCGCTGCGTGCAGGAGAGGGAAAGGGGAGGGAGAGGCCGGCGGAGCGCCGGTGACGGGGTCGAAGGGAGTCCGGGATGCCGGACTTCGGCGGCTGGACGGGAGCAGGGCCGCCGGGGGTCGGTGACGGGAACTGGCGGAGAAGGCCGGGACCAGGAGGCTGGAGGGAGAAGAAGAAAACGAAAAAAAGGAAACGGGGAGAGGGGAGAAAAGGGGTGGCGGCTACGGGGAGGTGTGCGGCGATAGGGTAGAGTAGGGAGGATAGGGTTTTGATTAGGTTTATATATATATATATGTGATAAAAATAATGATAATATTATTAATAATAAGAATAATAATAATAAGTATAATTTTAATCATAAAACCTTAATATATTAATAATAATACTAAAACATCATAGTAATAATGATATAAAACCCTTATAATAAAAATAATTAAACTTTATAACATTAATGATAATGATGATAAAACTTATAATAATAATAGAACTTATAATAATAATAGTAATACCTTAGTTAATTCTAATAATAATCATTTTGATCAAATAATAAAATAATCTAAACATAATACAAACATATATATATATATATACACATATAAACATGTACGCTTCTATATAAACGCATATAAACATATATATATATGTATACATATACATATATATACACACATACATGTATACACATATATATATGTGTAGTCATATATACAATAAACATATAATAACATCAAAATTGACAACGACAATTTAAAAAGTAATAATAACAAAATATCAACATAAAAATTATAATATTTAAAACGCTGGGTGAACATACCGTCACCCGGGCTGAACGCACGGTCACCGCTAACGATGCGGTGACCGCGCACCGGCGCGACACCGCCAATGCAATTAAACTTCAAAAAAATTTAAATCGGGACCAAGAAAGAAGTAAAGTAAAGATATCTGCGGTCGGGGTGTGACAATTCTCCCCACCACAGACACTTTCTGCCCCCAGAAAGTCACCAGGCCACTAGTCAGACAAAAACCAAGTCTATGCCCAAACAGAACTAAAGGAGCTGAAGAAAACTGAGAATCTCGGGGATGACCTTATTCTACACAGGTCACACCCGACCGATCGAAGAGGAAACTAAGGTCCGAGATTGAGGGGAGAACACGAAGGGGTTCTCCCCACCACAAGAACTTAACTAGTGCAGAAAAGATGACCATTTAAATAGAAAACCCCGGGAAGGGGGGGGGGGGTCGACGCGGGAACTCCCAACAGATCTAAACCAACTCTTATAGCATGCTAAGATTTACACCTCCGTAGAAACCTTGAACCTATGACTAGAGTCATCAACTTCAACACCAGGGAAAACCCATAGAAAAACATTTAATCAATATCAAATTGGAGACATAATCCACCGAAGTCCACGAAACATAACCACATTTTAAACATAACTAAAACGAGGTCAACCCACACGAGAGTCAAACAAACTTTTAAGAAGGACACACGATTTAGAATACCAAGTCCACACGACACGTCTGCTTAGATTATCATAGAACAAGTCCACCATCACTTTATAGAAAAACAACGCATTTACAACATTGTTGGGACCTCAATAGCAGGGAAACAAACCTGGAAAGGTTTTTAATTGCCCCACCATCCACACGGAATACAGAACTTGGACCAAGGCTTCACAACCCTGGGAAACTCCTGACCGTGCGCGAGCTTCACCCCGAGACTTGTGGCTGGGGCTCTGATGGCTGAAGCATCTTCTGCCTCACATTTAGGTACTGACATTCTCCCATCACAGCTTCCTCTTCAAGCGACGCTTCTTGCAAAACTCCTCCAGATGACCCAGACAACCACAGCGATGACACGTCTTCGGAGGGTTGCGACAAGACGACTTTAAATGCCCGAAACGACCACACTGACAGCACACCATTGAACGATCTGATGAACTGGAAACTGGGACCAAAGGGGATAACTCCTTAGGAACAGGTGTCTCTGGCGCCTTTTCCCCACCAGAGCGAAAACTCTTACGAACAACAGGGGACGCCGAAGTATTAACCACCTGCACACTAGAAACCAACTCAGCCAAGAATGCTTCCTCTACGAGCTTCTCGAAACAAGGGTCTTTAGAAGGGAGGACTCGCTCCTTGATCTCTGGACGCAGACCCCCAGTGAAAAGAGAGACCTTCATGAGCTCATGCGACACTACATCTGGAGAAAAGGAAATTAGTTCCTTGAAATGGTCAACATATGCCTTCACCGTCCGTCGACCTTGTTGAATATGCACAAGATCTCTCTTTTCTCCAGCTTCACTTCCTCAGGTACAAACCATTGAATGAAAACAGTTTTAAAGACATCCCACGTCATTTGACCTTGCGTTGACGGTGGGGTAACCATCTTCCACTGGTCCAGAGCTGGACCCTCAAACAACTCCATAATTGCACGAACCTTAACATTATCGGGAGATCCCAACATTCTAAAGACACGTTCCACTTCCTCGAGCCATTTTACTACCTCTAACGGACCCTGATCACCATGGAGAATAGGCAAAGTCTGAGGAGGGCCAAAAACTGGGCATGACATATCCGAGTCCTTAGAGACCTTTCTGGGCGGCATTTCCCGAGCGATATATAAAACACAAAGCCAAAACCAATATCAAACTGAAGCAACATCAATAAAAGCGCCTTCATCAAAAACAGTCAGCACAAGAACCAAACAGATACAACACAACCCAAAAGAAAATCTCCTCTTTAAAATTCCCTTTTCATTTTTGATTTCAAAACCACCCTTTTTCAAGATCACTTCCCAAAAACCGATCCACTTTCAAACCAAAACATTCCAAAACCGTTTCTCATTTAAAAACAATTTAGAAAACAAGATCAAGCCCTTAATTTCAAATACACACCCAGGTAATCTCATGAACCGTTGCACATGCCTTTATCCACATTCCATTCATACGTGCATCAACACACACTTTCCATGCATTCTCACACATGTGCAGACGTTCATAAAGAGGAACCGAGGTTTCACCCCAAATCATTCTTAACCAATTCTAAGCAAACAACAGATTTTCAAATCAAGATATTTCAGTTTCAAAACCCATTTTATATATTTAAAGTCCTTTAAAAGAAACCAGTCAAATTTTCAAAAACCCTTTTTCATTTCCAACTACGCACTCACACAGGCCAAAACGGAAACAACATCCAAATTTGCATCAATCACAGAAATGAGGGACTAGTAGTCACACTCAACCTGGCGACATGGTAGTGGGCCATGTCCCAAGTCAGCGTCGACCACTAGGAGGAATTCAAACCGCGTACTCGGACTCCACATGGGTCACTACTCCATGTGAAATCACGACGTAACGTCGTCTTGCCTCCATTGTCATCTCTCAATCCAAGACAAACCAGAAAAGACAAGGACACAATTCCCGAACTACCCCTGGTAACTCAAAGATCAGTGCGAGCAAGAGTTCGCGACGCTCTTCCCGTACTTACCCCTCGAGTTCCGACAGTCCTAATCTCCTTCTACCGGACAACCCAAATAACAAGAACCTGCCCATTGATACCATTTTGTCACGAACCAACCCGGGTCGACCCTGAACCGGTCACCCGAGCCGGTCCGCGGCAAGTCCCGAGGGGCGTTCCCGATCCCCCCGGGATGGCAACAAGTGCCGGGCGTTAAAATTTCAATCGTTGGGAACGATTTTAGCCCAAACTAAAAACAGGATCGAAAGAACGAATATAAACTAAACAAACAGACAAACACTAAAGACACAAACAAAACTATACCACGACATACCTCCATGTGACCTCGCGGGTCACCACCCAACTACAACCAACGTCGCTCCCACACTGAGCGACTCAAGCAGGAGAACCTAAACAAAAGGAACCTACAACTGAAAAGGTAAAAGATAGGCGTGAGCACAAAAGTACTCAGTAGGTGAGCCTCACAACAAAATCCCAATGCACTGCCAGAAAATATAGAACCTATATAATCCAGGTTTGAACTCTAATGTATAAAAGTAATTTTTTCATAATGTTTTACTTGAAAATCAAACACGAGACATTTCCCTTATTCTTTTTCGAAAGTTAGTTCCATTCCATTAGTTTTAAACTCATTCTGAAAATCAAAGTGTTACATTTTCAAATCTAACCCAAAGCGAATAAAGCATTTTCATTTGAAAACCATTTTTCTCAAAGTCTGACAGTATAGGCTGTGAAATATGACTGAAAGAAAACAAGCAGGGAAAACAAGTGCAAGTAAAGGTGAACAGGCAAGAAAAACCAAGTGCAAGTAAAAATAAACCAGAAGTTATCAGCAATAACCATGGACACACACACACATACTCACACACGCACACACACCCACACCCAAGTGGTCCCCCGTATGCCGACGGAAGGCACCACGCTAGAGATGGTAGAGCACTATGGGTAAATCCCCTAAGGTTCATCTAGCTCGCGTGGGACCCTAGAACCTCGTGTCTCGGTGAAACGTGGCTTAGAAGGCCACGACCCTCAGAAAACGTGGCTTAGAAGGCCACGACCCTCAGAACACGTGGCTTAGAAGGCCATGACCCTCAGATAACATATGTTTAGTTAGTGTTGCAAATGTCAATCCAGCTAAGTGAAACAGGGACGACACCCATCCGGCTCACTAGCGCACTAGTTCTAGTCCTCCCACCTAGATACCCAGGGTTTCCCGTGTGCTCAAACAAGCTTCACATTCACATAGTATATTTCTTCCTCATATCGCATGCCAAACCAGATATCGCACACAAAAGTCACCATTTCCACACCCAAACAATATTTCAAAACTCATGCACGTCAAAAATACCTTTCTGAAAATATAAATGTCATTACCCAATCATTTCGCAAAAACCCCTTTCTTTGAAACACTCAAACAAGAACATAACCAACTTTCACAACCTAGAAAACATTATTTTTAATAACACAACAAGGGAAAACATCTTTCGTCAACCAATAACCACACGTAAAGTTTCCAAAAACAATTTCAAAAGGTCACACGACGTTTCCTCTAATCAAGGTTATAAGAAAACACCATTTTCCATAAACAGTACATTTACTAATTTACACACGCCAAAAACATTTCAAAACCCAATTCAACATGTCTTTCGTTACTCAGGAAAAACCATTTGGCGAAATTACTATGAAATCCCACAATTGAAACCAAGAAAACACTTTTAATGAAATGCTAGAATTAAACAGTTTGCATTATCAGCAAATCACCACACTATAAAAACTACTTAATATTATTTTCTTAAATTTACTGAAATTTAATAAAAGGACAAGGAATAAATAAATTCTTAATTTAGAGGCAAGTGCATAGGGAGACCTACCTCGAATCGGAACGAAGAACGACACGACGCGAAACTCTTGTTGCGTAAAGGTCGCAGCGTATTGCGTCGTCAAACTGGTCCTAAAACAATAGGCCGTTAAGCAGGCTCATTAATGACAACATACTAATAATAATAATAATTATAATAACGTAATAATAACCAAAATGTAGTAATAATAATGTCATAATAATAATAATAATTATTATTATTATGACATAATAATATAATAATAATAATAAGAGTAACAATAATATTAACATAATAATAAGAATAATTATAATGACATAATACTAACAAGAACAATAATAAATATAATAGCGCAATGATAATTATAATAATAATAATATTAATATTAATAACATGGTAGTAATAATAATAATAATAATAATAATAATAATAATAATAACAATAACGATAATAATATAACAATAATAATAATATAATAATAATATAATAATAATATAACAACAACAACAACAACAACAACAACAATAATAATATGATAATTGAATAATAATAATAATTATAACAATAATGATAATAATAATAATAATATTAATATTAATGTGATAATAATTATAATAACAATAGTAACAATAATAATGTAATAATAATTATAATAATAATTATAATAAGATACATTAATTATAATAGTGACATAATAAAATAATATTAATAATATGTTAGTAATCATAATAATAATAATAATAATAACAACAATATTATTTCACAATTATAATATAATAATATAATAATAATAATAATAATAATAATAATATAGTAATACAATAATAATGCTAATAGAATAATACTAACATAATAATAATGAAATAATTATAATATTATTAATATGATAAAAGTAATAAATTTTATATAAGATTAACTTAAAAATAAAATAAAAAAAAATAAAAATATACTTACAGGGTGGTTCGCGCGGGGGAGCCGGGGCGGTGACGGTATGAGGCCGGAGCGGCCGCTGGGTGTGGCTGAGGGGAAGGAAGAGGCGCGGTACGGGGAAACCGGGACGGCGGCGCAAGGCGGAGGAAGGGGGAGGCTGGGAGCAACAGAGGGGGGCTGGAAACCGGGAGGCGGAGGCGGCGGTGCGCAAGGGGAAGCCGGGCTGGGACGACGACGAGGGTGCAGGGGAGAGGGCGCGCAGCCGAGGTGCTAAGGCGGAACGAGGGCGGAGGGGAGGGGAGATCCGCCGGACGGGAGGAGACGGGGCTGCCGTCTGGACCTCCAGAAAACCGGAGGGAGACGGTGCGGCGGTCGGGCGCGGGCACGGCGGAGAGGCGACGGATCGGGATGGAGAGCGGCGTGCGGCTCTGCGTGCAGGAGAGGGAAAGGGGAGGGAGAGGCCGGCGGAGCGCCGGTGACGGGGTCGAAGGGAGGCCGGGATGCCGGACTTCGGCGGCTGGACGGGAGCAGGGCCGCCGGGGGTCGGTGAAGGGAACTGGCGGAGAAGCCCGGGACCAGGAGGCTGGAGGGAGAAGAAGAAAACGAAAAAAAAGGAAACGGGGAGAGGGGAGAAAAGGGGTGGCGGCTACGGGGAGGTGTGCGGCGATAGGGTAGAGTAGGGAGGATAGGGTTTTGATTAGGTTTATATATATATATATGTGATAAAAATAATGATAATATTATTAATAATAAGAATAATAATAATAAGTATAATTTTAATCATAAAACCTTAATATATTAATAATAATACTAAAACATCATAGTAATAATGATATAAAACCCTTATAATAAAAATAATTAAACTTTATAACATTAATGATAATGATTATAAAACTTATAATAATAATAGAACTTATAATAATAATAGTAATACCTTAGTTAATTCTAATAATAATCATTTTGATCAAATAATAAAATAATCTAAACATAATAAAAACATATATATATATATATACACATATAAACATGTACGCTTCTATATAAACGCATATAAACAAATATATATATGTATACATATACATATATATACACACATACATGTATACACATATATATATGTGTAGTCATATATACAATAAACATATAATAACATCAAAATTGACAACGACAATTTAAAAAGTAATAATAACAAAATATCAACATAAAAATTATAATATTTAAAATGCTGGGTGAACATACCGTCACCCGGGCTGAACGCACGGTCACCGCTAACGATGCGGTGACCGCGCACCGGCGCGACACCGCCAATGCAATTAAACTTCAAAAAAAATTTAAATCGGGACCAAGAAAGAAGTAAAGTAAAGATATCTGCGGTCGGGGTGTGATAGTGTTCCTATTTGTCCTGAATCTTTTCCGAAGGATTCTCAGTAACTAGGTATTGAATATTCTTAAAAAAATCCTTCATGACTTCAAGATATCAAAAACCATTTTGGTGGAGTTTATGTAATGAAAGAATTATTTGGGGAAAATATTAGGGTATCATGTTCTTGGAAGGATCATATGAGCAGATAAGGAAGAAAGAGGAGTATCGTATGTCATCCACCAATTACTGCATCATATCACACTATTACTGAAGGGAAAACTTACTTAGAAAACCCAACCCTGAAAATGGAAGACTTGTTATAATGGAGAGATAACTTCCATGGGGGATCTACACACGTTAATAATCAACACTATCATCACAAAAAACAAGGGGATCATGAAAACACATGTCTTTTGTAGTTTAAAATGTAATAAATTTAGTATACCAACTAGGTAAAACTCCACCCAAGATTGGGAATAATCTTGAGATAAGAAGATAATGGAATCACCTTGAGGAAAAATGATTTCAGCATCTATATATTCACATTCCATCATAAGACAAAATTGGTTAATGGGAATGGTATATCGTTCTCCTGGTACACTAGAAATCAGAAGAGGAGAAACCCATTGATTATTAAAAAACTAGTGAGAAAATTGATAAAGGGTTATATGGATCATAGATGATCATCTCATCTACATGAGATGAATAGGACCCATCCTGAATGTGAGACTTTATATGATCTCTTGATTGGAGAACTAATGCCATTTTCAATTACTATCCATCTAGGGGTGGGGTAGGACATGATGCTTAAACAATTATGCTGACTAAACATATTAATAACATTATCCACACCAAATAAAATATCCTCAACCCAAAAAATTAAAAAAGTATTGGACTATTAATGTATTAGTGAATTTTGATGGAATGTTACTAATTGTAACATCCAAAATGCTCTCATATTCAATGAAATAATAATTGAAAAATTTACAATGATTGATTAAGGGATATTTTCTTATTGAATATGGAAAAGGAGAACATAAAGTTGAGATATTATTTTTATGACCATGATGAGAGGGTTCTCTATTTCAAATAGGGATTCCATAACTAACGTGCTAACCCAAAATCCCAAATGCATGTCCACGACAATGAAAATCCATATTTCTAAAAACATTTCCAAAAACCACACTGACTTAAAGGATTTATATACCTATGGTATCACCATATATACCCCTGAAGCATATTATTAAGATTCAACAAAAACCCAATAAGATCTAGCGCTTTCCAATTTTTTTGACAAGTGCACCAATGAGAGAATATGATAGTTGGACATGCCCTGTTATGATAAAGTAAGATGCCGATTGAATCCATGAAATAAATGATCAAGCAGAAGTTTAGTTCCTTATTTAACTAATAATTTTAATGGGTGGTCATATATCATGCTGAGGTTAGATTTTATTTGAGGTTATCCCAAAAATATGTGGTATGAATGAATTCATCATACATCTCCCCCAAAAAAGTATTCCTCCCAACTGATAAATATCCTCTAGGATGATCCCTACCTTACCATGGGTTAAATGAAAAAAGTTGGTTCTGTTTTACTATGGGTAGATCAATTAGTTGAGAAGTTTGGATTTAAGGAACATGATGAGGTGATTAATTTATGTCCAATCATAAGGATGGATAAGATGTAATTGATTAGAGGATTATGTGAAACCCCTCCTAACCTAGAATTTCTTATCCCATTCATCCAAAAAAGATACCACCAGGGACAAATCCCATATTTAACTCAATCCACATTTAGGATTTTCTTGAGAGTATATGATCATTATTGAGTAACTCTAATAATTTTTTTGATGAGAAAGATCATTACCATCCAAACATAAAGTAGAATTATTCAATCTTTATGACCCCCTAGGATTGTGCCGTAATTATTTTTCTATCATAGAAAAGTATAGTTTGATTGGAGTAAAGAAATGAAAATAGATATGGGTAATAATGATTCTATATAGGTGAAGGAATGGAAGTGTCATCCAGAATGTCAAATCTATTCCAAGGGAGTTTGTGTGATAAGAGATAGTTTTGATTATTAGTTAAAATAATCCTTTTTAAAGATCCATTATTAGACATGTCCCAGAACCAACGTTCTAAAATGTGGTTCTTGATAATCACAGCTCCTCAGTTAGCACCATCATAGAACACCCATAGACAATAATATATCAACCCCAGAGAAAGAATAATATTCTATAATGGTAAAAGAATGTTTCTAAGAGGAGTAAAAAAAATTCATACCTCAGGTAGAATCATGTGAATCATGAGACCCATAAAAGGGTTTCTGATCACATGGCATGTTATTAGTCTCTCGAATCATGTGACCAATTTAAAATCTAGTAATTGTATAATAATTTTCAAGATATACGATCTCATAATCATATAAAGGACATGTGAATCACATAAAGGTTTTTTGATCAAGAATTAACCCATGAGTGATGTGTGAAGCATGAAAAGAAACCATATGTTTAAGAATATATTTCATAGTTAAATTGAGTAACTGATGATTATTTCATAGATTGGTTACACGAGTCTTCAAGAAAAAATGATCACATGAAGAGATAATGCAACAAGATAACGAGATTAGGTATTTCAAATAGTTATCATGAAAATGTTATATGATGATATCTTGAAAAAAGGTCATGCATGAGAGGAAATTGTGAGGGCGATAGAGAATTTGTTCACTAGTGAAATGCACAACCAGTCACTCCCCTATTTATAGTGTACTTCCTTGAATGAAAATAGTATCTTAAAAGACCAAATGACTCTTATAACACCGAATAGTTTAAGACCAAGAGACTCGGGGATAAATTTTCAAAATCAAAACTGAGTCCTTGTTCATTTAGTCCTTTGATTTGAGGGGGATCATTTTTTGATTCCCTCCAAATAACATTATGTAATTTTTCGGATTGAATAAAAACTTGAATCATAAATATTAATTTTCCCCACAAAATAAGGAAATGATCATCATGTGTATATAGAGAATATCCACCCATGTCATATGAATCACATTATCCTAAGAACATCATTTGATGATATTGTTTTTTTTGAATGATATATTGATGATTAGGTGATGCCACTCTAATAATCCCTATTTTCCTTTTTAAGGCTTCCATACATTTATTGATGGTCACGTGAATCCCCACATGAATTTTTTTTCATCTTGCAAAATTATAGCAAACAAATGACTAAAAATCACCTATTCCATTTATAACATAAATGCTGATAAAGGTGTAAGATTAATGGAAATGATTTTTTAATGACATTCATGTGAATGGATAATGTAGTCCACATGATCTGTCCAAGGATCTAGTGATATCCCTAGGGACATAGTTACCTCATCATTAAAAGGTTATTGTACATGTCACATTCATCTAAAGGAATTCAAACATGTCCATTTTATCATGAGATACCTTAATAGGGAACTGATATGTGGACACCATAGGAATTATGAAATAAAAAATGTATATTTTCTTTACCATTAATCAAAGAAGGGTTACACTAATTTTGATGCAAAGGGGTTAGGTTCTTCATTTGATCAGTTTAATGATAACACAATAGACCACAAAAATTTCTTTCTGGATAACATAATGAGACAGAAACATTTTGGGATAATCTTGCGAAGGTCCTTGGACTTGTTGATTTGAAAATACAAAATACATTTCAAAAACCATGGATTCAATAAATATGGTAATGAGAGGGAAATCATTTTATCCCTTTTTACCACATGATATAAGGATAAAAAAATCGATGAACTAAAGATGGATCATGATCAACATGTGATTCAAAACTCCCTCCAATAAAAAATCCCAATATGTGATTTAAGCATAGTGTAATTAATCATTAATCCGGGGAGTCGATACCAATAAAATTCACCACCCACAACATATAAAAAACAAACATGATAACATAGGGAAGAGGGAGGGCCTTAGAGAGTTGAGAAACATTAAATCACAAGATTCTTCCACGATGTATGCCTGGGGAACAAAATTAGGTATTACATGGAATTTCTAGGAGCATGATGTGATCACTCCATTGATAATGAATAGTTCTGTTATTATGCCAACTAATTCTTGTGAATGTGTTTCTAGATGTCAAATTTAGTACATAAGGCCTCAATAGTACAAAAATAGATAAATATTGAAGTATTTATAGAGTAAAGACTAAAAAATAATAGAGACTTCTTATAAATATGGATATAATAATTTTCATAAGGTAGTATCATGCACTTCACTTGATCTACTCATAGATCACATGACAACCTCTAGACAAGTTATCAAGTTTTCATATAAAACCATAGTCATGCCAACTATGTTCTCATGAATGTTCTTAGAAATTTCCTTCTAGATCATGTGAAATCCCTCATACATGCCATATAGATCATGAAAATTCTATTAAAAATGTATCCTAGATCACACGATAGTCTTCCAGATTAAAATATAGCCATAAAGTATTTCATCTAGATCAAGATATTCCCAATGTAAATCTCTTCCAAGTAACACGATTTAACTTTGAAATTATATATATGTCACATGAATTCCCTCATAAATTTCATCCTCTATCATGTGATAGGACCTAGACATGTGAGCTTCCATTATGATAACATCATGGGCATGTTTCCATTGATTATGAAAATTAACATTGAAATATTGAGACATGACATCATTGTGAGATAGATAGACTCTAACATATTTTGTATACATCCCTGTACATGCTAGATAAACATCCCATGACATGTAATGTAGACACTATGGATATGAAATGCCCACACCCACAAACATGTCAATATTTTACTGAAGGAACAATTCGACATGTACCCTCTAACCAAGTTATTTCTCATCCTTGGGCCTTTGGTCAAGAATTCACTTATGATACAGAAAGTGTCTATAATGGACTAGGTATGGGAACTCACACAACATTATGGGTACTATGGGACCCTCATTCCATATAACCAAGCTCATTTTCCACCCATAGTCCTAAATTTCTATTTAGGAAATGATAGTGGTTTGATATCTTCAAATGGGAATACACATTGGTGTAAGTCCCTAATCATCCAGTTACTCTAGTTAATAGGATGCACACAATGTGGGTCTATATTTATTCATTATCCATCAATAGATTTGAAAACAAATTAAACTATGATGACTATGATATATGTTATTATTAGGATACATAGGATTCCTTCAAAAGGCCATAGATTTATACTGAGAACCATGTAATAGCATCCAAAGTGCATAATACCCACATCTATTAATAGTGATTCATAATTTTTAAAATCCATTTTTTTCACGCTATGTATAACTCAAGTGAGCTTAGGGATTTTAAAATGATTGTATCACTAGCATAACGAAATACCCCTAATCATGGAAACCATAGTTCTTAATCCCCACTGAACGACATTTTATAAATGCCTCCAAATAAGTGTGTTCACATTGGTGTTAGTCCCAAAGGCATTACCATATGGGTAAAATATGAGGTAATACCACTCATGAGTAATAATTATCTATCCCTAACCATCAGTGGGTTGAGGAATAACCAATAAACACATACTATAATTCATATTATATGTTGGGTATTCATTAATCCTACTTAAGGCTCGAGATTCATGCCCAATGCCTATGTTCCCTCATACATGTCCTTTCACATGAAGATAAAATGTATATCATGGACCTAATTTAACTACATGGGTTTAGATAAATATTATCATAGGATAAGTAGGATGCCTCTTGGGGGATCAATCAAATTCTTGAAACAACAATCACCTACCTGGATGGAATTAAACACTATAGTTCCTAGTCAATTGGATTTAGGATATATGATTCTACCAACTACTCTGAAATAATTGGAAATATATGGGGAACCACTAATATATAAAGATGATTTCAGTAATAAAACCCACTTTACATATAGTGATATTCCACACCCAACTGATTCTTTTGTGTAACAAATCATGCATTATGATTTGGGAGATATTCTTGAAGGTATCTTAAGTGTCCTGAAGTATGCAATAATTCTCTCTAAAGACTACCATGATCGTAACCTCTAATCCTCTCAACAAATGTCTATTCATAAGAATCATTGTGGTTGAAACCCTGTATGACTACCTGTATTTGGAATTGTATCCCATGACTCATTTTGAATAATGAAAATAACAGGATTTACAATTTTAGATTAAATAGTAAAGAAAATGACAATGATAGTGGAACCACCATCAATAACCTGTAGTCGATCTTCGGTTGAAACCCCAATTTTTACTGGGAAATAATGAGTTATAATGTCTCTACATAAGTTTAATCATTCCTTTCATATGGAATACCATATTTATATCATTGTAGATGACTACTAAGTCAAATATTCTTTATTTATCAATTATAATATTTTTGAAAAATGAAACTATTTTAAAAATTATTCCGGTCCATTTAAATGATCTTTTTCCCTCATTGTCTATAATTTCTCTTCATTCCAATGTTCTTCTTTTTAGATTGAAAAATAATTATGTATTAACTCATGTGAACATCATATTTAACTTAAAAAATTCAAAATAATTATTTTCTATAATATTTTATGTTGTTGGATTTTAAAAATACTGTTTTAAAAAATAAAAAATTAAACTGCCATACTAACATTATTTGATGTTGGTTACGTATTCTCTCTCTGTTCCTCAATTTTTACACAATATTATTATCATAAAATTATAATATTTTCTGGATTTATGTCCCATACATGTGTACATAGTTAGAATTATTTTTCATTGATGGGTTTATACATGTTTTTATTTCCCTTCAAAATTATTAATTTTAAGTAAACATAAGTTAAGGGTATATTCTTATATATTTTCTCATGTCAAGAATTACCCAAGTAACTTTTTTATAATGAAAAACATATTAAATCCAACATTATAATATTTTGAAAATCATGGCTCAATATTAGTTTTATAAAAAAAATATTTCATATCCATCTTTAAAATTATCCTTACATATATTATAAACCATGACCTCCATGGTTTGTTATTATCCTTCCATCTTTTAAATCATTCAGATTAATTTTATACATTATAATCCCATGTTCATGACCTATTTACCTTTTTCAATTAGGAGGTTTCAAATATATTTAATTTTTTCTAATATTCAAAATTGTTATGTTTTAACCTTCGATTAGGCCATGAATCAGAATTACCATACCACCATCCTTCTCATGAATTTGACCATGATTATGATATATATAAGATTTAAATTAATAATGTAGAAAAAATATGTATAATAATTATAATGTGATGAGTGTGACTGGAATTGTATAGCTCTATAATGCATTGTCTAAGTCATTAAATCTCATGGGATATTATATATATGAGACTATATTCTAAACCTAATCCACCATTCGAATCTGTTTACTTAGATTATGGGAATGGGGAGTGAACAAATTCCAGCATGGGAATCTCCCACTACATTTATGGAAATGGGGATTGAACCCAAGACATTGTGTAAATTTTTACCCTATGTTTTTTGGAATGGGGGGTGAACACAATCCACTTGGGGAATTTTTACACTTTAAGATGATGGTATTGGGAGTGACCCATGAAATATGTTTATAATGTAACATGTTATGTTTTTTCCTCATATTCCATGTTTTATATTTTTTCCAAATATTTAATTTCCGTACTCCATGATACAATATTTCTGATCATCCTCTTCATTTGATTTTGTATGAATTCTATATTTTACTTTTGAGTTATTATCCTAAATTCCAAAACCCACATGCTTATATTATTATAACATTTTATTTTTAATTGTTATCGCTTGTGCATATACTTACTAATTATATTGACTCACCCCATTATTATGATTGTCTTCCATGGTTATAGAGATATTTATAGTGTATGTCATGTCTTGAAGGGGGTCTATAATATTTATAATATAGACAAATTCACACATGTTGTGCAGTATATATTTACAATATAACTTTTTCTAAAACACACTAAGCCTTCCCTTCATGGTATTGTGAGATATTTATATGATATGTAATGTATAAATTTTGTAACTAATGTAATTTTTTTTGTTATTTTTAGTTTAGTTTTATATTTTTGGAATTAGAGTTTGGTTTAATTATTTTAGTGGATTAGTTTATTTATTTTTATGGAATAGGTTTAGAGAAATATAGTGAAAACCTAAAGGATATGACAAAGGGATAATCCCAAATATAGGATTATATTGAGAGGATTAAGTAAAGTTATGTGTATATGGTTTTTCTAGGAATACAATAATTATTTTCATAATATATGTGTGTGTAAGATCTAGAAAAAATGTACATTTGGGTAATAACCCAAAAAGGATATGTTGGGTATTAGGTCAATCATCGCATGGTGCACGATGAAGAGGCACAACTACAAACACGGTTTGAAACTCATTGTGGTTGGATTTCTCCTCTCTGAGTAGGTAATCTTTCTAGATATTATTTGGTTTTGGTTTCAAATGTGCCTTGGATTTGGATTTATGATCAGATTATATTTTCTATCAATCCCTTTTTTGTTTCCCAGTGTTCAATGCCTTTATAATGATGTTCTATTGGTTGTAGATCACTTTTTTCAAAAGCAGCTAGGTTTTTACTATGTTGATGTTGGTGTCTTATACAAAGGGTTAATTTTATTAATTCCATTCCATTCTTGATAAATCAAATTGATTTTTTTGTATATTTTAAGTGATAAATGTATTCAAATTATTTCATTGAAAGAAAGATGATTTCTAAAGGGGGTCTTCTTGGAAAATGTATTTTCCTGAATAGTAAATGGGGTTTCAAACTTGGAAGTGGATTTTATTGTCTTTGAAAAAGGTTTTATGAAATTGTGAGGATGATTTTGAATTGAATTTGTAAAGATGAACATTGGGAACCTTGGGTGAGTTGGGATAAAGTCATGGGTAGCCTTAGTGTGTGTTTTACCAATAGGAGGTAACTTTTTTATGATGTCACTTGACATGACATGATATATTTTTGATCCAATATAATATTGTTTAGGATTATGACTATCTAGATCATATTTTCGCCTAGGCTAAGGAAAATAAGAGGTTATTTTTAATTGAAAATTTTCATTTTTCATTTTTTATTTATGGTTATTTGTCGCATGATTTTTTTATCATGGATTTCTCTGTATAGTTTATTATATGTGGTTGTATCACATAGCTTGCCACTATTGGGGTTTTCATAGATATGTGCTTACCTATTTACCTATTTATATATGTATATTATTTTTATTTTATTCCTAATTCATGACATATTTCATGTTTTTGAATATGAAAATATTTACTAGAAATTGAGGGAAGAAAAAGTGAAAATGATTTTTAAATTGATTGGATATATAAAAATGATTTGTAAAAATATTTTTTTTGAAAGCTAGAATCGTAGAATTATTTAATCTAAACCACATATATATACTAATGTGGTTTTATAAAAGGATTTGGATCTTTCACTATTTTTTAATTTTATCATTTTTAGATGTTGTATTGTAGAATTCAGGTAAAGAGAATATCATCTTATAGCATGCCGACTTATGTAGTGGTTCCTGCTTCTAGTTTGGGTTGGTATGGAGGTGAAATATGGTCACATGGGGACATGAAATTTTTTTTGGTTTAGATTATTTTGTCTTTTATTGAACGTATTTTATGGTATCTCATATACTTTTTCTTCATAAATTATTTGTATGTGCTATTTCTTATATATTTAAATTTGTTTTCTCTTATCCTATTTATCCTACATCATGTGTCAAGTTTGTTTGGGTAAATTTTCTAGATTACCCATGTTAGTTTGTTTTATTTGGTATGAAAAGGATGCTCAACCTAATTTTTGTTTTCACTACCTGAGATTGGTTATATTTATTGTGAAGATAAAAGTTGGGACCATCCTAATTCAGATAGTAGGTGAAGAAAAGGGGACTATTAATCTCACTTTCATGACTAAAACTAAGTTACCATGGATGGTCAAAGACATTTACCATGTTTGAGACATTGTTTTTAAGGTAATATGAATAAAATGAATTACTGGTTTATTTAAATTGACATAAATCATTTTAGTTTTCATTTTTCATATTCACTTAATATTATTAACGTTTTAAATATTTTTTATCAATACCTGAAGTCTCATAGGATTAAGATAGGAATAAGGAATGTTATTCGATCGATGTAGATACTCATGTTCCTTCTGACCTTTATGGAGGTAGTTGTCAAGGAATCTTTGATGAGGCATACATTGTTGGGAAGATTGTCTTGGATGGTTCTACTGTTGGTTCAGTGGTTATCCAGGTTGAACCTTTTGGCTAGTAAAGGAATATAAAGTGTGGTATGTTTATCTTAGGTCCAATCATAGGTGTGATAATAGGGTGTAACCAATTTTTCTTCAATAAGGTTGGACAGAGATGTCATACCAAGACTAACTATGGAAAGTCTCATAATAAATTTTATCTTTGTGGAATATCTATCTATCTACAACAGTTTTTTTAAAAGAAATATCAAGGTTATATGGTAGGATCCAGTCTCACCAATGGTTTGTATGATCATACAGACACATACTAGGTTAGTGGGTCTAATTCTGAAGCCAAGGGAGATGTTGATAAAGCTAATACAAGAGGAATTTATGTAGTGGAGTATTCCCTAAGGGAAACTGATGCATAGATCGCTACTATTAGAGGTACGATTTTTATATCAATATATATGGTACTGGCTTTTTTTAAATGGGTGTTACTCATTCTTTGACATCATAAATTTTAGTTTACATGTTGGTTTTTTATTCAGAAAATATTCCATTCTCGTGAAATCTTTCCACACCAATGGGAAATAAGTCCGAACAAATTTTAAGATATCCTGTAAGTCGGGTGATAAAATAAAACATTGAGATTGAGTGGAACATCATGGGAATTTACCTTGAAATATTCTACATGGTTATCATAATAAATTGATGAATTATTCTTTTCCTAGATAGACTATTATCTCCATCATATCCAGTTATTATTTACTGATGGTGTCACTCATGTTTTTAGGGTCAGTGAGACTCTAGATTGGGAATGACATGAAATATTGTTTCATAAACCAGGATAATATCATGATAGATTTTAGAGATGTTTCTAGATGAATTTCAATCTTGTTTGGGTGGTCAGCTTCCTACAGTTTTGTGTGAGTATCCTAGGACTATCAGGATGATTTTTATCATTTACCACCATTGATAAAGGATGAGTATACTATTGACCTACTACCTAGTAAGATTAGTACTTATATTCTATCGTATTATATGGATCAAACTGACTTGGTGGAACCTAATTTCTAGCTTGGGGAAATAGAGGATAATAGATTATATTATCCCATCATTTCACCATGATCCTCACCTATCATCTTTTCTGAGAAGTTAGATGGGATCCTCAGACTTAGTATTAATTATCAAAGGTTTAATTGAGTGTCCCTTAAGAAAAAATAAAATTTTACAAGAAATTTTGATATAATAGATCATTTTTCATAGGATCATTGGTTCTCTATGATTGACCTATAGACATGGTAAAACTAGTTTATAGTATGATAAGATGGTATATAGGAAAAAACAATTTACTCAGTAAGGAAATTTAGAGTTTTTACATATGCCATTTAGACTCACTAAGACCCTTTTATTATTTATTGATTTGATGGAGGTCTATTCAATGCTTCTTGGACCATATTTTTATTTTATTCATGGATGATATTGTGGTGTACTCCAAGTTTGAGGGGGATCACATGAACCATTTAGGCATAATTTTTTTAACCTTGAAAAAGCATCATTTGTATCGTATGCTTTCCAACTGTGAGTTTTGGATTCGAGTGTTGACTTTTTTGTGGCTTATGATATTTGAGAGAGATATATAAGGTGGTCCTAAAATGGTGTAGGCAGTTATGTCCTAGGATCATCCGAAAAATGTGTTTGAGATCCAATGAATCTAGTTTTTGGATGGTTACTATAATTTTTATTCATGAATTTCTAAAATATCTCTTCTCTGATGGGAGATTTAAGCTATAAGGGTGTAATATTTAAATGGAATGAAAAATTCCAGATATTTTTTAAAGAGTCGAAGGTTATGTTGAATTCAACACTAGTTTTAATTCTTCTAGAATCATGATCAATTTATGATATTTCCCGTGATCCTTCTGGTACATATGTGGGATGTGTCTTGATATAGGGAAAATATGTTGTGAGTTATAGCTCTTTTTAATTGTTCCTTCAGGAGACAAACTACCATACCCATGATATTGAGTTGAAAGATGTTATGAATTCACTAAAAACATTTTGTCAATATCTCTTTGGGGAAGGATTTATGACATATTCCAGTCATAAGATCATGGAAAATATTTTTATTCCCAGGGATAATAATATGAGACAGAGAAATTGGATGGTTTATCTTTAATGTTGTCTATTTGATATTTCCAATATCCCATGGAATAGAAATGTGGTAACCATTTTTATGAGTCGAACAGTACTGACACAAACCATGAATGAATCAATTATGGGATGATCTCCGATTGGTTTGATTATTGAGATGAACTTGGAAGTAGAATAGCTTGGTGGATATGTGTTCTTAGATTCAATGAAAGTAGAATAATCTTTTTATGAGAGATTGGTGCTTGATAACATGGAATAATCCAATTTCCAATGAGTTAGTGAATGACTTTATGGTAGGGAGGACTCGGTCGAGTTGTCCTGATCTTCTGGTGGAGATTTGTGCTTCTGTAAAATGTTTGTTGTTTCATATTCGTCGAGACAAGTGTTGTAGGATAACGAGTACTATTGTTGTCGATCTATGAACCCTAGGATTTCCATGATATATCATGACATGAGGTTTCAGTATTGGTGGGAAGGAATGGGTTGGTCAATAATAGGTTTTGTTTCACAGTGCCTTACTTTTCATAAAATTAAATAGAAACACTAGAGATCTACATGGTTGTTTCAGCCTTTACACATTCAAGTATGTAAGTGGGATGATATTTCCTTGTAATTTATTATTGGTTATTCCTATTATACTAGTGTAAAGAAAGGTATTTTGTTTATCATTGATTGAATCATTAAATTAGTGAAGTTTCTAAATATTTGGGAGTAAAAAAATGTGGAACAACATGGAAAATTTTATGTTTTGGAGATTGTGAGACTTCAAGGGGTTCCTTGTAAAATTGTTTCTAACATGGATCTAAGGTTCACATATTGGTTTTTTAAACGTTTGAAAGAGGGGATGGGTTACCAAATTAAATTGGTCATGGATTATCATAAATAGATGGATGGAAAGACATAGTGGGTTATCATGATTCTAAAAGAAAAAACATTAGGATTGTGTGCTTGATTTTAGACGATATTGGGAAAAGAAGATTCATTGTGTTGTGTTTATCTATAAAAACAATTATTATGTTGTGATAAATATGAAAACCTATGAGGATTTATATGGGAGGCCATGTATATTTTTCTAATGTTTGGTAGATGTGGGATAATTGCCTATAGTTGGGTTGTGTGTTGTTCAAGAGATGTAAGAGATGGTGTAGTTGATCCAGAGGCATTTGATCATGTAAAAAATTATTAATAAATCATATTGTTACCTACAATGGTGTCCACTGAGGTTTGATGTTTGTGACTGAGTATTTCTCATTGTTTCACCTAGAATTTTACATCACTTTTTGGGTAAGTAAGGTAAGTTGGCACCATGGTTTTTGGGCCCCTTAGGGATAATTGGATAAATGGGGAGGGTGAAATATAAGTTCAAAATACTATCTACTTTCACATATATCCAAAATGTGTGTCATGTTTTCCAGTCAAGGATGTATACACAAGGACCTTACCACATGATTAGATGGGGGGATTTTGATCACGAGATGGACACAAATTTGTTTGAGAAGTCTGTTAAGATTATGGATTTCCAAGATAAGATACTACGTGGTAAAATGACCCCTAGTTTTGGTTCCATGTTAGTTTGTATTGGATTTCCCGGTGGCATGAGATTATGATTCATTGTTTAGGTAGTAATGACCTTATCTTTTTGTGGATATATGATCTTTTTGGATTTTGGGGGGATGAAAGAATTTATGGTTGGAAGATTATAATTCCCCATAGACTTTATATTAGGTATTTTTTACCCATTTTTGGTTTTCCTTTTTCCTTGGTTGATTAATGCTAAAAAGGAATTGGAAGGATACCTGTAATAGTGAATTTTGGTAATTTTAGGAATTTATCAGCATAAAACATACAATTTTGGTAGTCTTTTGGGGATTTACATGCTATGGAATGTGGTTACATGATGTGTAATAATTTCCTAGATGATTCTGGGAAATGGATACACATCATGAATAGTTTCATTTTAAAAATTTTCCAAAATAAAGTGATATTTATTATTGTTTTTAGAATATATTTCTTATAATTTTTTGAAATTATTTTTCTTCTATGACTACAACTTTTATTAATCATTATGCTTTACTTGGGATATTATCAGATACTACCATCCACCTTCATTCTCAAGATATTTAGTCATACTTTTTTATGTAAATTTTCACAAAACCATTTCTTTTCAATTGGTTATTTGTGATTATAATGAATTTTTAATGATTTAAGGTTCTTATGGATTACATAAAAATAGTTTATATTTATATGATATATGATTTCATTTTATCCATCCAATTTATTGGGTAATGTTTACATATCACGAACTAAAAATGTTACTTGGGATGATATTCCATGACTTAGATTGTACATGAGTTTTTATCCTATTACCAAGAGGGCATGTAGGGGTTTATCCCAAGGACAAGAAGATACACAATTAGTTATACTAAGACCACAATGTGAATAATATATTTATGTTATCTTGGAAATATGGTTTATATACTTGTATTAATGATGCATTTAATGATTCTTTTATGATCCCATTGATCTATATTATTATCTTATCATTAAAATACAACGATTCATGAATTATGGTCAATTTTTCATTAGATATAATTTAAATACATTATTCCAATAATAGTGATTGTGATATCATAACCACATTCTTATCTTATGGTCAATTATGATATTAAATTGGAATTGTTTCCCATATTGAGAATATCATATCACTCTTTCATATGTTTAAAATTATATATCTTATGAAGAAAGATTTTATGTATTATATGTCTCTAAAGGGTTTATTTTGTGAATATTATTTATGGTAAATGTTGAATACATTTAAAAAATAAGTTGTATATGTACCTAATCACTAAATACAAGAAACCCTTAAGTATTGGTGTGTGAAATATAGTCATATTTAAAGTATATTAATAAAATATTTTTAGATATGAATGTACGAGATGCTTCAATCACCTTAGTTGGTATCAAATTAGATTTCAAATGTTTTTTGGGGATTATGTTAGAAATAATAGGATGACATAACTTAATAAATATAGGATAAACTAAATGGGCATATTAGATGAATAAAAGTTATTGTTGGTTAAAATAAAATTTCACAATTTAAGACATGTCATGATTTATTTTCATTATGATATGATTTCACACACTTATTTTTTCTTTATACAGACAAAATTTTATTTGGGTATTTGTTCATGGATGAAAACCTGAGGAATCGAGTTAAAAATTAATGTGATGGGAATTTCCTTTACTATATAGAATAAAAACAAACATAAATTGGTTACGGGGTGTGATAACTTATGATAATGATAACCTAATTCCTAGAAGCTATGAACAAAAATGAAAATCATTTCAAAATTCAAAATGATAAAATAAAGGAAAAAATAACCATTGATTCATTCTTGTGAAAACACCCACAATAATTTATTGGGACTTATAATCCAAAAATTATTTAATAGTGGACTATAATGAAGGAACACATATTTTACATTAACTATTTCTTAGATCATGAAGAGTTTTTGTAAGTCATTTATTAATTAGAAGGTCAAACAGATCAAGGGTGAAATATTATAAAGAACTTTAGGAAATATAGAATATTTATTTCCATTTTATGAGAGGAGTTATAATTTTTTTAATAATATCTACCTTTAAATATAGAAACTAAATTGGAAAAGAATTTCTAGTGTAGAAATAAAAGGATGTTAAATCTATTAGTACCTATAAAGAAATTTTTTCAAGATTTGAAATGTAATATTTTTTTCATTAAACATGGAAGGAAATAAATAATTTAAATAAGAATTTTAAAAGAAAAATATATACTTAATTGTTTATAAATAGTGTTAGTATCTATGAAAACATTTATAGGATGTGGTATGCTCATACAATTATAATTTGTAGCATCTGATCATTTTAATTTTTTTTGGGGAAAAGAAGAGATAAATATATTTTTTTGAAAACACTAAATTCTATAAAATGAAGAGGAATAAACTTATTATATTCCAAATTTTTAGGAATATTCATCATGGGATCTATCTCCACAAAATATATAAATACATCACATTTGGAAGAGGTAATTGAAAACATGAATGTCGAAACGATATTACAAGGAAAAACAATTAATATATTTAAACAAATCTCACTATATTGCTCCAAAACCAATACAAGGCTTCAATTTAATGATGTTTTGACCTGATTCAAAGAATTAAATAAATACAATGATAAATTATGACAATTAATGTCTACAACCTATTAATCCAATGGAAAATGGGAAGGCCCAAGTTATCACAACCACTGATGTGGGTCATTTAAATGAAGGGGTGAAATTTAAAATTTTAAACCATTAAATATTTGATAATATATTGTTAATTTTAGTTCTACCTAGTATTTTATACCTACATTATTTGAAAAGATACCAGAATGATTAGAAATTTAGTTATTTGTGAAACTCTTTGTGGTATGATTTTTGAATCCTAAGTAAATAATTCATATTATGTGGAAGTTTACATACATTTTATTCATGAAAATATTATTATTATTCCTATAGTGTATTTTTATGTCATTTTGTGCATGTATTTTTTTCTGTAAATATAGATCCCATATCAATTACCACTGTATGGATGCCCAATTTTTTAATTTGAATGAACATATTATCATTTATCCATGCATTCATTACTAGGAAATCCTAATGGATATTAAATCCATTTTATGGGTCTCAATACATTTTCATGATGGGTATCAGTCTCAAATGGATGTATAAAACCTTATCATGGATGATATTACTATTATGTGGGAGTATGTATACGTATTTAATTAAGAGTTTCTTTTTTTACCCTTAAATGTTGATTTTGATATTTCTATAGTACATAGACATGGTTCACTATCTATTTCAACACATCCCAACAGAATGACTCATGTTGCGTTACAGAAATTAAATAAGATACTCCAAGATAATATTTATTAGAGATCCATATTCCCTTGTGGTTCGTCATGTGGTTCACCAGTTCATTTTAAGAAGAAAATTGAATTAATAAATCTCTATATTAATTATACTAAATTTTTGACAAGATCACGATGAAGAAATAGAATTCTATACATTGTATTGATTTCTTGTTATGTAAAATATGATTTTATCAATAATTATAAAATATTAACCAATGATCTATATATCATTTGTAGATTATGTTGATGGACTTGATGAAGGTGAAACTATTTGAAAAACGTAAAAAAATTTGAAATTTGATTACAGAACATCTCATTCTTAAGTCCTATAATCCGATGTGTTGGTAGTGTTATTTGTTTGGTTTGGTACTATCTATGGATTGTGATAAATTTATAATGGATATTAAATTGATTTGAAATATTAAATTGATACCAATCCATTCCCCTTTGGATATGTTAATTTTGATAAAATTTCACGGAGATAAAAATAACTTTGATCACTGGTCCTATGCTCACATTATCTTTTATTGGAAAATGGATTTTGTTATATTGTTATTCATTAATGTTTTTCTGGAATTAATACTCATATAAAATGAGATATTTGAAGAATATTCTTCATTATAATTGATGGTTCATGAGTGATATTACCCCACTCATGATTTTTTATAACAATGGTTATTTTTTACTTAATTAAATGGATTCATTTTCATTATAGAAGAATGTGTGATATATACGATGAATAAAAAATATTATAATATATATTTATATCACATGACTAAAATATGAACAAATGTATATGGTTAAATTTGAACAATAATTCATATTAATCAACACAGTACAACCATGGGAAGGTAAAATATGTATAATATGCTCTAACTAGAGATTATCATGCTTAAATATATGTGATAAGGATTTAAAATATATAATACTTATTGATTTATATAGGATGGACCAAAAAAATCAGAAGTAACATTGATGAATCTTATCTTGGGGAAATGAATTCTTATCAAACTAGCCATGTAGTATCCAATAAGAATAGAATGATGATATGGAGTAATAAAATAAGTCAAAAAATTTTATAGAGTGTATCCTCATACATTATGGAATGATAAGGTTCATATTCGAAAATATGTTCCATTAATACTAAAATTGAATAGTGTGCTCTTAGATGAAGCATATTCATAAAAATTCTATATCAAAAAATAATACTAATGATGTATAAAGACATGAAGAATAAGTTTTCGTGGTATTACATGAAATGTGATGTTTTTTAGTATGTATCTCAATTCCTGATATTCCACCACATTAATGGTAATCATCCAAAGTGAAAAGTAATATTTAAACCATACCCACTCTATTATAGAGATGAGATGATTTCCATACATATTTCAACATAAGTCTCATCAAGACATCTAAATATTATACTTCTATTTTTTATATAGTCAATATCCTTAAAAGACAAAAAAATTCATTTCTATCTCATAAGATTTATCAGTTCAATAATTTTCAGTATACACATTATGGTAGTGGTAATAGTCTATGGGGTTACACATTAAATTGTAACTAATATTGTTCTATGCATTACATCAAATTTTAGGAGAATCCTTCTTCCAACATTGAATATTATGTTCCTATTTAGCACTATATTTCATCTTCAAACAAATGGTTTGTTTCCGGGGACTGTTGAAACCCTGTAAGATATGTTAATATCTAATTTAATGGATCTCAAAGGTGGTTGAAATAACAAAATCCCTAATAATATATCAATAATTTCCATTTTATATTATGATGGAATCATATGTGGAACTATGTGAGAATATAATCATAACTCCAACCTATTTGGATGATATTGGATAGGGAATGACATTGGGATATTATATTACTTACAATATTCTATATAGAAATACATATATTCAATTAAATATTAAAACTATATAAATATTACATAAATGTTATACAGATAATATTCACATTCAAATTTAGTGGTTAAATCCAGAGATAATTTATTCTATCAAATATCTCATTAGGGGAAGGTTATGATATTATGAATCAAGTTCAAGTAGATCCATAATAATATTATATCTTTTAAAAAACACAATCACTTTGTGTTAATAGATTGTTATAATGATGTTCAATTGAACCTAACTAAAGTTCATGACGTGTTTTATGTAGAACTTTTAAAGACGCACATACTTCATCATTCACATGTACTGAAACATGACCATTCTTGAGAGAAGAATGTAATAGATATATTATATCATAGATTAAAATTACAATAAAAAATAATACTCACTCAATTAAGGTTTTATGGTTGAATCATATGTTCAAGAATGAAATTTGGGATCTTGAGGAAGTAGTAAGGAATAATTATGATCATTTTTTAATAAATGTAATTGGATTTTGAGGGAGAAATGATTTTAATAGGAAATAATGTTATACCAAATATTTTTAGTATGTATTTACATTTGGAATATATTTAACATGTTCAATGGCTTAGGATGTAGGAAATAGAAAACTAATATGATTCATTATATATAGAATAAAAAATTAAATATATTATAATAAAGCTAATTAAAATAAAAAAAATTAAATAATTGATATTGTAAAATAAAATGGGTCTATTTCACATGGGAAAATCCCATTAGATTAAAATAAACATTTATATTAAATTATTATAGTATATTGAAATTATTACTTTTGAAGAATTTTACTCCTAAATTTTTTTGACTAAATTGATGGAATTATTAGGAAAATGGATTATAAGCATCCTAGAAAAAATTATTTATTTATAATATGTATAGATTTAAATCATCTAGGATAAATTAATTTTTTTTAAAATGACTTTTTAATACATATTATATATAGTTTTTTTAAAATAATAATTTTAAAAATATTAGAATCTTTATTTGATTAATTAACATTTTTTTAATTTAACATAAAAAATTACCATTGTGTATTTTTTTTGAATTATTTTTTAATATTGTTTATTTTCATGTAAATATTGAAAAACATCATCTTCACAAATAACTAAACTTTTATAATCTCATCTTTATATAATCAAGGCATAAACCTTATTAATACATTTTCATCACTAAATATATATATTTAATGAGTAAAATAAATCATTTAAAATTATTTTATTGATTATGTGAACTCATTGTTGTTTTTTAGAACCTAAGTAATATTTTTTCTAAAACATTATTTTTGACCATTCAATATAAAAAAATATTCGAAATTAGATAGTTGGTGTTTTATTATTTTGGATGTTTCTAAATATTCAAATACTCTTATTTTATTGATAATAATAAAACAAATTTCATGGGAGTCAATATAATAAAATATTTTCTTTAGGTTTATTTGTATGCCTTAGATGGAAATTTTACTAAAAACTACATTTTTGTATTATGTACACACATATTAAAATTATTTTTAACCACATCTAGAAATTTCATCATGTATATTGTATTTAATATTCATATTTATCAAATAAAAACTACATACTAATGTAAACCACATTTTCCCACAAAATATTTTACCCTGTTAAATTTCAATCACCAATTTAATTATTTAAATTAATAAAAAGTCATTAATACTAAGAGATAAGGCAATATATATCACAAACACAAATATCAATTTCATTAGTTGGTTGAATTTTTATCCTTAATTTTCTTATATTCTAAATTTAACAATTTTGGAACCATTAGTCTAATAGAATGTAATTTATTTTATTTAAATTTTAGATTATTTGAAATGTGTCCCTCCATGCACGTATACATGGAACCCTCCACTCCCACCATAATCCATATAATTCCATAAAATATATCATGAATATCTACACGTATTATGTACCACACATTCCTCTCACAATTTAAAGAACCTATAATCTGATGAAGAGTATAACGGACCATAATTTAGATAAATATATTACTTAATCATTGATAAATATTTATTACATAACATAAAAAACCCACACCAGGACCATATATTTTTTTTGTCATTTGAAACTGGGAAACATAAACTAGTTCAAGAAACATCCTAATTGTCTCTGTCTTATTTATTCATAACTAGACTCTTTTTTGACATATCTTACATAATACCCTCTTTCATGACCTAGGAAGAAGAATAAAATATGAAAGGGTGAGCTCAAATGATCAGTAAGGGTAAACAAGTGAAATATCAATCATATCATAATCATAGGAACATAACATTTCAAAATCTTATCACCCATACAAATGATCATAACGTCATATCATGGGATAAATCATAAAAGTTTGATGTAATCTAAATATTAATAATATAAGACATTAAATCTTGTGGAATATATAAATAATCATAGAAAATCATTTCATATTAATCAGGGATCATTTTCCAAGACCATCATAGCGGAAAAATTACATTACTGGACCGAGTTTAAATCTTGTTCCAGACTTGTATTATTGACCTAGATATACATGAAATTCTAGTATTGTTTATCTCATGAGATATATTTATGTACCCAATTCATTGGAGGGATATATAAGGCATACACATCTCATAATTAAATCATTCATACATGTTTCACAAAACCATAAATCATTAAGCATAGCATAACCAATGAAAAAAATGGGATTCTTAAACATCATTCCATCATAATCCATATAAAATAAATAGCTTTCATAACAATTATTCCATTATAGATACAATAAAATAGTAATAATATTGACAGAAACATAAACTTATGTCCTCATTTATGGAATCTTTTTGATAAAACACTTGAACTTAAATTCTAAGGAAAATGCCATTTCTTTTTCAAAAACGTTTTTTTTTCTTAAAATTACATAAAATAATAAAATATAATTATTGAGATAAAAATAATCTTGAAAAATTTATAGAGGAAGGTTCAAGGAAATATGGTATCATGAAACTGTAAAAATCGATTCATGGTGTACATGTTAAAAAAATTTCTCATCGTGCTTTTACCGGAAAAGTCAGAAAGTCCCTCAAATCAAATAGCAACAAAAGATTCCTTTCATACCATTTAATAAAAATTCACAACATGTTAAAATTAAATTTAATCAATTTTTGAAGAATAAAATTAATATTAAATAATTATGAGACAAGGATATGGATGATAAATACACCCTTGTGAAAACTTACACATAAAACAATCTCGAATAAAAATTTGATTGAAATATTATCCCTCACCATCTGTCTTTTATGGTTCGTATATATCTAAAAATCCTATATAATGATTTCCATAATATTACTGATTTATTAAATAATCTTATTCATTTTTATGATTCAATTAATGGTCATATTTTCAACCATTTGTTTGTAACATTTCATTATTTCTTGTTATTCGTGTATTAACTTATTTACATTATTATGCATGTTTTTTCTGATAAGTTTTTATTTTTATTTTTATGTTATAGTTATACCATATAGTATATAGTATTAGTAAAATAAATATCATATTTATTCATTTAAATTTTTTTATATAATCATGGTTTAATGAAGATCATATATAATGAATTGCATCACATCGTTGAGACGGTAGGTCGTACATACAGACATGTGATGATATCATTCCCAAAACTATTGAATGGTATTGAAGTGGATAGTGTGTTATAATTCAGAATTAATATCATGTTATCATAATAATAGATAGGGTATTTTTCCATTATTATATCCAACCAATTATGGTAGTGGTGAATAAGAGATTACACCATGTCATGGAGATGGTTAGTCGAACGTACAAACACGTGGTGATTTAGTTTTCCGTTAGATCGATAAAATGTGAAATATTGGTTTTTAATATTTATAATGACATATAAGTATATGATTGATACTGATTTTATTACTTTATAATGAAAATAAAAATGAATAGGGAGTATAAGAAGAATGAAATTTGAACGAATTGGTGGAAGAGATTAAATCTTCATTGACGTGCTTCCCCTAAACTTCTTCTTAGAGCACTAGAGTTGGTTATTGAAGATGACCAGATACTATAGAATGAATGTAAGTAATTTTTCAAGGAAAAAGGTAAGGATATTTCCATGATTTAAGGCTCAAAATTAAGTGAAGTGATGTTGGTGGATGTTACCTTTAATAATTGAGGTTATGGGGACTTCTAGAAACTCAATAAATAATAATTTATAATAAAATCAAACCCTACCAAAAAAACCAAAAAATATCCCAATTTATAATATGGTAAGAGATAGTGTAGTAATATCATCAAAAAATAAATTTTGTACATGTTATTTTGTAAATTTAAAACATATCATTTTTACTGATACTTAGTTATTCTATTTAATTTTAATTGTTGTAATAACATTCTGAATATTTAATGGTTATATATACTTAATTATATTTTTTTAATTGATTATAAATGGATATTTTATTATATTATTTATGTTATAATTATAATTTTATTATTTTTAGATATTATTATAATTTTTAAATAATTTAACAAAATTATATTTTCATAAAATATCAAGAGTGTCAATTTTGACAGTAGTTTTTATTTGACTTTGAACAAATCCAAATAGAAGATAAATTTAAAAAATATTCAATACACTAATAACATGTTATAATCACATATAAAATTCATGTATAACATTAATTAGTTCAAATGATATTTTTTTAATATTTTCAAAAAAATTTATTTTATATTTAAATTAAAAAAATTAATTGTTAGATCACTATTTTGTAATCATTAATGGTAATTATTTAGTCTCTAAAAAGAAAAAATAAATTTATATGATACAGGTAATTATTTTATATTTCCAAATACTATCTATAGTCGATATTAACTCTTAGTTATAGATATATTAAAGTTAATATACATCTATAAAATGAGATTGTGACATTCTGTCACATTCATTAGTTTATATTACATTCAGGTCATATTCATAGCTAAATGGCCATCAAGGGATTCCATTTTTCAAAATAGATAATATGGGTCGAATTTAGTCATCCAGTAAGATTTTTATAAGTGTTAATATAATTTATAATATTATTTTTACCTCTAGTAACCTGATTTACCTTTCACCATGGTAATAAAAATAATTACCAAAGTGACTATTCATAATAACCACAAAATAAAATTAGCCTATTAAAATAATTCATACCTACTGATTCCAATTATGTGGTACATTTTTTAAAAATATATAAAATAGGTGATTCAATATTTAATTTAAAATCAATCCAGTTTTCAGAATGAGAGAATAATTTTTTAATATTAAGACATTGCAAAAGATTAAAATGTTTTCACATCTAAATTTAATGTAAAATTAATTACAATGACCTGCAATATATTAAATGGTTAAAATTAATTATATTTCTGGTTTGAAATAATTAAATATTATAATATAACCATTTAAATTATTTTAATTAAAATAAGTCATTTTCAAATGATATTTAGTGTCTTTTTATTATTCATTAAAAAATGAATTCTATCAGAAAAATATCACAAACTAATAATAATTAAATTATTATATCGCACTTAAAAATAATATGATCATTTTTTCATTTATAAATTATTAGTGATTCAAAATATTAATTTAAAAGGGGTTCTTCATTCGATTGTGTATAATTAACCTTTTAAAAAAATATGTTTTTATACATCAAACATGGTTTTATTTATATCATATGACTAAAATATAAATTGGATGAATATTAAAAAAATTATTAAGTATATAACACATATATCTCTCATTAATTTCATCACCAAAATTAATTCACTAAAAAACGAATATCTACTTTATATTTTTCCTAAATAATTGGGAGATAAAAAATTCACAATGCATTTTCATAAATTAGTTATAAATATTTCTCCTAACATAATTAATATGATATAATGGTAATTTTATACAAATAGAGTCTCACAGTTCCTTTAATTTCATGATTCCATCAAATGAAATAAACTGATGAATAAAAATTATATGAAGAAAATATTTCATAAAAAAACATCCAAGTGTAACATTCTACCCCCCTTAATCTGAATTTCTCCATTGAAGTTCGAAACATGGGAACAAACAGATGAGGATACTTCTCTCTCATCGTATCCTCATATTCCCATGTATCTTCTTCAAATTGGTGGTTCCTCCATAATACTTTAACCAACATAGTGGTCTTGTTTCATAGATCATTTTCGCTACGATCCATAATCCTTACCGGTTGTTCTTCATAAGAATGATCTTTCTCCAACGGTAATAATTTTGAGCATAGTGTATGTGAAGGATATATTATATACTTTCTCTAGAGAGAAACATGGAAAAATCATTAACTTGAGGAAGATTTATTGAAATCTCTAATTGGTAAACTTCTTTCCTAGCACAATGTAGAATTTCAAAAGGACCGGAATAACAAGGGGTCAACTTTTTCTTCTTTCAAAATATCATTACTCTCGTCTTGGGAGATATTTGTATAAACACCTTATCACAAACATCGCTCTCTAGGTATTTTCTTCGGTTGTCAACATAATTTGTTTGTCGACTTTGAGTTAATATTTTGTTTTTTTTCAATAGATATTCCCTTTTCTGCCATTTCATCAAAAATATCGTGTCCTAACAACATTATTTCCCAACTTCATCCAAACAAGTTGGTGTTTTGAACTTATTTCCTTAATGAACTTCATCACGAGCAACATAAATTCTAATGTGAAAGTTATTGTTGTAAGAAAATTCCACCAAAGGTAGGTGTTGATATGAAAAACCTTTGAAATCTATAGAGAAAGCTCTCAACACATCTTCTAGAGTTTGAAATTTATTCTCATATTGACTATATGTCTGAGGATGATAACCAGTGTTGAATTTTAACTATGTATCCATAGAAAGTGGAATACTTCGTCATAACATCTGGTTAAACCTCATATCCAGATCAAATATAATGTAAGGTGGTATTCCATGGAATCTTACAAATTAGTTTATATATATCCGAGAAAGATGATCATTAGAGAAATCCTATATAATAGCAATGTTGTGTGGTGACTTCATAAGGCAATATAATATAAACCATATAGCATTATGGTTGTTCATTGTTTTGGTAAATTCGACAAAAATTCCATCGATATGTTTTCCAATATTCATTATGGTATGGGTAAGGGTTGTAATGGGACCATATAATACTGTCTCTCAACATTAAATTGATGAAAAACAATTTCACTGAGAGAAATATTTGGATACATCACTTTTCATTCCATCCCACTAGAAATACTCTTTAAGGACCCTGTACATCATTGTGCTTCCTCGATGAATAGATAATGAAGAACTACAAGCATCACTCATCAAGTCCTTATTTAATTCTTGTATAGGATTAATAAAAACGTGGTTTCTAAAACATAATTTTCCATCACAATAAAGGTTATATTCCGGAACATTTATCACATTCTTTTGTAACTCTACATCATCCTTCTGCACCTCCATATTCTTCACTTTTGTAGATAGTTGAACATTTATTTGAGAAAGATAAGATTTATAACCTTCCATTAAAATTTATAGATCCTTCCATTGAAAATTCATAAATATTGGATCTTTAATTATCCTCATCATAGATAAGTTGGAATGGGATTTTCAACTCAAAGCATCTTCCACCTTGATAACCTTCCCAGGGTGGTAACGTATTGAGCAGTCGTAATCTCTAATCAAATCTATCCATATTCTTTAACAAATATTAACCTCTTTTTGAGTGAAAATATATTTTAAAATGTTATGATAAATATAAATATCAAACCATTCACCCTAAATATAATACCTCCATATCATTAATGCAATGATTACCGCAACTAACTTCAAATTAGATGTTGGGAAATTGTTCTCTTGAATTTTTAATTATCGTGAGGCATAAGCTATCGGCATATCATTTTACATGAGAAAACATCCCATCCCATTCTTGGATGAATCACTATAGATATGAAACCATTCTCCACAACAAGGAAGTGTGAGCATTGGTGCACTGGATAACCTTCTTTTTATCTCTTTGAAATTCTCTTCACATTCCTCAGTCCAAATGAACTTAACTCCTTTCCAATTCAATTTGGTGAGTGGATTAGATAATTGTAAAAAATATTTTACAAAAAATCAATAATATCAATCCAAATCAATTAAACAGTGGATCATAGCTACCGTTATTGGTATTAACTATATTTTAATAACCTCTATTTTTTGTGGATCTATAGATATATCCTAACCTGAGATAATGTGACCCAAATATTAAACATTCGGAATCCAAAATTAACATTTTGAAAATTTGGCATAATGATTCTCCTTTCTCAAGGTATTTGGTACTATTCTTAAGTGACCTTCATGTTATTCCTTACTCTTTGAATAGACAAGAATATCTTCTATAATGACTACCAGAAAATGATAAAGATGGTCTCAAAAGACTATATATATTAGATTCATAATGATAGTGGGGGAATTAGTAAGACCAAAAGTTATTACTAAAAATTCATAATGTCCATACCTTGTATATAATTACATATTTTGTATATCCTACATTTTGACCCTTAATTGATGGTATCCTAAATGTATATCAATCTTGGAAAAGTACTGATCTTTGTGTAGTTGGTCAAATAAGTCATCAATGTAAGGAAGAGATAATTTGTTCTTGATAGTGATCTTCTTAAGTTCTCTATAATCAATGTAGAGTCTCATTGATCAATATTGTTTCTTAATAAACATAATAGGTTCTCCCCATGGTGACACACATGGGCATATGAATCCCTTATCAATATTCTCTTGGTGTTTCTTCTTCAATTCAAACAAATCAATTGGGTATATACCATAAGGTTTTATTGATATAAGCAAAGAACCTGGTATGAGTTATATTGAAAAACTCAACTTCAGAATTTGGTGGAAGACCTCGAAATTCCTCTAGAAATTTTCATCAAACTCCCTTACACTGGGCGTATTCTTAATCATGAGTTTCTTCCCACCATTTGAGAAAAATGACTTTAATTTGTATGAATGAATACCCATATGTTGGAATATATTTCTACTGAAAGTCTATATTCATCCTTGCATTGATATATGATCATAAATAGATCTGGAATATGAAATATGACATCCCGTCCAAGGAAAATGATATGAACTCTATATAGAGAAATACAATCCATGCCAAGAAGCACACCCAATTCTAATATAGTAATATCACAATATTTTCATTAAGTACATTCCCACAAACTTCAAATAGGGAATAAATATAAATTTTTTATGCAACTATTGTTCTATTAAAAGTTTTCACAGCTAAATCAACATCTAATTGTTGAGGTAATATGATTATACTATGAAAAATATTCAAAAATAAAAGAGGTGGTGGATCTAGAGTCAAATAAAACATTTTTTACTTTTGAGTGGATGGTAAGAGTTTCTTTCACCACTTCATTATTACACTCCACACCATTGATAGTTATTATAGGTTACATTCCACTATCATTGGCCTTAATATATTATTGATGTGGATAATCATCCATAACCCCTAGATTAGGACCCTGATTTGAATAATTCCACATTTCCAGGTACTTGTAACATATATGTGTAGGAGGTGCATTCTGTGTAGCCTTTTCTTTGTATGCATCATATGACATCTTTTTTTCACCCCATAGACATCTATCTTTCCAATGACCTCCTTTTCCACACATAAATCATTTAATAATCCATATAAAACTATTTCTTCCATGTTTCTATTGACACAATGAGCATAAGGGAAAAATAATCTTCTTTATAGTGTGGTATTTATAATTTCCTTTGAATTCCATTTTGTCTTCTTATCAAACCCATATGGATGATGGGTAACTCCCATATCCATATCAAACATTAAATCACATTAAAAAATTCAACATAGACATTGATGTACCTTATAGATAATGACTTTCTGAGACTTGGTTTTAAGCCACTAAAGAATCAATCAGTTTTACTATCAGGCTGGATAATAATTGAGAAGCATAACTTGCATGTATTGTAAAACTTTCTTCATAGGTACCAAATGATTCATCATTTTTTTTTCATGTTCAAGGAACACTTTCTCCACTATTTTTTGAATAATACAATGAATGTACTTGTTAAAAAATATGTTCTTGAACTCATCTCAATCCATAGACTCTATTTCATATATGTACTTCAGATTATTGATACACTTCCACCATTGATCAGACTCACATTCCAAATGATATAATACTAAGATGACTTTATCATGTTCAGAACATTATATAACTGAACACTAATGGAAAATAGGTCTATACCCATAGTTTTGAAAAAAACCGTGGTTATAGGGTACCCATATACGCACGGTTTTCCAAAACTATGGGTATAAGGATAGTATGTGAACATTTACCCATGATTTTCCAAAACCATGGGTATAGGCCACCTATACCCACGGTTGTGCCAAAAACCCTGGGTATAGTTTTCTTTTAAGACCTATACCAACAGTTTTGGAGAAAACCGTGTGTATATGGTATTTTCCGAAGACCTATACTGACAGTTCTTGAAAACCGTAGGTATTTTGGGTTTTTTTGATGAGTTATACCCACTGTCCTCCAGAACTGTGGGTATAGATTTCCTTCTTTATGGTGGGGAAATAAAATTCAGTGGGACATGAAAAAAATTTTGCGGGATGAAATTTATTCACGTTTAAATTAATATATTTACATAAATAAAAATATATAATTTCAAAAATTCAGTAGATCATTTGGTAAAATGTCCGTTGCAGGTGTTGTAGGTCCCTGGTTCAAATCCCCCTTGCTGAGCTTCTTGAATTTAAATACCCCACATGGGAAATATTAATATAAATACTCAAATGTATGTATGTATAACAAATATGAATTACCTCACGGTTGGTCCGTTGGTCGGGCGCAACTACGATGCACAGTGTGAGGTGCGGGTTCGAACCCTGCAGTGTTTTTTTAATTTAAATATTCTATATTAATATATATATATACGCAGATATATGTACACATAACGAATAAAAGTTACAGCCTGGTTGGTCTGTCAGTGGGGCGCGACCGCAAGGTTCAGGCCGAGGTGCAGGTTCAAAAATCCCCACGCCTGTTTTTTGAAAAAAATAAATACCCCATGGTTTGAAAACCATGGGGTCTGTTGTGTGCCACACTATTCCGTCATGTGCCACATTTTACTCCCCTATACCCATGGTTCTCCAAACCATGGGTATAGGCTGAGACCCATATACCGACGTCATTCCAGCCAACTGTTCCCAAGGACATGGGTATATGCTATACCCATGGTTTTGGGGGCTATACCCAAGGTTTTTAACCGTGGGTATAGGTAATTTTTCTAGTAGTGGAAAATACCTTTTTAGTGGTACTGATCCATTGTTTATTCACTAATGGATTATATGACCCGCTGGTTGAAGTTGGTCGTTGCCTCATGAAGGATCCAACAAAATTTTTCTCAATCCTTTGCTCGTTTGGACGACCTGCATGATTTGTCACATGAGAATGTTTTGTAAGAATGACTATAAGACTTTCAATTTCATCTCCTATAGAATTTAGTTTCTTAGGGGAGCAATCATTACATTTCCCTTCACATTCAGTAGTGGCACGATTCATTTAGGTACCATCCATTGAATAAAAACAAGAAGAACAGTGTGAGAAAGAGTAATCATAATTGGAAAACCACCTAATTCAAGAATAAAATTTATATTTAGGACACTTTATGTTTTATCATAATTTATTCATGAACATCTCTAAACACTAGGATAGGATTTTAACATTTACTTAGACATATCCTTGGGGTTCTTACTAAGGTTCTCTCATCCTATTTTCCAAAGGTTAATTATACCGTTTCTTTAATACTAGATATAATGGACCATAATTTAAATATAGATATTATATCATCATTTATGAATATTAATTACATAACATAAAAAAACCACACTTTTAAAATATAGGTTTAGTGTCTCTAGAAATTGTGTAACATAATCAAATAGTTCATAAAACATCTACATTGTCTCCTAATAATCTCTTCATAACAAGAATATTTTTTGACATATCTTACTTAATACCCATCATCATGACCTGGTGAAAGAGAAATATCAAAGGGTGAGCTCAAATTATCTATAAGGTCAAAGAAGGAAAATATCAATAATATCATAATCATATGAAAATTACATTTGAAAGTCATATCCTATATATAAAATATCACAATATCATGTCCTAGGATAAATCACAAAAGTGAAATGTAATCCCAATAGTTATAACATATGACATTTAATTTTGTTTCATACACACATAAGCGTAGAAAATAATTTTATATTTTCCACATCTCATTTGATGAGACTATCTTAGCGGCCAAAGTCCACTACTAAACTGAGTTTACTCATCGTTCAAGCCCTGTATTACTCCACCATATTAACATTCCATTCCAGTAGTGTCTATATCATTATATATAATTCTATACCTAATGAATTAGAGGGATATATAGGTACCACCCTTCTCATAATTAAATAATTCTTACATGTTATATAAAAACATAAAACATTCATCATAGCATAACATATGAAATAAAATGTGTTAATTAAATATCATTCCATAATAGTCTATATAAAATATATGGATTTTATAAAAACAATTCCATAATAAAGTAAATAAAATGAATTTAATAATAGGGAAAAAAACAAAACCCTATTTCATCTTAGATGGAAAATTATTTTGATAAAACACTTGAACTTAATTCATGATGAAAATGTCCTTTATTTTAAAAAATCATTTTATTTTCTCAAAATTCCATTAAATTTTAAAGGAGAAGAATTTAGCTAAAAAATATTGAAATTGGGTAGAGGAAGCATCATGGAAATATGGTGTCATGAAACAGTAAAAATCCATTCATTCCATATAATTTAAAAAACATTCTCCTGGTACTTTTTTCAGAAAAGTCAAAAAGTACCTCAAATCAGGTAACGAAAAAGATTCAATTCATTCTATTTAATAAAAATTAATCAAAGGGTAAAATTAAAATTAAAAAATTGTTGAATAATATAAATAATATTACATAATTAGGAATCAAGGATATGGATAATAAATATACCCTAGTGAATACTTACGTTTAAAATAATCTTTGATTGAAATAAGATTGAAAAATTAATCCTTACCTTAGGTCCGATATGCTTCATATGTTTCTAAACCTTATATATAATTATTTATTTATTGTTACTAATTTATTAAAAAATCATAATATTTTTTATGATAACATTTATGATCATATTTTCTTTTGTATGTTAGTAACATTTCATTGTTACTCGTTATTCATGTATTAACAACTTTATGTTTTTACGCATGTTTTGTTGGATAGGTTCTTATTAATCTTTTTTGTGTTATAGTTATACCATTTAAAAATGGTATTAGTATAATATATATCATATTTATTCTTTCAATTCATGTATATTATCATAATTTAAGGAATATCACAATGAATGAATCACATCATGTGGTGGAGGCGGTAAGCTATACGTATGCACGAGCGATGATATCCTTCCCAAAATTAATAAATGGTATTGAAGTGGATGGTGTATGATATTTTAGAATTAGTATCAGGTTAAAATAATCATATATTTTTATAGTTTCTTTCATTATACCATCCATGTAACATGTTGGTGAAAAACAAATTACAACATGGCCTAGATATGGTAAGTCATACGTACGCACGTGCATTAATTTTATTTTTCGTAGGATGGATATAAGGTGAAATATGGTTGTTTTAAATTTATAATATAATATCAGTATATGAGTGATACTGATATTTTTACTTTATAATGAAACAAATGATAAAGGGAATGTATAATAAGAAATAAGTTTAAAAGAATCGGTAGAAGTGATTACCTCTTCATTGAACTGATTCAACTAAATCTCTTCTTGGAGAACTAGAGATGGTTGTTGAAGGTGTACCGAATATCAATAATGATAATAAGGAAGTTGAGAAGGAAACAATTCAGGTTATTACCAAGATTTATTTATCAAAATGAAGTGAATAGGTGAGGAAGGATGTGCACATTTATAATTGAGGTGAGGGGAAATTTTTAAACTCCATAAATAATAATTTATAATAAAAACCAAAATAAACCAAAAACCTCCCAAAATCCTTATTTTTAAGATTATATGAGATTGGGTTGTAATATCATCAACAAAAATTTTTTGTACAAGTTATTTTGTCATTTTAAACCATATCTTTTTAATTGACACATATTTATTCAAGATAATTTTAATTGGGGTAATAAAATTATAAATATTTAATGGTTATAAATTTATACATATATGGAAATAGTTGACCATAAACTGATATTTTATGAAATTTTACATCTTTTAATTATCAATTTGTATTTTTTGAACATTTTTATGATTTTTAAATAATTTAATAAAATGTTTTTGTCATAAGATATCACGTGTGTCAATTTTGACACTATTAAATTTTTTAGGTTTGAAAAAATTCACATAGAAGATAAATTAGAAAAAATATTAAATACACCCCCAAAATGTCATAGTCTTCCATAAAATTCATGGAACACATTCATTAGTCAATATGGTATTTATTTTA
The DNA here is from genome assembly GCA_963277665.1 of Viscum album. Lineage (NCBI taxonomy): Eukaryota > Viridiplantae > Streptophyta > Magnoliopsida > Santalales > Viscaceae > Viscum > Viscum album. The sequence continues at coordinate 80,524,587 of OY728157.1, forward strand.
TTTTTTAAACTATTTATTTAAAATTTAAATTAACAAAATAATTTATACCTCACTATTGTGTAATAATTAATGGATATTATTCAGTCTCTAAAATTTATAAATAAACTTCTATGATGTAGAAAATTCATTTAGATTTCAAAAAAAATATCTATAGTATATATTATATATTATTTATACATACATTAAAATAAATATACTTATATATAATGAGATTGTGACATCTTTTTTCTCTCATTAGATTTATTTCATTCATGTCATATTCATAGGTAAGTGGATATAAAGTGATTCCATTTCAAACAATACATGATAATGGTCTAGTTCTATCATAAATTTGGATTTTTACAGAAGTTATCTTAATTTTAAAATATTATATTTTCATTTAATTAATCAATTTACTTTTAACTGTGGTAACAAAAATAATTACCAAATTTACTATTAATAATGCCAAAAAAGGAAAAGTAGCATATTAACATAATTTTTGCATAATGATTCCAAATATGGAGTCCATTTTTTAAAAGTTCAAAAAACATAATTATTAGTCATTAATATAAAATCAATACCATTGTCGGAATGATAGAATGGGGTTTTTCATAAAAAGATATCACATTTGAAAAGATTAAATTGTTATTACACACGAATTTAATGTAAAATTAATTACAATGACCAAAATTATATTAAATGATAAAAAATTATTTTATTTATAATTTTAAACTATTTAATAATATAATTTAACCATATGAATTATTTCAATAAAAAATGTGATTTTTAATTAAAATATAGCATTTTTTCACTATTCACAAAAACATGAACGTTATCCAAAAAATATCAGAAATTCATTCAAAGTAAATTTTTATATCCCTCTTCAAAATAACATGTTAATGTTTTCATATAAAAATTATTAATGTGTCAAAGTATTAATTTAAAATGGGTTCCCTATTCAATGGTGTAAAATCAAACATTAGAAAATAGGTTTTTATACATTATATAGGGTATTATTAATAGCCTATGCCTAAAATATCAGTTGGATGAATATTAAAAACATTTTATTATATATATAAAACATTTATAACTCATTAATTTTATCATAAAATTTAATTTACTAAAAAATAAAAATATTAAAATTATAATTTTCATAAATAATTAATATCCAAATAATTCACAATGCATTTTCATAAGTTAGTTATAAATATTCCTGCTAACCTAACGACAAAGATATAATGATAATATTTAATAAGGAAATCTCACGGGACATTTATACTCAAGATTTCATGCAATTCACGCTACTGATGAATTAAAATTATTTAATGAAAAATATTTCATAAAAAACCATCTAGGTGTTACGAAGAGTCCTTAAACATTAATTTTAAAAGAGGTTATTTATGAAGGTATTTGATCGCTCAATATAAGTAATATATTATTTTGGTTTTTTCTTATATATATTATTCATCCACATCTTATTAATTTTCTTTAAATTATATAAGTTATTTTTTAAATCATTATGCTTTTGTAAAAGTTATATTATCATTATGGAATTTCATGTTCTTATCACACTCCAGTTTTAGTTAGTTTTACAACTTACAAAAATGATGTAATAATGATTAAGTAATGAATTATTAATGAATATTAGATATATTTATATTATGTAAAATTATTATATATATAATTTTTTAATGACTTTGGAATGGATATTTATATTTTTTTAGAAATGAAATCTGTTCTTTTTATGGAGTTAAATTTATAAAAAACAAGTTTTTAGGTGTTCTGTTAATATCATCACTACATGTTACATGAAATAACCATATATCTATAGAACTAAATTAAAAAAATACTTTAAAACAAGAACATTCTATATATGATTAATAAATGACCATTGTGTAAGGAGTGAAACCACTGAATTAGAATGGGCATTGAAAACTGACAAGTTAACTAAAAAATGTTCGTTTTAAAAAATAGTGATTACTAGGTGGGTAACAATAAATTAAAATCAAATTGTATTTGTTAAGATAAATATAATTATTCTTTCAATATAAAAGTATGATAAATTTTAATTTATTATACAATTTCCAATTTTAAGCCTGACCAAGTGAAGGATCGAGGTATGGGGTTTTCATCTCAATTTTTTCACTTTGTGAAATGTTTAAAAATATAATCTCAATTTAATTGATATAGTGTATATATTTATCAACTGAAATAATATATGTTTTATCCATTTATAATAATGGTATTTAATTTTATTTATAATGTTTATTATTGTATGATCCCAGCTTTTCGAACTATGTATAATTTTTTTGGTTAATGTGATTTGTTATTACTATTAGGGATTGATAATGAGGTCATGGGTATATCGAGGGTGTATATTGAATTTTTTAAGCCTAGAACCAAGATTTAAGAAATGATAATTATGACCACTTGTTTAGTAGAAATTTTGTGGTGTAGGACACCATTTTTTTTAACCCTGTGTGGCCTGGCCAGATGGCTGAAAGACCCACCACAATTCAAGGAAACCATAAGGTTAGGGGGGAATGCCTATATGGGAAATTTTAGTTTTTAAAAAGGAGATGAAGAATGGTTTTCACATAATTTGTAAAACTATTCCCTTGAACTGTGCGAGGTTCCACCTATGATTATGGAGGAAACATGGTTGCCGCATGGTTTGGCCAACCGTGTGGAAAAACTATGTGACCTGGAATTTTTTTATAAAATGACATATTTAAAAAAATAATATAATTTTAATTATTTTTTGGATAGAAGCTCATTATGGGAGGTCCTCTGAAAAGAAAATAATTCGGATTTGATCCCATTTCTTCATATAGACATTGATTCAATCACCAATTATCTCATCGAATTCCAACAGGCATGTTATTAGATAAACTTGTGTCATTATTTGTTTGAATTCATATCAATGACTTTATTTATGTGCTAGATAATATTAAATATTTTTATTTTATTTTTTATTCCTTCTGTTATCTTTGTGTCTAGATTGAATGAGAATCTCAGATTGGACATTACCTCTATTACGAATCAAAGGTATGTGGTTTATATAGTTACCAAGAGGTTCTTTGTTTTATAATAATGTTTCCATATTTCTACGTGCCTTAATTTATAATGGGACACAATTAATTTATTAAATGGTTGAATTAGACAAATTGAAACTTATTAGTGTTTACCACTAGTGAAATTGAGTTTTTTGATGGTGTTTCCCTCAAACATGGCACCCCATAGGGTGTTCCCTTTCCTTTTACATTTTTTATACCACCCATATGGTGTTTTTTTGAGCCTTCCAATTTTGAGGAAGCCATTATAAATTTAATTTAATTGAATTATCTATTTGAAAGGATTTTATTCCTTCTTTACCATGTGTTGACATGATTTTAATCGTTTAAATGTCTAAGTTCTAATTTTTATATGTGTTGGAAGAACTCATGTAATGTTATTGTTTATGAAATGATGATTGAAATGAGATGATGATTTTAATGGAAGTGGATTCCTTAGATGGTATACCATATATGTATCTCCCATGGATCTTATTTACCGTATCATATTCTTTGTACTTCATTCATCATTAGTTCATGATTCTGTAATAGGACTTGGGAATTTATACCCCTTGTATTTGGATTGCATGGAATCTCTTTAGGATGGTTTTTTTATTGTTTTCCTAGGAATATACTGCAATGTTTATTGACTTCCCATTTAGATCCTTATAGGGCTCAACGTGGATCCTTGGTCCTATATACCAGGGATCCAACCCTTCGTGGTATGAAAATATTGATTAAATAGAAAAGTCATTGTGGTTGACTTGATTATATTTGAATTCCATGATGAATATTATATAAGGATTATACAACATGGATATTGTTTTGATTTTATACATGGTTATACAAAATGGTCGTGGTGGATATTTTCATATGACTACTAATACCGTTTGTATGAGTAACATATTTATGTGTCTGGAATGGAAATGGTTACTCTTTTATTTGTATTTAACTATTTACCGTGTTTATGGGATTAAAAATATTGTTTTTCGGAAACTTTATTTAGATCTAAAGTATCACTTTTTAGAAATTACTTTTTCCTTGGGATTTTAGTTGTATTACTATCATATTTTTTATATGGATTATGCACTGCTTAGATTCTGTTGAAAACCCAATATTTTTTTATAAACATCATTGGTGGTGGACTACTGAGTGATTCCTCACTCCCTGTTCAGGATACCGTTGTGTACTCGAAAAGACTATTTTGATATATGTAGGGACAAGGGAAAGAATTAATAGTAAGAGTCTAGATTTGTGATATGTATAGGTGTATAAGAAAAAAGAACAGTTTGAGCATCATTATGGAAGATTGGTTAATATTTTTGGTCTTTTTTATATTTTTATAAATATATTATACTGGATGATTGTATACATGTTTTGGGTTTTTAATAGAAATGTGAGCTCATGGCTATTTATTCAAAACAAAAAAACAAGTTACTCAAGTCTAAATAAAGAAATTTTACATTTTTATCATTATAATATAGGAACCATACCACACGAAACATTAATATAGCAGATACACACCTATTCTACAATACCTTTATTAAGAAGACCATCAACGAGAAAGTTGGATTCACAATAAATGTGTGTGACTATATAGTTCAATTAAGCTAGCTTGACAAAGCAGTTGGGACACATCACTATCAGTTTCCATGAGAGGTGAATCATACCCATCCTTGTATCCTGAATAATGAGAGTGGAAACACATTCAATAAAAATATTAATCTAACTTTTTTAACATAAAATATCAAAATTTTTAACAAATCCCATTATTCCTCCATCAAAATCGGTGACATGTCCACAAGGACAATGAATGTATTCTACAGAATCACCATTGTGATCTCTAAAGATCACCATATAACCCAATGGACCTGGATTTCCCCTCGAAGCCCTATAAATATTTCATTTTAACCCGTCGAAGAAAGGGGTACCAAAATTCCTCAAATGTGCCAAGTTTATGAGAGATGTTTCATGGAACATTGAGGCACCTTAAAATGCTGAGATCTCCCATCGAATTTATTCACATACCAGCATGCATCTAATTTTGTGTAAAAGTGTTTGTTACTTTTTAGAGACATGAAAATATCCCCATTGTGTATTATATTACATTTGTAATTGTTTATATATGCATGCATTAAATGTTTATCTTCATTCTGGTATATTTAATTATTCTTCTATTGATTGATATGATTACTACAGTTGTTCTACACTCTGACATTAGGATATAGTCTCCATATAAACACACCCTATTCCACCACTATTAGTCGGTAACCTCTAGAATTAGGGGATATGTTCTGGAGGCCATTTGACCCACCGACTCGATGCACTATTTAGTGGCTTCGAGGTCTGAACGTTACAATGTGGTATAATTTTTTTTTCTGGATTAAAAATTTTATATAATAGATAAGAGATTAAGTAGATACTAAAAATTGTTAATTACCTATTAATAGTAGTATCTTACCCACATACTAAGAAATACAAAATTTCTATGGATAGAAACTTATGTTTTTTTGTATTTTACCATTATAGTTGATATGATTCCACCATTGGGTGATGCACTTGAGTTATTATGTTATTATTGATATGATTGAGGGTAATATTTTTCCATTACCCAATTAGTGGATGGTATGCATCTCAGGAATATTTTTAGAATCTTTTGAGAATTCAAATTCCATTCATTATTTCATTCCATATAATATGAATTGTTTGGATACATATCTTTGGAATATGTTCCTTGTGAAACATACCTTAGGTGTGATAAATGTTTTTCAGGCTATTTAAAAACATGGTTAGTAGTTAGAGTTCATGATGAAACCTAAATAGTGTTTCCCAGATTAGTCTATAAAATCCACCCTAAGTAGTCAACTATGGAACATTAAGTTAAGGACCAGTGGTTTCATAGAAATGAATGTGTTTTGGTATGGAATAGGTGGATTTCATATTTTCTTTATGACATATATGGTTCCATATGGATTGGGAGAGGTAAACAATTTGTTTCAAAAGTTTAAAGGGAAATGTTAAATTAATATTTACTCAAATGGATATTCAATTTTGAAATAGATAAGTAGACACTAACCCAGCTTTTGAGTGGGAATTATGTAGTGAATGTAGATATTAATATGATTGTTCCTTTTTACACTATCCTGGATTTTGGAGTGGGAAGAGGGTTATGAGCTTTTTATAATATGTTTTGACATGTACTACACTTTTAGTTTGTTATTTATGGTTATTTTACTTTTATGAGGAATGCTTTTGGAATTTTTGGGATGTTCCACAATGATGAACTCCAGAAAAAAACATGGACTATAGAGAAGACCATACCCTATATGTGGTGGGTCATGGGCTACTAGTAGATCCTCACATAGGACCATCTAAGGCACTAATATTTTTACTAGAAACCATTGATGATGGATAATTCCATGATGGGTTTTTATAAAATATTCATACTTTTTAGGGAGCACCTAAGCTCACCACATCTGTGGACGAGCTGACATGTGTGTTCCAACAGTAGAATAAACCCTCATTTTTTGGGAATGGTTGTCTAAAATCATTTAAGATATTTATTGAGACTAAATTTTTTGATATTTGGGTGTTAGGAGATACATCATGGGTGGGGAGTGAAGATCAAGACATATATGATATATGGAAAAAATTTTTACTGGTGGGATGTTTTGAATAAGGATGATAGGCGGCATGACATGGTATGGGTTGATTTCCAATTTAGATTCTATGACTACATTTTATTATAAACTCTGAGAGAGGAGTGGTCTTGTGATTTTTTGAATCATGAGAAGGGTGCAATGTTTTTATGAAATATTCAACACACTATAGAGAGTTATAGTATATTGCAATGATATATCATGAAGACGAGGCATTGAGGGAATGAAACATCAAGGAAGTTCATAGTCATACCATTCAATCTTAGGTCTATTATTGTTGTTTACCTCTTTTACTGAGATAGTAAATTTGGCCTTGATTACAAAGTATAACCTAAGGGAATAAAGTGGTGTAAATTAGTGAAGTTTATCATCTCGGCCTAGTGGTTTAACTTATAGTTGTAGGAAGTGACATTTTGAGGAATCTCCTAAGGTGAGAACCAACCATGATATTAGTGCCGGTCACTCTGTTTTCTATTAAACTTGTTGAGACATGGTAATATGAGTAATCAATGTGATCAAGACATATTCATGTGTCGAGCTTGTGATAGGATGGTCCATGTAAAGAATTTCAGCATGTACTTTGCACTGGCATCTAGTGAAAGGGGTTCCAATTTGAAACTCAGTTCCAGAGTAGGTCTCACATCTTTACATCATGCTAAAATCTGTATCAATACCAGTCATTCAGGTTGAGGTGTTGTTCATAGACAATGAATCAAGGAAATAATTCTAAATCAATAGATAAGTGGGCCTGCTCTAGGTGGTGAGGTTGTCTCATAGGATCATGTTTTTGGAAAGATATATACTATATATCTCACACTCATGGAGAAGATTGATGGGTCTTCTACTATGACATGTATGATTTTAGTATCCTATACTTTTGTATCTACTCTTTTTAACATTGGTGCATCCCATAGTTTCATATATATACCTTTTGTGGATTTCCATTGGCTCTTGATTCATTTTTTAGGGTATGATGATGCTTGACACTATATTGGGCATTATAATAGAGGATTTACATTTATAAAAGGATCCTCCTTTAGAATGGTGGGTGTCACATCTTATGGAGTATTTTTTATCAAGATATCCAGGTTTTATATCATACTCATGATAGAACAACTAGTTTCTTAGTGAGACCACATTTATTACTATCATGAAAGGGTGAATTAGAAATCCCTATAGGGATGTTTTTATATTCACAAATGTGAATGAGATATCCATGTGAGCTATACAAGACCACAACATCATCGTATATGTGTATGACAGACCATATTTCTATTTTATATGAAGATGGCTAGGGATCACATTAGGCATATTTACATCTAGTGATTGACCATTTCAAATATGTTTTCCCGAAACACTTTTCTAGTTTTTATCTTGAGAGAGAGATAGGTAGATTTCTCCTTTGAGAGAGTGTCAAGAGATGCACCTGTATCCCTTAATCCTTACATGATTGATACTATGGAGTTGTGGGCACCAAAAAGGTATCAAGAGGATTAAGAGGTAGAAGGATTTATATAACAAAATAATTCTCTATGGGGTCCACTGATACTTTTTGTAAAATATGAGGATTTTACCCTCTAGATATGTAATAATTATTGGTAATTGGACATGTTAAGAGATAATAATCAGTATCCCTTGTCAAATATAGATTTCCTTTTTGATCTGCTCTGAGGATTTAGGGTCTTGTAAAAAAAATATTTGAGATTTGGATATCATCAGGTGCCTGTTGGACTTATAAAAATATAATATAAATATTTTCATAGATGGTATGTTATATATGAGTGTCTAGTTATTTAGTTAGGTCTCAAAAACATGCCAGTTGTTTTCATGGTGCTGATGAACCATGTTTCCCATCATTTTATTGATTCTTTTTTTGTGTGGTTATCATGGAAAATATTTTGGTGTATTCTAACAACATAGACAACCATTAAAATAACCTTGAGATCATTTTGGATACACCATGATAAAAATAGTTATATAGTGAGCTCACCAAGTTCCACTTATGGATGTATATGATTAACTTCCTAGGTCATATTATCTTAGATATGGGAGTGTTAGTTGACCTAGAGAAGGTGAGAGATCTAGTTTAAATAGATAATCCCAAGAATATTTTTTAAATTTATTATTTCTAAGGGATCAATTGATATTACATGAATTTAATTTTGGACAAATCACCCATACAAAAAAAATTATTGGATTGACTAATAATGGTACGATGTTTGTATCGATAGATACATATGAGATAGCCATCCATGAGCTAAAAGGGAAGATGACTTCCGTGGTGTTACAAATTTTACCAGATCGAGGGAAGAGCTATAATATGTATTATAAAGCACCATGTATCAAGATAGAAGTAGTTAATACATAAAAACATTGAGTTATATTGTATGAGTATTCTCAGTTAAGGCCACATGAGAGGAATTACCTGACACACAATCTTGAGTTGGTTGTAGTTGTTCATGCTTTGTGTTGTTGGAGACATTTCATACTAGGGGATAATTTTGTGGTTTACATAGACCAAAAAAGACTGAAATTTATATTTAATAAATGTGACATGAATTTTAGGTAGTGAATGAGGGATGATTATATATAGTATTTTGAATTCAATTTTTCCTATATGCCTAGTAAAATAATGCATTGGTTGATGCATTGAGCATTATAAATCAGATATATGTAGTCCAAGAGGCCAATAGTGAGTAACTACTTACGGATTTGTCTTTTTAGATGAAATAGGGGGTGTAGGAATGTTGTATATAGACTTTTAGTTTATCCTTGGGTATGGAATATACACTTTTAGATAGAGTGAGGATGAGGAAGATATAAAATTATAAGGGCTGTGTCCTATGGGAGAGTGTGGTTAGTGAGGACATACATCCTGGTTAGACTGTGGGAAAGGATGAGATCCTATAGATACATAATAGTATTTGGGTTTTATTGGATATAATATAAGAGATGATTATGGGGTTTCAAGCTTCAATATGGGTTGTGAACCTCACTGTAAAAAAGATGTACCCTAACATTTTCCATTATTAATGGTGTCCAATTATGAAATGTGCGGTAGTGAGTACTGTTATGTGGTCTCCCACTTGTCTGGGGGTGAATTATGAACATTAATGACCAGTTGGGGTTTTATTGTAGTAAATCATTCTTGAGTGGAAGTGGGATAAGGTCATGATGGATTTCATGACCTGTTATCTGTGGTCTCCTCATGGTAGTCATTCCATTTGTACTATTATTGAAAGGATCTTGAAGGATTCTCTTTTCTTGATGATCAGGGAGGCCTTCAGTGTATATGAGATTGAGAGGTTGTATTTTCATGAGATAGTAAGAAATCCTAGATTCCCAATACTTTCATTTCATATACGTACACCTAGTTTACATCTCTGGTATGGTAGGGTGTACAAATAGCATTAGATACACATGTGATTATGAATAGAGAATTCCAAACTCATATTGATGGCTAATCAGAGCATACAATTCAGGTTCATTTAGACATTATGTGAGTATGAATACAATATTTTTGGGGATCCTGAGAGAGGCATATTCCCCTTGTTGAGTTATCCAATGAAAATTGTTTTTATTGGAATATACAGATGGCACCTTATAGATATTTTTAAAGATTGTCGTGGTAATTTATGCTATGCTGGTTAATAGTAGGCAAGACAACATTATAGGGAGAAAATATTGAGAAGGAGACTTTAGAGCAGGTTTAGGTGACCCTGAGTCATATGGATACTCCAAAATATTAATAAAAATCGTACACTGATCACTATTAATGAACTCTAGAGTTTGAGGTCGAATATCTAGTGTTTTTATGCATATCACTGAGGATATGACCCATAAGTATTAGGATATGTCTGAAGATTTCATCATGATATGATAGTATGTTTGATATTATAGATAGAATTAGACTTCTATCCTATCAGTTATTATGAACTCAAAGATACGAGGCCATGCATGAAGTCTTCCATGTATCATACTTATGTAATTCTCTCTCATACCCATCAAACACATTGGAGCTGGATGAGGTGGATTTATAGGTTGATGCATGCTTTGATGAGAATCATATTTACATCATTGATGGAATCATGAAGGTTGTGTATGGTTGTTTAGTTCATCAGTATGGGTTCTATGGTTGTATGAACATTTATAGGAAGTGACTTGGGAGCGTGAGGCCTATGTATATTCTGAGTGGCCCAATTTACTCCAATGTGATTCAATACCTTCACTGAGAGGGAAATTCAGGGAGAATATCTTTAGGGGGGATATTAAAAGATCTTTTATTTTCTTTCAAGGTACAAATATTTATTTCTGTTTAAATTCATTTTATTGTCCTATTAAAAATTTATAATGTGGTCATTGGTGTATTTTGGGTGTCTAGGGGTTGTTCAGATCCCAAAAGATATCTTTTTGAAAAAACAATGTAGGCCATTATAACGACCCAAAAATTAATTAATGAAAATTCTTCTTGATATAATTAAATGAATTATTATATAAAATGGATATATAAAACATATGCACATATGTGGTTTTATGTTTTTGGATTTGGAAATACTAGTAATAATCGTTACAATTACTAATATAGTTGTTTAATAGTGATCGCAATATTAGTACAAATATAGGGCTTTAACAAATCCAATTACCAAAGAAAAAGGAAGTGAAAAACTAATATAGTAGAATTCTTATATAAAAACCCATTTGATAGAGATCGCAAAGGAGGTAGCTTAATTGGGATTCACTCTTAACCAATCCCAAGCCAAGCTTCAATACATTAAGCTTGAATGGAACCACCTAATGGAGAAGTGGATGTTGATAGAGATGACCACTCGAGCGATGTTATCCGAGCCACCCTAAGAGTTTTTCACCATTGATCACCTTACCCTTAGGGATTATGGGGATATTATAAGGGGTTATTTAACAAGACCATAACACTATGATTATGTGTATTATTTTTTAATATAATAATTAATATTCATTCCTTTTATTAGTGTTACTTTGTAAATACTTTTAAATGAACAAATATTATTTTTATTTTATATTCAATTAAGAAATATATTTTGATCAATTAATGGAATTTTTAGTTAAATAATATTTTTATAAAATATTATTACTAAATTACTTTTTATTAAATATAAATGATCTTATAATTTCTATGGATACAATTGTAATTTTTTATTAAGTATTGATAGTAGTTTTCTTTAAAACACATGAATTTTCGATAAATGTTAGTTTTTATTTTAAAAGTGATACTTATAGTATTTATAAAATTAGTTAGATAAAATTAATATTATTTTTGGATTCAGGACATCAAAATTTTCTAACGGTGAATTTTTCATAATTTTCTGAGAAAATCGAAATTTGGGGTAAAAATTAAAAAACCGTTTAAATATATCATGAGTTTTATGACATCATAATGAACCAATAGTGATTTAATTAAAAAATAGTGTTTTCAAAAAATATATTTTTTAACTTTAAAATATTTTTATTTTAGGTTTTTTTTAATTTTACAAAACATTAGTGGACCTTCAAAGGCTTATAAAACATTTTAACATTTTAAAAAGATTTCCTTGAGAGTGTGAATCACCTCCACATAAGGAAGCCAAATATTTTAATATGTTTGGCCATTACAATTATAAAATAATTTTTTCCACTCAAAATTGGAAAAACCATCGGGAAAAAATCATGGTATGGCTTGTGGGTTTAATTATTTTAATGTATGGTGTCCAAAATTTAAATGATAAATAATTCCCTCCATTTTCCTATATAAACCCACCAAAGATACCACTTCTCTTCACTCAAAACCTTTGGACCTTGAGAAAACCTAGATGTAATCTCTCTATAATCCTCATATGGCACCCCAAGCTCCCCTGAAGCCTCTCTCAATCCACTCTCTTGAATCTCCCAAGCCATTGGGATTACAGTTCCATGTAAGGGATTTATTCCTTTCTCATTTTATCTAAATTTATTTATGTTATTATACCCTTATTCATTCAGTTAATAATTTTGATGTATGATTTAACACCTCCAATATATTTCAGTCCTTATGTTTGAATGATGAGGCACCCCTTTCTCTCTCATTAACGCCTCCCGTGTACACCCATTACCGTGCCGATATTCCTTAAGATATTTCCTTCTCTTTGTTTACATTCAAGGAATTCATTCATATAATGAATCAAAATTACGTTACATATGTTGGAATATTTATCTATATGGCTCCCTTATTTTCCATTTCATGTTCATATGATGATATACCATTTTCCCTCTCATCAACCATTTTTATGAATTCTTATTTCACGTCGTTAAGCTGCAAATATAGCACAACGAATATTCAGGCCAAAGTGATTGTGTCATGAATAACATGTCCATTTCACTATCAATGGCATTAACCTTTATGAATATATACAAACTGATTATATAGTTTTGTGTATTTATTCCACATTCCTTTATCATGGAATAAATTATTATGTTGAATGAATCCATGTTTTATGATCTATGTGGTACACATGTGCATGAAATGAAATGATTAAGAAGGGTGTGCCCTGATAGTGCTCTAATGTAATGGATAAAGAATAATATCATGATACATTAAATTAAATGAAGGATTACACAAGATATTTGAAGTGAAATGAGTGTTTACTCTTTCTCTATGTAAAATGATCCTTAAATCATGTGAATATCAGTTTAAATATTGTTTTCACATTTCTGTGTTATGATAATCATGCTATATCACACATTTATGTTTAGGTTTATCTTGTGATCCATTGATATGAATATTTCTTAACATTTAATTTGTCCTTACTATTCCTTTTCTTACCCCCTTACTGGGCTTTATAGCTCACCCTTTTCTTATTTAGGTCCTCATGTTATCCCATGCAATGCTATGTATGAAGGAATGTTGAGTTCATCTAATAGAAGTTTTTAATAAAGTTGTTGTGTTTTATATGCTAAGTTGTTATGTAATGTTTTCAATTTTTCCAAGACACTAGACCTATTGATCCTTCAAAATTTTTTAGTGTAATTTTATTTAATAAATTATGGTTAATTGTGTAATAAATAGAAGGGTTTTTATAGTTGGTATCAGAGGATAAGCTTAGTTATTTTGGGATTATAATTAAAAAACCCTACTGAAAGAATTAGTGATAAGAATAGGTATAATAAAAACATCCCTAAATTTTGGTGTGTATTGAGTAAGTTGTTTATTAATAAAATACATCTCTATCTCGATACGAGTAGGTAGAGATGACTCTGGCACATATGTATATAATGGTAAAACCCAAAAACACCACATTGAGATGGACTCAAATGAGAACTCATGAACAACAACGGGCCTTACTGCACTCCTAGTAACGTCACTCCCGAGGAATATGCTTTGGTAAAATCATGAGCTAAGTATGAACCATTATTAAGTGTAAAAAATTATCCTTACAATATATGTTGGGAAGTATACCGTGGGTCAATAGGAATGTTAACCCCCCCCCCCCATAAAAATGAACATGTCACAATCGAGAGCTTCATGAGACAAATACCTCATACTTTTAATGGATAATCTAATATGTCAATTGCCAAAAAATGGATATACTCAATTGAAAGGATATTCTCCACCATTCAATGTTCTGAACAAGAGAAGGTTTTTACAGTGGATAATCATATGGAGGATGAAGCTAATCAATGGTGCACATTGATAAAATTATGAAGCCTGAGGAGAAGTTCGAGGTGTGGGAACGAAAGGATTTCTAGAAAATGTTTTTCGATTAATATTTTCCACGCACCCTCCGACATTAGATGGATAGGTACTTCCTTTCCCTCAAGAAAAAAGATGATGAATCCATCAGAGCGCACAAGGAAAACATCACAAGTCTTTCATAATACACCTCTGACGTTGTCATTACCGCCAAATGTAGTTTTGATCGCATCTTTGGTGGGATAAAATCAATCCTATGGAACACCCTAATCATCCATGACTTCGAGAGTGATGTAGAAATTGTATGATGTGCCCCTAATGTTGAAATGGAGATCAGTTAATCTCAGGGGTATAATGGGGATTAGAAGTATAAGTTGGACTTTAATTTTGGTGTTCCGATGGATAAATCTGACAGTGCTATCAAATTCCATCACCCCACTTGCCAAAGGTGTGTGGAGAAGTACCCCATAAATTGCCTGTAGGGGACACGAAAATGTATTTGGTGTAGATGAAAACGAAACCTAGCTATTAACTTTAGACAAGGAAAACCCACTGTTGCGACAGAGGAGAGGAACACTCTATTCGAACCTCAACACATTGTTCATTGTTTCAACTACAAATAACCATAGATCTTTACAAACCAATTCCCTAAGCCATGTGTTTTTGGAGGAAACCAACAACCTCCAAGCCATGAAAGGGATATTTATTCCATCACTACTACGAACGAAGACCCCAAAAATAAAGTGGGGACCGATATGCTAGTTATTTATTCATGATTAGTGAAAATACTTTTTTATTATGGTTCTACGCATTATTTTATATCTTGAATGTTTATTAGATCAATCCCAACACTACCAAAAATCATGGAAATAGAGATGTTAGTGAGAACAAAGAATGGGGAAATCATTTAATCACTTGAATATAACTCCTCCCCTATCAAAATATGTGGATTAAACATCCCAGCCAACCTCATCATGCTCCCTTTGGTGGAATTTGATTCAATCCATGGCATGGATTGGCTATCCCTATATAGATCCAACATAAATTTGAATGAGAGGGAAATAACTCTCTATATGGAAAATCGACCCCCGATTCTATAAAAGTGAAAGGAGGAGGATGAGTCTTCTTTAACACCATCATCTCATGCATTAATATTACTTCTTTACGAGCACATGTATCATTATAATTTGATTGAGTCTAAGGACACAACCATCCCTAATGACATGCCTATTGTGAGAGAATTCACTGAAGTATTTCCCAAGGAATTTCTTAGTCTTCCTCCAAGAAGAGATGTTGAATTAACAATTGATCATATACATGGGGAATTTGAATAACCAAGACACTATATAGAATGGTTGTTGTGCAGCTTGAGGATCCGAAGAAACAACTATAAGAGAATCTGGATAAAAGGTTTATATGCCAAAGTGCTTTGTATAACAACCCGATATTTTATGGTATGAATAATTTCAAATCATTAGATAAGTTATAATACATAAAACACAGAGAATTTCTGAAACAACACTGGGTCAACGGAGATAGTTATATACCATCCAGTAAAAAAATGATTTCCACCTCTATGATATTAATTTTAAAAAATTGACATACACTGTTGCATTCAGTAAAACATCTAGAGTCTAATAAAAAAACCTAATATTGGTTGCATAGTAATGTATTATTATGAATAATAACTTGAATAGTAATATACCCTTATGAAAAGAAACTTGACCCTTATAAATAGTAATATACCCTTATAAATAGTAACATGAATAGTAATGTACCCCTTTCAATAGTAACATGACCCTTATGAGTAGTAATGTGCCCTTATAAATAGTTACCTCGCCCATATATTTATAAATTGAATTTAGGCATGTTATAATTGAGAGCGAATATTTAAAAATTAATAATTAACTGTTCGTGTTTTTGTGATAAAAAAATAATGAATTAAAATTTTATAATTAATATATTATTTTAAAAGATAACTCATTTTCATGAAATATATTCATGAATCAATATTTTTTCCTATTATTATAAAATAATTTTACAAGACCCCAATTAATTTTTTCGATTTTATTAATATATGTTATAATGTTAAAATTTGTATTTTTCGAGTAAATGATGATTTTAATTAAAAATTAAATTTTCCATATTCAGAATCTTTTTTTTTTCTTAAAATTTACTTAAATTTTGGATTCTACATGTCAATAAATGGTTTGGATGAATTTTAGGGATTTTTATGAAAATGTATAATTTTTTTTGAATAGTAAAAAATACAGTTTTTTATAAAATACTGCATTTTTCATGACATCATCATGAAATTATTATGATATAATGATTTATTTAAACAATGTAATAAATAAATAATTATTTTACAAGTGGAATATTTAAAAAAATTAATTTAGAAAATGAATAGTATATTTTTTCATGTTAAGTATAAAAATCATTGTTAGTGTAATTGCAGTACCTCTAAATTACTGACCAAGTCAAAATTGGTATTTTATATATAATAATTTAGTGCTAAAAATTATTTTCATGAATTATTTATTAATTATTTTTAATTTTTATGTCTTTTAATGTTATTTTATAATTTTAGTGTTATATAATATGATTATTATCCATATGTTTTTACAATGTTTACGCTGGGAAAGAAAATGAAAATTAACAAATTTTAGATGATGTCTTGTTATGTATAAGAGGGAATAAACAAACTGAATGAATTTCGAATTTTTTTGTTGAACCTAATTATTTTATATTTATTATATTAATTTATTTTTAATTTTTTTATATAATATAATTAACATTAGTTCTTATGAAACATTGTTGCAGTTCTAGTGCAAGAATAAGAAAAATTAATATAATTTTTGTAAATAAAAATATTATAATTATTAAATGATCGATATTTTGGTTGAAACAAACTATATAAGTACATTTATTCTATTATATATTTTTTATTCTATTTGGGAACACTTTGGACCTACAAGAATTAATTTAAGGCCATTAGAATATTTTATCTAAAAAGTAAGACAAAGTGTTCACAAAATAAATTTAGTTTAAAAAAAAGTTAATGTAAGTTTATCCTTATGTTTTATTAGAAAAACATTATTTTTTGGAAAATAGATAATATTTTAAATCTCATATAATTTTACTTATAATTGTGAATCAATAAATAAATACAATAATGGCTTCCACAATAATGATGCGGTATTAAATTAATTAATGAATAAATCAAATATATGTTGTTAAAAATAAACAAAATAAAAATAATCAAAATAAATATTATTTTATATTATAAACTAATTCATGGATTCTATATATTTATATGCCATTTATATGGTATAATAAAAAAATTTATTCGGTTTTGGAACTTTTTTTGATGTGTTTAAAGTCTTATTTATGGATAGATTTTATACTGACAAAATTGTTTTTAATGATTAAAATATTTTATTAAATTACTTTAAAATACCAAAGTTATTGAACAAGATCAAAAATGATAATATTTATTCTGAAATGTAATCTCATGTAGTTTTACGCCTTTTTGGAAGTCTTGAAACCTCTAATTTATTTATTATAATTTAATAATTTTGGTTGTTCTTAGGTTATCATCCACCACATTTATAAAAGGAGACTCTTTCATTCACAAATTTTAATCACCATTATCCTTAATTTTCTGACATCCACTACAAAATTAAATCCACCATACCCCATAAAAAATTCTTGTGATTTTGGTATAATAAAAAGATCACTTCCAGGGGCCTTAAGTCGGTTTTGAAAGAGATATTTTCAAGCAGTAAGATTCATTATTCTTCTTTTTCAAATGTTTTCCAACATATAACTTATCTGAAACTATTACCTAATAATTCATTAAAACTCAAGTATCATATATATACTGGAATGATTTTTATGGTTTTTCTATCAAAAAATCTTTTATTTTCTTCTTTTATTCTTAAATAACAAAATCACTGTCCATGGTGTGTCATTTAACCACCTGTGTAGATGATGCATTTTCTTTTCACATTACCACAATCAAGGGAAGTCTAAAATAAAACTTAATTGTTTAAAATTACTTAAATATATATATATGATATAATTCTGGAATATTTTTTCTTTTTTACAAGGAATTCCATAAGAAATTTTAATTTGAAACTATGAAAAAAAACATACACAAACAATGGGAAAAAATTGTTAATAAATGGGTAGAAAATGGTATAAGAAAATTATTCATGGTATTATAAACATTTATTTAGTTCTGTAAGAATTTAATAATAGTACGCAAACTATATTATAGGATGATTGAACCAATGTTAAGGAAATCGAACCTTAGGTAAGGGATATCGTAACTCAATTTCAATTCATTGAGTTAAACGTCAATGTCATTAGTTTTTTCTTTTATAGAATATGTGTGAATAGTCTATGATTTCTATATTATTTATATCCATTATTATTGTGTGGTTTTATGTTTGTCAGACAAAAATATTTAATTGATTTTCCCTCAATCTAATGATACGTTCTTTGTAAGGGATCCTCTCTCTCACTTTAATTCAAGAATACCCCCTATGTTGTGTCCTTTTATTTTTAAATCCTAATGATGTGGTAGGATTTAAAAACTCTCTCATATTGACCTTATGACATATAAATGTTGGAATAACCCTTTAAATTTCATTAATATCTCACAAGAACACTTGTTACCATGCCAAAATGTTTGTAAGGGGTTTCTCATATCACTTTTAATTCCATGAGATTTGCATTGTTCACCACGTATTTCTTGTATGTGTAATATGTGTACTACAAATTGATATATAATATCTTGATTCATTTAATATTCATGGTATTCTGATATTCATTTGGTGATTATTCATTTTTGGTCATACGATTCAATTGGTTACAACATGGTAAGGGACTTTGTCTCAATACCTATTTCATTGACACCTACTTGGTATTGTGCACCAAATATTTATTAGGTAGTGTATCTACATAACATTTGAGATAATTTATCATAATATATTGTTAATTTATTATAGATCAATGTTCATGTTTAATGGATATTATTATTTCCTCAAGCTATATAACATTTTACATAAGGTGTTTATTTGGAATGTTGTTTTAACTATGGAAATATAGATGAATCTGTATTCTCTACTCTAAATAGATATTAATAAGGAATATTGTACATGGACTAAATCTATGTAAAAATAATTATTTGGACATGCAATGACAGGTGGGGCCTTCTATATTTCCTTGATGCATCGACATTTCTCATGAGACAAATTAGTTGGTGACAAACCCTTAAAGTCTGTTTCAAAAAATTAGACACTTTTCTACCCATAAAAATAAACCATTTTGACGGTATAGTGGTGTGATGTTCCAGATACATGATGTCCAATTAATAAAAATTCTCATGATTCATATTTAGTTATTACTATTGATGAAGTTTTCACTATGGAAAAAATATATGCATGCAGTTTCATTCAAAGTTTATTTATGGCGTGTGTTTTTCATTTACTCACCATGAAATATTGAGTATGCCAGTTTGTTTATTATTTAGTTTTTTTATTCATGTTTCTCTATTTTTAACCCTTACTGATTATTTTGGCTCACCCCTTTCATTTTTTATCTTCATGATGTTATAAAGTGGGGAATTTTTTTGACTTCACGTTGTTGCAGTTTTTTAGTTTCTAATTTTTATTGTTATTAAATACCTTCCTCATTGTAATATGAGTTTCATGTATGTATATTGTTTCTTCAAGACTACTAAATGGATATTTCCTTTAAGATTTAATTCCTATTAATTGTGAAAATGTAATAGTTAATACACCGAATTAGGGCTTTTGGGGTCATGGAATTACACTCCACCACGGGGCACAGTAATCATCTTCATCAAAAAGAAGGATAAGTCAATGAGCCTTTGTATTGATTAGATTGAGCTCAAAAAATTATGATAAAGAACACACTTCCTCTACCCCAAATTGATATGTTTTTCTATTATCTACATGGAGCACAATACTTTTCTATGGTGAATTTGAAGTCAGGATATTTTATAGTAAATTTTAAGAAGGATGATATCCCCAAGAATACTTTTCATACAAGGTATGGGCACTATGAATTCACAGTAATGTGTTTCAGACTCACTAATGCTCCAAAAAAATTCATGTACTTGATGAATATGATTTTTTAGAGATTACCTTGACAATTTTTTGGTAGTATTTGTAGACGATATTATAATATATTCCAAAATTAAGGAGGAGGATGAGGATCATCTAAGAACTATACTAGAGACCTTGAGAAAGGAGAAGATCTATGCAATGTAAAACAAGTGTGAGTTCGTGTTGAAGGAAGTCTAATTCTTGGGTCATATCATCACAAGAAATTGGATATCTATGGATCCCTCAAAGACTGCTGCAATGGAGGGATGACCAAGGCCAACATCGGTGATAGATATCTATAACATCCTAGGGTTAACTAAACATTATCGCCGATTTGTGAGAAATTTATCATGATTTTCCAACACTGTTAAA
This sequence comes from Viscum album, assembly GCA_963277665.1. NCBI lineage: Eukaryota > Viridiplantae > Streptophyta > Magnoliopsida > Santalales > Viscaceae > Viscum > Viscum album. The sequence goes on from OY728157.1 coordinate 80,545,468, forward strand.
ATTATTACTCGGAATGGTGTCATGGTTTTGTGGAGTCATGAATGAAAATAGAGATTCATGGAGTTAAAAAGGAGGCTTATCACTACACCCATTATCACACTACCCACAAGTGGATAAATTTTTGTGGTATTCAGTGCTACTTCGAAGAATGTATTGGGAAATGTGTTGATTCAAAATGAAAAATTCATTGCCAATGATTCAAGGAAATTGATGTTTTATGAGAAACAATATCCAACATATTGTATAGAGATCATTGCAGTGATATTCTATTTAACAATTTGGTGGAATTACCTCTTTTGGGAGAAGTGTGAAATGTATTTGAACAATACAAGCCTCAAGTATATATTCACATAGAAAGAGTTGAATATTCACCAACAATGATGGTTAGAGCGGATCAATGACTTTGACTTATCAATCCATTACTACCCCAGGAAAGAGAACAATGTGGCAGATGGTCTTATTAAAAAGGAGCCAACAATTTTATAATTGATTATAATTAAAAATGATCCCATATTGCAAGATTTGATTAATATAGAAAAATAAATCATAAATAATGGAGGATCATAAATCCATTAAAAAATTATTTCTCTACAATATCTTTTGGAATGTTTAATGGATTTTCAAAAGGATAATGTGGGAATTCAGAAGAAAATAGGAAAATATCATAAAATGGAAATCCTCAGAGTTCAATGATAATGTAGAAGGAATTGGGAGATTTGCATCAAGACTATGTGTTCCATCAAATCTGGATCTAAAGATGGAACCTATGGATGATGCACATAGATTTAATTTCTCCATTCACTAAGGGAATAAAAAGATGTATCGAGATCTCTAAGAGATTTATTGGTGGGATAACATGAAGAAGGAGATCACTGAGTATACATTAATGTTCCTGGTATGTCAACAACTGATGGATGAGGGTTAGAACTCGAAGGGGATGATGAAAACACTACCCCTAGCAACATAGAAATTGGAGAATATCCCTGTGGACTTTTTCACCAGACATCTGAAGACATCTATAGGAAACAATGCTATCCGGGTCATTATGGATCCTCTTATAGAGACAACACACTTCATTGAAATTCTATAGGATTTCCTATTAGATCAACTAGAACGTATATACATACGAGAAATGGTAAGGATAGATGGAGTACCACCTATAGATGTTATCTGATATAGATATAAGACTCACCTCTATGTTCTGGAGGAGTCTCTAACATACTTTGAAAACTGAGATAAACATTAGTAAATCTTATCATCCTCAAAAAGACGTCAAATATGAGCGGTATATCCAAAAACATGAGGAAATTCTAAGAGGATTCCAAATAGACTTTAATGGATTATGGGATCAAAAATATTTATCTGGTTTAGTTCTCTAAAAATAAAAATATCCACTAAAGAATAAAAAATGGACCCTTATAAATCCCTTCTTGGGAAGAGTGCAGAACACTAACATGTTGGGATAAATATGGGTCGCGAAAACTCCTAGGTCCTGAAATTGTCGATGAGATGGTGGATAAGGATAAGACTATCCATTAGCACATTAAATATGTCCCTAGTTGATAAAATATCCATGCTAATAATCATCGATGAGACCTAGATTTTTATGTTGGAGACATGGTATTCCACCACATATCACTGTGGAAGAGAGTTATGAGACTTGGGAATAAGGGAAAGCTTAGTCCAAGGTACAAAGGACCTTTAGAGATGTTTGATCGCATTGGAGCAGTGGCCTATTGACTATCACTCCCACCAAACCTATCTCATGTACAATTTATATTCCATGTATCACTCTTGAAGAAGTACATACCTGACCCATCACATGTACTCAATCCAAAAGAGGTAACATTAGAGAATGAACTCTTCTAAGAAAAGAAGTCAGGGACAATCTTATATCATAGTGAAAAGTTCTTTGAAATAAGACAATTCACCTCATCATGGTTTGTTGGTAAAACCAAAATTTTGAAGAAGCGATGTGGGAATCATAGGAAGTGATAAAGCATATTTAACCTCATCTATTTAAGTGTGGGAGAAAGAGATTTCAAGGGTGAAAATTGTTAAGGGGGAAGATTGTAATGAACCAAACATTAACTAATGAAAATTTCTATTAATCTAATTAAAATTATTCTTATGTAAAATGGATATATAAAACATGTTCACTTCCTTGGTTTTATGTTTTTTATTTTTAAATACCATTATGAATTTTTACTGTTACTAATATTATCGTGGAATAGTGATCACATGATTAGTATAAATATAGGGCTTTATCAAAATCAATTTACTCAGACCAAGGAAGTTATGGACTCATCCAGTATAATTTCTCCATATGAATCCCATTTTTTGAATCTCAGAAAGGATGTCTCGTCATTTGGATTCTCTCTTTAACAATACCAATCCGAGCTTCAACACTTGAATGAAGCCACCTATAGAAGAAGTTGAAGTTAATAGAGATTACCACCCGAGCGATGTTATCCGAGGAACCCCAAGAGTCTGTTATCATCGCTCACCTTATCCTTAGGTCTTATGCGGCCTCTATAAGGGGTTATGTAACAAGATCCTAACACTATTAATATGTGCATTATTTTTCTATAGAATATAGAATATACCTTCATTTATTATTGTTACACTGAAAATAGTTTTTAAAGAACAAATAATATTTTTAGTTAATATTAAATTAAGAAATATATATTATGGAATTAATAGATTTTTTAATTAAATAATATTTTAATAAAATATTATTATGAAATTAGATTTTATTAAATATAAACGATTGTATAATTTTTATGAATATAATTGTAAATTTTATTATGATTTAATATTGTTTTTGTAAAAACCCAGGAATTTTTGATAAATATCAATTTCTATTTTAAAAGTAATAATTCCCATGTTTTTAAAAAATTAGATAAAATGAATATTATTTTTAGATTCAGAATGTCAATGTTATCTAACATTGATTTTTTCATAAATTACTTAAGAATCGATTCTTAAGTAAAAATTAAAAAACCATTTAAATAGAAAATGTGTTTATGACATCATAACTACACAATAGTGATGTAATAAAATACTATAAATGGGTTGTTTAGAAAATATATGTTTTACCATTAAAATAATGTGATTTTATGTTTTTTATCTATTTTACAAAGCTTTAGTGGACCCTCCAAGACTTATAAAACATTTTATCTTTTTAAAATGATTTCATTAAGAGTGTGACTCACCCCCACATAAGAAAACCTAATATTTTAATAAGATCTTACATTGGCCTAATAGATTAATGTTTTCCACTATACATTGGAAAAAACCTTGGGAAAAAACCATGGCATGGGTTGTGGTATAGATTTGTTAATGTGTGGTGTCCAAAACTTAAATAATAAAGAATTCCCTCCCTTTTCCTATATAAACCCACCCAAACTCCCACTTCTCTGCACTAAAATCCGTTGTATATCGACCAAAATCTTCCCTCCTATCTCTATAATCCTCATAAGGCGCCCCAATCTTCCATGAAGCCTCTCTCAAGCCCCTCCCAATCCTTTGGGATCACACATCAAATTAAGAGATTTCTTCCTTTCTGATTTTTGTATAAATTTTTTTATTTTTTTATTCCCTTTTAATTTAAATAAAAAATGTTAGGGTATGATTTTTTCACCTCCCATAAACATCCATACTTCTGTTTTAATTATGATATACCCCTTTCTCTATCATTAACGCCTCCCATTTACACCATTTACCAAGCATAAATTCCGTAAGAGATTTCTATCTCTTCATTTACATTCAAGAAATTCATTCACATTATGCATCTAAATTCAATTATATATGTTTAGAAATGTATCAACATGACTCCCTTACCATCCCTTTAATTTAAAAGTGATTAGATACCCCTTTCTATCTCATCAACCATTTTTATGAATTCTTATGTCACGACGTTATGCTGATGAAATTGCACTACGATTTTCCTAGAAAAAGTCATTGTGTAGTGAATACCCTGACAATTTCTCTATCAAGGGTGTTCACTTTTATAAAAATTTACTTATTAATTATATATTATCATGTATTTATTCCACATTCCATTAGCATGTAATAAGTGATGATGTCTAATGATTCAATGTTGTATGATCCATGAGGCACACATATGCATGAAATGAAATGATTAAGAATGGTGTGCCCAAATAGAACTCAAATTCATTGGGTAAAGAGTATTATTATGATATGTCAAGTTCAATGAGGGTTTAAAAATTAAAATTCAAGTTAATGGAGGGTTTACTCATGCTCCATGTGTAATGAGACTTTTCTCATGCTAATATCATTTTAAATGTTATCACCACATTTCAATGTCATGATAATCATGTTATATCATGCCTTTATGTTCAGGATCATCTGGTGATCCATTGATATTACTATTTGAAAACATATACATTATCCTTCCTATGCCTCATTTACTACTTTTAATAGTATTTTTATATTACCCTTTTCTTATTCATGTCCTTTGGTTGTCCCATGAAATGCTATGTACGATGGAATATAGTTTTCATGTAAAAGATATTTTTCTATTATGTTGTTGTGTTTTATGTTCTAAATTGTTTTTTATTGTTCCTAACTTTCCCAAGACACTAGACCTATCGATCCTCAGAGTAGTATTAAGTGCATGTTTATGTAATAAATTATATTTAAGTGTATAATAAATTTAAGTGTTTTCATAGCCACATAGTAAATAGAAACTATGTGGGGGTGATCAAATGGATTGTCTAATTGTGTGAGAAATGGATAGTGGGATAAAGGATCCCTCACAGATTGAGGAAACCAAGTAGTTAGGGTTGCATGACCATGTGAGACTCTTCGGTTTTTAATAGTTTCTAAGACACTATGAGTGCATGGTTTGAAAAACTGTGCACGTAAACCATACAACGTATCCCATTAGAAAGTTGAGGGATCATGATTGGTGCACTATTTTACCCACTGTAAGACCAAACCATTCCACCAAATTTTTTTGGTAGAATTAAATAGTTTCCTTTAAAATGTTTTAAAAACCTAAAAATATTATATTTTACCTTATTGGATACCATATCACCTTGGGAATCCATTTTGAAAGAAAATATATATAGTCTTTGATCTTGTTTCATTATCCGGACCCAGATTCGAGTACTGATTGCTTTGTTGGATTACTAGCTATATGTGATTTAATAATAATGTGTTATTCATTGTTTGAATTAATATCGATGGTGTAATTTATATCCAAAATAATATTAAAAATTTTTATGTTCTTCATTAATTCTTCATTACTTATTTTGATCAAGATCATATTAGAAGTTGATACATTATGATCACTCCACTGGGGATCTACGGTTGGAATTCTATAGGTTTCGCTTGGGGTTTTGTGTCAAATAATTATTTTATCCATTATGTTGCATTCCATACATTCCATTAGTGTCCCAATAATTTATTATATGGTTAAATTGGTTAAATTGGAACATGTTAGGGATTCCCATTAGTACCATTATGTTTTTTGAGGGTTTTCCATAACCTAGGCCGCCCAAGTGCATTCCCTTGGATTTTCCTTTTTTTTATAAAAACCGGGAGTGTTTGTGAATTGTTATAGTTTGAGGGAGCCATTATAAAGTGAATTGAAATAAATTTTATGTTATGAGAGAGTTGATTTCTCTTTTTCCATGTGTTGACATGATTTGAATTGTTTAAATTGTTTTAATGGTAATTAATATATGATTTGGAAGAACTAATGGAATTTAATTGTTTATTAAAATATTATTGAAATGCGATGAAGAATTAAATGGTAGTGGATTTTTTTGGTTAGTATACCAGGGATCCTGATTCCATTACCTTACATTTCTGTTTCTCTTATGAATCTTTTTTTTTGTTTTGGACTCCTTAAACTTGTGTCCTCCATAGGTATTGAAGCTATATATTTCTATGGTTTTGTATACCCTTAGTTCCAAATTTGTTGGGCTCACTTTAGACATGTGAATTTTACATACTCAATGGACCGCACCTTGGCCTTTACCAAGTCTCCAACAGGATACTCCTGGGACTCGACATAGTTGACCTGGTCTTCTATACCACAGATCAATCCGGTCATGGTCTGAAACTCTTGACTACAAAGAAAGAACAGTATTTATGACATGATTATATGAATATCCCAAGATAAATTTTGTGTGCTGTATTATACAGGATGGTCATTGCTATTATTTTATAGCTGGTTGTACAATGAGGCCATGATGGATATTTTGAAATTATTACATACACCCAAAAATGGATCAGATGTCAATGTTTAGACTGTATAAGGTTACTTGTTTATTTTATTTTTACCAATACACTTATTTATGGGCACATGGTTGTTGTTTTCAGGGAGCCCAATTTTTCTTGACATTTTCATTTTACATCATTTACTTTTTCCTTCCTATTATCATCAATATTTATATTTTATCTTTTATATACCTTAAAAACTAATTATATTGAATTTTATATAATTCATTTGATATAGCCACTATTGGTGGTTTTTTATTTAGGCTTATCTCACACCCTGTTTGAACCATCTCTGGGTACATAGACAGTCTATATGGATGGGGGTAGGGACTACAGAAAGAACCCAAAGTACCAGGATTGATTTTTCCTCTAGTCAGAATTATGATAGGATAATATCAATATGATGCTCATGATGAATGATGGGATAGTGTTTTTGGTCTCATTGGTATTTTGATACATGTATTATACTGGATTCCTATACACCTATTTTGGTTGATTTGTAGAGACATGTAATGATAATCATTGTATATGATATTACATCTAGAAATGTTTATATATTCTTCTCAAAGATATTTATCTTGTATTTAATTGATTTATTACTTATACTTTTGAATGATATGTTTACTACCACTATGATACACTTTGACATGAGGGAATAGTCTACCTACAAAATCACAGTTGTCCCTTTTTACTAGTATAAAACCTCAATAATTAGGGGAAATGTGATTGAGGACATGCTGATCACTGAATCTAGACATTTTTAAGTGGCATATAGGTCACGATGTTACAATTATTTCCACTGGAGGTTGATTTTAAAATATAGATGTAATTTTATTATAAATCATTTCATTAAAGGTTTTGTAATATTTTTCTTAATTCATTATCTTCTATAACCATTTTTTTACAATTTTAAAAAATTATTAATATTTTATTGATTTATTATAGTTATTTCAAAATATATGTTACCTTTATAACAATTGTTTTAAAATAAATCATTTTTATGTTGTTTATATATGTCACATTTGACGTTGTTTTCGTAAGTTTGAAAATAATGTCTTGTTGAAGCTTATTTCATGAACACATTTTTCCATTATCATGGAAATTATTCATTATTAATCATCCTTTTTATTTTCCCATGGGTTTTCAATGAAATTAATATTTTCATTATAATGTGATTTTTTAAAAAATTGTACCAAAAGAAAAGGGTATAACTTTATTTTTTCAAATCATATTTCGAATGGTTTTATAAAAGTGCTTTCATCTACATCAAAACTCATTAATGATCAACATAATTCACTAGATATATGATATAATTATATTATCAATCTTCAATATAGGGATGGATTATGATGATGTTTTTTGTAAATTTTTATAAAACTATTTTCTTATCATTGATATTTTTTCTTTGAATGATTAGTCAATGTTTTAATGTACATAAGTAATTTATAAAATAGATTTTATTTATGTGATTGGTGAGGGAATTTATAAGGCCCTGAACTTAAATATTACTTAATCATGAATTAAATGAATAATTCACATAGAGGTTCTTTTCAAGTTTAGAGTTTTAGAGAATTAGTTCATAAATATTACATCTCAAAAGATTACATAGTAGACACTTCTACTAGGATTCCATAAAATAAAAAAATACTTAAAAAGAAACATGTCTTGTTCCATGTTTTTGATAGAATGTCTTTCCTTGATCCCATCCTTGGCCCTATTCATATTTAAGTCCTGTGGAAAACATTTCAAAAACATGGGATAAACATAAAAATCCCAGTAAAGGATACACAAAGAAGGAAAACTGTTAGTTTTTCAAAACAACAAGTAAACCATGAGTACTTTACCAAAGTAATACTTTTCACCTTTATTAAGTAGTAAAAAATATTCACTGAATAAAAGACCATTACATACCCTTTTCTAACCAAAAGATTACCATAAAACCCATATAAAGAACAAATAACATATAAAGGTAACTTGGGACATACACATAATTAAATGGAATAACCATTCCGTCTACTTCCACACATACTTAATGGAATAGCCATACGGCCGACTTCCATACCCAATGCATTGGAGGTTATAACGTAACCACCCATCCTGTTATTCACGGCACCACCCGTCATATGGTTTATCACGTAACCACCCGTAAAATGTCCAAGTACCATCATTACATATAAAATATTGAAAATATAAACATTTCAATAACAACATTTCATTTTCAATCACAATAAGTAATTCCAAGATATTGAATTAATCAATCCATTTTCAAAAAAATCAATTAAAAGAGATTTTTGAATCAAAGTGTCCCATACCACTTTGAAGATTTTAATGGAATTATAATTTTAAAACATTAATGTTCATTTAAATAAATACTGAAAACCATTTTGAAAACATGGAAATTAAATATAAATATTTAGAATAATGAATCTTTAAAACATTTAAAATGATATTTTTTTAAAGAGTTTTTAAAAAAATGAGAGACTCCTGAATAGAAATAATTGCGGAATGACATTTAATAAGAACATTATAATATCATGAGAATAAAGGGATTCATGATATAATATGTCAAAGGACAGTATACAAACTATATAAGAGTGAATTGTTGCATAACAACAATGAAGTCTCAATGGAAATGTGAATTGAGATGAAATCCATTATAAAGACGGTATCCTTAAATTAAGGATAAATCTATCAAATAATTATGTGTGAGAAATATAAATACACCCAATATAAGTGGATATTAACTATGAAACAATCAGAGTTCATTCACACATAATCTTGGAAAAACAAAACCAATGACATAGATATTTAACTCAATGAAATGAGATTGAGTTATGATTTCCCATACAAGTTCGTAAGAATTTATCAATGATATGATTATGTGTAGAAATAGTATATCCACACAAAAGTTTGTGGAAATTACAAAATAGATACTCTACACATAATCTTGGCATAATAAAATAAACAACTATAGGTTTAACCCAAAGAATTGAAAGTGGGTTAAGAAGTTCCCTTACAGAAATCCGACAGCCTAACGGTGTCACTTTAAAATTCAGAAAATGAGTTGATGAGACAGAAAATGGAATCTCATCACTTAGACATAAAATTTACATAAATAAGGATATATAAGAACATATCCCAAAATAATATTATGTGAATTAAAAGACATAACAAAAGAAGTCTTTTAAACAGAGGAGGGTGAAAGGTCCCCTTACTGAGTTGGGTAACTTTCGAAACGTACACACCATGGAACAAGGTTCATAAAATGAAGATGTAAATACCCATAAATGAAATTATACTAAAAAAATTGTATAATAATGGGCAGTACATACACCACTAAATGGAAATAGTGGAAAACGTAGCATAAATGTCATGGGAATAAAAGTGAGATAAAAAATCCCTTACGAAAACTCGGCAGCCTAACGGCACCACTTAAAACTTACAAAAATGGATTTATGAGATCAAATAGGGTATCTCATAATATGAAAATAAAAATTACAGTATGAGTAATATAAAAGAACATCCCCAAACATAAGAAATATGAGCTTAAAAGAAATGGCATAAAAGAGAGTACTTAAAAAGAAAGAGAGAGGTTTTATCCCTTACGAAAATTCGGCAGCCTAACAGCGCCACTCAAAACATACAAAATGGATTGATGAGAGAAAATAGGGTCTCTCATCATATGAACATAAAAATTAATGTAATAGTAATATAAAATAACATCCCAATCATAAGAAAGATGAGCTTAAAAGGAATGACATAAAAGAGTGTACTTAAAAAGAAAGAGAGGGGTAGCATCCCTTACCTCAAGTCTGAATTGTCATGTTCGTTTCTTTATATTCCTAAATAATAAACTTTTCTAAATGTATAATTTCTTAAGGACCTATTTTAAAGATTATAATTCAGTTAATATAACATTTTATAATGTTATAATAATTGGTTAATAATGTGAGTTCATATCAGACGTTTTTGTCGATGTTTGGTACATGAGTAAAAAATGAACATGTTTGAAAATTATTGTCCATGTAGTTATAAGTAAATCATCTCCAGAATAGTATTAATGATTTAAATTTCATATATATCCAGTAAATATTCATTTTATACTACTCCATAACATTTAGAGATAAAAATAAATGAAATGCACCGTTCATGGAGACGATAGGCCGTACGTACGCATGAACGCTACTTTCATTTCTTTGTCATATTAATGGAATTAAAAATAATTGAGATATATATATATTATAATTCCAGTATAATATATATTTTATATAGGTCCCATATGTTGATTAAGTTAATTCTTTATGCATTCCATGTATTTCATGAATGTGTCACATCACTTGAGGGGGCGGTAGTCCACACTTCCTCGTATGAAATTATCACCTTTGCACAACATGAAAAGCATAAATGCATGTTTTAAATATAAAATTAAGAAGAATATATAAAAAATAAATACCATATATATCATATATAAAGTATAGTTTCATCATAATGGCCACCATGAAAGGTGTTAAGAGAATATTGAACAATCATCATTTCATGAGGCAGAAATTCTCCATTCATAGAAACAGTATGTTCTTTAACCATTAGACGAAGGTGTGTGTATGTGTTGCTCGAATCCTTCACATAACAACATAATAGTATATTTAAGATAATGGTATTGTTACAAAAGAAAGGAATAAAAAGATTTTAGAGGTTTGGAGAAGCAAAATAAAACAAAATAACACAAGGGAAGACATTACCTTTAAATCGAGTAACTCTTTTTTATTTGAGGTCAATGGATTCCTTGGAAAGGATTCTGCCCAAAGGTGAGGTTTCAATGTTTAATAGAGGGATATGGAGAGATAAAATGGATAGGGGTTGGCCGAGCCAAAGTCTTGAGAGGTGTGGGTAAGGTGGTAGAGGTGGGGGCCTTTTATAATAGGAGAGGAGGGGAACTCTTGGAATGTTATAAAATATTACTTTATTATAAAATTCATTTAAGATTTTAAAGGTCCCAAAAGGATATATTTCTTGGATAAGGTGATAAGGTTTATAAATCCACCCATCCAATAGGTTTTTGACAAGTTTAGGTCTTAGATTTTACATTATCTTTTCATTTTATTTATATCGTTAAATAATGAGGTAATCACTACATCATCATAGTGTCATAAATAATTTAATTTATTTAGTGTCTAAAAATTATAAAAAATATCATGATGTAGGAAATATTTTTACATTTATAATGAATATTTATAGTAAAAAATATGACTTTTATAACCCCATGTAAAAATTGTTTTAGTAAAACAACACATGTTTGTGACATTTTAATTTTAACTATAAATAAAACTGTATTAATGTAATTTTCCCACAAAAGTGAATCCATGGGGTCCCCAAGTTGACCCATGGGCTGTTTGGGTTGCCCATGACACATCAAATAAGGGTAGGACATGTTTCAAGGTCATTTCATATCATTAAAACATTATTTTTACCTTAAACTACACTAATTACCTCTAATCCCGATTAAAAACTTAAAAGTTACTATTCACCAAAAAAATATTTTAATCCCATTGAACCACATTTTACTTCCTAATGAAAACCATGTATGTCAGATTTTTTAAATTCAAAATACAGAGGTGGTAAAATTTCATTTATACAAAAAATCAGTTTTTTAAGTACCACTTAGTGGTTTCACTATTCAGCAAAAAATTGATGTCTTTCAGAAAAATACCAAAAATTCACCCTAAGATATATTTGATATTCTGAATTCAAAAATGATTCCTATTTTACAAAACTAAAAATATAGAAGTTGCATTAAGTAATTTAATAATTAATTTCCGCTTTCAAAACAAATAGCGTGTTTTTATGAAACAAAAAGTATCAAAAAATTGACAATAGTTTAAGTCCAATTTCAAAGTAAAATTAATTCCAATGACCACAATTGGATTAAATGGTTAAAATATATTCTAATTGAACTTTAAAACCAATTTAAAATATAATATAATCATATAAATAAATTATATTAAAAAGTGTTTTTGAATTAAAATACAACATTCTTCACTATTCATTAAAAATTAAACTTTATCGGAAAAATACCAAAAATTTACACGAAATAAATTTTGATGTCCCGATTCTAAAGAATAGTTTTATTTGGTCCTATAGAATGTATAAGAGTGACCAAAACTATATTTAAAGAGGGTTTTCCATCAAAAGGCAGTTAATCGACCTTTTAAATAATATTAGAAGATTTATGCTTAAAATTGGATTCATTTGCATTTTACTCCTCTAACATTTATTGGATAAAAGTAAAAATATTTGACAAACATAAATAATAATTTTTTAGTTAGTTCCGTTCTTTCTTTCCATTACAATGGATATGCGTTAACTACCATTTAAAATAATATTATTTTATTATTAGAGTACAACTTAATATTTCAAAGGAACTCATTGTCGTGTATTGGGTACGCCATCGAGTATAGCGTTCCCTTTAAGTAATATTATTATTATATTAACAAGTAGAGATAAATATAAAAATGTCGTATTCTTTATTTACCTGGGGTGTTACATCCTTCCCCCCTTTTGGGAATTGCGTCCTCACAATTTTAAAATTGGGCTCGGAAATAACATTAAAATTCCAACATTGGAACATGAGTCAGTAAAACAATAACTTTAAAAGAAAGAAAGAGAAGTACAGAGGTCACCCAAGATAACCCATACTAGGATTCCATGTATGAAAACATTGATATGGAAGAAAAAGAAAAGGGTCATGTTCTGAGGGAGTGTGATAGAAAACATGTTTAGGAGAAAGTTAACCACCAAGAAATCACAAAATTATGATGGGTTAAACGGTATTGTATTCCCCATTAGGAAAAGTTAACGGACAACATTTTTTTAAGTTAATTTTCATTGAGGAATTTATTTTTGAGCTTAACTAAAACTTAAGGAAACATACATACTTGTCATGTTGACTTTCCACTTTTACTATATTTCTTACACAAACTCATTTTTTCCCCAGATGATGAGTATTTAGGAAGACTTGTTTACATTTAGAGATCTATAATCAACTTCAAGAGAATCACCTAATCCACAAAAGAGAACTATATAATTCCCATGTCTGTAGACTTTAACCAAAACCAAAACCAAAAAGGTTAGTATGAGGTCAGATAATACCCAAAAAGGATAATCCTTTATAAAAAGGAAATCTATTCTTAATCTCTAAAATTTGTCCAACAAGACCCAAAGTTCAATGAAGACCAAAAGTAAACCAAACTAAGATTGAAACCCAAATATTTGAAGGATTTAATCATATAGTCTTCAAAGTTAAATTGTAACATTTATCTCCAAACAACATCAGTTTCTCTTAAAGTCTCGTATTAAAATGTAATTAACCTAATCATATATCCTCCATGATAGGTTAATAATTTTCATAGATAACCCACAATCAACTTACTCTTAATTCATAAAATCATCTAACTAAAAATAATTAGTCAAAATAACTAGGGACTTTACGTAGTGCAGTGGTAGGCGATAAATACCAATTGCACTTTGGTTGTGGGTTCGATTCCCACAGCTTTGTCCAACGTGACGGGTTGTCACATAGTCTTCATGTTGTCCTTTTTCCAAACTATATAATTATAAAATCATTCCCCAAAAAGAGATCAAATCATCAAAAATAACCATAACATAATTTAACCTCAATTTTATCTCATTCCTTTCTTTTTCCATCATAACATATAGTAACCCATAATTACCTCAAAAGTAAGGATCATATAAACCAAAATGGTTCTTTATAACTATGTCCACAAAAGAACCGATAACTATTTATTGAATAAAATTTTCATATATCAAACATCAGGGTTACACATACTATAAAATGTATTCTAATATAACCCCATCATCGAAAGAGACTTAATACTCTTAAGAATTTCACCATAACTCTTGAAGCCCTTATATGTTGACTTTTTACTCATTCAACATTTTTCATGATCCATTAACCATTCCTTTCCAACTTATTCTGAAATACTTCTTCCCTACAAACAAAATCATGAATCATATCCTAAGATTCCAAAATAGGAAAACAAAAGTTAAGAAATAATCCATAACTTTGATTGGACATTGTCAATTTCTTCATCCTCAATCGGAATGGAATTAGGTATTGGTAAACGAATATTTGTACGATCTTGGTGATACCATTCCCGAAACTTCTTCATAGGACATGTGTTTGCATAATGACCATGCACACCACATTTAAAACATTCAACTGATCCCTCATAAAGAACTTCTTTCCCATTCCTTGAGTCAACTGGATGCTTCCTTTTCCATGGTAGGTTCTTGCTTTATGACCTTCATTTCCACATCTATAGAATATTTCTGTCCCTTTGAAACATTTTCCTAGGTGTTTCTTTCCACATATTTGACACATAGGTCTTTGAACACACATTTTTTATTATTACCTATAGTTATGTAGAGATTTTTTTGTCGCAAATATGATGCCTTATAGAAATCACCAAGTTTTACGTGGTCAATAATGAATCCAGATAGTAGGTTGAGGATAAAAACAAGAGTTCTCATTGCATCTCCCATATCATTTAGTTGATCACTCAGAAAACTGTCACAGTTTACTTCACATTCACTATTACATTGGTGCCTGCTAGATCCATCCATTTACTAAAACCAAAAATGTCAGTGTGAGTATATCAACAAAACCATCATGTACTAATGAGGAAGATAAACACTAATATATACTTACTCATTCACTTTATCTAAAACTAGGACTCTTTATAAAATCCTAACCATTAAAGTAATGTCACTTATGATTAGAGAACACCATAACCTCTGAAGTTATCTAAACCGACCTCTGATACCAACTATAAGGCCCCGAACATAAATATTACTTAATAATGAATTAAATGAATAATTAACATAAAGGATCTTCTCAGATTTAGAGTCTTAGAGAATTAGGTCATAAGTATTACATATCAAAATATTACATAGTATACACTTCTACTAATTTTCTATAAAATAAAAAAATACTTAAAAAGAAACATGTCTAGATTCATGTTTTAGATAGAATTCCTTTCCTTGATCCCATCCTTGACCCTATTCATCTTTAAGTCCTGTGTAAAATATTTCAAAAATGTGGGAGGAGCATAAAAAGCCCAATAGAGGATACACAAAAAAATAAAACTGTTAGTTTTTCAAAACAACAAGTAAACCATGAGTACTTTACCGAAGTAATAATTTTCACCTTTATGAAGTAGTAAAAACTCTTCACTGAATAAAAGACCATTACATACCCTTTTGTAACCAAAGGATTACCATAAAACCCATATAAAGAACACATAACATATAAAGAGAACTTCGGACATAAACATACTTAAATGGAATAACCATTTGGTCGACTTCCATACATACTTAATGAAATAGCCATACGACCGACTTCCATACCCAATGCATTGGAGGTTATAACGTAACCACCCGTCCTGGTATTCACGACACCACTCGTCATATGGTTTATCACATAACCACCCGTAAAATGTCCATGTACCATCTTTACACATAAAATATTTAAAATATAAACATTTCAATAACAATATATCATTTGCAATCACAATAAGAAATTCCAAGATATTGAATTAATCAATCCATTTTCAAAAAAATCATTTAAAAGAGATTTTTGAATCAAAGTTTCCCATACCACATTGAATCTTTTAATGGAATTATAATTTTAAAACATTAATTTCCATATAAATAAATAATGAAAACCATTTTGAAAACATGGACATTATAGATAAAGATTTAGAATAATGAATCTTTAAAACATTTAAAACAATATTTTTGTTAAAGAGTTTTTAACAAAATGAGAGACTCTTGAATACAAATAATTGCGGAATGAAATTTAATCCGAACTTTATAATATCATGAGAATAAATGGATTCATGATATAATATGTCAAAGTAAAGTATACACACCATATAAGAGTGAATTGGTTCATAACAACAATGAAGTCTCAATGGAAATGTAAATTGAGATGAAATCCATTATAAAGATGGTATCCTTAAATAAAGGATAAATCTATCACATAATTATGTGTGAGAAATATAAATACACCCAATATAAGTGAATATTAAGGGCGAAACAATCAGAGTTCATTCACATATAATCTTAGAAAAACAAAACCAATGACATAGATATTTAACTCAATTAAATGAGATTGAGTTATGATTTCCCATACAAGTTCATAAGAATTTATCAATGAGATGATTATTTGTAGAAATAGTATATCCACACAATGTTTTGTGGAAATTACAAAATTGATATTCCACACATAATCTTTGAATAATAAAATAATTAAGTAGAGGTTTAACCCAACGAATTGAAAGTGGGTTAAGAAGTTCCCTTACAGAAATCCGACAGCCTAACGACTTCACTTTAAAATTTAGAAAATGAGTTGATGAGAGAGAAAATGGTATCTCATCACTTGGAAAAACAATTTACATAAATATGGATATATAAGAACATATCCCAACATAATAATATGTGAATTAAAAGACATATCAAAATATGTCTTTTAAAAAGAGGAGGGTGAACGGTCCCCTTACCAAGTTGGGTAACTTTCGAAACGTACACCCCATGGAAGAAGGGTCATACAATGAAGATGTAAATACCCATAAATGAAATTATACTACACAAAGTGTATAATAATGGTCAGTACATACACCAATAAATGGAAATAGTGGAAAACATATCATAAATGTCACGGGAATATAAGTGAGATGAAAAACCCCTTACGAAAACTCGGCAGCATAACGACACCACTTAAAACTTCCAAAAATAGATTTATGAGATCAAATAGGCTCTCTAATAATATTAACATAAAAAGTAAATTATTAGGAATATAAAATAACATACCCAAACATAATAAAGATGAGCTTAAAATAAATGACATAAAAGTGAGTACTTAAAAAGAAAGAGAGAGGTTGGATCCCTTACGAAAATTCAGCAGCCTAACAGCGCCACTCAAAACTTCTAAAATTGATTGATGATAGAAAATAGGGTATCTCATCATATGAACAAAAAACTTACATTAATAGTAATATAAAATAACAACCCAATCATAAGAAAGGTGAGATTGAAAGGAATGACATAAAAGAGTGTACTTAAAAAG
Source organism: Viscum album (assembly GCA_963277665.1). Taxonomy (NCBI): domain Eukaryota; kingdom Viridiplantae; phylum Streptophyta; class Magnoliopsida; order Santalales; family Viscaceae; genus Viscum; species Viscum album. The sequence continues at coordinate 80,562,863 of OY728157.1, forward strand.
AAAGAGAGGGGTAGCATCCCTTACCTCAAGTCTGACTTGTCTTGTTCATTTCATTATATTCCTGAATAATAATATTTGGTAAATTTATAATTATTAAGGAACTATTTTAATGATTATAATTCAGTTCATATCACATTTTATAATGTTATAATAATTGGTTAATAATGTGAGTTCATATTAGATGTTTTTGTCGATCTTTGGTACATGAGTCAAAAATGAACTTGTTTGAAAATGATTGTCCATGTAGTTATAAGTAAATCATATCCACAATAGTATTAATTATTTAAATATCATATATATCCAGTAAATATTCATTTTATACTACTCCACAACATTTGGAGATAAAAAGAAATGAAATGCACCGTTCATGGAGACGGTAGGCGGTACGTACGCATGAACGCTACTTTCATTTCTTTGTCATATTAATGGAATTAAAAATAATTGAGAGATATATATATTATAATTACAGTATAATATATATGTTATATAGGTCACATATGTTCATTAATTTCAGTCTTTATAAATTCCATGTATTGCATGAATGAGTCACATCACTTGGGGGGGCGGTAGTCCACACTTCCTCGTATGAAATTATCGCATTTGCACAACATGAAAAGCATATAGGAAAGCCTTAAATATACAATTAAGAAGCATATAGAAAACATAAATACCATATATATCATATATAAAATATAGTTACACCATAATGGCCACCATGAATGGTGTTAAAAGAATATTGAACAATCATCGCATCGTGAGGCAGAAATTCGCCATCCAGAGAAACAGTATGTTGTTTAACCATTAGACAAAGATGTGTGTAAGTGTATCTCGAATACTTCACATAAAAAATCCTAGTATATTTAATATACTGGTGTTTTTACAAAATAAAGGAATAAAAAGAGTTCAGAGGGTTGGAGAAGAAAAATAAAACAAAAGAACACAATTGAAGATATTACCTTTAAATCGGGTAACTCTTTTTGATTTGAGATCAAAGGCTTCCTTGGAAAAGATTATTCTCAAAGGTGAGGCTTCTATTATGAAGATAGGGATGTGGAGAGATAAAATGGGCAGGGTTTGGCCGAGCCAAAGGCTTGAGAGGTGTGGGTAAGGTGGTAGAGGTGGGGGTCTTTTATAAGAGGAGAGGAGGGGCACTCTTGGAATATAATAAAATATTACTTTATTATAATTTTTTTTTTGGATTTTAAAGGTCCCAAAAGGATATATTTCGAGGATAAGGTGATAAAGATTCGAAATACCCCCATAAAATAGGTTTGTTACAAGTGTAGGTCTTATATTTTACATTATCTTTTCATTTTATTTAAATCGTTAAATAATGAGGTAATCACTGCATCATCATGGTGTCATAAATAATTTAATTTATTTAGTGTCTAAAAATTATAAAAAAAATATCATGATGTAGGAAATATTTTTATATTTTTAATTAATATTTATAGTCAAACATATGACTTTTATAACCCCATGTAGGAATTGTTTTAGTAAAACAAAATATGTTTGTGACATTTTAATGTTAACTTTAAATAAAAAGGTATTAATGTCATTTTACTACCTAAGTCGCTCCATGGGGTCCCCAAGTTGACCCATGGGTTGTCTTGGTCGGCCATGACACATAAAATAAGGGTAGGACATGTGTAAAGGTCATTTAATATCATTAAGACATTATTTTTACCTTAAACTACACTAATTACCTCTAATCGCGGTTAAAAACATAAAAGTTACTATTCACCCAAAAATTATTTTAATCCCATTGAACCACATTTTACTTACTAATGACAACCATGTATGTCGGATCTTTGAAATTCAAAATACAGAGGTGGTGAAATTTCATTTAAACAAAAAATCAGTTTTTTAACTACAACTTAGTGGTTTCACTATTCATCAAAAATTGAAGTCTTTCAGAAAAATACCAAAAATTCACCATAAGCTATATTTGATATTCTGAATTAAAAAATGATGTCTATTTTAAAAAATTAAAAACTTATAAGTTGCATTAATTAATTTAATAATTAATTCCCGCTGTCAAAAGAAGTATCGTGTTTTTATGAAACAAAAAATATCAAAAGATTGGCACTAGTTTAAGTCCAATTTCAAAGTGAAATTAATTCCAATGACAACAATTGTATTAAATGTTACAAATATATTCTAATTTAACTTTAAAAGAAATTCAAAATATAATATAATCATATAAATACATTATATTAAAAAGTGTTTTTGAATTAAAATACAACATTTTCACTATTCATTAAAAATTGAACTTTATCGGAAAAATATCAAATATTTACACGAAGTAAATTTTGATGTCCCGATTCTAAAGAAGAGTTTTAATTGGTCCAATAAAATGTATAAGATTTACCAAAACTATATTTAAAGAGGGTTCTCCATCAAAAGGCGGGTAATCGACCATTTAAAAAATATTAGAAGATTTATGCTTAAAATTGGATTCATTTTCATTTTATGCCTCTAAAATTTATTGGATAAAAGTAAAAATATTTGACAAACATAAATAATCATTTTTTAGTTAGTTCTATTCTTTCTCGCCATTACAATGGCTAAGCATTAACTACCATTTAAAATAATATTATTTTATTATTAGAGTGCAACGTAAGATTTCAAAGGAACTCATTGTTGCATATTGGGTACGCAATTGAGCATAGTGTTCCCTTTAAAGTAATATTATTATTTTATTCACAAGTAGGGATTAATATAAAAATGTCATATTCTATATTTACTTGGGGTGTTACAGAATTATATCCCCCAAAAAAATTGAATAATTTTTTATATATAATGACATCAATGTGTAAACATATAGTTAACATAGACCAAGAGGATACATGTTTTTTTATCCCAAGACTAAAAGGGTACACAAGTGTTTATCCCCAACTGAATAAGGTACAAGAGTTGTTATCCCATGTCCTTAATGTGATTAATTAATTTATTATAAGTATAGAAATATATTTTATATTTTTTATGCCAATTTCTGATGATTACGTTATAATTTCTTATATAATGATTGTAGACCTTTGATATATATTCAATAATTCTTGAATTAGGATCCAAGTGTTATTATGTATGATTTTTTAAATTATGTCGATCAGGTTGATTATATATTCATACACACATTCTCATATTATAATCACTTATGATCTTAAATTGATATATCCTGTGATTTTCCAATACTCACCATTTTATGTCACATTTTCGTACACATCTGTTTATATAGATTTTAAGTATGGATATCAATTATGATAAGTCTAAAAAGGTATCCCATGTGAAGATTATATATTCTAAATTTTGACGATTTTTCAAATAATTTGGTTATGTTCCTAATCATAAAATACACTAATCCTTTAGGAAATATGGTGTGAATTATTAATAGATATTTTTAAGAACAATATAATAAAATGAACTATGAACATATGATATGATCATGCCAAACAAATGAGATAATCCATGTTTTCATTATTGTAATTGGCCCATATCATAATGGATTTTTAATATTTCACCTAAAATTTATTGGTTATACAGAGTTAGCTAATCATAATGGTGTATTATGAAAGGCCATTCCCAAAACCTAGACATGGTTAGTGAGTAATGAACGTGAAATCATTAATGTTCAATTATAGATCATTTTTTTATAATGTACCTTATATTATGATAGGATTTTATATGTCATATATGAATGAGATGATTTTTTTGCTAAAAAATATACACATATTTTAACCATTGGTAACTATTATGGTATATATTTTTATTTTTAACAATCCTAACAACAAAGAGCTTAATGTAAGAAATGAATCATGATGTGGGAATTTTACTACTTGAGGATATCCTAAAATGGAATAATCCCATAGGTGGAGTTCTTATGTGACACCAATGAAAGGATATAAGTCTTTATGTTATGATAATAATTCTACCCCATAAAAAAGCTTGTAAAATTAGAAAAACAATATAGTAATTCCATTTCGTCATGTGTTCTTATATTATCTCTGGTGGCCTTTCTGGTTGATCAAAAACATTTTCTATTTTAGAAACTTGAACATTCTCAGTAGTATAATTCATAACTTCACATGAATTATTAAGATAACCCAAATATACTAATGAGTTATCATTTTCATCTTCTATGTAATTTAATAAAACTATGGTAGTCATTTAAAAAGTTTTCGATGATGAATATTGTTTCACAAAACCTTGGGCATCATCAACTTTTCCACGTTAAATATCCCATAGTTGATCACCATGATTTCCCATATTTGGGAAGTAGAAAACTCTATTCACAAACAATACACATATAGGGTCATAAAACCATTAGTTGGTTTACCATTATGACATGGTTAATTACATTTTATCCTACATGGATGAGTTTTTAGTTCATACATTGATACGTCCAGAGAATAATAGGTCTCTAAAATGTTAAAACCACATCCCACCATAATAGAATTCAAAAAATATATGTTTTCCATAATTTAAAAGTATATGCGACATAGATAATAATCCAAACACACTTTTCCTCAATGTGTGTCCGAATGCTGGGGACCCCTACAAAGTAAGAGGTGTCCAAAGTGTATTTAATTGTTCAGAAATTATAGTGACCTAATTTTTTCTTGTTCAACAATTCCGAATTTGGGTCTGCTTCTTGGTAAGTGGATCTCAATAAAAAAATTACTCTAAAAATTCAACAATATATTATAAATAAATAGTTTTAGTTACCTCTCCATGTAAAAATAATAATATAATTATCACTAACCTAATTTTACTACATAATAGAGGCATTAAACACAATACATTGAGATTGAAATCCCATTTGACAAGATTTTAGGCATTTGGGTGTAAAATATATAAGATTAACTAACCCTATCCCTATTCAACATAGATTATCCACATGTATATTGAGGGTTTTATAATATGGAATATTTCTTGGTGGAATCTATGTTGTATGATTCTTCCCTCAATTGTTTAAAAAACAAAAAAAAACTTATAAAATGATATTTGAGTGAAAATATAGTCCACTATTCTATATACATTTAGTAGAAACCATAAAAACCCCATCAGAAAAATTCTCCCAGTGATACATAATCTCATTAATATCAATAAAAGAATGAGGCCATGCCCTTTATTGATAAAAATAACCAGTTCCATTCTTTCTAGAATGAGAAAAATCCTAGGTATTGATATATTTCATGGAGAAAAACATGTTCAAGATTCATGAAATGAAAAATTTAAAATATTACAAGATATAAAACAATCCCTACTATGTTCTCTACCATACATTCCTTAAACACTCCACCAATGATTGTGTTGTCTAGAGGTACTATATATTGGAAAAAATAGATCATGTCATATTGGAATTGAGTAACATTTATGAATATGTCACTTGTTGTCTATCCACCCCATATTATGAAGAAGATAATGTTGATTGAAAAAATACTTTGTTTGAAGATTCAAATAATTTTATTGATTGACTAAACCAAAATTTGACTGCTGAAATCTGTAGGATATTTCTTTCATGACTAAACTAATAATCACACTCCCCATCCAATTTATCCTTTTTAGTGATACCATTGGATTAATGGTATTATATAAATTAATAGAGCCATTATTAGCCCTATTTTTTCATTTTGAACCCCTTCTAGTTTAAACATAGTCTACACTGTCAAAAATATCTGGATCCATTCATTTGGAAAAAACCTTAGGTCTTGTAAAAAGTTAATAAAATTCTATTATTAGGAACAAAAAATTATCTCTTTCAACGATATGAAATTTATGGACCATTTTTTTTGCCCAAAGAGGATGTATCTATAATATAACGTCTAGAAATTTCTTATTGGAAATCTATATCCAGGGTAAGTTATTTATCATAAGCGTACGAGTTGCAACATTTTATCCATGAAATAGTATTCTAGGTTATAAATATGAGAAATAAAGAATTACTATGTTCTCACTAGGAACAATGAAGAACAATTAGGACAATTATTATATATTTCATTAAAATTTAAATTGCTGAAAAAATAGGATAAATAAAAATATACCCATATAAAGAGTCAGTGTATACTTATAATGTACCTCCACTATATTTAGCTAGTCACTATAAACATACAGTCAGGGTGATGCCTCTAGTAAACATAAATGTTTCATTGAAACAAAATTTTATCATAATCAAGAACATTTAAAATATCCTATGTTGAATATAAATATTTAATTATCTCGTATAATCAATGGAACATCACGATCCCCTCTTTAAATCCTTTATAATCAATTTACAGTTTTGAGATAGAATTAGTAGTCATTGAAGAATAATATGTAGATGAAGGAAGTCATGATGAATTTCTGGCCATCATACCATTTTCACGGGAGGATATGGGCATGGTCTTGTTGGCCCATATATAATCCATTTTGGTTTTAGATAATCTTAATAGAATTTACAAATACATATTCTTAGAAGATAATTATTCAATGATCTATCTATTCCCAAACATGATACTCCACTAGAAGAGATATATATAATATGATTTAGGCCCATCCAACCTTAATATACCATGATATTGTGCGAGTTAGAAAAAATAACTTCAGAAGTTCTAGTTTACGACCTATTTTTATGATTTGGTATCTAATAATATGTTTATGGTTATATCATATGAAAACACTTTCAACACCATACTCAAGAAGAACTGGTTACAGTCACAATCCAATATCACTTCTACTTATCAGTAGTACCTAAAATAAATTTTTGATTAAGGGTACTACAATATTATGATTCCTCATTTGATTAATGTGATATCCATTAAATTTATGTATAGTATTATAAAATGATTTAAAACCAGACCCATGTCAAAGGATCCAAACACATAAATGAGTATAATAAACATAAACTCACCTTAATAAATCCTTTGGAATACATAAATGAAATTTTTATACAACAAATAAATAATATACAATCCATGCATTTAGTTACTAGATGAAAAATATTTTTTATTGAGAGAAATATGTTCTCTAAGATATTACACTTCTCTTATATAGGGTTAAAAAATCTAAAATTCATAGATTACTTTCCACAAATGTGAAAAATATGTTTTTCTTATGGCTCTCACTCACAGTCTCATGCATGTATATTAGAGTGTATGATTGACTAATTAGAAATCATATGATAAATAACAATTTGATGTATTGTGAGGATCTTATAGTTTATGATCACAATAGATTGGGATATCAGCATTCAACGAGATGGTTTAGCTGGAACCACATGGTTATATATACATATCTAGGTTTTTCCCTAACGCATTGGGGTGATGTAACCCTACATTTTAATATACCCTAGGAGTTGAATTCACCCTCAAATATCCATGATTCTGATGAGGATGATATGAAAAAGCCCATCCTACCTTTGAAGTGGGATTTTCTGCCACCATTAATGAGTTGATTCTGGTGAGCCTTGACACCATAGAAGATTTCAGGGAGATGTTGTTTCATGTAAACACATCTCTTGCTAAAAAATAATGGAATATTTAATTCTTTGAAAAATATTAGAAAATGTTTATATAGTCTTACAAGAAGATATTAGAGAATTATTCTAATGTTTGAAATTTAAATTTATGTATTCCTAATGACAATTATATTTATTAGAATACACATTGAAGGATTAACCACACACACAGTGCCATAGATAATTATATGGTTGAAAAGTTGATCAATGTGGGCCTTGTCTGGGAGGTCTAATACCCCAATTGACATTCCATAATTATTCATTGTTAGTATGATGATTTGAAAAATTAGTTTTTTCATTGAATTATAGGATCAATATTTCTACAATTAGAAGGATGAAATCCCTATTATAGACTCAAAGCTATTGATCAACGTAGTTACCTTTTTCCAAGTGCATTCTTTCATGGATAGTTAATATGAATACAATACAATCATAATGGCCATAAATGATGGATATATCAGAACATTTAACAAACCCTATGGAAAATATTATAATCAAGGGATTCAGTTTATGTTGAAGAAATTTTGAGATACCTATCAACAACCATAATATTACACATTTTATCCTCATAAGGATAGTGGGGGAGTGATATGTAGGTGATTTGGTGTTAAAATCCTACTAATTCTATGATCATATTGGTGAATCAAAAAATTATTTTCTATAGTATGTTACCACAACATAATGTCAATACCCTTAAAGTGAGAACACAATGTCTTTTATTGAGGTATTCTCATGTTTTTTTATTATAGACACATCTTGGATAACCCTAAAAATATCAAGCTTTAATTGGAATCCCCCAATGAACAATTGTTTAGATATGAGATGTTCCCAAATGTTTTTATCTTATTTATGGGTTTTCACCCCCAATCCACCTAGAAAATATAATTTTATAAAAAACATGATGATTAAATTCTCTAACTAATCATTGAATAAATAATTCTAGTAAACCATTTTTGACATTACGTATTACATACTATATAATCTATTTTTAATGAAATCTTTCAAGGGAAACCCCTTGATTTTATTTTTTCTTCCCCTAATGTTTTCCTCTAGTGACATCATGACTCAAAGGAAATAATTTCTTTCTGATAATGTTCTATATTATGGTTATATATTCGCAAATGGATAATAATTTCCTAGTATTTTTTTAATGTCCAAGAAGTTAGGTCATCATCTGTAGCATCATGATGTATATTTGATCTCTTATATAAACCAGTTCATGTACATCATTAATCATTTAATTATGAAATTATAATTAGTATAATTGGTAGTTATTCTCTAATATGAATACATTAGATTCATCCATCAATTGAAATAAAGGGTAAGGGATCAGAAAATTTATTATTCATATACCCAATGCTAATAGAACATCCTATCGATGATGAATTCATAGTTATGGTTATTATATCTTTTGATAAAGATTTACTTTGTTAGGAAAAACAATTTTATGGTTCCTCTTGTAGACCAAATAGAAATGGGATGGGCCACCCAAATCTCTATAGGTATAATGTTGGAGTTATCATAATACCTCCCTTAAAGGCCCTCAAAACATATTTATTCTTCCTCTTAGAAGAATTAAACCACAATGAATTATAATATCATTCCCTCATTACCATCCATGAGTTTTATCTCAAGATTCATGTTCACATATTTAGGTACACGAATCGAATGTAGAAATATGTAGTGAATTAATCATGTATCATGTTCTATGATCTCAAAATTATCAAGGTAAAATTTTTAAAAATATATACTAGACCCTTATTGAAGAACACTACTGTGACATGGTAATATATGTGGTAAATCAAATGGGTATATCCTTGATCATTATTGATAAATAATATCAAGAGTTGAATCAACATTACATTTACCCTTTCTATGTGTTTCCTACAAAATAACATTACTAAAATAGAAATCCCTCTATGAATAATTACGTAATATATGTTTCTATAATATTGAAAATTTCTATGAAGATATATTTATGTAAAAATATATGTGTGGGTAGTGAATTTGAAATTATTTGATCTCACCAACTAATATAATGTCTTTTAAAAACAATATTTCATGTAATTATTCTCTATTTCATCAATGAAATAGAAATTATCCAGATTTTATATGTGGTTCATTCTTTTGAATATGGGGCTCATTAAATAGGTATAATGATCTATGATCATATGATAAGGATAAGATACATTAAGATCACAATAAATTATGGTTTCATGGAGTTTTAATGGATATTTCATTCATTACATGTTTTTGAAAACATCATACATTATACTCATGAATTTTACTACATTAGAAATCACCAAGGGAATGTAACCCATGTGGTAATCGATGTTATAAGACCGAACCATATATTGACAAATCAATAGTTCATGTTCATTCTTATTAACACCAATTTTTTTTTGAAATTTTATGATGATTTTTTTTGAAGGGGGTGAAGGCCATGTCCATGAATATGTTAGGGATATTTATTTTTATAAACAATCATTGTTTCGCTCACACTATTAATATTGAAAATAATTTTTTTAATCCCCTATATTGAATAAGGTTTATTAATAGTATTATATCTTGTAAACAATACTTATATCTATTATTATTCATTTAATTAACAAATTGTGTTTCCAATATTGTCGTATCTAACATTATGAATATTATGTTGAATAAGAATACAAGGACTTGGCCCAAACATATCTGTAACATATTATGGGAATATAAAACCATTATCTAAACATTTAACCCGATGACTCATTACACCATGGAGTTTTGAAGAACGGTGGTGTTACTTATTAGGTATATCTAGCAATGCACTAAACGATAATTGATGACTGAATAATACAAGATGCGTGGTCATTTTTCCAACTGAAAGTGTAGTAATCCATCAAAGAAAGTAGATTATTTTTATTTCCAAACCTACAAGTTCCTCACTAAAATGTGTCTTTTTTATTTATTCTAAAGGTCTACATATTCTCATTTCATTAATGTGATTTTTTAATTTAACAGAGATCTCAAATTGTTCCATGTTGAAATTCATCAAACATAGTTCCCAAATAGGAGGATCCATTTATCATTCATAATATTCACAAAAAATTTTAAATTCTATAATAACCATTAATTGGAAGTGGTACATGCATCCTAAAAATATAGGGATTCAAAATAAAGAACCCTATATAGCCCCCACCATCATGTAGTCCATGTAGTGCTATGTTAAAATACATTGGTATTTCCCAATTTCCTGAATTTAAACTATGTGATACTTTTCTGTTTCCTATAAAACATTAAAATATATATCTAATGATTTTATACATGATAAAAAACTAAATATATTGTTTGAGTTCTTATATGAGAGGATACCATATTACATTGTCATTTTTATCCTACTATACATTTATATTATTAATTTTTTGGTATCCAACCTCACCATTTATATTAAAATGTGTAAATTAATTTATATTATTTAGGATATATTGGTATGTACAGATTCATTATCTGAGGCCTAGTTGTATTTTCCAACACCATTCTATCCTTATGTAAATGGCACTTTGAAAAATCATGATAATCACCCATTAGTGTTCCCACACACAGATGATTCTTTCACAAATCATTCTCATTATTGTGATCTCTATTTATTAAAAGGATTCATATTCCAACGAACATCGTCTATCTGGACTTATATTTCAATTGAAACATAGTGACACTTGAATGCCTTACACTGGACCCAGCCATATATTTTCAATATTTAAAACCCCTATCACATTATATATATTTACGAATTCATGTTGGTTTGTTAAATGTTCGACCCTATTATTAGAATAAATTTACATTCCATGAGTTATATATGAAAATATTTCTTTCTTGTTGGAATGGAAGTGACATAGTGATCTATTATCTTAGACCTTTAAATAAATCTCTAATTTACCTCTCATGAAATGAATGTTTGGTGCCTCTCCATTAAGTTTCTTCTACCCACCTGATACTATAAATTTATTATTCAATATATAATATTGTATTATATGTATGACCTCAAACTATTCCCCACTCATTTTGTAATTTATATAAATATTAACCTTTAGTAAATTCACCCATCATTTCTAAGATATGTAAAGAAAATGTTTAATACACATGGTGTCATATTGACCCCCACTTTAAGGAATTATTGATCTTCCAATTTCATGCTTCCTATGGTGAGGGAATTATAATCAATTTAGAAATCACATTTCCCCAAATTCCATCCACATGCACTCGCTCACCTATTCAGTATGGATAGTGCAACAATGATGTATAACTACAATAATTGAACTCCACTTCAAAATGTTTCATCTTTATTTTAATTATAACTTCAATAAATCATTTTTTATTCTATGCACTCTGTAAATCACTTTTTAGAGGTGATGTGGATGAAATTTCAGAGGTAATAACCCCCTAGACCATTTGTATTTACCTAGAACCTAGAGAGTAATCTTCTAGCTATCATCCACTCTAGAAATGTGTAACCTCATTCCCTTAAAGAATAGGACAAGACTGGACTAGATTACATCCTTATTATATATCATACATGGGTGATGAAATGAATATTTAGTGAAATTTCATATCCAACCTTCACATAAATAGGAATTTAGTGTAACCCATAAGGATGTGACATCCCCTTACACATTGGTAGACTCATTAGCCACATCAATTTGTAAATCCAAAACATCACCCACTGACTATGAATTTCATATAACAATGGTATGTATGGGTCCTTCCACCGATAGTCTACATAGTATCACCAAATTTATATAGTGAATGAACTCCCCCAACTGTAGGAGTAAATTAATACCTCTAATGTAGTAAGGTAGGCCTTAGTTTCCTCATGATGTTTACTATAGGCCACCTAAAATTCAATACAAATGAAATATGATTTATGGGAGGTATATTCAAACACCCTAGATATTAAAATATCGTTCCCTTTATATCTGGAATCCCAAAACATCTTCCCTTTCTTCAAAATCTTGAGGTAATTCGATACTATCTTGTACTTCTCTGTTCCCCATCATGCAGATTCTCAAGGTGAATTATTGGTTGGATACAGATGAACATGGATCATTTTCCAAGAGTTGAACTCACTATAATGAGTGTATAAAAATTTAATGAGACTATCCCCTAGTCTACACAATTATTATGGGTGAAGGCCCTTGGATATCCTTAATAGTCACCTCTTTAGTTGATTCCCACCATTGGGAACACTGGGTTCCCATGATAGCTAATTTTCTATAACCCTAATTTTTTCTCTTAAGACCAAATTATTCAGTATCATTTATTATTTTAGTTATACATAGGGTTACATTATTTTTTGTCTCTGAATTTACTAATCGATTAGTTATTTTGTGGTGCAAATCACCTTAGTGTGATTTAAGCCCCACCGTTTTCATGAAATTTTATTAAAAAGAGCTATATAATTTTTAGAATATATCATTCATGTTTAAATCATGTATACACATCTGCAGTAATATATATGAGGTATTAGATTTATTATGAAAAGTAGAATAGGTCGTATGTATCAGATAAAACATCAACATTAATGTGTGTGGCAAATTATACACCCTTGGATTACACTATGTAGGACATCTCATCAATAAATCAATTATCATTATCCTTAATGGACCTAATTTTAGCATACTATAATGTGAAGCAATTAATTGTATGGGATTCAATAATATTGGTATATATAATGATATTTATTGTAATATGTCATATATTGTAGATTCGTAATAGGGTTAGTAAAAAAAAATGAATTTAGAATGGAAATGAATTATTGATAGTCCTATACCACAAAATGCACGATTGATGAAAATAATAATAATAGGAAGGTCCCAAAAGATCATATGAGAATTTTCTTCAGGCTAAATTGAAAATATAATTTGTAAAGATTCAATAATATAGGTAAAATGAGATTTATCCCCACTCACATGATAGTTACGCTGCAATGACAAAGGTGTTATGTATGACCCACCAAATCAAAAAATTTAACTAGTCACAACCATCCACTAAAAAATGTTTTATGGATACCCATTGGCCTTCGGTAAGGAGTTATCCCTGATATGTGGAAGCTAAAAAATGTGTAATATAACTCCTCATTGATGACCTAGTATGGTTTTGGATACCCTCATGAATATCCTAAATGAAAATTAATAATTTTCATCACATAAAATCATATATAATATCAATAATAATTTGAAACCATGCCTTTACATGTAATTTTTTTACACTGTGTATTCTTTTTCTGTTTTTTACATAGCCCATGCTACATCACATTAACCAACATGGTTATTTTATACACTTTCACAAATTATAACTACTATAATGTCTTCAGCTAACATTTCACCTAATATATATTCACATTTAATATTAAAAAGGTACCATGGGATAATTTTGACCTCATAGTGATTCAACTGGAAGGTGTTGGTATTAGGAGACCACCTACTGAGAACATATGGGAAGTGATTTAAATGTGTGTGGGAATGAATTTATGATATTCAAATTTACATTCATTTAGCATCCATTTAGAGGACATCAATAAATTTTTTATTCTCCAACAAGAACTTGAAGGCCCATGCCCATTCATCTGTTATGTATCCTCTAAGAACATATATGATATACTACTTTATATTGAATATTTTTTAGAAATTTATGGGTTTTAAGTCATTTATTTGTACAAAGGTGATTGATAAATTGTTGTCTTATTATTATTCCATTTCCGAGTGATCTTCTATAATTTATTATATAGAGTTATATCGTGTTTCCTCTCACTATGGCCACCAACTGTGATGTTTATCTATATCTACATAAGGGTACTCAGAACCATTATGTGAGGAGATCAAAGATATATTCTATTACTTTTACATCATCCAATAGAACAATGTTGTATTGGGGTAGACACAATAATTGAGGATATACCTACACTTCATTCCCAAGAAGTTATTCCAGCAATTGATCTTTCACTGTGATATGGTAACAGAATCCTACTTTGATGTGGTCTTCAATGAACTTCCTTCATATAGTTGGACTAGTATAAACCATGATTTTATTTTCCAAATAAATTTATCAATAAATTATTTGAGGTATATAGTTCCATTCAAATCATATACTTTTAAAAGACCTATAGGAAGCAATGTTTTTTTTAAAATAATTAATATCTTGAAAGTGTGCATGTAAATGAATTAATTCAGAAGAATAAAGGTTCTTTAGCTCTAATTTCATTCACACCAAAACTATAGTTATGTTAAAAGTGAATATCAACTCTAGTTCCATGAAAATATATAATCCAATTTGACTTCCCCACCACCATTTGTAGTGGGTAGGGGTTATATTAACCACCATAGGATTCACGAACATGAAGGAGGAGAGTACTATGGACACTTGTTTTTCATTAAATTTGATCATTCTAACCATACATAGATTATATAGAAGCCCTCCCTTTACAATAATTGACATTACATAACTTTTGAGAAATACATAATCACTATATAGACAAACCCCCAAAGATTGTTGTTGGTATAGTGCCATTGGAAACATAGAAACAAAAACCTTGGTATATATGTGAGATACTTCATCTCCAACTAGGATATTTCAGAAAATAAACCCTCATAATAATATCAAACATAGTACATATAATCATAACTTGGGGGAAAGGAAACATAAAAGGGGTGAGCTCAAATGCCTAGTAAGGGTAAAGAATGGAGACATGTAAGCATACACATGATCATAAGGGTTTGATAACATGATCATAAAAATAAAATATCATACACCGCATATCAAAAATCATAATAGAGATCATTGAATACGGATTGGTAGTTCATAAGACATGAATAATGATTAAATATAGAGAATAAGCCAAGAAAGCATTACATAGGATGAAAGCATGGAATTTTGGAAACACATAAGTATATAATTATTTCCGTAGCATCCAAGGCATCATTTCCATGACCATTTTATTAGTATGGGTTCACTCCCCATACAATAATAATAGTCATGGTTTATTTCCATAGCCATCATAGTAGCATGAGTTCGCCCCTCATACCATATTAGTAGTCATGGATCACTCCCACAGACATCATTGTAGTAAAGGTTCACTCCCAATACCATCTTAGTTTATCTCATGAGATATAAAACATTAACTAATGGACTGAAGAAAGATATAGGTCCCACCAATCACATAATGAAATCATACATACATGTGCCATAAGATCATAAATTAATATATCATAACCCATGAAATTAAATGGGTATCATAAACCTCTAATCCTATCATAACCTTTGGAAGTAGATAGGTTATAGAATCAATTAGTCAGAAACATTACATGTGAAAGAAGCATATTTCAAAATCATATAACAGGTCAATGAGGACCGAGTTTCATAAAAATATTACCCATGAAAGGGAAATAGGTTTCATAAAGACCATGGAATTAATAATAACTCATTCATAAAAGGATATGAATGGAACCATTAGATAATTTCATAGAAATGCATGTCTAAAATAAATAGAAGTCATATTTTATTAAAAATAAATTTGAAATATTCTCTAAAAAAATTTCTTGAGGAAAATATCATTTATTGTTTTAAAAAGTATTTTTAATACATAAAACGTTTTTAAAATAATTTTCCTAAAGAATACCTTGGAAACTTATAATCAAGAATAGATATAATTTTGGATACCTATTTCCTTGAAATCATTGAAGATAATATTCAAAATAATTTAAAAAAACTTTTTTGTTGAAAATCCTTGAAAACATTAAAAGAAAACCTGAAAATATTTAGGAAACCATTTATTTGAAAATACATTTAAAAATTATTATGAAATCTTGAAAAAAATTTTAAAATCAATTTTATTTTACGCTTATAAAAGAATCATGGAAAAGTTATGCATACTATTTCTTTGAAAGATCCTGGAAATATTTTAAATAAAACATGAAAACATTTTTAAATTATTTTTCCATGAAAACATATAAAATAACTTTGAAACCATTGTGAAAAAACTATTCAATAAAAATAACATTAAAAAAATTCTTAAATATTATCATTTTTAATAATACAAATAGAGAAATGAATAAATTACAACGGGTAAATCTGAACATGTTTTACTTGATCAATAGAACATTCCTTTTTTGATGGTAAATAGTTTTAAAAAGTGCCATATTCGAAAAGTTAAAAAAATACACCCTTGAAGAGACTAGAAAAATAATAAAGGGTAAAAATATCTTCTATATATTATAGGTTAATGGTATTATATTTTTCGAATCCCTTTATAGAAAGTAAATTATTCATACTGAAGAGCTAGTAAAGTCTGGTTTTCATAATAATTTTTTTTTAAATATCTTATGTACCATAGGGTAGATAATGGTGCCAATACATACATATATCATGAAATAATAGATGATGAAGAAACATATGAATATTCTTGAGATATGGGTTATAAGATCTCATCAATGTAAGCATAAACATTGTCAATCTTGAAAATCTATGAGATTGTCCTAATAAACTGTTGTAAGACAGTATCTTCTGATCATTATCTTTATGTAAATAAATGAAAATAAATGAATAATATAATATAACTGATATATTGATATTAATGATAATACATGTAAAATGGATGTATATTCACCTCGAAAAATAGTTTATATGCATAACAAAACAAGAGTATTAATGAATAAAAATGAGACAAAGCAATTTTACCGATTTGGTATCTTTTGAAAGTTTAACCCCATGAAAAAATGATAATTAAATGTCCATGTGAATACCTATAAAATTATGTAAAATTTTATAGTTAAACAATAATGGTATATACCTTCCTAAAACAAAAGGAATGAGTGGAAAAAAAGTGTGTATCTTACATAAATTAAAAATGAGATGAAATCCCCTTACCTTGGGTCATGAATCTCTCTATACTCGTAAAAGAATGATACATAATATAAATAATTTTATTATAAATATTATAAAGAGGGATATTATTATATCTATTAAAATACATGGTTTAATTATTAACTTATATTACCCTCTTGTTAATGAAATTATGTTAAGGTTTCACTTCGGGTAATATTCACTTTGTTCTTCGCATGTGTCTTAATTTGTTACATCTATGGTCCTTAAACATATATCATGATTAAAGAATGTAAAAAAGGATATAATTATCATAAATATAAATTATATTTGTATTATAATAATCCATATAATATAGGAGTATGAAATGGAATACACCATTCATGGAGACGGTAAGCCGTACAAACGCATGAATGTTCTTTACATTTTTATTATCACATTAAAAGAAATTATGTAAATGAAATATGTATATATATGAATATATATATATACAGTTATTAAATTATAATTTATATATCATATATATCATATATTCTCATTAAAACCATCCTCAATACATTCTATTTGGTGTGTGAACGAATCACATGGCTTTGAGGGTGTAGTAGTCCACATTTCCTCAAAAAAGATTATCATCTTAAAACTAAATGAATAGTAAATATATGATTGTTGTAAAATGATTAAATAAGTTGAAATAAATAATAATTATAATATATGAAATATATAAATACATTTCCCATTATAATTTCCACCATGATAGGTGGTCAATGAGAAATGAATAGTCATTGTTTCGTGAGTCAGTAGTTCATCGTATACAAAAACAGTATATTCAATATCCATTAAAAGGAAGAGTTTGTAAGTGTAGGTCAGAAACATTTAATAAAAAAATACTAGTATATGTAGTATTATTTTTACATAATGTAATTTAATGAAGAGAGTGGAGGGGTGAAGAAGGGAAATAATGTAAAGGATCTTGAGATAAGATGTTACCTCTTAATCCTGTAACTCCTTTTGGATTATGCCAAAAGGCTTCCTTGATAAGATTTTTTTGAAAAGGGAGGCATCAAGGTAGAAGGGAGTATTTTTGGTTGGATTATTGGTCAAATATTGGATAATCTTATAATTTTTTAGATGTGATATGAATGGGTAGATGTGGTGGCCTTTTATAGGAAAGGAAAAGGGATCACATGGAATTTTTTGAAACAAATTAGGTATGCAGATGTTCTCTACAATAAAAAGTCATAAAAAACCCATGTAGATAATGGATGGTTTATGGCAGTAATTTTGACAACAAATTCATGTAGGGAACATGTAATTTTATTTTTGACTCTTAATTTTGAGGTTTAGTCACTAATTATGCTTAATTTGTCCTTAATTGTTGTGATTAATTTTAATCCATTTTACTAATCATTTTGGTCAAAAAATAACATGGTATTATTTGAATATATATATATTGGTATGAATACATGGGATTATGTCTTATTTTTGAAATTTAATTCATTGATGTTTCAATATTATGATTAGTCCTAATCCCACAGATGGGACGAAATAACAATGTTTTATAATGTAGGAAAAAGTTCAAATGTTTATTAAGATTTTATGTTTAGTCATAAAGTGAAATTTATTCTAATGAATAAAATTATATTAATATATTTAATAATTATCTAATATGACATTAAAAATTATTTATAATACCATTTATCATTAATAATTAATTAAACAAAAGGTTGTTTTTGACAAAAAAAATTATATTTTTCACTATTGACCAATAAATGAAGGTTCTTAGAAAAATCCCCAAAATTTATAATAGTATAGTTTCAATGTTATGAATTAAAAAAAGAACATTATTTTATTAAATTTTATTTATAAATTTTTCTGAAATTATATTCATTATTTTATGCAGTTCATTCGAGAGAACGATATTTTTAACATTAAATCACTTTACCAAAAACCATTTCATCTGTTGTCAATATTTTTATTTATATACAATAATTTTAACAGATATATGGATATTTTTTATTATTATTAATATAAATATGTTTAATGGTTAGGTTATAATTATCTCATTTAATTATATATATATAAAGAGGTTTTATAAAAACACAGTGTTCCATGCATTGTACACGAAGTCTGTGTTACTTGTAGTGAAAGACAAGTTGGTATTGCATGTAGTGCAAGCCAAGTTGGTATTAAATATGAATGGAATGTTTCAATTAGTGTTTTAATATATATATATATATATATATATCAATAACTATTTCCAATGAAATGTCAAAATAATAATATTTAAAAGATAAATTAATACAAAAAAAAATATTTTCCTATACCCAATGGGTGTTACATTCTACCACCTTAAAGAGATTTTCACACTTGAAATTCATTTAGTTTATTAATGGTTTAATACCTTAATTCTTCATTCATATAACCACACATTGTAAAAATGGATAAAAAATCCATTAAAAAGGGATATTTTGAACCATACCATTTACCCAATATAACATATAACTAAGATTCCATATAGGAGAACATAAGTTGGGAGTTAATATTGGACCAAGAGGAAATGAATTATTATTTATAATGAGTTATTGATACCATTAACCAGTAAAAATTGAATGATCAATGGGAATTTGGGGGCCTTAATGTCATAAATCTGTGATGATTTAAAAGGCCTTAAGCTCAATGAAATTGAATGTATTAGGATAATAAATTTTTCATCACTTTTAGAATGATGAATATTTAGGGATGAATTTATATAAAAATAATTTCATTATTGGGTTTTTCTTGGAAAATTTTATAATACATCTATTACCTTATGGAATGAATGTCTATAAATTAAATTTGATAACTAAATAAATAAAATTCTCTTTTAACAGATCTTAAAGCTCATAATGAATAAAAATTCTAACTATTTGTCTCTTGAAAAAAATTTATTAATCATTAAAAATAATATGTGAAACTAATAGATCATCATAAATATTTATTCATTAATAAATACACATTAACGAGGACATCATGTATGACAATAGTAGGCATTAAACTCCTATCGTCCTTCGGTCATGGGCTCAAGACCCGCAACCTTGCCGAACAATATTGGTTATCACCAGACATACATGATTTTCTTTTTAAAAAAAAATACAAATATAATATATAAGATTTAAATCCTTTAAATAACTTTAATCACTAATTATCCTTTTAACTAAGGGTTTCAAGACAAACATAGTAAAAAATAATTCCTCTAAATCTTAACGTAAACTTTTCAAGAACGTGTATCCTTATAACCCATCTCAAAGGTGACAAATCAAAAACATTAGAGAGAGAGAGAGTAATGAAATTATATTAACATAAATTCCCCTATACTTCACACATTATCTCTTGGTTTTCACATTCCAAACATTAAAATACCATCATCATATATTCTCAAGAAAATGGTAAAGACATAAATTACCATAAATCCATTTGAAAAACTCTCATGATTCATTATTCCAATGTATATTGGATTAACTTCTTTAGTAAAAATTAATATTTAGAATTAAACACCATAAATAAGTCCTTACATAGTTACAAGGTAAATAATAATTTCCAATTTACATATTCAAATAAAAAAATAATTATCTTTACAACATTATCTTAGCAAAAAAGAACATATTAAGGGTTACCTTCCCTTAGTCAAAATGTAACCTAGTCATTAAATCAATTCACCAATCCAGAGAGAACTATCAACATAAAATTATATATAATGAGTGAAAACATATGTTTAAAAATTATTTTATATTTCAAAATTCATAAAATTCAAATCCAAAAACATAAATACCTTGAACACTTCATCATTAATTCATTAATAACTCTACCTCTTTACTTTCATATTTCATCTGTAGTATCTTCATCATATACAATATAACCATTACTCACACCACCTTCCTGATTCTCTCTAGGAAAATTTTTCTTCGGACATTGGGTTGCATAATAACCATTTTATACACACTTTAAACAATTAACCTTTAATGATCAATAAGAGAGTCCAAAATTCCAAACCATTCTGTTAACCAAACTCTTCATTTTTAGCTTGATGTCACTTGATCGGTGTCCTTATTTTCCAAAGACCAAACACCTTATTGTTTCTCTAAGTAATTTACTTAGGTGATTCATTCCACATTTTTAAAACAAAGGAAACCGGATTTTCTTTCATCCATGGTGTCCAGTACTAGATATCTCAGAAAACTCTTTCTTTATCCTCCTTGGTGAGTCCGAGAGCTAGTTATGGTAACATTGTAGAAAATGTAGCTTGAAAACTGATTAGGAATGATCATGACATCTTTTATTACAATGATAAACCCACTTGAAGGATCATTAGAAAATATTCCATCACATTTAACAATATTCCAGTTTCTTCTGGTTCCCACCATGGACTAAGACCATTATCATATTTTGAGCATTACTTATCATAGTAGAAAACCAAATAGTCATGAAAATAATTACTGATAATATAAATTATTCATCAAACCATCATTAATCTATGTCACACAAGGTTCATCATAGGTCATTCATAGCTAGCTTATATCTAAATCCTTCATGATGGTTTGTTTTCCTTAAATAGTTAGTACCTTAGAAAAAATCTGAGGCACAATTTATGTAAAACAAATGGAACAAGTAAACTACATGAGTCTGAAGTGAGGAATATTATTAAAATATTTATCATAAAAAGAGAGAAGGTCAGTCGGCAGGTTATCCATCCAAGTTAAGGCCCGGTTGATTCCCTTGTTAGCAAGACCGTCCACAACCTTGTTCGCTTCACAAAAAGCATGAGTGACAATGTGGTTGGTCTCTTGAAGCAAAGCAATGAATCTCATCCAATGGGTAGTCAAAGGCCGTACGATATGAACCACCCCTCCCAAATAGCATGGACGAAATTGGTGGAATCACTTTCAATACAAACATTGACCAGCCCTTTTTCTTGGAAAAATTAATGGAGTGAATCAAACCTATCATTCCAGCCTCCAAAGACAAGGCAATGCCATAACTGCCAAAGAAGCATCCATGAAACAGTCCAAGATGGTCTCCAAAAATAGCTCTGCAACCTGTGTGACCTAGATTTCCCTTGGAGGCACCGTCAATATTTACTTTTATCTATACTGGAAGTGGAGCTTGCCAGAAGACATCAAAATTATGTCGCAGTTGTTTGTAAATCCCATCAATCCGAAGTCGATGAAGAATCTTGAAGTCTTGAACGGAGTTTTCATAGTGTGATTTTTGAGTCATTGTAGCATCCTTAATAGTAATGAGGATATGCGTTCAACCTGAATTAAGATTAAATGAGCAATTTTTGTGGATAAAAGCATTTCTATCATACCAGATCACATGGATGATCTCAACAACAACACGTAGGAAAAGGTTTTTGATCTGTTGAGAGGTATCAAGATCCACACAAGGGTTACTTTAAATGCACTAACAAGGTCAGAGAGGGTGACCCTTTATCTGTAATTCTCTTTACTATTGAGGAGGATTAACTAAGCAGATTACTCACTCATCTCATGGATCAAAATAAGATTAAACCAATTTAGGCTGCCATGAACTTAAATATTCCTACACACCTTCTTTATGACAATGACAATAACTTATTCTTACAAGGGGATAGAAAAAATTTTCAAAATTTAAAAAATGGTTTTTCTCAATATGAAGAAGTCTCTGGAAAATATATAAGTTGGAACAAATCTTATGACTTCTTTGGAAAAAAATTATCTTCTCTTAGAAAGATTAGTATTATAAATAATATAGGCATAAAAGGAGGAACTTTCCCCTTCACCTATCTTGGCGTGCCTATCTTTTGGGAAAGACCTAAATCTATGCATTATTCCAACATTGTTGATCATGTCATTCATCAACTGTCCTCCTGGAAAGGAAAATCCTTGTCCATGGATGGATGAATTTGTCGGTTGAAATCTACCATTGTCTCCAAAATGGTCTACTCAATGATGGTCTATAAATGGACCACTGGTCTTCTAAATAAAATTAATGTTTTCATAATGAATTTTCTTTGGACTGGTAGTACTCTTGAAAGGAGTCTTGTGAAAATACCCTGGGCCACTTGTTGCAATCATTTAGACAAAGGTAGTACTGGCATAAAAAATCCTTAAATTTCTAATGATGCCCTTCAAACCAGACTCACCTAGAGTTTGATTCATAGAAACTCTTACTCCATTGATTTTCTTAAAAAAAGATTCCTTATGAAGATAAATAAAAGCTATTGGAATTACATTAATTATTTGATCTGGCCTTCCATCAGGCAATCCTTTACCAATATTATGGACAATTCTAGATGGATGGTTAGAATGAATTCTTAGAATTTATGGCTTGATTATTGGACCGATTCCCCCATTATCTCTGTGATGTCTTCTAATTCTCTTCCAAACAATACCAACTTCTCTATAAATGAGGTTAAGTTTATTCAATCTCAAACTTATAATATCCCTGATTACATCATTCATGTCATTGATAATTACCCCCTTTCTAGCTCCAAATATTTCTTTATTTGGGAACCTTTCCACAATTGTATTCTTGATTCCATGATTTTTTACAATCACAATATTTCTAACTCTAATGAATATTTTTTGTGGGTTGAAATATTTCGATAAAATCTGGATTAAACCCTAGATACTTACTCTGGTTCGGCGCATTGCTCAAAATCATGTTCCCACGGAGTCTTGTCTTCAATATTTTGGGTTCTAACATTTCTCCATGTGTCAAACCAGGTGTGCCTCAAGGACTATTGTCATGTACCATATTAATGTGAGTCAAGCCTGGAACATCTTATCATAGTTTTTATCCCTAGGTACATCTATTCTAGATACACATACACTTGTAGTATCTTGACAAGGATGTATTTCTATAGAACCACCCACTCTATCCTTCACCAAAATTGTAGGGCATTTTCCTAACATTAACTCATACTTATAATTACCATTAGAGACATCCCAAGAAATGTCATTATATATAATCCTAGGAATATCACTATCATTCTATAATCCTAATTTCCATAGGTTAAATATTCCTTTTCTCTGTTAATAACAATAGATACCCTCACATTACAAACATTTACATTACATAGCTTTTGCAGAATACGTAAACATTATATAGACTACCGAACACCGTAGTTATTATAGTGCCTTTGGAAACATGGAAACATAAAAAAAGGAACATATGTGAGCTAAATCATATCACACATCGTTCTTCTTAATGAGAACCCGACCTAGATATATCAAACATAGTAAATATCATCATAACCTGGGGGGGAATATAAAAGGGGTGAGCTCAAATGCTTATTAAGGGTAAAAAATGGAGACATGTAAGAATAAACATGACCATAATGGTTTGAGAATTTGATGATGAAAATAAAATATCATACCGTGAATATCATTGATCATAATAGAGACCATGGAATATAGATGGAATGTTTATAAGACATGAATCATGATTAAATAGAGAGCCTAAATCATGAAAGAATAACATTGTATGAAAACATGGAATTTGGGTAGTAGCATTAGAACATAATAATTTTCATATTAGATAATACATCCTTTCCAAGGAAATCATAGTAGTATGGGTTTAGTCCCCATACCATCATAGTAGTCATGGTTTACTCCCATGGCCATTGTAGTAGCATGAGTTCACTCATGATATCATCATAGTAGTCATCGTTCAATACCATGACCATAATAGTAGTCATGGTTCACCCCCAATACCGTCTTAGTTTATCTAATGGTATATAAAACTTAACCCAATTCATAGGAGGGAGATATAAGTCCCCCCACCACATAATAAAATCTCACATATATATACAAGAAGATCCTAAATGAACATATCATAATCTAGGAAAATAAATCGGTATCATAAGCATGTAAACATATCATAACATGTGGAAAGAGATAGTTTTCACAATCATTTCATCATAATAATAACTTGTGAAGGGAAGCACATTTCAAAAGCATATAACCCATAAAAGAGAAATGATTATCATAAACATATTACCCGTGAAGGAGAAATCGGTTTCATAAAGACCATATAATTAATCAAATCTCATTCCTAGAATGGATATGAATGGATGCTTTAGATCATTTCCTAGAAATCTTAGAGTAACATCAATAGATGTCATCTTAGATAGAAAATAATTTGGAAATATACTCTAAAAATATTTCTTAATGAAAATATTAATTCTTGATGGAAAAATTATTTTTAATACAAAAAACATTTGAAAATAACTTTGTAAGAAAATACCTTCAGAACATATTATGAAGACCTCAAATCAATTTTGAAAACTTTTTTCTTGATATTTTTTAATATAAGATTCATAAAATTTCATAAAACATTTACATTTAAATCAATTGAAAAGTTTTAATGAAATATTAAATATGTTTCGAATAACAGTTATTTGAATATACATTGAAAGATTATAAATAAATCTTGAAATAATTTTTAAAACTGTTTTCATAAAACATATAAAATAAGCCTGAAAATGTTTTGAAAAGGTATTCTTTGAATGCACTTTGAAAACATGTAAAAACATTTGAAAACATTTTGAAATTTGTTTTTTATGAAAACATAAAAATGAAGTTTAAAAAAAAATTTGAAAACAATTTTCCATGAAATTCAATTTTAAAAAACATTTTATTAAAGATTAACCGTTTCAATAATGAGTAAGGATATTTTATTAAATGATGGTGGGTAAATCCGTATATGTCATATGAGGTCGAAATAATATTCCTTTTCCATGGTTAAAAATGATTGAAAAAAGCCTTGTTTGAAAAAAATATGATTTCCTTAAAGATATTTGCAAAAAAAATTGTTAAATATTTATTTTAGATATTATTGGGTAATGGTGTAAAATTTTCAAGAACCAACCTGGGTCAACTCTAAACCGGTCACCTGAGGCGGTCCGCGCCATGGCCCGAGAGGCATTCCATATCCTCCCGGGCTGGTGACAAGCGCCAGGGCATCAACAGAGGCTGTGGGAATGATTTCGCCTAGTAAAAATAAATAAAATAGTATAAAAAAAATAATACAGAGCAGCGTAGGAAAAATAAACCAAAAAAAAAGACTAAACAAGAACAAACAAAAATAAAACTGACCAGACGCGACGTCTGAAAAAACTCCATGAGACCTCGCGGGTCGCTCTATGAATCAACGATCAAGCATCGCCCTAGGCGAGCGCACTAAAGCTATAGCCTACACAAACACTAAAAACAGAAAAGAACTATAGGCGTGAGTATTAAAACTCAGTAGGCTAGCCCAATATCTATTTCTAATGCACTAACTTTAAAATAAAAGAAACATCATTTAAAGTTTGAACTACAATTTATAAAAGTATGTTTTTCTAAGTATTCTACTTAAAAACAAAGTATGTACCATTGCCCTTTACCATTTCCAAACATGGGTTCATTTCATTAGTGTCAATGGATTTTTAGTAAAAGGGAAAGTGATGTTTATATTTTCAAATTTGTAGAAAGAGGATTAAACACTTTCATTTGATAACCATTTTTAGAATCCTAATCAAATGCAATTTAACACTTTCCAAGGAAAACAATACCCCAGAATGCACAAAGTAAAACACACAGTAAGGGAAATGTAGGTATACATGTGAGCATCATAATCACTACTATAATGAACAAAAGCTGAATAGACATGGGTAATCCTAGAAGATCAAGAATATACTAGAAGATAGAAATACATGAGAAATCATCCTTATCAACATGTCACAATGAAATCAAAATGCACAATACGCTCATCCATCCTCTCTCAGGCAGGTCAAGGGAAAATCCCATAGTAATAAACCCAATATATCCACCTACAATGGGCCACTGTTCCGAACCATAACCTACCAGTGCAACAATCATTCTTAGAATATTCTCTCAATATTCCAGATTCCCATGTCTCAAGTGTTTAAAAAGGGGGTGAGCCAACCGATGCCAACCGAGCATCCAATCACGTATATCTATATATAAAGCACAACATGAATCACCCCGAGCCACTCCATGGGACAACCTCTTGCCTTTAACTACTCAAGTACCCGGGAGCCTCTAATCGCAGCCTCCCAAACAATCAATTGCAACCATGGCATGAGAGTTGTCTTAAGAGTGTATTTATCAAAACATTTTCATCTCTTTCCATATAGTGCCAAACAGGCATTAAATACATTTCACAATTGCTGCTCTAAAAAAAGTCCAACTTCTTTATAAGAAAAAACCCAGTTTAAAACCTTTTAAAGAACCCCCAAAACACCACTTCACAGGCTGACAACATTTTTTTTATAAAACCAAACCAAACCATTTTATTTTTCCAAATAAACATTAAGGGCCAACCGAGCAATTTCTCAAACGAGGCAAGGTACTTGTTCACGCTTCAAAAGAAATATTTTATCATTAAACCAGAACACTATTTTATATTCCGTGAATTATGTTTAAAATCCAAACGGGCATTCTTTCATTATTGGGTGTCCTCTCATCAATAGGATATTTCACGTGTCGTGTATAAAATAAACAGAACTTTCTTACATTGGGTAATTATAAAAAAACTCTCTAATACAATTTCACGTTTACTAAGATTAATAAAATACTTAATTTGAACAGATAGTGTTCGCAAATAGTAGTAAATAATGTAACTTATATTTTAAAAGCAGTGCAAAGGGGACCTACCTTAGATACACGACGCGATGTAATGACGCATGTTTGAAAAATCGCGGTAAAGTCCAGCGCCCTACATAATAAATATCAAGGACTCAAAACACATACAAAAACTTACTAGAGAAAGCGAAACCAAGCATTGGGGAGAAACTCTAACCTCAAGACTGAAGCGTGATGACGATGAAAACTCAGAATCGCTCCAGACGGGTTCTAAAATAATAATACTACAAAAAACAAACATAATTTGATAACCCCCTAACAAAGAAAAGGCTAAATCAAGAATAATAATAATAATAATAATAACAATAATAATAATAATAATAACAATAATAATAACAATATTAATAATGATAATAGTAATAATAATTAGAAGATGAAGAATAAGAATAAGAATAATGATAATAATAATAATAATAGTAATAAGATTAATAATAATAATAATAACAATAACAATAATAATAATTATAATAATAAATAAATATAATAATAATAATAATAACAATAACAATAACAATAACAATAATAATAATAATAATAATTATAGTAATAATAATAATAATAATAACAATATTAATAATAATGATAACAGTAAAAAAAATAAAAATAAAAATAAACCTGGCTGGGGGGTGTGCTGCAAGGAGCCCGACAGGAGGGTGATGTGCAGGAGGCGGAGCAGCAAAGAGGCATGACTGATGGGCGTTAGATGCAGGGAGTTGGGTTGTGTGGCAGCAGACAGAGGAGAGGGAGTCAGGTGCTGGGATGAGCGCGCTGAAGTGTGTAGGGAAGGGGAACGAGACAACGGAGGGTGCCAGCGGCTATGAGGAGGAGAAACCAAGGCAGGGGAAACGGGAGGCCGAGGGGGTGCTGTGGGCTTGAGAAAAGAGCAGAGGAGACTGGGGGTGCGGCTACTGTGCAGGCTGGCTATTGAAGAGGCTGAGCGAGGGATCTAGCAGGGGAGAGGGTAAGTTGGCTACTCGGCTGTTGTGTGGTATAGAGGGAGCCTAGGTGCTGGGGAAGTCTGCTACCACGATTGAGGAGGTGGATAGGGGACCTTGTGCAGAGGGGGGGTGTGCGCTGGATGCGGCATGCAGGAGGGGGACAGAGGCGTCGGGGTGCTGGCCGGGATGCTGGTGGGTGCTGTGGGAGGGAGAAAGATAGGGCGTCGGGGCAGAGGAGGCGAAGCGGACAGGAGGCTGAGGCGGCTCCTAGGTGGCTGGGGAGAAAGCCAAAGCTGAGGTGAGGGGAGGAGACGTGGCCATCAGGGAGGGTGATTCAGGGCAGGAGGGACGATGGCTTCACAGGCGGAGGTTGGATGCGTACTTGGTAGGCGGAGGGGAGTTGCGTGAGAGAGAGAGGGGAAGGAGGGGAGGCGGCAAGCGGGGGAGAAGAAGAACGGGTGGCAGCTCCTGTGGGGGAGAAGAAAAAGAATAAAAAGGGTAGGCCTCTAGGGTTAGAGAGGAAAAAGGGAAGCAATAAGGTAAAATAAAGAAGAGAAAAAAAGGACTAAAGAAAAGAAAAAATATACTAATAATAATACTCTAAATAATAATAATAATAGAATGATAATAATAAGAATCATAATAAAAAAAGAAAATAATAAAAATATTCATTTTATTTCAATAGTAACAAAATTATTAACACAATAAAAATTTAGACAACACTCTAATTAATGCCTATTTTATAAACAAGAACATTTTATTTCAAATTTTTCCGAAGAAAAATGGGGTGCGCACATACCCGAGCAGGGATGCGCAGGGTTTCCAAAACAATCTCCACTCGCACGCCCAACGACGCCGCATCAAAAAGCGTAGTTTTTAAAAAAAAACTCAAAAATTTCTTTGGGACTCACACTGGACCCCAGCAAAAAATTATTTAAGGATAAATATATTATACAATAAATCTTATGCCTTGGTCGGGGTGTGACAATTCTCCCCACCATAATCCTTTCCGCCCCTGTAAGGCGACAACAATATCTAGTCGATTGATCAACACCTAAGGATTCCACATAAACACGATCCAACCTCTTAACCCAAGGACATCAAACCAGCTAATAGTTGAACTGAACCTCATTGCCTGAAATAAATCACGAACAGAGGGGAGTCCTGAACGGGCTCCCCACCATAAGATCTCAACTATCATTTGATAACGATTTAAGAGAAAACCCAACGAGACTCATGGTTGGTCTCCCCATCATAAAAGGACCGACCTCTTAGAGACCCACCAGAAATCCAACATAGGCTAGAACCGGGCCTTACTTAGGCTATAAAAAGCACATCAAAGACATTTAAACAACTCACCCCCATCTGAAAGGGATAGGAGTTGATCCCAAAAGTCTGCTCAAACCAAAAAACCTTACCCCATGGGCGGGGAGGGAGGGCCCAAGGATTGGGTCACTGAATCTAGGACGGAAAACTACTCACGACCCATCACTTTGAGAAAACCACAAAACCAAGTCACAACTTATTCACATGGGTGGCCCACACAAGGTCACTAATCAAGAACTTGCATCCAAAAAGAAAAATTGCCTACATTGCGCAAGGGATAAGTCAATCGCGCACGTTTCGACAAGAGGAAAATTACAATGACAGAGAAATTAGAGCAGCAACACCAAAACTATCTCACCACACAGTAGAGGCACAACCTTAACCAGACTCTTTAAAATTCCTTGGGGGTTCCTGACTATGCGTCAGCTTCACTCTGATACCTTTTGGCTGGAGCTCTGATGGATGAAGCATCTTCTGCCTCGTAGTCAGGTTCTGATAATCCCAATGAGAAACATACATATTTTGATTTGACAAAAGAAGGGGCAAGATTTTAAAATTTAAAAACATACCAGCATTGAAAGACGATGTTTGTTAAAAGACCCATGACATTCCCATAAATTTTGAACCCAAAACACCATCAATACAACAACAATGTTAAAAGATCTCTTAAAATGAAAGGAAACTTACACTAGAAACTTTGAGCAAAGACCCAACATCACATTACTTCTAAGAACATCCTCTGAGACGCTTTCTTGCAATTCCCCGACAAAATTATTGCAAGTGACCCACGTGTCCACATGCCTAGAAGGGCTTTGTAGTGCTTGGGCATGACGAATTCTTGTGACCTAACTTGACACACTGATAAAACACAAGGATCTATCGCTTCGAAGAGGTTGATGAAAGATCCAAAGGCCTCCTGATTCCATGACCTGCTCCATCCACTTTCATTTTCCTACTCATCTCCTTTTCGGAATCTTCACCAGTGATCATAGGGATCAAAGGAGGGAGAACTACTTCGAGCACTCCTGCCATCGCGGCTTCGACATGAAAAGCTTGTCTTTCCACAACAACAAAATAATTTCGGTTGGAGTATGACACCATCGACTGTAGATCAGGGTGGAGACCCACCTCAGAGCATCGAACCTTCATGGGGTCATTTGTGTCATACTCTGAATCATAAGGGACTAGCTCCACAAAGCGATGGAAATATTCTAACACGGATCCATTGCCTTGCTGTAGACAACACATCTTCATCCCCTTTCTCACCCTTTCTTCCTCAGAGAAATACTGGCAAATGAACAAATCCTTGATGAACTCCCAAGTAATCTTTTGACGGGGCTTGTTCTGAGACACTGACTTCCACCACATCCATGGTTAACCTTCAAGCATGAAGGTCGCAAACTTGGACATCAACGACTAAGGAAACTCAATGAGGTTAAAGTCCCTTTCAATCTTCCACATCCACTTCTCCGCTACGAAAGTTTCTTCTTGACCATAGAAGAGATGTGGATCTAGCTTCCTAAACTCAAGCATAAAATCATTAGGTTGATCAACCACACTATGATCACCCATCTAAGTTTCAAAAGGATAACCGTTGGACAAGGAAAAGTCAAAAACCTAGTCAAGTCCAACTCAATGAGGGAATAAAAACCTCAAAATCAAACACTGCATAGGTGATAAGTTCAAAATACAAGAAAGAATGTTATCATAACATCAAAACTTTTCTCTTTGAAAACATATTTAATTTAAAACAAGCTTAGTGGGTTAAACCCTCGCCATTGGTATCCCTTAGAGTCTCACACACATACATGGATTTGTGCCATCCCGGGAATCCATCCACCATACCATAAATCCATCCACATTTCCAACATACCATAATGCATGTGAGCACTCATTGGAACACCAAGGCCAAAACAAAGCAACTTCATTTTCAAAAAACAATTCATTCATACCACTTATTTTAAAACAATATACAAATTAAACATGTCATTTCAAACAACCATTTTTCTTCTTCTTCAAAACCAACTTCTCTGATTCAAAACACTTTCATAAATCAAAGGAAACCCAAAAAAACTCAAATAGAGGACTAGTGTCAGTGGGTGACTTGACCATATGGTTGGCGGCCATATGCCAAACACATCACTGACACAGAGAGCCTTCATGGACCATGCCCCTAGCTCTGCATGGCTTTCTAGGCCGTGCGAGTTAGGAGAACTAGTGGCCCAAAAATTATTTATCGTATCCCAATCACAAAACATTTTCATAAAAACCCAAATAAACAAATTGCATCAGACTTCACATGGAATCTTGAGGATCGGTACGGGCAAGAGTTCACGACGCTCTTCCCGCACCTACCCCTCGAGTCCCAACAATCCTACTCCGTCTACCTTGACATACCAAATAAAAAAGGTCCCTCTGAAAAGAGAGGTCCTCTAAGAGACGACCTCCTGTGATGCCATTTTGTCACTAACCAACTTGGGTCGACTCTAAACCGGTCACCCGAGCCGGTTGGAGACATGGCCCGAGAGGCGTTCCCGATCCTCCCGTGCTGGAGACAAGTGCCAGGGCATCAACAGAGGCTGTGGGAACGATTTCTACCAGTATAAATATATAAAACACTATAAAAAAAATAATACAGAGCAACAAAGGACAAATAAACCAAAAAGAAAAGACTAAACAAGAATAACAAAAATCAAACTGACCAGACATGACGTCCGAACAAACTCCGTGCGACCTCTCGGGTCTCTCTCCGACTCAACGATCAAGTGTCGCCCTAGGCGAGCATACTCAAGCTATAACCTGCACAAACAGTAAAAATTGAAATGAACTATAGGCGTGAGTATTAAAACCCAGTAGGCTGGCCCGATATCTATTCCCAATGCACTACCTTTAAAATAAAATAAACACCATTTCAAGTTTGAAATACAATTTATAAAAGTATGTTTTTCTAAGTATTCTAGTTAAAAACAAATTATGAACCATTTCCATTTACCATTTCCAAATTTGGGTTCATTTCATTAGTGTCAATGGATTTTTAGGAAAAGGGAAAGTGATGTTTATATTTTCAAATTTGTATAATGAGGATTAAACAATTTAATTTGAAAACCATTTTTAGAATCCTAATCAAAAGCAATTTACCACTTTCCAAGGAAAACAATACACTAGAATGCACAAAGTAAAACACACAGCAAGGGAAATGTAGGTATACATGTGAGCATCATAATCAGTTCTGCAAGAAACAAAAGCTGAATAGACATGGGTGAACCTAGGAGATCAAGAATAAACTAGAAGACACCAATACATGAGAAATCATCCTTATCAAAATGTCACGATGAAATCAAAATGCACAATACGCTCATCCATCCTCTCTCAGGCAGGTCGAGGGAAAATCCCATAGTAATAAACCCAATATATCCATGTACAATGGGCCACTGGTCAGAACCATAACCTACCAGTGAAACAATAATTCTTAGAATATTATGTCAATATTCCAAATTCCCATGTCTCATGTGTTTAAAAAGGGGGTGAGCCAAACGATGCCAACCGAGCATCCAATCACATATATCTATATATAAAGAACAACATGCATCACCCTGAGCCAGTCCATGGGACAACCTTTTGCCTTTAACTACTCAAGTACTGGGAGCCTCTAAGGGCGGACTCCCAAACAATCAATTGCAACAAAGGCATGAGAGTTGTCCTAAGAGGGTTTTTATCAAAACATTTTCATCTGTTTCCATAATGTGCCAAATGGGCATTAAATACATTTCACAATCGCTGCTATAAAAAAGTACCACTTCTTTATATGAAAAAAACCAGTTTAAAACCTTTTAAAGAACCCCAAAACACCACTTCACAGGCTGCCAACATTTTTTTATGAAACCAAACCAAACCATTTTATTTTTCCAAATAAACTTTAAGAGCCAACCGGGCAATTTCTCAAATGAGCCAAGGTACTTGTTCACGCATAAAAAGAAATCTTTTATCATTAAACTAGAACTCTATATTATATTACATGAATTATGTTTAAAAGGAAAAGAGGCATTCTTTCATTATTGGGAGTCCCCTCATCAAGAGGATAATTCATGTCTCGTGTATAAAAAAAACAGCACTTTCTTACACTGGGTAATTATAAAAAAGCAATTCTATAATACTATTTCATGTTTAGTAAGATTAATAAAATACTTAATTTGAACAGATAGTGTGCGAAAACAGTAGGAAATAATGTAACTTAAATTTTAAAATCAGTACAATGGGGACCTACCTCAAATACACGACACGATGTAACGACGCACATTTGAAAAATCGCGGTAAAGTCCAGTGCCCTACATAATAAATATCAAGAACTCAAAACACATAAAAAAACTCACTAGATCAAGAGAAACCAAGAATTGGGGAAAAACTAAAACCTAAAGAATAAAGTGTGATGACGACGCAAAATAGGAATCGCTCTGCGTGAGTTCTAAAACAGACTCTGCTCGCGCACCCAACGACGCTGCGTCAAAAAGCACACTTTTTGAAAAAAAACCCACAAATTTCATCCGGGACTCACACTGGACCCCAGAAAAAAATTATTTAAGGATAAATAAATAATACAATAAAACACGTGGCTTGGTCGGGGTGTGACAAATATTATTTGAAACCGTTTTTAGAAAACATAGATTTATGACCGAAGAAATGGTAATGTTGGATTTTCTTAATAACTATTTCTGAACAATATTATGTACCAAACAGTAGATAATGGAATCAATATATGATAATTTCATAAAATAACATTTTATAAGGAAAATAAATAACATTCTAGACATAGGATCAGAATATTTCATCAAAGGAATCATAAACATAAACTATCATTAAAATCGATGAGATTGTCTCAACAAACTCTTATAAACTTGTATCATGGGACCATACACTCCATGTAAGGAAATAAAATCAAATTAAGCATTTAATATCATGAAAATATTTATATTAATTATATCATATGAGAAATGTATTTATATTATCCTAGAAAAATAATTTCTGTGCATAACAAAACATGAGTCTCACAAAAGGAAAATCCAGACAAACCTATTTTACTAATTTTATATTTTTTGAATGTTAACCCCCATGAAAAACGGGAAAATGAAATGGGATGTGAATAATCATAATTATAATTATAATATACAGATAATAAAATAATGTTATGTACATAAACCACAAAAAGGATATATTTGGGAACATAGCTAGTATCACACAGAAATTAAATGTTAGATGAAATCTCCTTACCTTGTGCCTTTACTATCTTAGTATTCGTACAAGATTCCTGTATAATAAAAAACATTATTATAAATTTAGTAAAAAATTATATTCAAATATCTATTACCATATATAGTCTTACTATAACCATATATTACCATATTTTTAACAATCGTAAGTTAATGTTTATCTTCGGGTAATAATAACTTTGTTCATCACATGTGTCTAAATTTGTTACGTATTTTGTCTTTATAATTATATCATGATTCCACAATTTAAAACAGATATAAACATTAGGTATATGAAATATATTTGTATTATTATAATGTATATAATATGGTATTACTAAATGGAATACACCATTCATGGAGACAGTAAGATGTATGTACGCCTGAACATTGTTTTTGTTTTTATTGTCGTATTGAAAGAAATTATTTAAATGACATATGCATATAAATATATGTATATATATATAATTATTAAAGTATAATAAATAAATCATACACATCATACTAGTTCTTTAAATCCATCCTTAATAAATTCCATGTGGTGTGTGAATGAATAACATCGCTTTGAGGGGGCGGTAGTCCACATATCCTCCAACGAGATTATCATCTTACCACCAAATGGATGGTAAAAAGAGTTGTGTTTAAATATAAATACATAAGCTTAAATACATAATAAATATAATATAATAAATATGTAAATATATTGTTCATCATAATTACCACCATGATTGGTGTTAAAGGATAAATGAACAATCATCGTTTCGTGAGGTAGTAGATCCTCGTACACAGAAACAATATGTTCAACATTCACTAGATGGACGTGTGTGTAAGTGTATGTAAAAATACAAGAATTAAAAAATCCAAGTATTATAATGGTACTGGTTTGGTCACACATGAATGTAATAAAGGGAGTGGAGGGGGTTAATAAGAAAAATATTGGAAAGGATCTTGAGAGAAGATGTTATCTTGGAATTGGGTAAATCCTTTTGGTTTATGTCAAAAGGCTTCCTTGAGATTCTTTATGTTAAAAGGGAGGCTTCAAGATTGAAGGAAAAAGTTTTGGGAGGCTACTAGGCCATACATTGATGGACTTAAATGGTTTTTGAGGTTTGAAGAATGTGTATAGGTGGTGGCCTATTATAGGGACAGAAAAGGACTCATATGAATTGTTTTGAAACAAATTAGGTTTTCACATGTTATTACCTAAAAAAAGAATTAAAAAATCATCAAGGCTATGAATTGGATGGATTATGGCCGAAATATGGTAAAACGTGGGTTTTGGACAAGTTTAATGTTAATTTGGCCACTTAATTTTATGTTTTAGTCTCTAATTAAACTTATTTGGCCTTCACTACTATGATTTATTTGAATCACTTTTACTAATCATTTTGGTCAAAAAATTAACACATTATTATTTGAATATTAATTTTAGAATGAATAAAATAGTGTTTGTAGGATTTTTTAAATTCAAATAAATTATGTGGAAAAATTAAACATTTTTCTAATCTCAAAAACGAGATGAAATAAAAGGGTTTTAAATTATGAGAAAGTGTAAATGATTATTAGGATTTTATAATCAGTTTCTAAGTGAAATTGATGATAATGAATTAAATTATGTTAATAGATATAATAAATATATATTTTATATTATAATATATTTATAATATCATTTATCATTAATAATAAATTAGATAAAAAGGTAGTTTTTAAATAAAAAACCATATTTTTTCACTATTCATAAAAAATGGGGTTTCTAAGAAAAATCCAAAAAATTTAACAAAATATAATCTCGATGTTTTAATTTAAAAAATAAAGATTATTATATAAAATATAATATTTTCAATTTTTTTAAAATTAATTTCATTTTTAGAAGCGGTATATTCTTGAGGATGATATTTTTAAATAAAGTGACGTTACAAAAAATGATTTCTTCTATTATCAATATGTTTTATTTATATAAAATAATAATAAAAAATATATGGAATACAGTTATTACAATAAATACAACTATTTTTAATTGTTAGGTTATAATTATCTCATTTAATTAATTATATATATATATATAAATGTTTCATAGAAACTCTGATTTGTGTGCATCTTACGCCGAATCCGTGTTTCTTATAGTGCAATCCAAGTTGGTATTTCTTGTAGTGAAACACATGTTGGTATTACCTATTAAATGAATGTTCACATTTTTTTAATATATATATTTCCAGTGTCATGTGAAATAAAAAATATTGAAAATATAAATTAATTCAAAAAAAATAATTCTCAAAATATCAGGGTGTTACGAATTAAATTCAAAGGGAAAATTTGTTTCATTACCATAATCATATAAAATATGGAATAAGAATGAATAATAATAATCAAATAAAATTTAGGGAAGTATTCTAGTGACTCGTAAACCCATATTTTCTCTGAAATCATTATCCATGTCACCATATAGATTCAACATGGCACGAGCACACAAATCAACCATATGTGAACTATACACTAATATTATTTTGGGATCTAGAGGTCTTAAATACCCATCATAACTATATTTCTAAAAAAATATATTTTATATTGGTGTGGTCTCATTGACTGAAAATCAACATTCATTGAACATTAAACCCTAAAAATACAAATTAAATATTGAATATGCGAAATTTTATTAAAATAATCATTTAAGTAACTTTAATTTATTTTATTTTTTTTGGAGTTGGTTGATCCACCCATATTTGGGGACTAATGGATTTCCCACAATCTACATCTCTTATGAGATCATGGGATCCTCACCCAAGACATTTTTTATGTGACCCACAACTCTGTACACATATTTTATGTCCCCAATATGAAGAAAATATTTTTGGAGTGTGTTGGAATATGGATAATTTTTTCAATTAAAATGGTATTTTTTGTGTATAATATATTTGAGAGACCAAAGATAAACATTCATCATCTGGTATACTTTTATTAAACATGAATCATATTAAAATTACATAATCTATACGAATATCCTTTCTCTTTCGAATAATGGTGTGTGCATGTCCACATTTATCATGTCAGTATCTATTAAATCCATACATAATACCAAGACCATATTGTCCTATAATCCCCTCCATGATATAAGAATCCATACTACATGACGTTAAACAACATGGAATTTTATAGTGAAATAACCATAAATTTTGTGACAGGAAGTACATAGTTTTGGTTTATGTTGTATATGGATAAAATTGATTCCTATTTAAGGTCCAATGAAAAAATCATTTTCATACTATCAACCTTTGATAGGTATGTCACACCACAATTTTATCACTTTCTTGGAGAGCATCGAACCCTCATAATACCCTCCTATGATACTTCATCACATGTTGTAACATTACAACCCGGTTCTCCAATTTATGAATAATATTGGTCACTTAGTGACCTCATGCACACCTCCAAAAATTATAAAGGCATTAGAATTATAGATAGGGAATATAGAATATATTGGCAAGACTATGAAATGTGGGAAAATGTATAAATCATAATGAAAATCAGATAAACTAATCAAAACATTCCATCTAATTAAATGATACATGATTACTAACAACTAAATATAATTTACCATTTGATGTTATATAGTATTCCAACATAAATCACATTTTTAATTCATTGAAGTATCCAATCAAATGATAGAGTCCATAAAACCAATCATGAACCCTATTCTTGGTCCCATTTCAACTTTACTGTACAAACTAGTATATCAACCTACAATTATATTGATGAATTTTCTTTCCCATACCAACATCTATGAAGCCTGATAGAGTACCAAATAGTGCCCAAATAGGGTTTGAGAGAAACTAAATTGTATGAAACCCATGGTGTCTAAAAACATTTAGTATATGATTATAAAACATGAAATAGTAGTATAATAAGTTGAATTAAATTTTAAATTAATCTAAAATACCAAATAACCCACTGAACCAAAGGATCTGGGATAACACATGGGGTCATCCAATACCTAAATCATCCTGATACCAAATATATTTGTATTTTCCATCTCCAAGTCTAGAGGGATTCCCATGATAAGAAGAAAATACCCATTTAAGGTATGAAATAACTATATATCTCACAATCACACACTGTATAACCAAGAATATGTCCCTTATGCATCATGTAATCAGTAATCTCACCCATATTATATAATATAATTTTAATAATGGACCTTAAGTGAATTACCATTCTATAGATACTTATATGTTACCATGTAGCATGACCATAACAATGGAAAATGTACCAAACAATACAAAACTTTTAA
The DNA here is from genome assembly GCA_963277665.1 of Viscum album. NCBI lineage: Eukaryota > Viridiplantae > Streptophyta > Magnoliopsida > Santalales > Viscaceae > Viscum > Viscum album. The sequence goes on from OY728157.1 coordinate 80,602,669, forward strand.
TTCTAGATCTGATTTACTAATTGATGAACTAAGGTAAAAAATATCCAAAGTATTCTAATTTACCAAACATGTTAACATATTCTATATCGGTTATTTTATCAAAATTTTCAATTATAATCCAATTAATTTATTTATTCAATGATTTCTATTTATATATCAATTATTCCAAATTCCTCATTTAATTGTTGCATTCTTATTTACAAATATTATTAAAACTTATGATTTCATATCAATTAATTTAAAAAACCATTCTACATGTCATTATGTCCTCATAAAATCATGGGATCATCCCAAGTCATTGTTCTTTCTAATTAACCACTTCCAATGAAAGTGGATCATTAACAAGACAACCCCAATTCATATGTTAATAAAAATCCATAACCAATTCCTCATTTATTATTGTTCTTTAATTTCACATGATACATGTTCCAAACATAGGGGAATGGTTAGGGACACCTCATAGGTGGTTCCAAATGTAGTCCTCCACACCAAAAACTAACTGTTATCTATGGTAGTTTTATTGATATAGATTATATAAATTCAAATGAATTTATATCAATAGGGGTCACATGCTTGATGTTTCGGTGTGATCGCACCTATTTCACATTCAAGAATTATAACGAATACCAGAGGGATTTGTTTCATACCACTTAAATGTAGAGCATAGATGAAGGGAGAAACAATCAATCATTTTGATCAATGCACAACAATGTGATCCAATATAGATAGTTATATATCCTACATATCATGGAGGGAAGCATAATATCGAAGAAAAAATGGAAATTCCTAAAAAAATAAGATTAATATATTGATTCATGTCTCTATCATCATAGAAAATATCAGTAGACCAAGGGGAGATGTTGGAGAAGACAAATAATCCTTTGATAACCCTTGGAATCCGTAAATACATAAATAGGGTGTAAAATTATGATTAAAAGGATTAATTTTTTATAGGGGCATAAATATCATTCATTCTCTCACATTCATGACCCAATTTGATTATACTAGAAAGCTATTAGTTACCACCAACTATCCGGTGGAGTAATCCTGAACCACCATTCAACTGGAAACCCTACTGATTGGCTGGTGGTTCTTCTATATGAGACACATTCATCTTAGTTTCCATAATCTATATTATAGGTCTCACCATCTGACAAAAGGTCCTTCTACAACCCTAGTGAGTCATTGTATATTCCACATGCTAGTGGGTTGACCTTACCATTCAATCAATGGAACTGAAACATCTCCCATGATAGAAACCACTACTAGAATCCACAAGAGAAAAAAATATGTCCCCCCCACATTAATTTATTAATATAATTTACTTCCAATAATGGGGCTCTATTAGGGAATTCAAAAGGATAAAAAAACCATAAAAATAATGTGTTCTTAGAGAATTATCAATCATACAACTACCCCACCATTCAACATATCATCTCAGATCTATGATCCCATGCATCACTAGTGGGGAACATCAAATAAAATTGTCCAGTAATCCTTTATATCAAAATCCCCCCCATGTATCCTCCTAAACTCTCTAATTCATCAATAAAACATTCCTCAGGGGAACAATTTTTTAGGGTAATTCTATTAACTATAATTTATGTTATGGATAGGAGGCTCCTGATAGGATACAATAACCTAATGCACATCATCATAAAAATCTATCATGTGGGATGTGTCATAGTGTTATACATGATGTCGATACATGATAAAAACATTTTTCATGAAACTTCTTCACTGCAAAAGATCCAATCAGTACACCATTAGACCAACCTTCTCTACTACATCAAATGGGATAAAGTACCAGGGTACTATAATTCCATACCTTAAGATACAATGTTTCTTCATTATATTAAAATCCAAAAAAAACATGTTTTATGACATTTAACTCCATAGTTTATCTTTGATGCTCAACATAATATTTCCTATAGATCTAAACAGTTAAAATTCATTTTGTTATAAAAAAATAGCACAAATATCTCATATAAAATACTAGGTACAATGATCAATGACTCACCCACCTGTAACAAACACAATGGTGAATGAAATGACTTTCTATAAAAATCCCCAAAAGGAGACATTTGAATAAATTCTGAAAATTGATTATTATAAGTGATGTCCAAAAGTGCTAGATTATTTTCCTAAGCTCCACCTAATTAAAAAACACTTGCTCAAAAAATTTCCTCTATAATCTTAATAATATAATAACATTAATCTTTAGTTCATAGATGGTAGGATATACTGAGAAGACCCTATGATCCTAGTGCCTTTTATAGGCCATTCCTAAAATTTTATTTGATATCATTGTCTTGATCATAAATGATATCATATAAAAAACCTTGATATCAAACTATATCCATCACATAGATATTTTATATATCATTAATGGCGAAGGTCTCACTGATAATAAAGAATTTGGATAACATTTAATATTGATCCATGAACACTAACACAACATCAATTTCCTATTGTTTATAGGGTAATCCTATTGTAAAGTCCATGGTTATATCATCCAACATCCATTATGAAATGGTAAAAGGCTGTAATAACTCCCCATTCATAGGATTCTCTGTCTTCACCTATTGATAATTAATGAATCACACCAAAACCCCACTATCTATACCTTATTCCATGGTCTCTAATTTTTCCTATAGAGATTGTGAGATATCATAATCAAACCAGGATGTACCACCCATTTAAATTCCTAGAATTGCATCATCATCAAGATTCAAAAATATATAGGTACCCAAATAAATAAATCAACACTAATAACCTCATAATTACCAATAGACCACATTTATGACGATTTATTTTCCTATATTTTATCCCCTAGGGAAATCACTCATTATTAGATAGTTTCCATTTCTTGATCTAAACTAGGAGCACAAGAAAATAGATGTTGTGGTCAATTTAGTTGTGTCTTGAGACTCTAAAACATCCATATTTAGGTCTATAAAGTGTCCCATCAGCCATAACACCATAATATCCCCACACATCCTAATTCTATGACTTCTTACTCAAGGCATCATCAATGATGTTTTCATTTCATGGAGTATATGGAAACACAATGTTAGACTACTACACAAACCCAACCCAACTCCTCTATTGAATTTCCAAGTGAAAGAGTGAGAAGATATACATCTAGAGATTAAGATCATTGTACACCACAAACCACTCACCGAAAAAATGGTTCTAGCTTATCAAGGTATGTACAACCATAGGTAAATCCAGATTATGAAAAGGATTATTCTACTCAGGCATCCTAAACTATCTAGATCTATAATCTCCCACTTGATCCCAGTACATAAAAAATACTCTCATAATAACTAATTACCCCAGCACAATATTTTTATACTCCTAACCCATATCAGGTATGTTTGGGTTTAGTACTAAGTCCTACATATTCTTTACTTCTATGAAATCCTACTTGTATGCATCTGAACAAACAAAAATCACCCATTTGATGGTCGTCCTTGAGATTAGTGATGCCAAACTTGGGAAGGATTGGATGAAAATATGTTAATTGCCTATTAAACCCAAATATATTTAAATGCCAATGATTTTCTTGTGAAGTATTCAAGACACCATGACTCCCACCTTCTCTGGATCGACTAACAATCCAACCTCTTAGATAATGTGAACCAAGAAGGGAAATGTTTTAATCTAGAAATGATATTTATATAGGTTGTCATATATATGATTTCCTCCTAGTGTAATTATTAAAATTTTGGATGTTGTGAATGGTCATTCATATAATGAGATTACACCATGATTAAATTAATATAATAGACTACAAACTGATCCAAAATCGGATGGAAGATCTGAATCATCAAGGCCAAGAATACCACCAGTGAATTCATCAAACCAAATAAAATAACCAAGAACCTATATTGACTACCCTATATGGAAATGATATCCAGGGAGTTCCAATTTTTCAAAACCAAAAGTGGTTGTATCCAACACCATTGTAATTATTAAATTAAATTTTGGCACCTCTCATCTTATTAATGAGATCATCAATGCAGGTAATTGGATATCATTTCCTTAATATCATCTAGTTCATCCTATCATAATCTACCGATTTGTGCAATGTCCGCATATTCTTTTTCCCAAAAAATCATTGAGAACCCCATGGTGAAGTATATTTAAATATAAAATCCTTTATCCTATAGATCATGAAACAAACATTCAAATCTCAATGCTTCATTGATGAAATATTTTATTGAATGATAGATTTTTTTGGATCATTGAATCAATTAAATAGTGAACTGAATCTACCACTCAAGTAGTAATATAGTTAAATATTCAATAGAGATGTCATGAATGTGTTATAATAGTGGAGTAAAGTAAAATTGATGTAACTCACGATCATCTAGAATGAGTAATGCTACCTAGGTCATGATACAATCTAATATTCCATGAATTGGTCTAGTAAAATATTTTGGAAGATCTCATTTTCCATAATAGATATACTTGTACTCTTATTGATATAGAAAATAAAACCCATATAATAAAAGTAGTTGTGAACATGGTATATAACTAGAAAATTCATAGATATAGTACAATGAAATTATTCATTTTTATGTATATATATCACCCAAATGAAGTTCATGACACAAATGTTTAGAGTACACTCTATAGAGAATATGATAGCATCTAATTCCAACAATAAGGGAATATTTATGGTCATAAACCATAAAATAATTATATACAAAACCAAATTGAATGGAAAATTTAGAAGTTATAAAGGTTTTTGATAATCCTATATCAAATGAATCACATTCATGATGAAATGAAAAAATAATTTTACCTCTAATAAAGATGTTCATATATCTGGACTAATAAAAGTTGATTTTTTAGTCTTCATTGGATTCACTCCTCTACCTTGGGATCCATACTGACTACCTATTGATGGTCCATACTATTAAAAAATAAATTCCTATATTGGACTTCATTGACCCCTTCCTCAACTTAAGTGACAAGAGGATCTCCAGGTACCTATTTGTTATGGTTTATCATATTTATTCCTAGAATATGTTTCCTTACATGATTCTCTACAACCGCTAGACTAACGAGTGGTCCTATATGACATCAATAGATAGACAATCATACATTATGTGTGGAACTAAATATTAGAGAATGGTCACTATTAGTTATTGAGGAAATCCATTCTAAACCAAAATCATTACAGTTTTCTAGGATATAAATATGTTTTTACTCCACTTTATACTCTTCTCACCACTATCATGGTGGAAATTTTCTATGGAAATTCTTTTTTTCATATGAATAGATCGTATATTTTCCTAAAAAGGTTTCCTTTCCTCCAATATGGAATATTTTTTGGTTTAATTGTTTGATGAGATCCTGATTCATCATAAAAGTGATATTCCTTTAGAAAATACATTCACTAATAACTTGTAGTCATATTGAATCCAATCATTGAAGTGATTGACCTTGGATATCTCAAATATATAAAACAATGAATAAAATCACTTATTTTTAGTAAAGAATATATTTTATTCTATCCTATATATTCTCTCTTTAATTAGGTATAAAACCCTTTAGGCTTCTTATTACTTAGTGCTTCTTTATAAAATTGTCATAGAGAATTTGCATCAATGCCTTTCTAGGTATCCCCCTCTTACAATAATTCATACACTATGATTTCCCACCATCCCATAAATAGTCCCCATTGTATATTTATATATTATGATTCTAACTTATATAAATGGGTGTATCCTAGTGACTAATGTTTATTTGGACAGACTTAATCCAATACAGTGTCCCCTAAGGGCCTCCCTACCCAATGAACATTGTTAGGTATTATAGCTGGAAATCTCTTTTCATATTGTGAATCGAATTTAGTGACGTAATCTTTACATACATGGATATTAAATACATTTAGATGAATATTCATCATATTAAACAAACACATGCCCGGGGAATGTAATAGATTAGTGTTTTTGGAAAATAGGAAGACAATTTTCTAGAATGGGGAAAGATATTCCATGTTTTCAATAAAGATATTACCATTTTTACACCGACATAAAACCAATGTTCATAACCAATGGAAAAGAAACACAATAATTTGTGGGATTAGATTCTTATTAATATTAAATAAATTAAATACATAAGAATAACATGAACATAAGTGTACAATATCATAGGATAAAATTTGAAAACAATACCTTGATTATCGAAGATCATAATGAAGAGTCATTCAGTGAATGTTGGCATTTCCTAAGACATGATTCATAAGTGAGTAAAGATAAAAATCCATGAGAGTATAACATTGGAATAGAAATTAAAAAGATAATCATTTCAATATTAATAAGGGAGTGCTGCTAAGACCATTATCATAGATTTTTTCCTTTACTGAATCTAGTTCACTCTCCATCCTGGCTCTACATTATTGGACTTGGGTCACACCCTATTCTAGACATATATTAATGAACTGGTTTCACTCCTCGTTTCAGTCCTATATTACTGAACTAAGTTCACTCACCATTATAACACTGTATTATAGAAAATGGTTCAGTTCACATTTGAACCTTGTATGACTAAACCGAGATCACTCCTCATTCCATCCCTATATTACTGAATCGAGTTCAATCCTTATTACATACCTTTATTATTAAATAGAGTTCAATCCCCATTACATCCCTATATTATTAAATGAAGTTCTCTCCTCATTATATCCTTGTATTACTAATGAGATTTCGCTATCTCTTCCACCCATGTTTATATCATTAGATATAAACCGTTACCCAATTCACTGGGGGAGATATAGGCCCTGCTCAACACATAATGAAATTATACCTATATGTTACATAAGAAAATAAATATTCATCATATCATAAAAATTGAAATTAAATGGGTATCAAAATCAATTTATCATATCATAAAATATATAAAAGATAGAGGTTTTACAATAAATTCATCATAGAATAACATGTGAAAGGATGAAGAATTAATAACCATTTTTTCATGGTATAACCCGAGTAAGAGAAATGAGTTTCATAAAGACCGTTCAATCGTAAACATAAACCATTCAACAAAAGTATAAGAACGGTGCCCTTGGAAGAATTCCCTAATAAAACATAAACAATATAAAAGCATGTCATCATATATGGAGAAGTATTTTTCATGACCACTTGGACTAATTATTAATGAAAACTAACATTTATTTGATTCTTTTTAGATAATCATAATTTTCAAAAAAAATATTTTAAAAACACAATGAAAACATTTTGAACACGATTTAAAAATAATTTAAATAATATTTTGAGTAGAGTATTCATTCTACTTTGAAAAAAATATTTTTAATTCCTTAAATTCTTGAAAACCCATTTATATTAAAATAGCTTCGAAAACATATAAATGATGATCTTAAATCATTGAAATCATTTAATTTAAAAATAAACTTAAAAAATAATAATAAATATTTTGAAATAATTAAAAATATTTTTTCAACATATTTTATTTTAAATATCTTTAATTTGAAAATATTTTGTTAAATGTATAATGGAATCATCAATAAATGGTGTGGTAATGATGACATAGAATTCTATACATGAAATATTGGTAAATGAAAAGATTCATTTCATATTTTTGGTAAAATTCAAAAGATCCTTTATCAAAAAATGATAATAATATTTATTTTCAAACGGTTTTGTTAAAAGTTATAACGTGGGGAAAAATTTCTTTTAAAATAAATGTTTAATAGTAAAAATTGTTAGAAAATAATTGGAAAAAATTGTTTTTGAATGAAAATTTATTTCCGACCAATGAAATAAATAAATATAGATTTTCATAAAAAGAATATCTTAATTATATGAAGTATTAAAGACATGAAAAATTGTACCATCACATAAATATATCAAGAATAAAAATAATAAAATAAAATCCACGAGATTAATTGAGATATGGATCATAATATTTCATCAATAGAATCACAGTCATAAATAATCCTGATAAATAATGAGATTATAGTAATAAACTCTTACCACTTTGGTAACATTGAATCACAATCCCCATGAGATAATAAAAAAGTGACTCTTAAAATATAAATAGAATATTATGTTCATGATTAAACTTGTTATAGGGTATGTATATTCACCCTGTGGAATACTATATGTTCATAACATAACATGTGTATCAAAGAAAGAAAATTGAGACAAAATTCCCATACCGCATTGGTAACGTTTAAACTGTAAAAACTAATAGAGATTTCCTAAAATTTAAATTTAAATTTTTATAATTATCAATATTATAATCTTTAATCAAATCCATGGGCAGTATAAAATACATATATAAGAAATAGGTGTTGAACATGGCTTGCGTCTCATGGAAAAAAAGTGTGATGAAAATACCTTTCTAATTGTGTAACTTTTGAATCATGAGATAAGTAAAATAATAACATCAATTGAATATTATAATATAAATAAATAAATTAAATTCCTTATATTATATGTAATTTGATAGTGTATATACATCACACATAAAATTGGGTAGTGTATATGTCCTAAGTCTTGCAAAAATAAAATCAAGACTAGAAATCAACATACCTAAAGTTTTGACTCTCAACATACTTGTTCAAAAAACCTATATAATAAAAATAATTTTATTATTAATTTATCACAAAACCATATGCATATATACATTACAATAAATTATTTACTTTTTACTTTATGTAAGCCATTTATTTTCAATTCATTGTTAAAGTTATGTTTCGGGTAAAAACTACTTTGTTTTTCAGACTTTTTTTCACTAGTTATTCTTCATCCTCTTCTTTATAAAATGATTTAATCATTTTTATAATTTAAACATGATATTAATATAATATTTATTCATTTTTATGTATTTATAATAATGTAAAAAAATAAATAGGAAATGAAATACACTTTTCATGTAGACGGTTGGCCATACATACACATGAACACTATTTTCATTTTATTTTGTATTGAAATAATGAAAAATAAATGATTTATATATATATAATCATGATTATCTCATTTATGTTATATTTTCAAAGATTTATAATAAACCTATCCTTAATTAAATGCACATAACATTTGAATGTATCATATCACTTCGTGAGGTGATAGTCTACCATATAGGTGGACACCATTATTATATTCCCTAAAAATGGAAAGCATGAAGGTGTGTGTTATATTATAATTAAATATGTATAAATAAATTATGAATATAATATATATATTATATAAAATATAAATCCAATATTCTTTTCAACATTGAACAATGGTATTAAATTAATAAATTACATTGGTTTATTAGGTGATTGTTCGTAGAACACACATATAATGATTGCATATCCCAAATTATAGAAGTGAGTTTGGATATTTCTCATAAATTAAATATTAAAATATATTAGTATATTTTAGATACAATGGTTATTATAAAATTATAATATAATAATAATTTAAGGGGATTGATAAAGAAATAGAACAAAAATGTTCGTTGATGAATGTTACCTCTTCTTCAGGATTCTTCTTTTGGATTTATTTAATGGATTCCTTGATTAGATTTATGAAAAATGAGTGTAACACCTGAGACATTTATGTTATATAAATCAGCAATGGAATCTTTCACTTTCTTGGCTTTCTTTACACACAATCGCGACCTTCCTCGATAGCTTGCGTCGTACGCAATACCGAGTTTCACTAAACAATGATATGCTCTTAAAATATTATTAAAAATATCCGTTATGAATAGTAATAATCACTTTTTGAAATTTTATAAATTTTATTTTTTGAAATTTACTTCATTTTTGGATTCGAAATATCGAAATTAGCCTAGGGTGAAATTTTGGTATTTTTCTGAAAAGTTTCAATTTTTGATGAATAGTGAAACTACTAAGTGGCTGTTAAAAAACTGAATTTTTCATAAAACTAAAATTTACCGCTTCTGTGAGTGGAATTTCAAAAATCCGAGAGACACGGTTGATGACAGTATGTAAAATGTGATTCAATGAGATAAAAATAATTTTTGGGGAATAGTAAATTTTACTTTTTTTACGACGGTTAAAAGTAAATAGGGTAATTAAGGGTAAAAATGATATTATTATTACCCTAACACATGTCCTAATTCTATTGGATAAGTGTAATTCGACCAAAAACAACCCTATGAATAAAATATGACCATTTAGGCCCACTTGATTTAGATTAGGACATTTAATATTAATTTATTTAAAGAAGGGTTAAAATAGCTAAAATCGATGTTTAATAAGTAAACCATTTTTAATATAGGGTTATACATAAAATAAATTCAACTATAAATATTCATTAGAAATATAAAAATATTTCCTACATAACGGTTTTTTATTTTTAATTTTTAAACTTTAAATAATTTAATTTATTTATGAAATAATGATGATGCAGTAATTATCTTATTAATGAAATATTGACATAATTGATGTTATAAATGCGCAAATAAATATAATTTGAGGCTTTTTATGAATGCCACTAATTTTATAGGTTAATATGATATGTTAATATTTATTTTATTAACTTTTTTCGAACTAATCATTCTGTTATGATTTTCCAAAAAAATCAATTTTTAAATAGTGTCAAAATTGACATAAAATAGTTTTTAAAACAAATATTTTATTATTGATTGTTATTTTATTCCTAAAAATCTAAGGTTAGTCCAATATACTTATATCATGATAGGTGTATCATTAATGGACCACTTGGGGGTCTCTTGGATGTATATGGTAAGTTTATTAACTATATAATATAAAAATACAAAGTGACATGGTAAATGTCAATCTAATTAACTAAGAGTTAAAACTAAAAGATAAGGTTAATATAATGACCTAAACATGTCTACATTTTATTGGATGAGAGTATTTCGACCCATCCCCACCTTATCTTCGAAATATATCAATTTTTAGCTATTTAAAACCGAATATGACTTTATAATAAATTAATTTTTTTAGTTTTTCCAAAGGAGACCCTCTCATCCCTTATAAAAGGGCACCTCATCCCCCTATTCCTCACACCACTTTTAGCCTTCAAGATCGGCCAACCCCTGCCACATTCTCCTCTCCACTTCCATAGAGACATCCTAGAGTTCTTGGTCTTCTTCAAAGACCAATTTTAGTGCCCTAAAAGGAGGTCTCAAAGAAGCACTTCAAAGAAGAGGTAATATCCATTTCCGATCCTTTCCAATTTCTTTCTTCTTCAACTTCTTCTTCTTTAGTTGTTTCATTATGAAGTAATAACATCAATATCAATAATATACTTATATGTTATTATATGTATGAAAAAACCCTATTTAACCATCTATCCATCCTACGAAAAATGAAATCACCGCGCGTGCGTACGTACGGAATACCGTCTTCATGCCGTGGTGTAATCTATTTTCCACCACCACCTTACTTGGATGGGTATATTGGTGTAAATAATGACTATAGTTGATTATTGTAAAATGATATTGATTCTGAAATATTATACATACACTCTAATACAATTCCACGATCATGGAAACGATATCATCGCTCGTGCGTACGTACGAAATACCTTCTCCATGATGTGATGCGACTCGTTCTATATGATCTTCATTGCATAATGATTATATAAATGAATTGAATGAATGAATATGATATATAATACACTAATACCATTCTGGAAATGAGGTATCTATAACCTAAAGAGAAGAATAAGAATTTATTCAGCAAAACATGCATAAGAACAAAAAGTAATAAACACCCGAATAACAAGTAATAATGAAGTATTAATAATAAGAAGCTAAAAATATGACCATATATGATATAATAAAAATATGTATGATTCTAGAATAAGTCAATAACATTATTTAAATCATTATATAGGAGGTTCGGGAACTTACAAAGCAAGTCGGACCTACGGTAAGGGAAATATCACAATCTCATTTTTATCCGAGATTGTTTATACTTTGAAATTTACTGGGGTGTATTTTATCATCCACATCCATGTTTCCTCAATATGTAATATTATTTCCATCCACCTAAAATTTTTTAAATCCAATTTTACCCTTCGGTGAGTTTTTAGAAAAGGATATGAAAGGAATCTTTTGTCGTTTTTCGTACGAGGTACTTTTTGACTTTTCCGACAAAAGTATGAGAAGAATGTTTTTTTAAACTTATATGGCATGAATGGATTTTTAAAAAATTATTTCCAAGAAGATTCCTTTACAAGTTTTCAAGTTTATTTTTAATCAACTTTTTTTAGTTTAGAATTGTATGACATGTTAAGAAAGGAAAAGTGTTTTTGAAGTAGAAAGGATATTTTCCTCAAGAATGGAGTTCAAGTGTTTTATCAAAATTATTTTCCATCTAAGATAATAAAGGGTTTTGTTTCTATCCCTATAATTACATTGATTTGATTATGTTATGATGGAATTATTTTTATGAATTCCTTTATCTTATATGAATTGTTTTATGATGTCACAATGTTTAAGATTCTCATTTTTATTACATGGGTTATGTTATGATGTATGGTTTATGATTTTGTGGCACAAATAAGAATGGTATCATTATGAGATGGGTGGGACCTATATCTCCCTCCAATGCATTGGGTAAAGATTTTATATCTCATGAGATAGACATGGCTGGAACGACAGTTTAAACCGGTTCAGTGAAGTAGGACTGAAACGAGGAATGACCTCGGTTCAGAAATGGACTTTTTCCACTAAGATAGTCTTGGAAATGAGTCTTGACTAACAAGAAATGATTCTCTATGATTATGTGTGTATGCCACAAAGTTTCATGTTTTATGTTATGATTATTGGGATTACATTTCACTTCTATGATTTATCCCATGTTATGAAATTATGATTTCTTTTGCAGGTTAAGATTTCCAAAAGATATGTTCTTACGTATATGATGTGATTGATATTTCTTTTTTTTACCCTTACTGAGATTTGAGGTCACCATTTTGTATGTTTTATTTCCCCAGGTCAGGATGAAGGTTATTAAGTAGGATATGCCAAAAAGGGACTCTAGATATGATGAAATAAATGGGAGGAAAAGTAGATGCTTTATGAACCAGTTTTTTATGTTTCTTAGTTTCTAAAGACACTATACCTATACGGTCCTTTACTAGTTTTGTTTTATGTTATAATAAGTGTGCTTCAATTATGAAGTAATAACAATGTATGTAAGGTATGGGTCGTTATAGTTGGTATCAGAGGAAAGGTATAGTCAACCTTTGGAAACTAAGATATGAAAGCCTTAGTAAGAATCCTCAGGATAAGTCTAAGCATAGAACACAATCTTAGTGTTTTAGAAATGGCCACGAATAACCTAGGATAAGACCTTAAGTGTAAAATTTTATTCTTTATTATGTGGTTTTCCTATTATAATTAGTTTTGCTCACACTATTATTCTTGGTTTTAGTCAATGGCTGGAACCCGAAGGAACCGTGTTAATACGGAATGCGACGGGCAATGCAATGATTGTCCCCCTGAGCAACCAAACGTTGTGGGAGCTGGAATGAAAAATCTTGTTGCCATGATCCCACAACTTTCTCAAGCTATGAATCATGCAGGACTTCCAATCAAGAAAAGGAAGGAGCAACATTCTGTTGAATCCTTCATGAGGCAGCGTCCACCTTCATTCAGCGGGTCTACTGATCCAATAGTTGCTGAACAATGGAATATTACTACTGAAAAGATATTTTTAGTTCTTCAATGTTATGAACATGATAAATTCATCTTAGCAGTGTATCGTTTGGATGGTGATGCTGATCAATGGTGGAATATTATCAAGAATACGAGGTAAAGAGATGAAATTGAGTCCATGGAATGGGACGAGGTTGAGAACTTATTTTTCAATAAGTACTTCACTCATATTCTCCAAACAAAGATAGAGAAGGATTTTCATGAAGTAAAGCAAAAGGATGATGAATCTGTTGGTACCTATGAAGAAAATTTTACAAGACTTGCAATGTACGCTTCTATTATTATTGTCCAACCTGAGAGTAAGATCGATCGATTCTTTAGTGGCTTAAAACCAAGTATTTGAAGGGCGTTAGCCATAAGGGACTTAAATAGCTACGAGGAAATCATTCTTTGTTCTCTCAAAGTCGAGATAGAGATTGGAGTAACCCATCAGTCATATGGGTTTGATAAGAAGAGGAAAATGGAATTCAAAGGAAAATCTAAAGACCACACTGAAAAGAAGATGAGCTTCCTCTTATGCTCAATGTGTGGAAAGAAACATGGAGGGAGTTGTCTTAAATGGACAAGTAAATGTTTCAAATGTGGAAAGGAAGGTCATAGGGCATTTGAATGCCGCAATGATGGGAATAAGATGTCTAATGATGCACACAAAGGAAGGGATACACAGAATGAACCTACTACACTTCAATGTTTCAAGTGAAAGGAGATGGGGCATTATGCTAATCAATGCCCAAATCCAAGGGTTGATGATGATGTTCGACGTCAACAAACTATTAAGGCCAAAGGCAAAGGAAATTCACATGCAATTTCTATCAGCGATGTGGAGTACGATAACGATGTGGTGAAATATACACTTACCATCCACTCTAAAGTAGCAAATGTTTTATTTGATTCTGGATCCACCCACTCCTGTATTTCTGAAGAATTTTCTAAGGATATCACCGTATTACCTCAACAATTAGATGTTGAGTTAGCTGTGACAACCCCTAATGGCACAACAGTCGCATCAAAAGTTTATAATTCTTCTCCAATCGAAGTTTGTGGGAAAGTGCTTCCTGCAAATCTTGTGATCCTTCCTATAGTGCAATTTTATGTGATTCTTGGTATTGATTGGCTTTCTTTATATGGATATATTATCAATTTCCAAATAAGGGAAGTCACATTTCATATTCTAGATCAATCTATGATCGTCTATCAATGCAAGGATGAACATAACCTTCCAGTGGAAATTTATTCCATGTTATGGGTCTTGATTCCACTAAATATAGGTTATTTATTTCAAATGGTTGGTGAGAAACTCACGATTAAGAATATTCCCATTGTACAGGAGTTTGATGATTTCTTTCTGGAGGAATTACCAGGCCCTCCACCAAATCATGAAGTTGAGTTTTCAATAGAACTCGTACCAGGTGCCTTGCCTATTTCAATGACACCTTATAGAATGCCCCCAATTGAGTTGCATGAATTGAAGAAGCAACTCCAAGAGAATATTGATAAGGGGTTCATACGCCCTAGTGCGTCACCTTAGGGAGCACCTGTTCTATTTGTTAAGAAGAAAGATGGATCAATGAGACTCTACATTGATTATCGAGAACTTAACAAGATAACAATCAAGAACAAATATCCTCTCCCGCGCATTAATGACCTATTTGACCAACTATGCAAAGCTCAATACTTATCCAAGATTGATCTTCATTCAGGGTATCATCAATTAAGGGTCAAAAGGGAGGATATACCAAAGACGACATTCCGTACAAGGTATGGACACTATGAATTTATAGTGATGCCATTTAGTCTTGCTAATGCCCCTGCTATCTTCATGGATATGATGAATAGAGTCTTTAGAGACTATCTTGATCAGTTTGTGGTAGTCTTTATAGACGATATTATTGTCTATTAAAAGAGAAAGGATGAACATGAAGATCACTTGAGAATTATATTGAAGTCCCTAAGAAATGAGAAGATTTATGCCAAATTTACCAAGTGTGAATTCTGGCTTCAAAAAGTTTCATTTTTGGGTCATATAATCTCAAAAGAGGGGATATCTGTGGATCCAGCAAAAACAGAGGTTATCAAAAGATGGTCGAGACCAACAATAGTAACTAAGATCCGAAGTTTTCTTGGTTTGGCTGGATATTATCGACGTTTTGTGAAAGATTTTTCATGATTATCTAATCCACTCACCAAGTTGACTCGGAAAGGAGTTATGTTTGTTTGGACGGAGGAATGTGAAGAGAATTTCAAGGAGTTGAAAAGAAGGTTAGCCAGTGCACCTGTGCTCACACTGCCTTGTAGTGGAGAAAGGTTTGTGATCTATAGTGATGCATCCAAGAAGGGATTGAGGTGTGTTCTTATGCAAAATGATATGGTGATAGCTTATGCCTCATGAAAGTTGAAAATACTAGAGCAAAATTACCCAACTCATGATTTGGAGTTAGCTGTGGTAATCTTTGCATTAACGATTTGGAGGCGTTATCTTTATGGAGAAAGTTGTGACATTTATATTGATCATAAAAGTTTAAAGTATATTTTCACACAAAAGGAGCTAAATATGCGCCAAAGATTATGGTTATAGCTGATTAAGGATTACAACTGCTCAATCCATTACCACCCTGGGAAAGAAAACATGGTGGCAAATGCATTAAGTCGACAAGACCATGCCAGTTTTTCCATGATGAGGATCACAAATGATCCAATATTTATAGATTTACAAAGGATGGATCTTGGAATTATAATGAAAGGGGAAAAATCATATCTTTCTCAAATGAATGTTCAACCATCTATACATTTAAAGATTAAAGAATCACAGAAAGAAGATGTCGAGTTACAAAAGAAGGTGAGAAATGTTCCGGAATTCAACCTTTATTGTGATGGGATAATAAAGTTCAGGAATCAGGTTTGTGTTCCTCCCATCCCCAAATTAAAGAAGGAGCTGCTGTTCGAGGCTCATAGTTCTTCATTCTACATTCATCCTGGAAGCATGAATATGTATAGGGACCTGAAAGAGTACTTATGGTGGGATGGCATGAAAAGAGATGTTGCTGAATATGTCTCTCGACGCTTGGTTTGTCAGCAAGTTAAAGCTGAGAGACAGAAGTCTAAGGGGTTGTTACAACCATTACCCATACCCGAATGGAAATGGGAAAACATCACTATGGACTTTGTCTCCGGAATTCCTAAAACATCCAAAGGCAATAATGCTATCTGGGTCATAGTTGATCATCTTACAAAGTCTGCACACTTCATTTCTATTAGAGAGGATTTTTCTCTGGATCAGCTTTCCAGGATATATGTAAAGGAAGTGGTAAGATTGCATGGAGTACCACTTTCTGTTATATCTGATCGGGATCCGAGGTTTACCTCAAAGCTCTGGCAAATTCTTCAGCATACTCTGGATACAGAGTTGAGTTTCAGTATAGCTTATCATCCTCAGAAAGACGGTCAGTCTGAGAGAACAATTCAAACTCTAGAAGATATGTTGAGAGCCTGCTCTATGGATTTCAAAGGTGGTTGGGATCAACACCTACCTTTGGTGGAATTTTCTTATAATAATAACTTTCACTCCAGTATTCAGATGGCTCCTTATGAAGCTCTCTATAGAAGGAAATGCAGGACTCCAACTTGCTGTGATGAAGTTGGGGAAAGAAAGCTATTAGGAGCTGATATCGTTGATGAAATTGTAGAAAAGGTCAGATCTATTCAACAACACATAAGAGCATCTCAGAGTCGATAAAAAAGTTATGCCGACAACTGAAGAAAAGACCTAGAGTTTGAAGTGGGCGATAAAGTGTTCTTATGAATATCTCCTTGGAAGAGGGTCATGCGATTTGGAAAGAAGGGAAAGTTGATCCCTAGATATATCTGTCCTTTTGAAATACTAGATCATGTTGGGAGGGTAGATTACCGATTGGCGCTTCCACCGAATCTCTCTCAAGTTCAATATGTGTTCTATGTATCTCTCCTGAGAAAGTACATACCTGATCCTTCACATGTACTCATCTCAGAAGTTGTACCGCCGGAGCAAGATCTTTTTTATGAAGAGCAGCCGATAGAGATTCTGGATCGTAGTGAAAAAGTCCTTTGAAACAAGACCACTCGATTGGTGAATGTTTTATGGAGGAACCACTAATTAGAAGAAGCTACATGGGAGCTTGAGGATATGATGGGGAAAAGGTATCCTCATCTGTTTGTTACAAAGTGACAAATTTTGAGGGAGAATTTCATTTTAAGGGGGGTAGAATGTAACACCCGAGACTTTTATGTTATATAAATCATCAAAGTAATCTTTCACTTTCTTGGATTTCTTTACACGCAATTGCGACCTTCCTCGATAGCTTGCGTCATACGCAATACCAAGTTTCACTAAACAATGATATGCTTTTAAAATATTATTAAAACTAGCCGTTGTGAATAGTAATAACAACTTTTTGAAATTTTATAAATTTTATTTTTCGAAATTGACTTCATTTTTGGATTTGGAATATCGAAATTAGGCTAGGGTGAAATTTTGGTATTTTTCTGAAAACTTTCAATTTTTGATGAATAGTGAAACTACTAAGTGGCTGTTAAAAAACTGAATTTTTCATAAAACATAAATTTACCACTTCGGTGAGTGGAATTTCAAAAATATGAGAGACACGGTTGATGTCAGTAAGTAAAATGTGGTTCAATGAGATGAAAATAATTTTTGGTGAATAGTAACTTTTTACTTTCTTTTACCACGGTTAAAAGTAAATAGGGTAATTAAGGGTAAAAATGATATTATTATTACCCTAACAAATGTATTAATTCTATTGAATAAGTGTAATTCGACAAAAAACAACCCTATCAATAAAATATGACCATTTAGGCCCACTTGGATTAGATTAGGACATTTAATATTAATTTATTTAAAGAAGGGTTAAAATAGTTAAAATCAATGTGTAATAAGTAAAAAAATTTAATATAGGGTTATACATAAGATAAATTCGACTATAAATATTCATTAGAAAGATAAAAATATTTCCTATATAATGGTATTTTATTTTTAATTTTCAGACTTGAAATAATTTAATTTATTTATGACACAATGATGATGCATTAATTATCTTATTAATTAAATATTGACATAATTGTTGTTACAAATGCCCAAATAAATATAATTTGAGGATTTTTATGAATTAAACTAATTTTATAGGTTAATATGATATGTTAATATTTATTTTATTAACTTTTTTCTAACTAATCATTCTGTTATGATTTTCACAAAAATCAATTACTAAATAGTGTCAAATTTGACATAACATAGTTCTTAAAATAAATATTATATTATTGATTGTTATTTTATTCCTAAAAATCTAAGGTTCGGCCAAGATACTTATATCATGATAGTGGTATCATTAATGGACCACTTGGGGGTGTCTTGGATGTATATGGTAAGTTTATTAACTATATAATATAAAAATACAAAGTGACATGGTAAATGTCAATCTAATTAACTAAGAGTTAAAACTAAAAGATAAGGTTAATATAATGACCTAAACTTGTCTAAATTATATTGGATGATAGGATTTCAAACCATACCCACATTATCTTCGAAATATATCAATTTGGAGCTATTTAAAACCGAATATTACTTTATAATAAATTAATAGTTTTAGTTTTTCCAAAGGAGCCGCTCTCATCCATTATAAAAGGGCACCTCATCCCCCTCTTCCTCACACCACATTGAGCCTTAAAGATCGGCCAACCCTTCCACTTTCTCCTCTCAACTTCCCTATAGACATTTTAGAGGTCATGGTCTTCTTCAAAGACCAATTTTAGTGCCCTAAAAGGAGGTCTCAAAGAAGCACTTCAAAGAAGAGGTAATATCCATTACCGATCCTTTTCCAATTTCTTTCTTCTTCAACTTATTCTTATTTAGTTGTTTCATTATGAAGAAATAAAATCAGTATCACTCATATCCTGATATGTTATTATAAGTATGAAACAACCCTATTTAACCATCTATCCATCCTACGGAAAATGAAATCACCGCGCGTGCGTACGTACGGAATACCGTCTCCATGTCGTGGTGTAATCTATTTTCCACCACCACCTTACTTGGATGGGTATAATGGTGTAAATAATGACTATAGTTGACTATTGTAAAATTATATTGATTATGAAATATTATACATACACTCTAATACAATTTCACGATCATGGGAACGATATCCTCGCTCGTGCGTACGTACGGAATACCGTCTCCACGATGTGATGCGACTCGTTCTAAATGATCTTTATTGCATAATGATTATATAAATGAATTGAATGAATGAATATGATATATAATACACTAATACCATTATGGAAATGAGGTATCTTTATCCTAAAGTGAATAATAAGAATTTATTCGGCAAAACATGCATAAGAACAAAAAGTAATAAACTCCCCAATAACAAGTAATAATGAAGTATTACTAATAAGAAGCTAAAAATATGACCATCTATGATATCATAACAATAATTATGATTCTGGAATAAGTCAATAACAATAATTAAATCATTATAAAGGAGGTTTGGACACTTACAATGCAAGTTAGACCTAAGGTAAGGGAAATATCACAATCTCATTTTTATCCGAGATTGTTTATACTTTGAAATTTACTGGGGTGTATTTTATCATCCACATCCATGTTTCCTCAATATGTAATATTATTTCCATCCACCTACAATTTTTTAAATCCAATTTTACCCTTCGGCGAGTTTTTAGTAAAGGATATGAAAGGAATATTTTGTCATTTTTTGTACGAGGTACTTTTTGACTTTTCCAACAAAAGTACAAGAAGAATGTTTTTTTTAACTTATACGACATGAATGGATTTTTAAAAAATTATTTCCAAGAAGCTTCATTTACAAGTTTTCAAGTTTATTTTTAATCAACTTCTTTTAGTTTAGAATTGTATGACATTTTAAGAAAGGAAAAGTGTTTTTGAAGTAGAAAGGATATTTTCCTCAAGAATGGAGTTCAAGTGTTTTATCAAAATTATTTTCCATCTAAGATAATAAAGGGTTATGTTTTTATCCCTATAATTACATTGATTTGATTATGTTATGGTGGAATTTTTTTTATGAATTCCTTTATCTTATATGAATTGTTTTATGATGTCACAATGTTTACGATTCCCATTTTTATTACATGGCTTATGTTATGATGTATGGTTTATGATTTTGTGGCACACATAAGAATTGTATCATTATGAGATGGGTGGGAACTATATCTCCCTCCAATGCATTGGGTAAAGATTTTATATCTCATGATATAGACATGGCTGGAATGGAAGTTTAAACCGGTTCAGTGAAGTAGGACTGAAACGAGGAATGACCTCGGTTCAGAAATGGACTTTGTCCATTAAGATAGTCTTGGCAATGAGTATTGACTAACAAGAAATGATTCTCTATGATTATGTTTGTATGCCACAAAGTTTAATGTTTTAAGTTATGATTATTGGGATTACATTTCACATCTATGATTTATCCCTTGTTATGAAATTATGATTTCTTTTGTAGGTTAAAACTTCCAAAAGTTATGTTCTTACGTATATGATGTGATTGATATTTCTTTTGTTTACCCTTAATGAGCATTTGAGCTCACCCTTTTGTATGTTTTATTTCCCCAGGTCAGGATAAAGGTTATTAAGTATGATATGCCAAAAAGGGACTCTAGATATGGTGAAATAAATGGGAGGAAATGTAGATGCTTTATGAACCATTTGTTTATGTTTCCCAGTTTCTAAAGACACTATACCTATAAGGTCCTTTCCTAGTTTTGTTATATGTTGTAATAAGTGTGCTTCAATTCTGAAGTAATAAAAATGTATGCAAAGTATGAGTCATTATAATGGGAGTCTTATAAGATAATAATAGGGGAGTTGGGAAGATATTTGGACCATTCTTGGATGAGCCAGTGGGATCGAGAGGTTTAAATAATGTGGGAGTGGTGGTGGTATATTATAAGTGCGAGAGATAACAGGATGTGTATTTTTGAAAAGAATGTTTGGGGTACCCACGTTTTTACCTAAAAATAGGCAACCATTACACAAAAATCTCTAAAATATATGTTTAACTATCTAAATATATCTATTTAATTTTGGGTTTAAATGTTTATAGGCCACATTAACTTCATGTTTAATGTTTAATAACTTGTAGAACATGTTTTTACCATAATCAAACTAATTAATTTTCATTACATTCACTATTTTTATTGGACATAAATTAAGATAAAAGTAGTTGATAATATGAATTAATATTATTCCAATAATTTAATCCATTTTTCTAAATTCAATTCACAATATTGGAAAAAATTAAACTAAAATTAATCCCGCTGATAGGATGAGAAAGTAGGTTTTTAAAGTAACAATTTAAAATAGTTTATTATGTTTTTATAACTGAAATCAATGTAAAAATGATTCAAATCACCTAAATTGGATTAATATAGGTATTAATGAAATAATTAAGCATTTAGAAAATGTAAAATATTATTATACATTATAAAATAATTATATGAAAAATGAAATTTTCAATTAAAATTCTCTATTTTTCACTATTTATAAAAAATGAATCTTCTCATTAAATAAAAAAATTCACCATAATATAATTTTTACATTCATACTTCGAAAAGGAAGTTTATTTTCCCAAATAAAATAAATTAATGTCTCAAAATTTAGATTTAGAATAAATTTTCCCTTAAACTGCGGTAAAATTACATTCAGAAAATTACAAATTTATGTGTGTAAAATTATATTTTTTCTTATATCATGTCTATAAATCACAAAATGTGAAGGATAAATAGTTAATTTAATATATAATATATATTTAATAAAAATTATTTTTCAAAATTGGGTTTCAAAAAATACTGAGATAAAAAAAATTTCTAGAAAAAGGATTTTATTTATTTTTTAAATAGTTCATACTCTAATTTATAATTAATTTTCATAAAAATAATTCATGATATAAATAAGTTTTAAGAATATTTTCACAACACATTTAATCATATTCATACACCTTATTACAACAGTCATGGAAAAACAATTGTATTGAATACTAATATTAATAGTATATTGTAGTTCATTAAAACTTGATCATGCATGTAACATAAGAAAACTTGGGGTTGCATATAAAGAAATAATAAATTGTTGTAGTGTAAAATGATAACCATAAAAGTAATTTATTTTTTTTGAAAAAAACATTAAAAATAAGGGTGATTCAATTTACCCCCATTAAAATTAATTTCACCCTTGAAATTATTCTGGGTCGTCAAAGGTTTAATACTGTAATATTACTTTCATAGAAACCCACTCCCTAAAAATAAAATGAACACATTATTAATGGAAAGTAAGAAACATAAAAGATTCATAATGTAACTAATAACTAGGCTTCCATACATGATAACATAGGTGAATATTTATACCAATAATAAAAGAGTAAAAAATTATATAGGGTGATAATGATTATTGATAACATCATTGATGGTTGTCTAGGGAATGTTAAAAATCCCAAATCCATTTACCAAAGAGGCATGAAAGAGGAAACTAATATAATGAAGAATTTCTATGATATTATTATTTTTATTTCAATATAATTTTCATGTAAATTATAAATACTCATAAGAAAATATACTTACATGATATTATTCTATAAGAACAATGTCACACATTGGATGTGAATGGATAAAATTCTATTTCATCTATTACTGAATGAAATAAAATTGATTTTTTTTTGCATAATGAAGTAATAGCCCATTTTATCCAGAAATAAAATGACAATTTAATTTGTCTGTTATTATTTCTCATCCAGAAAAAATGGTTAGGGAATGTTATCATTATTAATAGATACTGATATTTTCACATAACACATCAATATCTAAAATTTCTTTTAAAATTTAAATTAATCAATTTCATAAATGGTTAACATTTTTACCATTCCAAAATATTATAATATAAATCTACAAAAAAATGTCACTAAGTAATATTATAATTAATCCACCATAAATTATAATGTATCTATTGGTTTTCACATTAAAACATGTGAATAATTTAATCATTTATTCTCTTCAAACATGTTAATAAAATGAATTACCAAAAAAATTGTTGAAGAAATGAATGATTTCTTATTCTTTAATCAAAACCATGATTAATGGATATATTCCATAAAACAAAAAGTTGTAAACTTAATCCATAATAGCATATACCACTTTTTCAAACTAACAAATATTTTCTCAACATTAGAAATTTATTAAGGGTTACCTTTACAAAATATTGTGTTTTCTGTATAATATAATATTTCTATTAAACCAATTTTCAAGGTCATAAGAACTAATATTATAACAAAAAATATTTATATATTTCATATTACCTAATTCTTGAATCCAAATTCACAAACACTTCAATTATTTTTTACCACTCTTAATTCATTAACTATGATTCCTCATATACTTCATTCATACCACTTTTCAGTCATAGTTCATTTATAGTCTCTTCATCATAAGCATTATAACCTTTACACATATAACCTTGCAGACTCTCTTAATGAGCTATCCAATTAGGACATAGATTTATAGAATCACCATAATTTCCACATGTAATGCAGTTAATATTGTAATATATCTTTGGGAAACCATTAATATCTTCCATAGTGTCAACCAAAATTTTTATTTTTCTTTTCGGTAACGTACCTTGTTTCTTTATCTTCCATAGTCAAAGAATAATCCCATCACTTTGAGACTTTACCTGGAGTGATTATTCACACATTCTTGACATATATTAAACTAAATCATATTATATTCATGGTATCCAATAATATAACTTTCAGATAATTTGTTCATTATCTTATTTGGTAGGTATAATTGTACGTTAAGGTACTCATTGTTAATCATGTTCCATGAAAACTGATTAGGCACAATCAGAAAATAATTTTCTATCATCATCATCCCAATTCAATTTTAATCAGTAAATAATTCATCCCTTCCAATATTATCCCAATTACTTGTAGTTATCTCTATTTACTAAAACATGAAATTTTTGTGTAAGGAACACTAATTGTTGTAGAAAAACACATAATCATGAAAATAACTATTAGGATGAATAAATCATGAAACATTATTTTCAATCCATTATTCCTTTAAATCATCCATATTTATTAATTTTTATATTCTATTTGAATCCATTATATTGTTTTTTAATGAGTTAATGAATTTAAAAAACATATCTCCCAAGAGTTTCAAACTAGGTGTGAAAATGGGCCCGTTGTTGACCCTTGTTTCCCAATAGAGCCTATATTAATATTTTTTTAGGGTTCTTAGCTACATTTGTCCCCGAACCAAAAATAATTTTAGTATCCCACAATTGATGTTCTTCTTGGAAACCACTAACTCTATAATTTACAATAATTACAAGAAATTTTCATATATTTTGACTTATGCAAAAACTTTCCCTTAGACACATCCATATTTTAATGAACCAAGCTGAGATACCAACCAACCAGATGCCCATTCAGATCTCAAATTTTTTTTAAAGGGCATTCCCAATAACTACATCCTGCAATGTAGTTCCAAGAATCAAATAAATAAATAAATATAAGAATGATTTTTACAAGAAAAACAAGGATCAAGTAAATAAGTTGAACATGTAGAAGAACTAAAAATAAATAAATCACAGTAAATATACAAACTAATCCATATTACAAATCCCGAAAGAAATAATATTGAATACAAAACTGATACAATAAAACCAAACACAATATCTACAATACATATTGGTCACTACCAGCCATAGCACCTACCCAATCTAAGAGAAACCAAACCAGAAACCAACACATGTAAAGTAGCTTGGGTTTACCGACAATGATTGGAACAAGTAGGGTGTGACCTTAAAAAGTTTAGTAGGTAATAACCAAATTGTCCATGCATATAACATTCATATAAATTTACATGTATTATTATTTCATGGTTTCAAACATAGTTAACCATCAATTACAAGACAAGGCTATTAATGTCCCATGTATTTGGAAGATTAGATACATAATTAGAAAACATGAAATCAAAATTAAAATTGATTTTATTTAATCATCCTAATGATATCTTAACACCCTTGAGGCGTTACATCATTAGAGGATAAAATAGAGAAAACATGAACAATTGGACGAGATAAATACCCCAGTAAGGGAGTAACTATAAGCATAAAACATATAACATGGGTTAGAAGTCATAACATGATGACATAAAAAAATAAAAATATAGAATCAAATAATAAAAAACAAGTGTTCATGTAATCCCGAATTAATAGTAATGTGGTAGAAACATAAATAATTACATAATAATGTGTAAATGATCATTAAACATAGAGGATAATGAGTCATGGATAACCACCAAGATTGTTGTACATGGAGCTTGAGTCAAGGCTAACGTCCAATAATGTTGCACAACACATATCCTTAGTCTAAACATTACCCAATGAATAAGAATTCTATCTAGGAAAACCCATAATAACTTGTTCATGCATATGTTTTCAACATGAATAATCAACCATATGAGTTATCCATGGAATGAATTGGGTATTATAATCATATCATATGTTATAACAAATTGGTATATAATAACGATGTCCATGAAAGATTTGATTTAAATCATAAATGGACATTACTAGAGTAAAATATAAATATATCATGATAAGTGATGGAAAATTTAAATGAAAACATGTAAATATAGTTTTTCTGATTTATTATAAATGAAACAATTTAGTACGACTTAAAGAATATATTAAAAGAACGTTTAAAAAGAGAAATGTATTTTTTTCATAAAAAAACCAACATATTTTTTCATAATTAAATAATTGATTTCAGAAATATGTTGGTTTATTAAAACAAATTATGTAGGGAATGTAAAAAAGGGTAAGTAGTGGTGATGGTCTCTTTAATTGGACAGGGTTATCAGGAAGATGTGAGAAAAATTATTTTTAAATGATTATATACAAAAAAAAATGATGAAATGATCTGGATAAATGAGTTTGGAAAAATAAGAAATAAATTTGAAGTATTATAAAAAATAAACAAGATATAAATTAGGGTAAATACTGAGAAATAAAAACTCGACGAAGAAATGGAGGTTCTAGATGAATCCCTTTCCTTAATTTCGAGTGTGTTATGCACTTGATATTAATATCCAGGATAATTAGATTAAATCCATTAATTAATTAATTTGGAACCATTTATACAAGTATTGTACATATAATAATTTTATTAATTTCATTCGTTTTCTTCTTTATAAGTTATAAGATACAATTTTATTGTTTGGGAGCGTTCGTTTCCTTGGTTTTCATTATTGGTTACCTTTATACATATATTTAAAATCATGGAAAACTAGATTAGTTTTACATAATTGAAATTTTATATATTTAGTGGTCATAAATAATATTAAATATTTTTATATATCATTTTTTACAGATTTGAGGATGAATCATTAGATTAAATATTAATTATATTATTTTATATTAATTTGGTGTTTTTTGATCTTCATGAACTGGTTTTATTTTATTAATTAATTTAATGTATATAAATAGTTACATAACATTAAATTGGGTGTAATATGTATATTATAATATGTTTCAACTATAAATATGGTATTATGAATATCCTTTATAGAGGTAATGGAAAATGGAAAACTCGTCATCCTTAAATGTGATAAATTAACATATCACATTGGATGTTTTCATTTTTAGAACCAAAAGGTGAGGGGAAAGAAATAATGATAGATTATTATATATAAATTAAAAAATTACAGTATATGTGAGATATTGGAGTTACTATTCCACTTGAATAAGTGTTGGTTAGGAGGAAATTTGAAAACAAATAGAAACTGAAATAAAATAAAATAAAAATAAAAAGGATTTTACTTCTTGAATTCTCCTCTTTATAAACCTCTTTAGGGAAATTATATTTTGTTATTTGTCGATATGAAAATTTCTTAGACATGTGGGAGGCTCTTGGTATGTGTGTTGGGAATAATTTAGGTTAGAATCATTTTTTATGGTGTGAGGAGAAGGGGTGGGGAGGGGTTGTATTTATAGGGGAGGAGAGGAGTGTTTTCTCATTATTTTATTCATTAGTTAGTTATTTTGCATCAATACTAATAATAGTTTTAAAAGTATCACTAAATATATAAAAATAATTATGGGGGTTGGATCTTAGGTTTATTACATCATATATTACTCGAGGAATAGTATATTGAACATATAATATATATATAGTAAATTACAGTACTTTGTTATTCACCAACAATTGTAGTATTTTAGATAAATCCCCAAATTTCACAACAATTTTTTAATGTTTATAATATGAAAATAAACTCTATTTTTTGAAAATAATTTTATAAACCTGATATATTTTATATTAAATTAAAATCATCTTTTAATTGTATAATAGTAATTTTAAAAATTAGAATGATTTTATAACTCGTTGAAAAAATAATAAATATCTTATTAAATTATCTTTTAATCTAAAAAAACAAAGTAATAATTAAAGAATACATATAAGGAAAATTATTTTTCTTTTAAATAATTATATTAATTTTAAAATGGAAACAAAAATATTATGTTATAAAAATATCAATACATAATTAAGAACTTCTAAAACAAATATTTACATATACTATTATTTAATTAAATCATATCCACATTTATTAAATGAATAAGTTTTATTTATACATTAATGTCTGAGGTTACAATTATATTGTTTAGTTTAATATATATAAGGTTCATATTACAATTGTAATGGTTATGTTACTATTCCATAGGTTTCAGTTCTATAAATTATTTTAAAAAATATTTCTCCATTAATTATTTATTTATGATAATTTTTTTGTGTTATCTATGTGATTTTATGTAATTTATACTATATTACTTAATTATTATAAGAGACATTTTATTGATGTAATTTTGGGACATTACATTCTCCCCCTTATGAAATTTCACACTCAAAATTTCATTTCACATAGTAAGGTTAAAATTGGTGAGGGAACTTCTACATTTTATATCCATTAACTAATAATGAAAAATAAAATTATTTTGATTTAATTCATATCTAAAAATCATAAAAAACATTTACCACAAATGGGAAAACTTTTAAATTAAAAATATATCCTATCTTGTGATTCTCTTTGATAAAATCTAGGTTATCCCTGGTGATATAATTATCCCTAGAGTTCACACTAATGTTCCATAGTCCCAATGTTAAAAAATTAATAGACCATCCTCTGATACCAACCATAATAGCACTATATTTTTACACATATAATTCCATGGATTTAAAAATAATTTACCATTGATTACAAGACAAGGGTCATAATGTATAATGTATTTGGTAGATTAGTGTTATTTTTAAAAAAAATGTAACCAAACATAAAACATGTTTTATTGAATATTAATAATGAGATTCTAACATGCTCTGAGCTCCTACATATTCATAGGATAACATGGATAAAAGAAGAAAAAATGTTGAGCTAAAACCCCCCTAAAAGAATAAACCTATGAATAAAGCATAGACCATGGGTTATAGAGAAATAAATGATGACAGAAAAAGTTATAAAAACATGGAATCATGACATATAAAACATTTTATAATATTATAATGGAATCATATTAATTTTTGAGCAACATAAAATAGACATAAACATGAGTCAAGGCTAACCACCAAGACCGTTGCACATGAATCTTGATTGAAGGCCAACCACCAAGACTATTGTACATGATGTATCAAGAGACTAAAAATTAACTAATTCATTGGTGTGTTATCTTGGTAAATCCATAAAGAAATTTTCATCCATATTTTTTCCACCTGAGGAATCAAGAAATTTTTTTTACCTAGGAAAGAATTGGGTATCACTACTGGAAAACTAACCTTTACCAGCGGTTTGGAGAACCGTAGCCAAGTAAGCTGTTGGGATAGGTCTATACCAACGGTTTTTGGAAAACCGTTGGTATAGACCTATACCAACGGTTTTGGAAACCGTTGGTATAGACCTATACCAACGGTTTTGGAAAACGTTGGTATAGACCTATACCAAAGGTTTTGGAAACCGTTGGTATAGGTAATATGAAATCTATACCAACGGTAATGGAACCGTTGGTATATAAATTCCAAAAAAAAACATCCGCTGGGATTTGATCCCAGGACCCCTCATTTATAATCGAACTACTTAACCACTAAGCTAACATCACTTTTGTAAACATAATTTCATAAATATATATATGTATTATCATAATTATTTAAAATTTTGATTTATAAAATGTTCTTGGTTAGTATATCTAGAAAAAAATAAAAGAACTTGTCCCAACGGTTTTCAAAACCGTTGGGATAGGTTAGGGTGGGTTGAATTGTTTTGGCCGAATGTTGAATTTTTTGATGGTTTTTTCCAACGGTTTTGGTGAACCATAGGGAAAGGTCACTCTTTCCCAACAGTTCACCAAAACCGTTGGAAAAAACCACCCAAAACACACCCTTTCCCAACGGTTTTGGTGAACCGTTGGGAAACCATTGGGAAAGAGATGCTAAACCATTGGGAAAGGGTCACTCTTTCCCAACGGTTTGCCAAACCATTGGGAAAGGTGGGGAAATCTATGGATTTCCCAATGGTTTTGGTGAACCGTTGGGAAATGGTAGATATACCAACGGGTTTTACAAACCGTTGGTATAGAAGTGTTGGGAAAGATCATCTTTCCAGTAGTGTATCAAAATCATATCATAAGTCATAAAAACGAAATATCATAATAGAGTACATGAAATAATGGATTAAAAATAATACATTGAAATTAACAAGTTAAAATTTTAATTTATCATAATAAGTGATGTCAAAATGAAGTGAAAACATGTAAAAATAGTGTTTAAGAGTCAGTGGAAATGAAACATTTTAGTGTGGCATAAGAAAAATATTAAAGGGAGTTTGAAGTGGAAAATGAATATTTTTTTCATAAAAAATAGAAATGAAATAGTTAGTCATTATTATTTAATTATTTGTTTTTTAAAAATAATTTTTTCTTAAAAAAATTATAGAGGGCACTTAAATATGGTTATGAAATCGAAAATATTCTTTTAATCGAAATTTTATATAGGGAAGAATTGAGAAAAAATCATTTTAAAACATGTATATCTAAACAATGGACTAAATTATTGGGATACTTGATTCTGGAACATATAAAAATAATTTTGAATAATTATATAATAATAAATAATAGATATCATAGGGAAAATATAGAGAAAGCATAACCAAAAGGGAAAATGGAGGCTCGGGATGATTTCATTAACTTATGTTCGAATGTGTTTTGTACATGATATTATAGTATTGAATAATCATATTAAATACACAAATTAATTTTTAAGAACATTGTATACATGTATTGGATCTATTATAATTATATTAAGTTCATTCTCCACCGTTTTGATGATGTTTAAGATACAATTTTATAATCTCGATGTGTTTATTTCTTTGGTTTACATGATTAGTTAATTGTAAAATTGTATTGAAAATCATGTAAAATTTGAATAGTTTTCTATTATTGAAATTATACATTTTTCATGAAAATAAATAATAATAAATGGTCTTATATGTCTTTTTTGTTCCATATTTAATTATGATTCATTATATCAAATGTTAATGATATTTATGTAGATTAATTTTGCAATTTCTGCTTTTTATGAACTAGTTCTGTTTTATTAATTAATATCTTGTGTATAAAAAGGTTATGATACATTAAATATTATATAATACATATATAATTATATTTTTCAACCATAAAAATTGTTTTATGAACATACATGATGGTGGTAATGGAAAATTGAAAACATGCCGTCCTTGAATGTGATAAATTAATACATTATGGAAGATTTTTTAATTTTTAGAAAAAAAGGGGACAAGAAAGAAATAATTAGGGATTATTCAATTAAATAAATAAAAACAAAAATATATGTTAAATATATTACATACCATTCCACTTTTATAAGTGGAGTTGAGGAGAGAATAAGATAAAAAAGAAATTAAAATAAATGAAAAGAAATGAAAAGAAATAACAATATGGATTTTACCTCTTGAATTCTAATCCTTGATTACCTCTTTTTGGGAAATTACATTTTTTATTTTGTTGAGAAAAAATGATCCTGGACATATTGGAGTGCATTGGAAATAAGATTGGGTAGAATTTGGTCAAGAATCAAGTCTTTAAAGGTGTGAGGAAGAGGGATGGTATTTATAGGTTGGAGAGGGGTGTTTTCTCATTATTTTATTCATTAGTTTACTAAATTACCTCAAGACTAAGAATAGTTTGATAATTTTTAGTTAAAATTTTAGAAAAAATATGTGTAGTTTGATATTATTATCATTAAATTAAAAATTACATTAGAAATTTTACATTTAACTTATCATGTATACATACAGTAAATTACCATATTTTACTATTTACTAAAAATTAAAATATTTTAATAAAATCCAAAAAATTCACCATAACTATTTTTTAACATGTAGAATTTAAAAATAAACTCCATTTTATTAAAATAATTTTCTATGTATGAGAAGTTTAATATCTAATAAAAAATTATCATTTACATGGAAAATTATGAATTTTAAAAATATAACTAATTTATAATACTTTTAAAAATTAATTAAGGACTCATAAAATTTTATTATAATCATAAGACAATAAAATATTAATTTATGAATACATTTTTTAAAAATGAATTTTCTTTAATATAATTATATTCTTTATAAAACATTAAAAAAGGAATCAATATTTTAGAAAAATATAATCACTTAAATAATAATTTCTAAATCATTTATTTACTAAAATTTTGAAATAATTATATTATATTACAATCTATAAGATTGATAAATTTAATCTCTGAGTTAACTATTATATTGGTTGGTTTACTATATATAAGGTTTATATTACTATTCAAAAGTTGATGTTAGTATTCTATTAGTTTATGTTCTTTAATATCTATATGTAATTCATATACCATTCATTAATCATTGACAAAACATTAATTTTATTCCCTAATTTAGTTTATGTGATTTATATTATATAAAGTAATTATTTGAGGGGAAATTTTGTTTATATAATCTAGGGTCACTAAAATGAATATACTTTTCAAATATTGTCAAAACAAACTTGTTTACATACACTCAGTAAATAAGATATTAAAACATTTATAGTAAATAAACATAGTTATCCCATACATTCCCATTTTTTAAATAATACACATAGATTTCCTTTTGAAAAACGATTTCACATTAGAAAACCCATTTCATAAGAAAACCCTAAATAAAAATCCAAAATAGATGACTTGAAAGGGGTGGGTAGAAAGTAAACGAATCCAAAACTGAAAGAAGAACTAGAAAAGAAAATATCCCACATGTGGTAGTTATAAATATAATAAATAGATAGTGAATCCCGAGAATTTCATGAACATTAATAGAGGAAATCCTTACAAGTATTATGTTTAGACTCACATGCTAGCATATGGTGTATCTTTATAGTCAATAACCAAATAGAAACTATCAAATAGCCAATATAGTGGCACATAAAACATAGATCTATCAATCCAATGGTGTACCAACCCATCTAAAATGAGGTCAAAAAGAAATTTACACTTCAAAATCTAGATAAATCCCAAGAATCAAATGATAAGAATAATAAAAATACACAACAAGATATGGTGTGTAAACCACAACCAAAAAATACCTCATGATCGTGCCACTAGATATGATCCTATCCAAATTTTTAGGACTCAATACCGACAATGTTCCCATGAATGACACACTGGAGAGGATCCCATCCAAAAATTCCAGTGGTCTTGAAACATAAGCCAAGTCATCACGAAGATACATGAAAATTAATTTCTAACATATGTTCCAATCTGGACTTCACATAATACAAGACTTTTAATTAATTTTCCAGGTCATTATAAATTACCAAATGGGATTCAAACCACCACTATTTTAAACCCATTTTACAAAACATGCCAACATGCCCATCAGGCCTATACATCACATGTTTTCCAAAACATGAAAAGATTACAACTGATCAATCACGTTTCTCCACATAATATTTTACTTTTCAAGTGAATAGAATGTGCCAACCAGGTACTAATGTTTCTAATACCAATAAATTTTAAATCCATTCTCAAATTCAATAATAATCACCACATTCACGAGCACAATGACGTATGGGGATTTATGTTGATTATTTACTAAATCATATCTCAATGATTGAAATAGTATTCAACAAACCATTAAGAAAAAATATTTTAAAAATAACTATTTTCATGGAAAATACCCTTTTTCATGTTCATGCACATGAAATATGTTTGGAAATACATTTCACACCACTTTCATAATTTAAAAAATCCATTTTCAAATTCTACAAAAATAAAACATGTAAAATCCAAATGATTCCATTTGAATAACCACTCCCATATTCACATTCATATTAAATAAATTTTTAAAACGCTTCAAAATACTTCCATTTAATGGAAAATTTTATGATGCCTAACAAGAAGCACACATGAATTTTAATCAATTTATTATATAAATCCATCTTCTAATCTAGGCACATTTCAAACCACTTTTGAAAAATCTCCTTTTAAAGAAATATCATTTCAAAAAACAAACAATCCACACATAAACATATCACAATGAAATCCACCAATTGTCACATAAATTACCAAACTCATAACCCAAACACATTTCTATAATATTACCAAGGTAAAATTCCACCCAAATCACCTAACATCACATTAAAAGTTCAATTCGAATTTTATCAAACACCATGCATGAATTTAACATAGGAATAACTATTGAAACACTTTCAAAGATAATTTCATACCCATTTTACATCATAAAATCACCAAAAAGATTCGTACCAATACTTTAAAATTAAGAAAATCAAATTGATAAATTATTCAGGATAGATGAAACATAAAATAGAATGTGATGGAATGTAAATGGATGGAAACACCTAAATAATTGATTTTAGAATTAAAACAAACATTGGGAGAATGAGTATCCATGACCTAGAGACAAACCACACACCCTAAAAAATATTTTATAGAAAGGGAGGATGGTATCACGAAGACCCCTAGTGCATATAGGTCATAGGAGGGGAGGAAAACCCTAAATAGGTTTAAAAGCATGAAGGGAAAGAATAGAATTTCACATTTTTAATTATTTGGGTAAGATACATGTATTGAAAAAATTGTTTTAAAAACCTTTCACCAACTGTACAAATACTGTTGAAGAATATGGGAACCCCACATGGGCTAGCCACACAGTTTCTCAATCCATGTGCCTATCATGCTATATGCCACTACCAAATTCTATAACCAAATTGTAATGTTTTCACATGGTTTCCTTAACCGTATGAAATGTATATAGTATTCCCCTAGAAAAAAAAGCAAGCCATAAATTTTTATAGGAGAACTTCTATGGTTTCCTTTAAAAGTGCACTAACTTTGTGCCCCTTACATCCATGCCCACAACATACATTAAAAATAATCAGAAATTCAAAATTTCACTCAACCCAAACCTCAACCAAAAAACAAAAATTGAAAAGAAAAATAAAATAAATTATTTTCACTGTCTTGGTGTGATAATTATCCATACCAAAAAAATTATTCCTCCAGAATGAAACACAATTGAAAGATAAACTTAGCGTGATTTCATTCCCAATCAAAATTAAAGGAAACTATCAATCTCGAGGTCACTATTCACTCCAAAAATCATACATAACTACTCTAGATAGAACTAGAAAAAAATGAACAACCTGGGAACATTTTAGGGTTCTCCACACAACATGGACTTGACCCCCTAGGTCAACAAATAGTAGGAACTAATCCAAAGTACTCTATAATAACTAGAAAAATACTGCCACCATAGGTGGGAACTCCCAAATGAAACAAAAAACCCCAATCATAAGAGGATACCCATGAATGGGATTCAAGACAAATAGCAAACCCAAAACCATGATTTAATTATCAATTTCAAAAAAAATCGAAATCTAGAAACAACAGAAATTATAAAATAAAAAAAATTTACAAAAGGCTAAAAATTTAATGATCTTAATCTGGGCATAAAAATAGGATTAAATGAAAATTGGATAACGAGGAAAATTACAATGATAAGAGAAACTATCAATAAAAAATAAAAAATATTGGAAATATTAACCATATGTACTCAAAAATTAGAGGCAAGTATTTGGACAAGGTTCCCCACACCCCGATGATTCCTAACGGTGCACGAGATTCACTTTGAATGATGTGGATGGAGACCTAATGATTGAATCGTCGACAAAATCATAGTTAGCTGCTAACATCCTTTTATTATGATATTCCCTTTGGGTATTTCTTCTTTCAAAAAATCTCTATATGAACACAATTTTCATAATGATGAAAAGTCTTTAGAATATTGTGATAGGACGTCTTGGAACACCCTAACCCACCACACTGAAAATGTACATGCAAGTTGTATGACCAGAAAGGATATAGAACCCACATAATAAACCCTTCAAGAATAGGTTCCTCTTGAATACACCTCTTACGAGATGGGGATCCTTCATAAGAATAAAGATACACCAGAATTACAATTTCTAATGCTACAAAAACAAACCCAAGTATAAACACTTCAGACTTCATCTGCTCACAATTAATATCACTGTAGGAGAGGACCTTATCCTTGATCATTGGAAAATGACCCCAAATGAAAAGTGGTTCATTTATATAATCCTACAATGTTTCCTCTGAGGAAAAATAAACACTCTCTTTGATGTGATCAATTGAGGACTCTACCGACAGCTGGATTTGTTGAGTACTCAAGGGCTCATTCATTTTATTAATACGTACCTACTTAGGTACAAATAACTGGAATAATGTATTCTTAAACAGTTCCCACATCATTTCAATTTTTATAGATTATGGACAAATCACATTTCATATGACTAATGTTAGAACCAAAAATAAACACGAGACAAAATTCACTCACACATATTTGAGAGTTATCAATGATCTGAATAAACACTAAACTTCCCCCAAGGCATTATATAGCCTCTAACAGAAATAAATCACCACATAAGGTGAGAAGTAATAGATAAAACCCATAAAATTTGAAATGATCACTATATTTTTTAGATAAATATCTAGGTAGAATATTCTGAAGAGAAAAAAGCGAACAAAACAAAAATCAACAACATCTTAAAACTTGTCAAAAATATATCTAAGTAAAAAATTCAATTGGCTCTCAGGAAAAACAATATAATGATAATAAAAATCATCTTCAAAACAACACTTTTCATTTTAATTTCAAAAATGAAATTTACAAGGTCACTTCTCATTGAAAAACGACAATCTTTTCAAAAAAACCCACTTTCAAAATAAAAACATATTCTCTAAACCATTCCTCTATTCATTAAAATAATTTTTTAAAAACCAATCCAAGCCTTGGATTTCATATACTAATACATACTATCATATGAACCTATACATAAAAATTCATTTAAAATCCGATTATACTCATGGTCACAAGCCGAAATGAACATTCTATACATACCTACATATGTGTGGACATTCATAAGGAATAAAAATGGTTACACAAACCATTTTATCATATAGTCTAAGTGTTTATCCAATTAGGAATTCGAATATCCATTTTCATGCTCACTTGCTGTAATCTGGTAAATCTTTGTAGTCAATAACCAATAGGCTACTCTAAAATATACAATCTAGTGGCACATCCCACCTAGACATATTAATTCAATGGGTTACCAACCCATCTAACTTGGGGATGAAAAGAAACTGTCACTCAACCATCTTGATGATGCCCTAGAATTCCATGATAATAATAATACTAGCACTCATCCAGATATGGTGTGAATACAAGAAAATTTTTACATTCATGATCTATTATAGATGATCCTATACAAAATTATTGAGTAATAAATACCAACAACGTACTTATTAAAGAATCAATAGAGGGGACCACATCGAAAAATTCTAGGTTTCTGAAGATAAGATGAGAAATCATGAAAATACATGAAAATCTATTTCATCAAAAAGTTAAAATTGGTCTATCACATCACAAAATATTTTTAATCATTTTAAATGGTATTATAAAATATTAACTGGTCATCATGCGACCCATGTTTTGAACCCATTTCCCAAACATGACAACATGGCCTTCGGGCCCATTACATCACATGAGACCCAATTTTTATTTTTCCAAAATTTGAAATGATTTCAGTTACGAATTCCAATTAATTAACATAAATTTACACTTTTCATGAGAATATATAGTGATAACCATGAATTTATAATTTCCAATTAATATATATTTAAAATAAATTCCCAAATTCAACATGAAAGACCACATTCATGAGCCCAATTTCAAACCAGACATTATATTAATTGTTTATTATAGAATTTCTCATAATTCCGTACAAGACTCAAGTAAAAATTCATAAAACATATTTGGAATAAAAATATTCTCATGTCCATTCTCCTTTTTCAATGTTCATACACATGAAAAATTCATTGGGAAATACATTTCACAACACCTGCACAATTTTTGAAATCTATTTTAAAAGTCCACAAAAATAATAAATATATAAATGAATTGTTTCCATGTGAATATCCCCATATAAATTCATATTCATGTTAAATCCAGTTTATAACATGAATCAAAACACATTACCAATTCATATACACATTTATAAATACTAACAAAAAGGAATAATGGATATACAATCATTCTCTTTTAGAAAACCACCATCAAATCTATGAGAATTTCAAACCACATTTGAAAAATAAAATTTATAATGATTCCTGATTTGACTATAAATCAACACAATAATACAAACATAAAAATAACACCATAAAACCACCACTTTTTACATAAATCACCAAACTCATAACCCAACCACATTTCTATAATATAACTAAGGGAGAACACCACCCAAATAAACCAATTTAATATTAAAATTTCAATTAGCATTTTCTCAAACACCTTGCATTCATTTACAATTGGAATAATTAAAGAAATACTTTTTAAAACCATTTCATAATATTTAAATCATAAATTCACAAAATAAATTCATGATAATGAATCATAAAAATGTAAATCACATTTATAAATCATTTAGAAAAGATGAATAATCAAATAGAATGCATCCAAAAATAATTCAATGGAAATAGATACCTCAATAATGTGGAAACTAAACCAAACATTGGGAGAAGTAATATCAATTGTTGAGATACAAATCACACATCCTAACACCCAAGAAAAAACTCACTCATCTTTAGTCACCTCTAGGGTTCATCCAGGAGAGAACCCTCCCAGGGAAACAGAAAATAATATAGAGAAGATGAAGGGAAGAGGTGATAATAAATGATGAATCACAAGAACTCACCTTAGGAACCTTCAAGAAGCATCCATAGATTTTGGTGAGAAATGGATGAGGGTCTCCTAAATCCCCCATGTGTTTCCAAGTTAGATGAGGGGAGGAAAACATGAATATGGTTAAAATAACAGAGGGGAAAGATTGGAATTTAAATTTTTTAATGATTTGGGTAAGCCAGTCAATATGAAAAAATGAACCCCAACTATGCACACCCTAATAGAAAAGAAGTGAACCATACATGGTCTGGTAGCATAATTTCCCAAACCTTGTGACAATCATGCAATATTCCACTGTCCAATTACAAAACCAAACCCCATGTATACTACACGATATCTGTAATAATCTACAGGCCATTTTCCAAGACCATGGAACCAGACTCAAGAAAACTGTTTTCCTACAAAAAGCTTTATGGGTTACTTAATGGTGTTGTAACTATATCCCCTAATTCTAGGACCATAAACATCGAATTATTTATGAAAAAAATTACCACAACTCAACCTTAACCCCAATAAATGAACCCAAATTCGATAGATAAAAAAAATAAAAAAAATAATATTTATGGTGACATTGCTAGATATATCCATAGCTGTATCTCTAAGGATATCCCTAAATTTTTCTCAAACTAGTTTCTAATGGTTTAATAAACTTTTCCATTGATAGAAACTACATTATACATTGATTTTATGTCATTTTAGAAATATATCTGTCACTATAAATAAACACACGCACGAGGAACATAAAATATTAGTGTATTTAGAAACATTGAACATAATATTCTAGTTTTTTGAAAGATCAAAAAAGTTTTTTCATAAATACATTCCACTATTTTTCTCATACGTGAAACCTTTCATAATAACATCGGGAAAGGAAACATAAGAAAGAGTGAGATTAGTTGATCAGTAAGGTTAAATAAATAAGATATCTAATCAGCACATGAACATAATGGTATAAGGACATGAGAATATCATTTTAAAACCATAAATTTCATATTAAAGATAATAATCTATAGTCATGGAATAATTATTAGTAGCTCACAAAAAATTAATAATAAGGCAATCAAGATCACAATCTATGAGTGGATAAAAAAAGGAATAATACACCGAATTTGGGTAGACACATATGCATAAAATGTCATTTCCATATTAGTCAAGATTTACTGTGAAGACCATCATAATGGATAAATTCTTTTACTAAAGCAGTTTCACTCCCTGTTCTAGCCCTGTGTTACTATATCATGTTAACATCACATTAAAACCTTATATTAAAAAACTGAGTTTAGTCTTCATTCCTACCATCTATTAAATAATTTATTACATTCCTTTTTCTATCCCTATATCATTGAATAAATTTAACTCTATATTCTATCCTTGTATTAATGAATAGAATTCGCCCCTCATTCCACCCATGGATTATTTAACAAAGTTAACTTCCCATTCCAGACATGTATAACTGGACCAAGTTCACTTCTTATTCCATCCCTGTATTAATAAATCATGTTTACTCATCAATGAAAACCTATATTATTGAACTAACTTCACTACATACTCTAGCCATGTATTATTTATCTGGGTTAACTCCTCATTATATTAAGATGTTTTTGAATCCGGTTCACTCAATTTTTGAGCCATATATATCTCATGATTTAAAAATATTTATCCATTTCATTGGAGGGATATATAGGTCCCCCTGTTACATAGTGAAATCATACCTATGTGTCTCATAAGATCATATATGTTCATTATACCATAACACATTAAATTAAATGGATATCAAAAAAATTATTCTTATCATAACCTATAATAAAGTGACGAGTTTTATAATAATTTCATCACATAATAACACATTAATGGAAATGGGTTTCATAAAAGTTGTATAATTATATAAACCATGGATTAAAAATAAGATTCATAAATAACAATTACTCTTAAACCTAAACCACTCCAGGAAAGGATAAGTATGGATTTCTGGGATCATACCCCAGTAATGAAAAAAATATATCGATGGATACCATCATATATAAAGAATGATTTTTAAATATCACTTGGATCATTTCATAATGAAAAAAATCATTTCATTGAAATTCATTTTTGTAGACAAACCTGATTGTTAAAATCGTGTTCTTTGAAAACCACATTGAAAACATACGATGTAAAATTTAAAATAATTAAGAAAACTCATAAGAAAAATATCTTTTTCACATTGAAATTTTTTAAATCATAAAACAGTTTGAAAGCACTTCAATTTTAAAATAGTTTTTAAAATTTATTAAGGATTAATTGAAATCATTGAAAACTGTTTCATTGAAAATTATTTTTGAAAAATTATAAAGGAAAGTTTGAAAATAATTTTTTAAAAAATTTAGACACAAAAAATTTTTGAATCTATTTTTTTAAAATAATGTCTATATTGTATATATGGAGCTTCAAATAATGTAGTGGTTATGATGAAATATAATTCAATACATGACATATTCAAAAAAATATACCTTTTCCATTTTTGGTACAAGTCAAAAGTGATTTGATTGGAAAATGACAATAATAATTACATTAAAATCATTTTTTTAAAAATGTCAACAAGAGTAAAAATTTATTTTTAAAATAATTTCAAAAATACTATAACATTTTTAAAAACCTATTCATAAAATATGGTTTTGAAAGAATACTTATTTATCATTGAAGAGAGAAATAAATTTAAATTTTTTTAATTTTTATATTAATTATATTAGGTAACAAAGTGTTAGAAAATGGTGTCATTACATGAATATATCAGTTATAACTAGAGAAGAATAAGATTATTTTGATTTATTGATAGATAAATCAGAATATTTTGTTAATGGAATTGTAATAATAAATAACCCTGATAATCTATGGGATTGTAACACAAAAATATTATGACTTTTTAACATAGAAATTTAATACCCATTAAATAATAACACTAAATAGAACATAAAAAGTCATGAAATTTTTTAGATTATTGATATAACTTGTCAATGTGGATGTATATACACCTCATTTTGAAATATTGTTGCATAACATTAGTTGTGTCTCAATAAACGGAAATTGAGACCAAATTCCCTTACCACGTTTGTAACATGTTATCTGTAAATTCAAGAAAGGTAGTTATAAAATGAAAATATAATTCCAAATAATTATAATTATAATAATCATTTAATACATACATGGTAATTATAGAAACTGGATATATGAAA
This sequence comes from Viscum album, assembly GCA_963277665.1. Lineage (NCBI taxonomy): Eukaryota > Viridiplantae > Streptophyta > Magnoliopsida > Santalales > Viscaceae > Viscum > Viscum album. Next base: position 80,645,007 of record OY728157.1, read on the forward strand.
TAGGTGGTGAACATGACTGTTGTCTCAAAGAAAATAAAATTGAGACAAAAATCCATTACTACTTGACTAACTTTTCAATCATGAGATCTATAAAATAATAGAGTAAATTAAAACATTTAATATAATTAAATAAATTTAATTCATGATATAAAATTTAACATTGTAGTATACAGACACCACAAAAAATCAATAGGTGCATATGACATTAGTCTCGTAAAAATAATAGTTAGGCTAGAAATCCCCTTACCTCATGTCTTGAATATCATCATACTCGTTCAAAGATTGTATATAATAAATAAATGTTTACTAAAAATATTTCATAGTACAATATTAATATATATATATAACCTTATATGAAATATTTATGACTTAATTTTACCCATTTTTTAGAAATTTCATGTTAACGTTATGTTTTGTGTAATAACTGCTCTGTCTTTGTTACATGTTTTGACTTTTTATTTTTTTCATCTTACATAGATCATGATAACATTACTTAAAAAATGTAAAAAGTGAAATCAATATATTATATATTCATTATATTTATATTTATAACAATATGTAAAATATATAAATAGGAAATTAAATACACCATTCACTGAGACAGTAATCCATACATGCACACAAATGATATATCCATCTTATCAAATTGAAAGAAAAAAATGAAAATGAAATATATATATATATATATTATTTTAATTATATTATTTATGTTATAAATATAATTTTATTTAAGAAACTCAACCTTAGTAAAATATATCTAACGTGTGAACAGATCACATCTCTTCGCGAGGTGGTGGTCCACCATACACATAAAGGACATTATCATATCCAAAAAATGGAAATATGAAAGGAATGTGTTTTATAATAATTCTAAAAGATTAATATAATTTTCAATATCACACATATAAAATATAACAAAAAATCAATCTTTACTACCTTACTTTAGTGGTGGAAATTGAAGAAAGAACGACATCAGTTCATGAGGTGGTAGTCCGTCGTACACATGAATGGTGATTGTGTATCCCATTTTATAGAAGTATGTGTGTTTTTAGGTTAAAAAACAATATAAATACTCTCATATTATTTAATAGACTATGTTTATTATATAATCGTGATAAAATAATAATTTAAGGGGTTTGAGGAAGAAATAAATAATAAAGGTTCTGTGATGAACATTACCTTTTCTTCAGATATCTTCTTTTGGTTATCTATAAAAGAAATACATGGATGGATTTAAACCCAATAAGTGGATTCATGGATTATATGATGAATGTTATGATGATATTTGGACAATTATTTAATAAACCAATGTTCTTGATATGCATGAAGAGATGGGGAGAGTTGGTATCCTTTTATATGTAAGGTAGAGCACACACTTGATTTTTTCGAAAAAAGAGTTAGGTATACCAATGTTTTTTCCAAAAAATGTGATTACATAAAACATAATAACTGAGACTATATGTGTAATGGTTGATATATATATGTACAATGTGTGTTGGAAATGTATCTAGCTCATTTTCCCCTTATTTTTAATGTTTAATCACTAAGTAAACTCATTTTTACATAAATCAATGTAATTAATTTCAATTACTTTTAGTAATATTTTTGTTGAGAAAATATGTTTAATATACTATAAATTATAAAAAAAGGTGATTCAAAAAAATTTAATATATTTAATAAAATTAAATTAATATAATTTTATAATATTAATTTAAAATTAATACCGCTAATGGGATGAGAGAGCAAGGATTTAAAGAATTTTTATAAATGTTTATTATGTTTTTATATCTAAATTCAGTATAGAAATGTTAAAAATGAAAAAACAGTATTAATAAATGTATAATTTAAAAGATTAAACTTTAAACCCTATTGAATATATAAATTACGGAATTATACTAATTAAGGAAAAAATCAGTTTTAAATAAAAAATATAGTATCTTTTACTATTAATCAAAATAGAAAACTTCTTAAAAAAATAAAAAAAATTCACCATAAAGTAATATTAAAATTATAATGTAGAAAATAAATTTCGTTGTATCAGATAAAATTTATAAATTGTTGAATTTTTTAAAATAAATACTCCATTAAATTGCGTCTAAATTGACTTTAGAAAATGACAATTTTTATGCATAAAATAGATTGATTTTTATATATTGACTAGAAAAAAACATAATGTCAAGGTAATATATTTTAGTTGACATATAATATAATTATATATTTAATTAATATAATTAATAAAAACTAGTTTTATTAATTTATTAAGATGATAATCATTTTTCCGAAATTGAGTTACATTATTTTCAAAGAGTTCATACTCTCATTTCAAATTAAATAGTAACAAATTAATTCATTATATAAACTTGTGTAAATCTTATTTTCATAATTTAGATAATCATATTCAAACCCTTCATTAAAATAGTCATGTAGAATCTTTCATATTAAATAATAATATCAATATTATATTACAGTTTTTGTAAAAATTGTTCTTGTGTGTAACTTAATCCTAGATTGTGGTTATATAAAAAGAATAAATAAATAGGTGAAGTGTGAAATCCATGACATACAATAAATTTAATTAATTCAAAAACAAGTATTCATAATAATTCACGGTGTTACATTTATGGGGTGTCATGATTTTTCTCCCCCACTAATGATCGCATGATGCATATATATTTGTACCAGGATGGCCTCCCATAAATTTCAATGGAGATTTATTAAGTTTCAACATAGTTTCATGATGTTTCTATTGGTTACCAATAAATGTTAAATTAAATAAATGAAATAGTACAATAATTTTTTATATGGAGATGAACACACACCTTGGAATCATTGGATACATTCAGAGGTCTAACGCAAAAGGATTAGATTACAAAACACAACCACTTGTAAATGGTTACTCAAAAACATATCTTAACAATTGAATTATCATCATATAACAATTTAATTTATTAATTTTTATATAATAATTCAAAGGATTACATTTAAAAATTTATATAAGTAGATATATCATATGTAATATATACTTCCCAAGAATGAATGATTCATGAAACATATTTCTTTATGTACTTACAATGATATATGCATTCCCACACATTTACATTCTATCCAAAGATTAATATTTCATAATATAGTATCATAATACAATTATTAAATCAAAAAAATGTGAAATAACAAGGAACCCCTGATAAGATTATCTTAATAACATTGAGATAACCCTTGGGATTCTGGGATTTCTCCTCATATGGGTTAGATACTCTAACACATTAGCTAATTAGCAGTCTCTAAAACCAAATATTCTTATATATACCTTCCGAAATAGTTAGTAAATAGAAAATAAAATGACTCAGATTCCACTTTGTAACATCCACAATATAGTTATCACTCGCATGATTGATACATGTCACTACATGACCTCAAGTACACCTCCTTGGACACTAGAGTTAGCTGACTAGAAGTAAGGGTCTTCACAATATAATGAAAGACTATACCCTCAGAAATAAATTAAAAATTACAATGAAAATAATATAAACCAATAAGAACATATAATTCAATCATACTATTAAAAAATAATAATGACCATATATTATGAACAATGAAATTTCATACATTTCCAAACTAAATTTCATGATGAAAGTCATACAATCAACCAACTAAAATATGGACTAAAAAATATGTACACCAAAAACCCAGTCCTAAACCCCATGCATGGTCTAATATAGAAGATGTGATATAAACTATAAAATTATCCAATAATGAATAGGTTAAATTTCCCTTTATATACATTCTTCTATGAGGTCTTCCTGGTTACCAATGGGAAGTGTGATATAGTGTGAGTAAAACTCATTCGGATGACTCCTAGGGTGTCTAAAAAAATATATTCTAAGATAATAGTGAATCAATATATATGATAATGATGGGTATTACTTTATATATTATTTAAGAATATCTAATTAACCACTGAACCTCTATCTATGGGTGGAAACCTTGAATTAACTAATAATTTCTTCAGCCCAATGCATGATATCATGAATTGTGACAACTATTAGTCTAAATGGATTCTCATGTAGAGGAATAAATACACATTATATATATACATATATATTAAGTAACTATTTGGATCACCGTATTTCATCATGTAATAATGCATCTCTCCCTCAAAAATTATGTAACCATGCATCCTTTCTCGAGAGATCAAGTAACTATGTAATAATGGACACTAAGTGAATTCCCAAGATATAGTTTTATAAATGTTCTTATGAGAAATGACTTTGGTACGGAAAAATGAAAATGGGTCTACTGTGAATTCTATTTATAGAGATAAATGCATTCTCAAAGGACATTATATGTTATTTTAATTATAATTCTAAAATCAATTTAACAATACAACAATAAATATAAATAGTACCCCAATCATTCCAACTTACCAAAAAATGAAAATATAACCAATACCATATTGTTTATTTCACCTAAACTATAAATTATCATAAATTTTTTTAGTTATTACAAGTTACACATTTATGTATAAATCAATAAAAATTACCCATTTACAAATGTCATGCCCATTCACTTAGAATTATGGAAATTTTTAATTCACATATTATTTTAAATTGATTTCTGTTTGTCAAGTTATTAAGTTATTATTCAATTATTTCAACATGAAAAGTATAATTTCATGCTAATTATACACTAAAATTACAATTTATTATTTATAAATAATGTTTATCCAATAAATATTTTAATCCAAAATGATAAACAACTATATTTGTATTGTAGGGATCCATGATCATACGATCTATGCTGAAAACTAGGTTCAAGTGTTGGAACGCCTCTAGGGTGGCTACAAGTCTAAATAACAACACCAATAGAACCAATTAGTTCGATGGGAGGTCTAGGTAATATTATTCAAGTAATATAATTTAATTCCATTCAATAAGGGTTATCTTTATGATATGCTAATGAGGTCACAACACATTCACATGTAGAAAGAAAATTCAGGCCGTGGGGAGATTTTTTAGACCACCAACACCAATATCGAAGAAGAGGAGACCAAAAATAATGATTCTATATCAACATGAAATTAAATTATCTTCTATGAAAATGTTAAATATACCCTATCATGTATTTAAGAAAAATAAAAATGTAATAAATTAGTGGATATCAACCAAAACTAAGAACAAAAAGTTGAATCATGTCATCTTGATCAATGAATAGATTGAGTTATCAATGAGTTGTGTCGAAGAATCCAAAGAATAATTGTATCACCTATTGCATTCATAAATCATGAAATACATTTTAAAAGTTAAAATAATTGGTTTAAATGTGTTTTTTCAGTGAGGTGAGGGGGAGGAAAATAAAATTCAACAATTCACATTCACAACCTAACATAGCACCACCACCTAGCCGCTAAATACGACCATCTAGGTGGTGACATTAACAAGAATAAATATGTATCTAGAAAACCTACGAGATATTCAATGAATCTCCACCGATTAGCCAGTTAGTCTCCTTTTGGAGACCAAATTTTCATAGTATCCATTGGATACGTGGTAGATCACACTATCTAACTAGTGGGCCTCCTGTGACCTTGGTGTGCTACTTTCCAATCTAGTAGCTAGATTCCAGACTTCACCATCTAGTGTATAGAACTAAAAGGTCCCCCAAGCTATAAACCACCACTATGCCGAACTTTAAAACCTCCTTCATATCATTGGTACCTATATAATATCATTTAATTGACGGAACATAGTTTGTTTTTATAAAATAAATAAAGATTAAAAAGATTAAAAGGAAGATCACATGGATAAGGGTGGTATCATACACATAAAATGTCTCCACTAGACTGTAAACCATGTTTCCCTTTACTAAAATCTTATTCAATCATATACCCAATGGAATATGTACATTGAGTTTCCTTACAAGACATTAATCATGGAGAACCTCCCTATTCATCTTCAATATACAGACTATCATCACATAAAAGTATTTATAAAATAGATATATTTTTTCATATGTGAATGATAATATATGAACTAATAAGATAATATATGAATGAAATATATGAATTTAATGATCCCATATAACTCAACCCTATGATAGTAGGGTAATCGAACGAGTTTGGAAGCAGTGGGGAAACAAACTAATGACCATAGAAATTTCATCACGAATGCATTTTTGGATATGTCATAAATCCATAAGGGTGTCATAAAGTAGGAAATAATATTCATAGTGATATGAGTGAACCTACCATCTAATAAAAAGAACCATCATGATCACCATGATGGTGTGTGGAAAACATCATTTTTAATGTAGTAATATGAGACTAGTTCGCAACCGTGTCATCTATGTCCTGATAGAAAGGATTATAAATAAAATTAGACCATCCACCAATGAGATTGATACTAGTGGTAAATCATTAACATTGAAAGTGACAAATGTTGTATATCATCAAAATATTGGCGTATTTTCACTATTTTTTTCATAAAAATGTATTCTAATATTATTGTTTTTGTTCCACCGAATAACTAATGAATGTGGTATATCATCCATCCAAGAATGCATGATAGGGGAACCATATCCACATGAGGAGTAAGTTCTCATAGTGAATTAGTAACCTATGGTTTTTTGTAATGGTTTATATCATCCACCCAAGACTCATAGTATTATTATTTTAACCTAGTTTTTGTGATATACTATTCAAAAAATGTTACATTTGTTCCCTTAATATTTGATTAGTGATTGAACAAGAACATAGATTTTATATGATGCTAATGTCTAGTTCGACATATGTACTTTATGGTGATAGTTCATTCACCCTAATTTTATTTGAATAGTGATAAATTTGTCATAATTTATGTGAGTTGATTCCCTTGATATGTCATCTCATTATAATAAAGTATAAAGTAATTTTGGTCACACTTATCTTAGTTACAAATAATTCTCCTAGGAAACAATTTATGTAAATATTATTTTTCAAAGATTCAACATTGGGATTGTAATTATACTGATAGAAAATAAATAATTTAAATTAATTTTACAAGGAGGAAAATTTACCTATGGGTTTCTCAATTTATTTGTAAATGGGTATCTATCTTTAATATTTAAAAAAAACTATTGGTATATATTGTTAACCAATCATTTATAAACATGATTTTAAAAAACAATAGTTATGGCTGACCACTATGAAGATGGGTTTAGAAAACAATTTGTATAGGATCCTTTTATATTCTTGTTGCATACCCCTCACTTTGATCAGTAACCCCCTTATTGTTATATCAAATCCCCCTAAATTTCTCTCAACTAATCCATGAAATTTCACAAAATTCATTAAAATTTTCTATTGAATCTACTTCAACACATTGTTTTTTTAGTTTTCGGTTCTTACAAACTATTGGTGGTTGTGTGTTTTTTTATCAACATCAAATTAAAACTAAGATCCCATTAGATTTCAACAATTCCTAACTCATTATTCAAATGTTGGCATGGATTATTTTTTATATTAATGAAGAAATTTATTTTAGTCAATTAAATGTTTTCTAATAATAGTATTTTGGTTTTTAATTATTATTAAAATTTAAAATTGTATTTATGGTGATATGTGTTAGGTTTTTATGGAACTAATCATCATAAGTTATGATTTTTCTTTATTTTTCTATGTACAATTACGGAACTGTGATCCATTTAGTATGTGATTCTTCCTAATTCACTAAACCAAGGTTGGTTTAGATTTTTTATTATCACAATGAAAAATAAATTTTATTATATTTCATTAATTTTTTCATCTATATTACTCATTTTCTATAAAAAATTCCAATATATAATATTTCTAAGTGGTAAGTACTAGTGTACTAGGTAATTTTAGAGTTTTATATTTTTTTTAATCTTTAGTATTGTTTATGAATTAATTTATTTAGAATTTTTATTTATATTAACAAATTATGAAAATTTTGATATAATTAATATAATCATTCTGAATTGTGGAATTTTTGAATAATCATGTGGGTAATTGTCAATATTAAATAAAATTATGTACGTTAAAATCACAATGATGACATTTTTTCATTGATACAATATGGATTGAGAATAATTAATTTCTTGTAAGGCATTATTATAATAAATTTGATCGTTTCAAATAACACATTGAAAAAATATAAATATAGAAATCCGGTAAAACCATTTTCATTATATAAAACCACAATTTCTAAATAAATTTTGTTTTTTCAAATCCAAATAATAAAATTTCAATTCAAACGAAATATGGAATATAAAAACTATTTTATATTAAATAAAAAATTAATTAAGATACATAGGAATGGAATCTAGTAAACCAGAATATAGATATTTGGGAAACAGTCCCAATATGAAATATAATGGAGGGAATAAGAAGCAAAATTAAATCATTTAAAATTGATCAAAATAGGTACTAGAATCTATGATAGGCAAATATTTAAATTAGATAGCTCAAATTTATTTACATTTAGGTAAATAAAACTTTGTAGAGAAGATTTATACATTCAAATTTATATAAATATATAATATTAGTAATAAAAAATAAATATTTTAAATGAAACATAATAAATAAAACTAATTATTTTCTATATATTGTATAATTTTTTTTTCACATTTTTTATACCATTCAAAATTAATATTTATTCAAAATTTTCTCTAATGTTTTCAATATTTTAACTATGTTTTATATATTCTATTTCAATAATAATTTTTTTATATATGTGGTTTTGAATATAGATCTATAGTATTGAGTGGATATCAACAAGTATTTTTAATGATTAAAATTATATTTACATATTAAACATAAATATTTTTATGTTATGGTTATTATTCACATACCATTATTTAATTGTGTTGGAATACCATGTTAATGATGAGAAGAAGTTAGTTACAATATCTTAATAGTTGGTTTTCCAAATATTGGTTATTTCTAGTATGGAAATGATGAAAAAATTCAAGAATATAACGCCAATTTATTATATTAATTGAGTAAATTAAAGAATATGATATATTATAAATTTCAGTTTATTCATCATCCGGTGGAAAAAAGTTAAATGATACAAGAAGACATGATTTTTAATATAAATTAAATAATAAATTATATTGATTAATATGGGATATTGAAAAAATATATGGATTATGAAAGGAATCTTGTATGTTGTGCAAGATGAAAAATGATCATGGTCAATTCTTAAAGTGATTATATTCTTGAAAAACTATAAATGGTACTGTAACATACTAAAATTCTGAAATATGAACATGATATTAAATAATTTGTATGACATGTGACACAAAGTGTAAAAAGGAATATAACATCCTAAAACATTATGATATAATTAATATTTTAAATAAATTAAATCAATTATGTATCTTTCAATCAATGTTATAATGATTTGTCTTGTGTTTCATACAACAACATGTTTCATAAATAGCTTCATGGAAAAAGAAATACGGGTTCCCTTCAGTAATGATTTTCCAGAGACCTGAACCTATGTTGTCTTGATTAATAGAAGATCCTCTTGATTGTTTCTTTAATCCCAGGGATGTCTTCATTCTTCTGGAAAAGGCTTCCAATGAAAGTTTGATTGTATATGTTCTTGTTGAGGCAGAAAAGTGAGAAGCACAGAACCCTAAGGTAAAGATTGATCAAGTCAATTCTTTTGCTTCTCGTTCTAGGTTTTTATCAAATCTTCATCAAACCTAGGATTCCTTTCAGAAATGAATCACCAAAAATGGGTCTATAGATTTTATGGAAGAAAATCCAAAAATTCATGAAAACTATCTCGAGGATTTTCGGTTCTCCCTCCTTGCTCGGATTTCGAGCATGCGAAGGGACTCTCCTTTGACTCTTGCTGATATTAAGGATCGGCTGCTTCAGAGATGGGGCTTCAGTGATTGATGCTTGATTTCACATGGGAAATGTATGTATCCTATTTCTTTCCTTCCAAAGAACATCTATGTTTTTCTTGGGGATTTGGTGTAATTCCCTTCAATCCTGTGTTCATTATTATTTAGATATGGGACCCTTTTTCAGACCACTTCTCTATTAAGAGTTCTTCCACCCAAACATGGATTAGAATTAAGATCCTTAGTTCGTTCTTTTGGGAACTAGAAATTCTATGGGAAGTCTCTTCTGTTGTAGGGTCTCTTATTAAGGTTGAAAAAGAAACTGAACTCTCTAGGTTTGGTCTCTTTGCCCGTGTGCTAGTTGAGGTTGATCTAGCTCATAAGTTGATTGATAATGTTTTTCTTGTGGTTGGTGATTTTAAGCATGAACACTCAATAGAGTATGAATGGCTACCTAATTTTTCTGAATCCTACATTTTCATTGGTCACTCGCCTAATCATTGCAAAAGGAATATCGACTGTGTTCGGTGTAAATATCTTGGGTACTCTACCGATCAGTGTAAGAAGGCTCAAACAAGTACTTGACAGACTGGAAATAAGGTATTCAAGAAGAAGGATACTTCCTCCTTTGTTGAGATACTCAAGCAGGGATTAAATGAGGCCCCTATTGGTGGGGATCCTGCGTGCCCACCACAACACGTTAATGATGTGGTTATTTGTGTTGATGCTTCCCTGAATTCTAGGGGACCAACTGATACAAGAATATTCTATGCTAAATTGGATGTCAATGACACTGACCGAGAGGCATTTATTCAAGAAAAGTTTAATATTGAGATGGGTAAAATATCAGTAGAATCTGCTAGCAGTAAAGTTAAGTTGAAGAAGCTTGATGCTGATGTATTTGAATTGGTGATGTCCAGAAAGTCGCAAGCTCCCTCTGTTGATCGAACTGCAGGGGTGCCGGTGGACAAGGATGTTGGTCCTTCACTTGTGAGAAATAGGACCACTACGGGGTCTCTTGAGCCTGCTGTTCCAAAATTTCCAAATATGGGCTAACAAATTGCACTCTCGGACCCTGATGCTCAGGATGGTGCAACTCCTCCTCTCTATGATGAGCTGCTGAATGCCATCCAGATTACTGCACATCCTGATTTACATGATGATGTATATGTTGATTCAGCCTCTCAACTGCATAAATCTGATGGGGATTCCAAGGATATCTCACTGTAAACCTCAACAAAATTGTCACTAGGGACGGACAAAGCTGGTTTTAATTTTTTTCTATGTTAGATTCTATTAACACACCTGAATTTGACTTGCTCAATCTTGAGGGCCATGAGAGTGTAGGTTGTAGTAATCGAAAACATGGTCATTTGCTACATTCTTCTATTGGAAAGGATCCAATAAAGTTATTGACCCCTAATAAAGGTGTTCATAGTGTATCCACTAAAGAAGTACCCACCATACAAGAGGCTTTGCATGATGAAATTCACCGTACAGAGCAGCAGCAGATAGAGGCTGTCCAGAGTGTACCACAATAGGCTGTTGATAAGAAAGTTGTCCTATTTCAAGAGGAGGTGGTGATCTAGGATAAATAGGCTGTTCAGGAGGTCCAAAGGCAGATTTCAAATGATATGGCATCAAATCAAGTGTAAGAGACAACAGATGAAGAATCGTATTTGCATCCAATTCAATGAGAAAAAGGGCGTCACTCAGCACCTCATGGTGGAAATCGAGGTCAGGGTCGACCTAGGAAGAGGTTAGAATTACTATATATGATGAACATTCTGCACTCCTTTTGATGTGGTGTTGTCACCTCTTGAACATTTCTTACTTTTTTTACCTTTACTTTTTATTTAATAAATTTTGGCTCCATGGATCCTAATCCATGGCGGATCCACTTTGAGTAAATAGCTTCAATTACCTGAAAGATAATGTTTTAGAGAATAATATAAATATTAATATTTAAAAAGAAAATTATCATCTACAAATTAATGTGGAAGTCATATATATGATCAAATATATATAAAAAATACATTTTTTTATTCACTGATCACAAATTAATTATAAATAAATATAAAAATCAATATAATATAAATGATTTTTTTATAAAAAAACATTTATCATATGAGAAATGTGTTTTATCTTAATAAATAATATTATTTATTTTTAGTGAATAATATTAATAAATATTTTATATTATAGTCTTAATATTTTTTACTTTAATAAAATATATATTATAAGAATAAGATGATAAAATTATGATTTAACACATAAGTACACAAATACCCTATAAACTTTTCCAAAAACAATTTCATAGAAAATTATACACCATATATCTTATATTATAGAAAATTGGTCATTATTATGGTATGTTGAATTTAAAAAAACAATTGTGGAATTCACTCTTTAAGAAAATTACAATTTTTCCACTCACTCCACATATAAATGGAAACCCCTCTCCTCTCCAGCTCACTCCTTATAACATATTTTGTTCATCCAATTCCTATTAAAACCAGTACCTTTATTCCCTAACATTATATTCTAATAATTATATTGGGAAACAACCCAACTGAGGAAGGCATTAGTTAAAACTTAAGGGGGATACCTGAAGAAGAGGTAACGGTTTTCTAAAAAAGTTTCAGTTTTATTTTCTTATTCTCCACCAATTATTATTATACCATGATTATATAATAAAAATTATCTTATATAGGATTAGAAGTTATTTTTTTGAATGATATAACCTAAAAAATCACTCATATATATCAAATGGTTTATGAAATCATCATTCATGTGTACAATGGAGTACCACCACATGAATTGGTGACATTCGTTTTTTCCATTCCCATCTTTAAAGGTTAATAATACAGATTAATTTATTATTTATATAGTGTATATATGTGAGGCACCTGATTTGTGTATACATTTCCATATATATAATTGACAATCAAAAACATGTTTTCAACAAATATCTGTTGTTTTATGAACATATTTTTTGATTTTGGTGAATCTGTTTACTTTCAGGAGCATTCTGGCTAAATACACGGATCAAGGGAAGTCTATGAAAAATTTGAAACTACACGGCGTGTACTTTTATACACACTGTTTACATCTAGGTAGGGACACAGACTAAAGGAGGGAGTACACGCCCATGTCACCAGGCAGAAGATACACGCCGTGTGTGGCGGCGCTACAAGCCGTGTAATACTTTCTAGAAGTGGTAGTTGCTGAAGAAAAGTCTACATGCCCATGTGGCCGTTGATGGAGACATGACCTGTTTGAACTTTTACACGCCGTGTCTGATATTCTAGAAGGGGCTGGCGGCCAAACTTATGACACTACACGCAGTGTATGGCGGCGCTATATGCCGTGTACACCCAACCACCAGGCGGTGACATGTTCGAAAGTCAAACACGGCGTGTTAGGCCGCATACCCGTGGAGAAATTGGCACCAAAGCACAATGATGAAAAGTACATAACATGTACTTTCTATACACGCCGTGTACATTATTTTTCTATAAAAAGAGGCATTAGCCTACGGATTTGAGAAAAGAACCATTGATATGAAAGAGAAGCTCTGCTATCACCATTCCCGAAGCTACCAAGGTGCTGTCACTCCGCCATTCCACCTTCCAAAACTCTACCGCAACGCCTACACGATGAATCACTCAAGTATCACGTGTGTCATTTCTCTCCCACTTTCTACGTTTAACTAAACCCCACGTGTTGGGGCTGTGGATGATGGGATCATAATTTGTATGTTGTTTTATATAATTGTGTTTGAATCATTGTAATTCATCTTACTCTTATTACACCACTTTCTAATATAACTGATAATTCTTAGCCGGACCAAGGGAAGGATTCTCAGTGATACAAAAGATAAGTAATGGTGAAAACATCCATGACCATTGGAAGGATTTCACCGATTCAAATAATGGACTGAACGTAATAAAGAATTGAGAACACTGACTACCGTACTAAGGAGTCAGCTGCTCTAATTCCAAACAAGAAGAACCGGACCAAGGAAATCTTGTAACAAAATGAAATTCAAAATTATTGAATTATTATGAACAACACAACCATTTAAACAATCTGTATAAAAACTCTTTATTCACCACAGCCCCGACATGTCTTTTCTTTCCATTTTAAAAACTCTTTAAATTTACCCATTGTTTTCATTCAAACTGAATCCATTTCTTCAAAGAAAATCAATTTAGTTTCAATCAAAACCCAAAATCAACCCAATCGATTCTAAATTCTGCATACTTCACCTAATTATGTATTAACTCAATTGAATTCATGCATGCAGCGATTTCCTGTGGATCGACCCTGAACTTATGCTATACTAAAGTTCTAAGAATGGGTAATTAATTTGGGACGCATATAACTTCAATCAACGACAAGCAAGACCAAATTTTGGAGCTGTTGTCGGGGACTACGTCTGGTTTTAGTGCTATGATTTCAATTTTGTTAATAATTGATTGAAGTGAAAATAAAAATAAAAATAAAAATATCAAAAATCTCTTTTCTAAACCCATATTAAATTTTCACTTTTATTTTTCCTTTTTTTGCCTGGTTTTTGTTTTTGTGTTGTGCAGAGCATAAAGTGTATGTTTAGACGTTTTACACGATCCAGAAGCGCTGAGTATTTGGAATTAGTTCCGCTTGACCCGAAAATTGAACAGACCTTGCTTCATCTTCGGCGAACACGGATAGAAACTGACAACCATCAACCACAACCCATGGAGAACAAGGAAGAGAAAGCAGCAACCGTAGATGCTGCGACTGAGCATCAATTCCAGGATCAGTAGCCTCCTGCTACTGGTCTACCGGGGCAACATTCTGGAGCCTTCATGGAATTCCTCCCAAGGGATTACCAACGGCCTCCGCAGCAACTCTTCCCACGGCCATACTTCGCCCCTCAGGAGAAGTTCATGCAAGCTCAAACCCATCAACAACATCCTCCAAGATGTACCCTTATGGAGTACGGACTTCCATCGATTCACAGAGCTGATACGGGCATCGTTCGTCCTCCGGTCCTGGCCCAGCACTTCGATATCAAGCCTGCTATCATGCAGCTGATCCAAAACACAGTCCAATTTGAAGGCCTGTCCAGTGAGGACCCGAACGCCCATCTCTCCATCTTTCTAGAGATCTGCGACACCTTTCGGTACCATGGTGTGTCTGAGGACGCCATCTGTCTTCGCCTATTCCCCTTTTCTCTATGGAATAAGGTGAAGGTCTGGATCAAGGAGCTGCCACAATGATCCATCCTCACCTAGGAAGAGATTGCCCAAGCATTCATGTCCAAGTACTTTCCACCATCCAAGACGGTGACACTCCGGAATGAGATCCATAACTTCCAACATCACGACTCCGAGTTGTTGTACAAGTCCTGGGAACGCTTCAAGGAGATGTTATAAAAATTCCCCCACCACAGACTCCCACTCTGGATGCAAGTCCAGACTTCTACGAAGGACTACCACGAATACCAAATCCATGGTGGACGCTGCTGCTGGAGGCACGGTGATGCATAAATCCCTCAAAGAACTATTCTAACTACTGGAAGACATGTAAGCCAACATCTTCCTATGGAACTCTGAGTGGGGGAATCAAAAGCAAGGTATGAACAATATTGACGCTACTAATATGTTAGCTGCTCAGTTGGACACTATATCCAAGAAAATTGACGCATTGAACCTCAAAGGAACATCTCAAATTCGTGTGGCGAACCATCCATCATGTGGAGACTATGGTGATCACCACATCATGGGAGAATTCTCGGGTTTGATTGGAGGCCCTTCGATGAGAAAGGTGAGTTATGTTGCCCAAAATCGAGGGCCCAACCAGTACCATCAGTACCAGAACCCGACATGGCGAGATCAAAAGAACACAAGCTGGGCCCAACAACAGCAGAATCCTCCGCCCCAGTGACCACCCAGCTATAACCAGCCTCCATATCAGAACCAATACCAAAGGCTGCAACAACCCCAACAAGGTCCTTATCAGTAACAAGGGTATCAAAACCCTCATCCACAATATCCATGGTAGCCCCCCTCCTCGACCGGCTCAATAACCACCTCAGCAAGAGAACACCTCAAGGTTATAGGATCTGATGACTAAATTCATATCTACTGCTGAGACTCGATTCCAAAATCAGGAAGCTTCAACTCGAGGCTTAGAGAATCAGATTGGCCAGATAGCAAACCAACTTTCAGGGAGACAGCCCGGTACACTTCTGGGGAACACCGAAAAGAACCCAAGGGAGGAGGCCAATGCTATCATGCTATGGAGTGGAAAAGAGCTCCAACAAAACCAATTAGCACTGTATGGTGCATCCACACCAACTATTAAAGAAAAAGGTACTAATACTGATCCCTCCTCATCTAAAAGCCCACAGAAAGAGGTTTTGCAGAATAAAGAAAAGGAAGTAATCCAACCATTCAAGCCTGCTTTACCTTTTCTAGAAAGATTGTAGTGAAGGAAGCTGGACCACCAGTTTAGAAAAATCATGGATGTGTTCAAGATGTTACATATCATCATCCCATTTGCAGAGGCCCTAACTCAGATGCCCACCTACGACAAATTCATGATAGAAATCCTCTCGAATAAGAGGAAGATGGAGGATTTGTGTGTTATTGCACTAACGAAGGAGTGGTCCGCTGTAGTTCAAAATTCCATTCCTCCCAAACTCCAAGATCACGGTAGTTTCACTATTCGTTGTACGATTGGATCCGGAAAGTTTGGGAAGGCCCTCTGTGACTTAGGGGCCAGTGTGAACCTCATTCCCCTCGGAGTTTTCAAGAATTTTGGACTCAACGAGCTCAGGCCTACCCGCGTAGCCCATCAAATTGCTGATCGATCCATAAAACACCCAAAGGGACTACTGGAGGACGTACTGGTCAAAGTGGGTAGGATGATTCTCCCTATTGATTTCATCATCCTCGACATGGGGGTTGACCAGGAAGCACCTCTTATACTTGGAAGACCTTTCATGGAAATTGTGAAGGTACTGATCGATGTGCACCAAGGGGAGATTATTTTTTGGGTAGGTGATGAAAGAGTTTCCTATAACATCCTTAAATCCATCAAACATGCTTCCTTATCAGAGCATGAGGACTGTTATGTAGTTTCCACCATGGTTAATCATTTTAGCGAATAAGGGGATGATCTGGGATGTTATTTTATTTCGAATAATTAAACTGTTCCAGATATTCTATTAGAAGAAGCGCCAAAAGACTTTCAATTCATAGAAGGCTAGGGTGGACACTATTGGAAACATGCAGTTGTTCCTGATAGTTTGGAATGGGATGAGGTACAGACACTTGTGCCTTCAATTTTAAAGGTGCCTGAACTCGAAATGAAGCCTCTTCCATCTTCTCTCAAGTATGGGTATTTAGGACCCAATCAAACATTTCCTATTATACTTAATGCAGAACCATCACAAGAGTAGGAAGATGCACTTCTGCAGGTTCTCAAATAGCAGAAGCACGCTATTGGGTGGACAATGGCTGATCTGAAGGGCATCATCCCTACCATTTTCACTCACAAGGTGCTACTTGAAGAAGACACCAAGCAATCTCGGCAACCACAACGGCGCTTGAATCCTCCCATGAAGGAAGTTGTCAAAGAGGATGTGATCAAATTATTGGATGAAGGAATCCTTTATCCCATCTCGGATAGTCGGTGGGTTTGTCCTCTCCATGTGGTACCCAAAAAGGGGGGTATCAATGTGATTTCAAATGAAAAGAATGAGCTCATCCCTACACTAACTATCATAGGCTGGCGAGTTTTTGTGGATTACCAGATTTTAAACGATGCAACAAGAAAGGATCACTTCCCCTTTCCATTCATGGATCATATCCTAGAGAGACTAACAGGGCACAACTTCTATTACTTCCTTGATGGTTTTTCCGGATATAACCAAATCTCTATTGCTCTAGAGGATTACGAAAAGAGCATATTCACTTACCCCTATGACACATTTGCTTATCGAATGATGTCTTTTGGAATGTGTAATGCCCCCTTCGCCTTCCAGCGTTGTATGTTGGCCATCTTCCATGACATGGAAGAACAAATCCTGGAGGTATTCATGGATGATTTTTCTGTTTACAGAAAATAATTTACCATTTGTTTACGACACCTAGAGATTGTTTTGGAAAGATGTCAGCACACTAACCTAGTCTTGAACTGAGAAAAGTGTCATTTCATGGTGCAAAGTGGCATAGTCCTTGGCCACCGAATTTTAGGGAAGGGGATATAGGTGGACCCGACGAGGATCGAATTCATTTCACGACTACCTATACTGACTTCTGTCTGAGCCATCCACAGTTTCCTCGGGCATGTAGGTTTTTATAGGCAGTTTGTCCATGACTTCTCCAAAATAGCTCAGCCCCTCACCAATCTTCTAACCAAGGATGCCATATTTGAGTTTGATGAGACATGTGTCAGATCTTTTGAGCTTCTAAAGCAGCGCCTGGTGGAAGCTCCAATTATGATGTTTCCGAACTGGGAGTCACAATTTGAGGTGATGTGAAATGCGAGCGACTACACCGTGGGAGCAGTCTTGGGACAACGGCTTGACCGGATTTTCCAACGTATCTATTATGCCAGCAAGACACTCAATGAGGCAAAGATCACTTACACCACCACAAAAAAGGAGATGCTTGCAGTGGTTTCGCATTTGACAGGTTTCGTTCTTACTTAGTGTTGTCTAAAGTTATTGTTTATACTGACCATGCAGCACTAAAGTACCTACTCACCAAGAAAGACGCGAATCCCCAATTGATCTACTGGGTACTCCTCTTACAAGAATTTGAACTTGAGATCTTAGATAAGAAAGGGAGTGAGAACTTCTTTGCTGACCATCTCTCCCGCCTCGAGCTGCCTCATTTAGAGAAGGAAGAAGATCAGGAGATTAGGGAGGATTTCCTTGATGAGCACCTCTTTTCGATCAACGAAACACCTAGGCTATGGTGGGATGATATCGCTAATTTTCTGGTTACAGGTGTTGTTCACCCCAACATCTCCTTCCAAAAAAGGAAAATATTTTTCTTTGATGTAAAAAAGGTACTTCTGGGAGGATCCACTGCTATTCCGATCCTGTGCAGATGGAGTGATCCGCCGTTGAATCCCAGAGAATGAAGTTCACGGTGTCCTAGAGTTCTGTCACGCCTCACCAGTAGGAGGACATCATAGGCCAGACTGTACCATAGCAAAGATCATGCAGTCTAGATTTTTATGGCTCACCTTGCATAGAGATGCCCAGGCCTTTCTTTCTTGTTGCGATCGATGCCAGAGGACCGGTAGTATGGGACATAGAGCCGAGATTCCCCATTACCCCATCATGGAGGTCGAGATTTTTGACGTATGGGGCATAGATTTCATGGGTCCCTTTCCCCCATCTTTTGGGAACATTTACATCATGATCTGCGTCGACTACATCTCCAAATTGGTGGAATCTACTGCTACAGCTCACAACACAGCCGAGGTAGTCATAAATTTCTTAAAGAAAAATATTTTTAGTAGGTTTGGAGTTCCACGAGTTCTGATCAGCGATAGAGGGACCCACATTGACAACACACTGATTAGAGGAATACTGTAGAAGTATGGAGTAAAGCAACAGATGAGGACACCATATCATCCCCAGTCTAGTGGACATGTAGATCTCTCCAATCATGAGCTCAAGAAGATCTTGGAGAAAACAGTGAACACTTCACGAAAGGATTGGTCCAAGAAGTTAGATGATGCCTTGTGGGCCTATCATACTACTTACAAAATCCCACTGGGAATGTCCCCATTCCGCCTCGTCTATGGAAAGCCCTGCCATCTACCAGAAGAATTGGAACATAAAGCCTACTAGGCTGTCAAAGCCTTAAATTATGATTTGAAACTGTCGGAACTAGATGAGATCCGATTAGTGGCATATGAGAATTCCATGTTGTACAAGGAGAAGACAAGAGCCATTCATGACTGGATGATTTCACGAAAATCATTCCAACCCGGTGATCAGGTACCTCTCTTTAATTCTCATCTTCTCTTATTTCAAGGGAAGTTAAAGTCACGCAGGTCGGGACCATTCCACGTTATCCGCGTATTCCATCATGGAGTGATAAAAATTTCTGGAGAATATGGTCAACCATTAAAGGTAAACGGGCAGCTCTTGAAAGCTTACCATCCTACAGACAACATGGTGGGAACGTTGTCCACCATACACCTCAGGTAAGCAAGGTAAGTAGGTCGAGCCAACGACCTAAAACAAAGGTGCTTCCTGGGAGGCAACCCAGAGGTTACATGCCATGTCCCACTTATATACACGGCGTGTACTAATACTTTTTAATTTAGATACTCAATAGTATAAATCTATAGAATAACAAATAAATAACCAGGGATGATGTCGGTGCCGATGGCAAAGTCACTGGAGTTAATTCGAGCCGTCCTCGGTTCGTATCCTCTTGACCTACCTTTGGCACAGGGTTCCTCCTTTTAATTACACGATGTGTGTGGTATTTTCCATCTATCTATATATATAAATGTGTTTAATAAAACCCATGGTGGGGATGGATCGGTTGGCTAGAATCGTAATCCAGTTTCAAAAGACCCGGGTTCGAATCCAGACAACCATCCCATTTCCATCATTTGTTCTTTTAATAAAACCACACGACGTGTACTCTAATATACGCCGTGTGTGCTATGGTTTTCCAAATATAAATTTAAAAAAGATTTAAAAACATGAAATTACATGGGGGTGAAGTTGGCGGATTGGAAAAGTCTCGGCACCAGGTTCACAAGACCCAGTTTCAAATCGCGCTAATCTCCCCGCTTCACCCCCATCCTTTCCTAAATAAAAACCACACACTGTGGTTTTCTTTCTTTCCGTGTGTATAGTCCATATAGAATAAATATATATATAATAAATATGGACAACAGAACAACCTTTGCTTTAGTGGGTGAGGGCGTCCGTTCGAATCGGCCGATCGTCGTTTCAAATCCCACCCCAAGCACCAGACCAATGGGTGTACTACTATTTTTCAAATTTTAAAATATACGGCGTGTATTTCCTGATATACGTCGTGTATAGGTTTATTTATAATAGAATTTGTAGATATATTTATTTTATTAATTATTATATAGTTTATTATAATAATTATATTTATTCATATATCTTAACAAAAAAAAATGGATACACGGCGTGTACCATACATTGAGGCTGTGTACCTCGGCTATATAAGCCGTGGTCCACCCGGCTTGAGGCCATGTCGCACAGCTGCCCAATTTTCCCCCTTCCCGTTTCTTCTTTTAAACTCCACCTGAACCCCCCTTTGCTAGATCCATCGATTTGGGGGTGTTTCAAGTTCGGATTATTCTCACATTGTGATCCTCAGCCCAGGTACACCGTTTTGCACCCTCTATTTCGAGTTTTTTTGAATCATTTAGGGTGTTTATCGGATCAGATGACCGTTTGGCTTCCGCCTGTACACGACCAAGAAATGAAGAACACACGCCGTGTACTTCTATAACACGGCAACACACAAAATATTTCGAAATTTGCATATACACGGTGTGTATGTTCAGAACACACCGTGTTCTTTTTTTCATTGAACCCGAGTACACTTTTGCACATGGCCTCACACACCATGTTTTCATACACGACGTGTATGTTCGGTACACACCGTGTCGACCATTTCCCTTGGCCCCTTCGAGTGTGGCACATAACATGGCCTCTCACCCCATATTCCAGAACACGACGTGTATGTTCGGTACACGCCGTGTCCTTTATATCTGTAGCCGGCCTGTGTCTCCCCTCTACATGGCCTCTCACCCAATGCTCCTATACACGGCATGTGTTTTTGGTACACGTCGTGTCTGTTTTATGTTTAGCTAGCCCGTGTCTCACACTCTACATGGCCATGTACTTCATGTTCAATACACGTCGTGGCCGGTACCTACACTGCGTGTATTGTTTTCTTTGAACAGAAAACAACATGGACGTGTCATTTATAGTACACGACCACCTTCACTTTGAGTGAACACAGCATGTATGTTCGGTACACGCCATGTACTGTTACATGGTCTATTTCCACCCTCGGCGTGTCTTTCCAGTGAACATGGGATAATCTATATTCTGACTACACGCCATGTACTCTGGAGTACATGTCGTGTACTTTTATTTTCCAGGTTTCTCACATTTTCTATGTTTTATTTTCATCATTTTTCCCTTTCTTTTTTTTGTTTTTTTTCTTTCTATTTCAGGATATGTCAGATCATGATCCTTCCCATGGGAAGAGGCCAGCCTCCACCACCGAGGGCGAGAGGCCCAACTATCGTCACATCCGACTCTGACCACCTACGCAGCCGGAACCCAACGCTCCGGTCTTGGAGCTCCCTCCATTGGCCATTCTGCCACCACTCACTCCCTCAGATGAGGTCGAGCCTACTTTCGCTGCACCAGCTGCCACTATCCCTATACTATCATCCAAAACATATTTTCCCTCTTCAAACACACCTTCCATAAAGCCACCTTCTTCTTCTGCAGGTCCTCCTCCAGATCTAGACGTTGCTGCTGCACCGGCACCTGGGCCGGGACCTGCAGGTGCTCCCTATCCCTGCATGGTATTCTCGGTCACCGACCTCGCATACGATAGGTTCTGATGCTTCTCTCGTCGGCCGATACAATTGAGTGGACGGTACCTTGATAGCAGCATTCTGCAGTGGCTTGATATTTGAGGGGAGTTGGAGGTTCTTCACGGGCACACCACACTCCTTGAGATTTTCCAGGTCAACACTCCTGTGTTCCGTGATTTATTTTTGGATTTTGTAGCCTCCTTTGAGTTCGATGGAGCGGAGTTCTGGGAGACACCTGGCGATGCAGTACCCGTAGTCCGATTCCGGCTAAGCAGCCGACGTTTCTCTCTTACTATGATAGATTTCGCCGAGGGTGCGGCTTCTATCCACATCCTATCACCCCACCCCTCGTTTCTGACTTGACCTGGCCTGAGCGCTCTGACCTTATTGCCATGTGGCGGGAGATTTATGGGCCTGACCACCGGTACTCCCCCACTTCCCAGAAGAGCACTCTTATAGCCAACCCTATCCTTCTCTTCACCCACCGGTGCTTCAACACCATCCTTTTCCCCCACCATGAGGATATGGGGGTCGTGACTGGCCGTGAAATGGAGCTTCTTACCTGTGTCATCTGGCATGCCTACCCGGACCTCCCCTATCTTACCGCCTCCTATTTACACTCCATGTTTACCGGCCGTCAGGGCAACCCGAACGGCGGGTTTTACATCACCCGTCTTGCCCACCACTTAGGGGTCTTCGAGCCCTCATTACCTCATGAATTGATAGGTTCACTCTAGCAGATGGACTTCCTCATGCGCATTCGCATGGGATTGGTCCGGTAGCAGGGGTGCCGACATCCTTTCTCAGGCTCAAGCCCCACCACCTGCTGACCCCCCTGCCCAAGCTGCTGACCCTACCCCAGCTGCTAACCCCGCTCCTCTTTCCCCACCCCCTCCACCTTCTCCACCTCACCCACATTTTACTGACCCCACTTCTTCTGACCTTCCTTCATTCATCCCATACCCTATCCCACCTACCCCCGCAACCTCGGTCGATCCGACTCGTTCCCTCCACCTAGCCACGATGGAGCAGAAGTTAGCTCATATCATCAACCTCCAGGACACCATAGAACGCCATTTAATTCGTCTGGATGGCCTCTAGGACCAGATGGAGCATCTTTTGGTTCATATTGCTCAACATCTTGGTGTTCCACTGCCTCATCCACCAGCCTCTGCCTCCGTTCCTGGCCCTTCTGCTACTGCTCCACCGCCATCTCCTGTGCCTGCCACAGATTCTGTTCTGATGACTACGAGGAGCTCTACTGCTTCCACTTCTGCCGGGCCAGGGCCTGCTGCTGAACTTCCGATCCCGAGTCTAGCACCTGCGGCTCCTACTTCTTCATCTTCCCTTCCCGATGCAGATTCAGAGCCTCCCACTTCCACAACTCATGGGCCGTCTTTACCGGCCAATTCTGTACTGGATGATGCCTCCCCTGAGGCGACCCCATGATAGTGACTTTTTATTTATCTTATATATCTCTTCTGTCATTTTCTGTGCTGTGATGATGTGCATGTTTTCAGTTTTATTTTTCCTCACCAGTCATAGGTATTATGGAGCACCTTGAGCATCACTTTTTCACAAGGGGATTATTTTTCCATTTTTCTTCATTCTTTTTGGATTTACTTCTTCCACTACTTTCCCTCATTTTGTCCCCCATATCACCCCCTTTCCCACCCTTTACCTTAGTATTGCACTTGGTGGGCCATGTGCCTTATTTAGTGTGGGGGAGCATCTATCTATTTCACCTTAGTCTTTTCCCGTAAACTAATCTAGGAGACATCATTATTAGATTTTATATTTGAATTTAATTCAATTTTGGTTAATCATTCTTATAAATGCTAGAGTTATCAGTAGAAGCTTTTGAAAAGGTTACATGCTTATTTTAGTTTTTATGTATTTTAAAATGATTGTTGATATAGTTTCAATTGCAACTTTTCATCCTTGACTAAATTACATTGATTAAGCTACTCATTTATATGCATGTCATGACCTGATTGTCCCTTTATTATTTTTCCACTCCTGATAGTTATTCTAAACCCTTTTTCGTATTTCTTTTCTAATACCATCTTTCTTGAATGATTCTTAGGATATGCATCACTACCAGAATTTGTAGGTTTTTCTTTTCGAAACACGAAGAAATTTTTGAATTACTTTTACATGATTGAGGCATTAGATTGTTTCAACCCATTTATCTTGAGACCTACCCTACATTTAATCTTCATTATGCCCATAGAATCCATGAAAAACCTTTATAGGAAGCCACATTACAAGCCTATATCCCTTCCTACCCTATTTCTTTTTTAAAAATTGCATGATTATTCATTTAAGCTTTAAAGAGGGAGTTGGAAATACATGGAATATTTTTGTGTACAGCCATGAAATAATGTGTGGGGGAGTGCCTCTTGATTATTTGGGGCAGAATGGGTTCCAAACATCTACTCTTGTATTCATAAGGGTTTCCCTTGTGTTTTGTTGTTAAAAAAACGACAAACAAACAACACGGGGACCTTATGCTTATTTCCCAAGAACCCTACTTGCCTAAGGAAGATGGTAACAATTACAAAAGCATTTGACTGGGATTTTTAATGATGTATTTTCTGTGATCTTTACTTTGAATATCATGCAATGTTGTTTAAAGGAACTAGCCTTCCTTTTTCAAGACTCATAATTTATTTTCACATCTGAACCTACCAACCCTTAGCCACATAAACATCTGAACCTTATTGATAAATCCCTCATGATTTTTGTAATTAAATTTTTCTGAAGTGGAGAACAAGATATCATGTCAACCTATAGATAGAGTGTATATACCTTGGATTGAGCATAACTCTGAAAAAAAATTTCTTGAGTGTCGAGTGTGATTTTTACTGGTAAGGTAAATCATCAAATGGAATGGTTATTTTTGAAAGGTTAAAAAATGTGTTGACAGATGATGAGAGTAGTTAATTGCATTATATATGTGGCATGATTTTAATATCTTATGAATTGAATCTGTTTGTGCCTTTCAAAATTTTTCCTCAGTAACATTATCAGTTATACGTTTGATTAATTAAATTCCTTCCTTTTAAAGTATAGGCTCGCTTAATTAGATTTTGAGATTTTTCTTGAGGGCAAGCAAATGACTAAGTGTGGGGGAATTTGATGCACCTGATTTCTGTATACATTTCCATATATATAATTGATAATAAAAACATGTTTTCAGAAAATATCTATTGTTTTATGAACATATTATTTGATTTTGGTGAATCTGTTTACTTTCAATATATTTTAGGCAAAATACATGGATCAAGGGAAGTCTGTGGAAATTTTTAAAATACATGGTGCGTACTTTTATACAAGCCGTGTACATCCAGGAAGGGACACAGACCGAAGGAGGAAGTACACTCCCATGTCACTAGGAAGAAGATACACGCCGTGTGTGGCAGCGCTACATGCCGTGTACTACTTTCTAGAAGCGGTAATTGCCGAAGAGAAGTCCACACGCCCATGTGGCCGTTAATGGAGACACGACGTGTTTGAACTTTTACACGCCGTGTCTGCTATTCTAGAAGGGTCTGGAGGTCAAACTTGTGACACTACACACCGTGTATGGCAGCGCTATATGCCGTGTACACCCGAACACCATGCGACGCCATGTTGAAAAGTCAAAGACGGTGTGTTCGGCCTCCTACCCGTGGAGAAATTGGTGCCAAAGCGCATTGATGAAAAGTACACGGTGTGTACTTTCTATACATGCAGTGTACTTTATTTTTCTATAAAAATAGGCCTTGGCCAATAGATTTGAGAAAAGAACCATTGAGAGGAATGATAAGCTCTTCTATCACCATTCTCGAAGCTACCAAGGTGTCGTCACTCCGCAATTCCACCTTCCGACACTCTACCTCAAGGCCTACACGATGAATCCGTCAGGTATCACATGTGTCGTTTATCTCCCACTTTCTATGTGTAACTAAACCCCTCGTGTTGGGGCTATGGATGATGGGATCATAATTTGTATGTTGTTTTATAGAGTTGTGTTTGAATCGTTGTAATTCATATTACTCTTCTTAAACCACTGTCTAATATAACTGAGAATTCTTAGCCGGACCAAGGAAAGGATTATCAGCGATACAAAAGAGAAGTAACGGTGAAAACATCCATGACCGTTGAAAGGATTTCACCGATTCAAATAATCTACTGAACGTAATATAGAATTAAGAACACTGACTACCAGACCATTGAGTCAGCTGCTCTAATTCCAAACAAGAGGAACCAGTCCAAGGATATCTTGTAACAAAATGAAATCCAGAATGATTGAATTATTATGAACAACACAACCATTTAAACAATATGCATAAGAACTCCTTATTCACCATATCCCTGACACATCTTTTCTTTCCATTTTAAAAACTCCTTAAATTTACCTATTGTTTTCTTTCAAACTGTATCCATTTCTTCAAAGTAAATCAATTTAGTTTCAATAAAAACCCAAAATCAACCCAATTGATTCTAAATTCTGCATACTTCACCTAATTAAGTATTAACTCAATTAAATTCACGCATGCCATGGTTCCCTATGGATCGACCTCGAACTTATGCTATACTAAAGTTATAAGAACGGGTAATTATTTTGGGATGCATATAACTTCAATCAATGACAAGCGAGACCAATATGATATTAATAATTTTATTATGTTTATATAATTGTTATATCACACAAGATGTCATGACGTCAATTTTATAGAAATACGATATCATCGCTCTACTTTTCAACAAATTACCACCTCACGAAGTGATGTGATTCATTCACAATTTACATGGGATTTATTAAAAAAAACAATAATAAAGTTTCATATATATGAAATAAAAATTATATTTTAGTGATACTGTATATAATATTTTTTTATTTCTTTCAATACAAAAATAAAATGGAAACAACATTAATACATACGTTCAACAAACCCTCCCTCTGAATGGTTTATTTCATTTTTATATTACCAAATTTTATTGATTATTCTAAATAAATATATAATGATCAAATATTATTATTAAATCATGATTTACATTATTGATATAAAGATATAATGATACATGTAAGAGAATAAAAAACAAATCAAAACACACTCGAAAACAAAAAATGTAATACATAAAACAATGAGAAAAGGAATGATTATTAAAAAATCAGTGATAGGTTATTATAAAAGGATAATATATGATATTATAAAAATTAATATATTTTTTATAAGTTAAAATAATTCTAAAAACAATTATATATAAGGTTAAAGAGAAAAAAACAAAAACAAAGTTTAGGTTAAGGTTTTTCATTTCAATTTCATTTTATTGTTGTATTGTTAAGCATATAATTAATTTTATATGTAAAATACAGTTACTATCTACATGTTATATTATGAAAAAAATATTAAAGATAGTTTAATGTTTCAATTTTTTCATTTTATATAAGGGAATTTGAATTACAACATTTTAAGTGTTAAATTATTTCACAACTCAACGGACTTTTATAGGGCCAAATTACTCCATTTTAGCATCAATATTTTATGATTATATTTTTAATGAATTTTTACTATCTATTTTTTCACTTAAATTTGTATTATTTGGACGTATAGTTAGTACACATAATAGATTCATTGGTTCTCTCTCACCTCAACATTTTTTCTTTTTAATGGTTTATATAACAATCTCATTTTAATTTTTAATGCTTACGCTTTAATTAAAATTGAAGGAAATTATTTTATCATTTATTAATAAACCCTTTAATTTTATTCATTTTCATTTATTCATGATTAATTTTCTGTAATAGTATAATTGGAAAAAACCTATTTTTTTGATAATGTTTTTAAGAAAATTCAACTTCATTTCTCTCATTTGTCAGAAACTTGTTTTCATACAAAACCATGATTTCTAATTTTTAAAATGGATTTATAATTTTGAGAATGATTTATCAATGTAATTTTAACTCATTAATTTTTTTTATTTTTGGAGAAGGTTTTTTTTAATGAAAATGATTTTCCAAATGTTTTTACAAAACAAAAGTGACATTTTCCTCTAGATTATTTTAAAGATATTTGTATGGTATATATATTCACCAATAAAAAATCCATTATTGATACTCTAATGGGTAAAGGTTGTATTGATACAATTCATAATATTCCTCTTGATGGATTATGAATATTTTTACCTTGTATAGTATTTATATTCACTTCCATCAATAATTCGGTAGTTATTAACTCCTCATTGAGTTATTAACATTCATATGATCATTGAACATTAAATTTAACCTAAATATCCATATAATTTCTTCTAGATGTTATTATTTCATAAACCATATACATTTTTACATACTATGTTTACTTTGAAGGTTATTTGATTAAGTGGGGAAATATTGATAAATAAGTATCCTTTACACAATACAGATATTCGATCAGGGACATTATATATGAAGTGAATCGATTATTCAATATATGAGTAATGTCTTGGACATGAAAGTCATGTTTTTGGGACTAGTTAATGCAATACCTTTGATGAACCAGTAGTCTCATGCGACAATTTTGTTGGACAGCCTCAGCTAATGGCTTTTAAAATAAAATATTTTTCACCATATTGTGAAGGGTCTTAATGGTAAAGGTTCCATGTACTAGGGAAACAAGGTCTCTAGTAATTTAGAACTACAATAGTTAACATTTATTTATAATTATCCAAGGTAATTTTATTAATAAAAATATATGGATGTAATTAAATCACTTATTATTGTCTAAATTAAATATGTTTTAAATTATTTACCTTTCTATATAGATTATTCCTTACCTATTGATACAATGAAGTTATTTAAATGGAATGTGTGTTTATTTATTTAATTTTCTATATATATTATTCCTATTTATAAAAAATTGATTATGTTGAACACAAAACATAATGGGCATTTGAGTTCACCTCATTTTCTTTCCTTTCCATTGGATTTCATGTTGTTTACTATGATTGATATTAAGGGAAATGTATATGGAATAACGTTATATAATAAAATTGTTTTTATTTGGATATTAAAAATTTAATGTAAGACTCATTAATATATCTAGCTTAATAAAACTAGTAAACAGATCAATACTTTGGAATGTGATTCCTTTTGTCTTATGAAAATTTAGTGGTTATAGGCATATACTCTAATCTTCTGAGATCAGAGTTTCTATATTTTCTATCAAAGAATGTTTTGTAGAAAACATGGGATGTATATTTTGCAAAAAAATATAAAGGGGAACATAACCCAATAATATAATTTTGTGATAAGTATAGAATAATATCCTAGAGTTTGGTAAGATATATATTACGTGTTTTTTCTTAGCAATATATCCATGTCTGGATACTACATGTGGGTGTGGATTTAAAAGATATGTACATATGGGTAATTAATCTAAAAGGGGTGCATTATTATTTCTCTAATAATCACAAGGTGCATGATAATTGGTCTTAAAATGAACCTACTTTGACACGCCTTAGGGATTTTTAGGATATTTAATTTATTTAAAATCCATTCTAAAGGATTTTTATAGATAATGGAAATGAATTACCTATGTCAGAACTAATGTTTCATAGATTGAAAATATGTTTTCATGATATATAAATACTTTACATTATTATATATCCATCTCTATATGATAATTTTTTATCAAACTATGATTTACGGTTTTAGTGAATAGATTGAGCCTGAAAGAATCATGTTGACATTAAATATTAAGGAAAATGAGGTGAAAATGGGAAACCAAATGAGATGAATATTATGGTTGAATATATAATTTTTATTCCTAATATGATTCCTGAAATATTATTAATAATATATATTTTACCCTAATCCCAGACTCACCAATGAAGATAATAATGGAGATTTCTAAGAACTTGTGTGATAGGGACAATGGATAAAAAAAGTATCATTTTTCAAAATGTATAAAATATGGAAGGAGACACCCTAGAATGTACCTCAATGGAATGGATAAATTCTTTATGTGTGGAAAATAATATCATAATGAAAATAATTATGATGAAACTATGAATAGTATGATGGAAAGAATCAAAAATCATTTTATGGATCCATTTATAGACTACTTCCTTAAATGTGGGGAACTCGAGAAATACTTGATTCCAAGACCGATTCTAAAGGGTATTCCCAAGAACATAAAAGTATATAATTAGATATAAAATGGATTATGTACTTATGTATTGTGATTAAATAAATTAGTGTTTTAATTTTTTTAAAATTGTAGTTTAGATAACAATGATGAAGAATATAAAGACTTTGTTAAATTTTAGAAGCAATTATGTTATAGGAATATCACAATATTAAGGATATTATAAGAGAAAATTATAGGAAGAGTATTTTTTTAGAAAATTTATATGATAAATAACACTTTTAAATATAATTAATATATGATTAAGGTTATTGATATCATTCGGGGTCAATGCTGATGGTCTTGAACACCGATCTAAGGGATGATAATAAATTCACTCTTACCACTGTCCTATATGATGTCCTGATTAATATTTGATTATTTTATATAAATAAATTGATGAATACATATTTTTATTGAAATATTAGTATTATTAATGTTGTTTAGAGTGTAGTGTAGTTACAATATTAGTTTTCAAAATATTTAGATACATATTGAAAGGCATTTTCACTCTTTTATTGATCTTAAGATTTGTTAAATGAAAATTTTAGTGATTTGGGAATAAAATATTGATTTTTTATATATTTTTTATTATAATATGTTATAAATGGGAAATTAATAGACACACAACTAAAGAATGAAATTTTCATCTTTAACAAAATAAAATAACTTTATTTCCTTATATTCTTATACATTATAAAAATTCATTAACATTAGAGAAAATGATCTTGAAATATAATTTTATCATATTTCCATAATTTATGTTGATACCAATGAACTTTCCACACATATTAAATTTATTATTTTAAACCCCTATACCTTACATTTATCATTCAATTTTTTGCAACAATGACTTCAATCACTCACTATAAATATTTATTCTTTTCCTCTATGTTCATAACCTCATGTTCCATAGATTTTATCCATCATATAATACCATTCATTTGTTATTCCATATGTCATTCATACAACTATATCTCTCTCTTATTACGAATATATTTTATTATCCATTTTATTATGTGGTATTTTTCAAAAACGGTATTTCCAAAATTCAGAACCCTATTTACCCTGATCATGTTCAAATTGCGAGGAAACAATTAATTTACGGAAGGGAGAGTGTAACAACCTAAAATATAAAAATATGAACATCATATTCCATAGATTGTGTGATTCATATCACCAAACATTAAAATAAATATAAAATCTCGAGAATTTATGACATATTTAATATATAAATTTAATATATTCTATAGCATGCAAGGCATAAAACAATAAATTAGCGTGTGTTATAAAAAACAATGAGTTTCATCGATAGTTTTCATTACACTCAATGCCGCCTTTTACCGAGTACAATAAATTATTGTATTAAATCAAAAATTAGCTTCTAGATATTAAATGGGAGGTTATTAAAAGGATTAACAAAATATACAAAAACCTACTGTTGAATTCATTTGTTACCAAGTAATTTTAAATTAATATAAAAACCAATTCAATATAAAGGAAATGATTAAAAAAATAATTATCAAGAATAAGACATTTTTTATAGTAATAAATTAAATTAATTATAATTAATGGATTATATTAAATTAATTAATTTATCAAATATTTAATATAATTTTTTAATATTGAAAACCTATATTTTATAAGATTATGATAAGTAAAAATATAATTTTATGAAAAAAAAGATGTACTTTTCTAAAGGTTGTTGGGCCTCATTTTAATGAAATACCTATCTTTAAAAAAAATTATTAAACATATAAAAATATTAGTTTACAAAATAATCACAATTTATTAAATTGAAATAAAATTTTTCTCAGAGGGTGATTTTTTATTAGATGTTTCATTTTGGGATGAATTTTTTAAAATAATAAATTTTAATTAAAAACTATTTTTTTTAAATAATTTATAATGTTAAATTGTATATTAAATATTTTGTATTGTCCCAATAGTTAAATTATAAATATTTTAATTTAATTTTATTCAGTTTCTTCATTTTTATATTGAATTTAATTTTAAAAACATAGTAAACATTTTTGACATTTTCATTTAAAAAACCCACTTTCTTGTACAGTCTGTGGGATTAAACTTGAATTGAATATTTAAAATTATATGAACTAATTTGTGAAAAATGGATTCAATATTTTCATTAAAAATAATTTATAATTTATATTGAGGGAATATTATTTTATAAAAATTTTTTTTTATTAAAAATTAAAATTAATTCTAGCGATTAAGTTAAAAACTAGTTGACTAAATGAAAAAATCATAATCTTAAAGAGAAACATGAACTAAAAAATTTCAAACTATGATTTACTAGAAAAATTTCAATGTGTCCACCTAAATTAATTATAATGTTTCATTAATTGGCCTACGGACATGTAAAAAATAGGGTTGGAATTCACTTGTTTAGAAAATTACAAGTGTGCCACTCACCCCACTTATAAAACGCCACCACTTCTCCTCTCTACTTCACACATTGAAACCAATTTGGATCAGAGGAGACCTAAACAAATCACTCCAAAACTTTTGTACCATAATCATATAATCATTATTGTGGGAATAAATTTAACATAAGATGGAATTAGTGTAAACCTATGTATGATATTTGAAGATGATGTAATGTTATTCTACAAGTGTTTTTATTTTATTTACCTCTCCAAGACCATAAATTTTTATATTACCATTTTTATGTATTAACATATGTATGGTGAATATAATTTTATTTTTTAATTCCAAGGTTATGACCTACAAATTCACAGGCATCCATCAAATGGGTAATGAAATCATTGTTTGTGTGTATATCGAATTCATGAACTGATGTCGTTTTTTTCGATTATCACATTTAATTGTTGGGTGTAATGATTATTTATAAATTATAAATCATATATGTGATATTTATGTTTTTATTATTCTTTTAAAATTATTATAACACACATTATATTGTTCCTTTAATTTTTTGGGAATACGATATCGTTGATTACGTGTGTGGCGGTCTATCACCACGTGAAGTGATGTGCTTCATTCATGCTTTACATGTAATGTATGATGGAAATTTTTACAAAACAATTGTGATATATATGATATTAATATAATATAATAAATATTTTTATATTTATCATTTATTTTTATTTATTTCAATATGAAGATAAAATGGAAACAACCTTCATTTGTACCTATGACTACCATCTTCATGAATAATGTCTTTCATTTCCTATAACCAAATTAAAAGGATTAATATAAATTAATTTATTATTAATATATTTGATATCTAAATCATGGTTTGTATTATAAATATGACTACGTCATTTTTAATTTAGGATGAACAAAAAATATAAATTCAAAACATTCTTGAAAACAAAGTAATTAACACCTAAAAGTTTGAAAATAACGAAGTATCGTTAACAAATAGACAATAATATTTTATAAAATGATAATAATTGGTATTATAAATATAAATTAGGATTTTTTAATAGTTAATAGGATGATTAAAACCATTATAATATAGGTTAAAGAGTGTTTAACCAAAAGGAAACACAAGCCAAGGGTTTTCGTCTCAATTTCATTTCACTGGGGAATATTGTAAATTTATGAACCAAACTACATTAATATAGAGTATATAAATCCAATTGATACTTAATATCATCAATATATTATAATAAAAATTATATTGAATATTTAATATAAATTATTTCATCTATAGGTATTTTGACTAAATGTTATAAAGTGGCAATAGATTTCACAACTAGATTTCATTTCATTGGGTTATATAACTTCGACATTAAAATTAATATTATAAGATTATTTGTGTAAGAATTTTTTAAATCATATGTTTTATTTTAACATTTTTAATTTGGATCTATATTTTATACAAATAATCTATTTTTTTGGTTTATTACCACTTCAATGTTATGATATTTTCATGTGTTTATTTCATAATCTCATTTTATCAGGCATTTTTTGCACGTGAATTTATGATGAAGGAAATTATTTGATCATATTCTAGTAAAACCTTTATTGTTGTTATCATATTTTTATTAATGATTGTTTTAAATAATTCCTATCATTCTTACACTCTCTGGTACATAAAATTGGTTAGAAAATGTTTTTATGAAAACCTTAATTCATTTATCTCTTTACATAGAAACCTATCTTCTTCGAAATCATGTGTTTCTAAAAATATTTTCAATTAAGAATTTATCATTTTTAAAGTGACTTATCAATGAATATTTTACTAAGGATTTTTTAAAAGTTTATTTTCAATTTTTTTTTTCAATACAGAAAATGATATTTTCCTCAAAATTATTTTTAATGATATTTGTTTTGAATTTCTATTCATCAATGAAAGAAAAATTATTTTTAATCCTATGGGTATGGTTTGTATAGATTTCATCATTATTATTACAATCGATGGTTTATTTTTATTTTTACCATGGATAATTTTTTCATTCAGTTCATTCAATCAATTTTTAGTCATTAACTTAACCATGAGTTGTTCACCTTACTATGATCTTTGAACATTGAATTTAACCTAAATATACCTATGATTACTCAGAAATATGATTATTTATTAAAAAATTTACCTTTATTACATACAATATTTATATTGAATGTTATTTGATAAACTAGGGAAATATTGATAATCTATATCCTTAACTCAATACAGATATTTTATAAAGAACATTGTTTATGAATTAAATCGATCATTTGTTATAAGAAGAATCATTAGGAAATGCACGACATGGGTTGGGGACCGGCTAATATATGGCCTCTAATGCATTTGTAGTCTCATGTGATGATTCA
Organism: Viscum album; assembly: GCA_963277665.1. Classification (NCBI taxonomy): domain Eukaryota; kingdom Viridiplantae; phylum Streptophyta; class Magnoliopsida; order Santalales; family Viscaceae; genus Viscum; species Viscum album. The sequence goes on from OY728157.1 coordinate 80,680,436, forward strand.
GTTGTCTTTCCGTAGCTAATGTGTTTTATTCAATTATTTTTAATAGATTTTTTAAAATGGTCATGATTCTAAAGGTTCCATGTTATTTTTATCCACGAAATTTTCACTATGAAAAAATATATGGATTCATTTAATTCATATTTTATTGATAAAATTGTAAAGACCCAGAAATTTCAAGGAAATTTCTTTCATAAATACCAGGGAATTTTACGGGTATGTGGATTTTGACGGCTCTTGATTCTGAGGCCCGGTGTGCCCGGAATAAATTTCCGAAGTTTAGCTCAAGTACGTGAATTAAATGAATGAGCAGGTTTTTCTATCTTTTGAACCGGGGCTCAGAATTGAAATCTGAGGGCACCGATGAACTCGTAGTGCCAATAATTGCTTAAGGGGACCTTTATCATAGTTGCGTTTTGACGGGATAAGAGGTTAATTTTTGATTTGTTTTTTGAGGAATTAATAAAAATATCTATTTATATTTTTATTTGTGGAGGGTGGTTATTAACCTAGAAAAGGGGAGTTAGTGGTGGGGCCCACACCCACCTAACCCCCATGGGAGGGTTTATTGTGGTGGATCCCACACGAGACCCTAACTCTTCACCTCCCCCATAACTCACATAAACCCCCCCTTTTAAATCTCCCCGGTTAAGTTTTAATAACTGTCCAAATCTTTATGGGACCTCTTCAGTTTATCCTCTCCCATTAATTCATGACAACATCTTAATTAATAGGTTGAATCCTCCAATTTTATTAATGGGGTGTTTGAATTTGAAATGGATGTGTTAATAAAAATATTATCCAAGACTAATATTTTATTTAAGGGAGGAGCCTTTCGATGGGAGGGGGATCCGCTGGAGAATTTCCTCTCCTTACTTCCCTCCCTCTCCTTTCTACATTGTTGCACCACCACCGAGGTTCCTTCTTCTCTAACAATACATCGAAGAATGAGCAGGGATCAGTGGCGTGGTGCGGGCGCAACGAACTACGTTGACTTTGACGTCTTCCCTGCGTCGGATCCAACGAACGATTCTCGAGACGGGATCGAAGACACTTTACGGAAGCGACGATTGCCAATGATCATCACCACCTTCATCTCTTACGATGCGACGACGTCAACAAGCCATTCCATGGCCTTTCGCGACACTATCATCCATGATGCTCGGCTACCACGGATCTATCTCAAGCTAGGGGGTTTTCGAATTTTGTGTTTATGTGATTTATACCTTCATGCATGGATATTTAATTTCAGGGTGTTTATATAATTTATTTTGAATAAATTAAACCCTTTTCATTGATGCATTATGAATTGAGCTTCTAATGCAGAGGGCAAGGGCTAACGAACAAGTCAGACCCTCCACTGGTTGTTCTTTTGTGCGCGGATTGACGAGTGATGGTGAAACGAGACTGCAACAGTGTTTGAAAGCCTTTACTGTAATGTTCGGGACATGAGAAGACTACCAACGTAGATGGAAACTAAAACGGGACACCATAGCAAATCTAGGGGCCCGTGGGAACTCTAAGCGGCGCGGGTCACCGGCACGAAGGGGCGCCGGCGACCGGAGGCGGTGGGCGAAGCCGTCCATCCGCATGGAGGTGGCGGCGCCCTAGCGCACCGCCAGAGAAGACCCACGGCGGCTTGACACGGCAGTGCGACATGGTGGATCCTGCAACCACGTGGGATCCGGGGAGGAATGTGGGGCGACGGTTTGCACCACCGGCATCAAATCGTAGCCCCCCCTACTCCTCACTTTTCCCTCGGCCAAGCTGGTCGAGCCCGCTCCCCCAGCCGGTTTGGGCCCTGCGATGCCCAACCGGGCCGGACCCGGGCCCGGGTCGGGTCGAACCAGTTCAGAACGACCCAGGGGGTGTTGGGCCGGGTCGGACCGGGCCCAGACCCCCTATTTACGGACTGTTTTCGGCTAAAAAGACATATCTGGGGATACAGACCTCCGATCAATGCACCGTAAGTTGCGTAGGATTCCTTGGATCAATACGGTAGTTTTGGTATATTACACTCAAGGTTTTTGCGAGGTTTTGGTACAGTCAGGTTGATTCGAACCCAAAAGCAACCGGGACCTCGGAGCAGAAACACTTATAACTTGAGCTCCAGACGTCCGATTAACGCGTTGTCGACTTTCTTGGATTCCTCTTGGTGAGACGGTTCGTTTGGAATACTTAACTTGAGGTTTGGACGCAGTTGGAGTATGACCGAGTTGCATTGTACCCGAAATCCAACCGGGCCCCTGGAACAGAAAAGCTAATAACTCTCAAACCAGACATCCATTTGACGAACCGTCAACGGCGTTGGTAATCACGTTGAGAAACGGTTCCTTTGAGTATACCCCATGAAATTCTGGGGTACAATTGAGATACGGTCGGGTTGGTTCGTACACGAAACCAATCGCCCCCCCTGGACAAAAAGGCTAATAACTCACTGACCGGGCGTCCGATTGACGCGTCTTCTGTTGCGTTGAGATTCCTATGATGTGATAGATATTTTTGATTCTTCTTCATGGGACTTTGTGATACTTGGAGTATGGATTAGTAGCTCATGGAGAGGATCTTCCCGAAGACGAGCGTACGGAGTACGGAGACCTTGTAGCTGGCGAAGACCTGATGACTACTTGTCCGATTCACGTCAGTGTGACTTGACTAGACCAGTGGGGAGCACTAATGTGTTTGGGTGGAAGACCCACGAAGGGGACCACTACTGTGTTTGGGTGCCAGACCTACGATACTCGATAGAAGGAGTACCTCTGTATGCTATTAAGGGGAGCACTACTTTGTGAGGTTGCAGAACCATGGAGGAAGAGCACTAATTTTTGAGGTGGCAGACCCGTGGTACTTGATGGGAGGAGTACCTCAATAGTCTAAGGTTAGTGAGCAGAGCCTCAGAGTTGTGACAGGATCACTGTACTCAACAGAGGAGGACCTCTTCAGCAGCTGTGGTTTCGATATATTTAATGAATATCCAGGTTTGAGATGAGTCAAAGACCTTTGTGTTTACCTCATGATTTAGATGGGTCACTTGATAACTTAGGTATATGTATGGGCATATAACTAAGTCGTGGATATCTGTTGATTTCATAACCTTTGTGTTTCCTCAAGATTGGGATGGGTTACTTGATAACTTTGGTATAAGTATGGTATCATACTTATGTAAGGGTTATATGTTGAGATCCTTCTTTGTGGATATCCTTGTTGGATTTAGTGAGACCTTGAGGGTCTTGGGGTCCCTAGTGAGTATCATTATACACACCCCTACACGGGCTATGCCCGTACCTCGTTGTGTTGGATGCAGAAAAAAGACAACGCTGACAGAGACTGAGTGTACAAGGACTGGACGATACCTGGAGGTGGACCTCACGACTTGTCAGTACCCAGATGTGGACTTCACGATGCGATGGTACTCAGAGGAGGTTGGTGGGCGAGAGTGTTGAGGAGGCTATCTTTACCTACCCTTCAGGTAGGATCCGAGGTGGATGACCCATGAGCTGCTTCTATCTTCCGGCTATTTGTATTTTCTTATGGTACTTTTTTTCAGTTGTAGTTGTACTTTTTAGTTGGGTTTGTATTCTGGGCCATTTAATTTTCCGCACATTCTTTTGTACTTAGTGTATTACTTCCTCTCGTACTCTAGTTGGGTGTGTTTATGTTTTATAAAGGCAATGCCTTCCCAGTTATCGGGATTTATGCCTTTAGTGTTAGTCGCCAGCCCCTGGCCTATGGAAGGCGGGCTTGGGGTAGTCACGGAACAGGCCCTGAGGATAGGTCATGAAAAATTGGTATCAGAGGAGTTGGTTCTACCGCAAAACATACAACTCTGCTATTTCCTTTCTGTGAATCAATAGTGTTAAGGGTACCAAGTGTGGTTTTCAGTTCATGGAGTCATGTCTTGGTATAGAGGCCAACATATCCATACACCTGGACCCTGACTACAGATTTCCAATCCAGTGCACGAAAACACTGATTACCTGTGTTTTTTAAAAAGTATTCCTAAAGTCAGCTCAAACATGGTCAGCTCATCAAGTATAATTGTTTGACCGTGTCACATCTGTTCAGGATGTCTCCACGCAAACAGTCAGTTGGTGTTCCATGAGATTACTCGATGACGGCCCACCAATCGATGAGACTCGGGTGCAGGTCCCTCTTTCTATGTTGGCACCTTCGGGTGGTGTACCAGCAGGACCACCGCCCGTTAGGCAGAAGATGCCACCAACTGTACTAGTGGAGAGTGCATGCTGATAGAGCACATTACACGAGTTCCAATAGCAGAGGCCTATTATGTTACGAGGCGAGGCAGATTCCCAGGAAGCAGTGGACTGGATGGAGGTGATCGCTAGAGTCCTACACCTAGTTAAGACACTTGTAGAGAATATGGTGATCTTAGCTACTGGTTTTTTCCAATGAGTGACCATGAGCTTGGTCTGCATAGTGACGAGGCTTTGGTACATGGAACGATTCCTGAGATAGTACCTTATAGTAGTGTGCCAGCTATATCACAACCTATTGGTCTCCAGTTTCAACCGGCAGTACCGGTATATGACACATGTAGGTTCAGTGCCTTACATGTTTTTCAGCATCAGATACCCCTCAGGTTCCGGGGAGAGCCCGACTCACAGGTGGCCGAGGATTGGCTTGGGGAGGTGGCTGAGAGTTTTATGAAGCTTATATAGCTTCAGCATGACGACATGTTGGAAGCTGAGTATTCATCGAGGTGTACCGATCATTCAGGGTACTCGATGAATACGATATGATCAGTGCTTTAGAGCTCGGACATCTGAGAGAGGTTTGTTTAAAGGACATCTGAGCCACCAATTTTCCTCTATGCATTCCTACTTATACCAGGGTGATAGAGAGATCCTTTGTGGTTGAATGTTCTATGACTTAGTGGATACAGCCAGTGAAGGTTAGTAGTGGGAAAACAGTAAACTGGCGCCAGTCTCAGAGACTTGGGCATGTAAAATGTTTCAAGAAGAGAAAGTGTTAACGATAGAAGAATCTATAGAGCAACAGACATGGAAGTAGATCTAGGAGAGCAGTATGAGGTGGTGAACATTTTGACATGTTACAATCACCCACCTTTGTAGTCCCTACTAGGCTCAGGGAGCAGGAGGGAATGGGAAGAGTGTAGCTGTATGCGGTCAAGGAGTGTGACCCAAGGGCACTAGGAATGATTCGAAGTACAGTCTGTGTCTACTATTAGATTCCGTAACAATAGACATTGATATGAATCATCCCTTCCTTCCATGAATCTTGTCCCAGACATAGAGTTTCTGGTTAAGCTGTTGACTTGACCCTCACGTCTGGAGATACCTTTGGGAGGAGACTCGATAATCACACTTACGTCAACGGTGTGATCTGACCCTTGAGGTGAGAGTTTCGGTTGGAACCTCTTGGGGGTAGAGTCAAGGCCTTACGACGTTGGTCTAGGTATGGATTGGATTCATAGTTCATACTCAGAATAACTGTATTAGGCAAAAAGGTTGTGGTTTATCTACAATGTTTGGATAAGGTTTTCCCTTGGACGGAGAAAAGGGAATCCTAGACAGCACATGATAAACTCATGCATAGGCGGGTGCGACCGATCACTCTTGATTCCTCCAACCATACCCTCGTGGAAGCACGTGTTTTGAGTTTTCAGTTCTAAATTGGGAATGGAGGCCTCTAGAGTTCGAGGATGGTGACCACGTCTTTATACGAGTCTCACCTCGACGAGGTCTATGGAGATGTGGCCGAAGAAGCATGTTATCTCTGAGGTTCATCATACCCTTCTAGGTCCTCAGTAGGGTAGGATATATTGTTTACCGCCTGGCCTTTCCACCCCAGATGCACCGGGAGCACGATGTCATCGACGTATCTCAGCTGAGGAGATGTGTACATGACCTACCCGTCATCATTGACCACAGAGAGCTGAATATCGATGACAAGGGAATATTTCATAGGGTTTGAGTAAAGGTTGAGGATCGACAGGAGAGGGTCCTATGGGAATGGTCGATTCCTCCAGTGTTCTTTCACTGGTAGCATGAGAATCTCTAGGAGAGCACATGGGAGTGGGAGGCTCAGTTGCGTTCTCCGTACCTCCTTTAGTTTCCCTAGTTTTTGTTATAGCTTTATAGGGACGTAAAGCCCTGAGGTGGGAGTAATGTAAAGACCCAGAAATTTCAAGGAATTTTTTTTCTTAAATACCATGGAATTCTATGAGTATGAGGATTCTTACAGCACTTGATTCTGAGGCCTGGTGTGCCCAGAATCAATTTCTGATGTTTAGCTCTGGTACGTACAGTGAACAAATGAGCGAGTTTTTCTATGTTTTGAATAGTTGCTCGGAATTGAAATCTGAGGGTACCAATGAACTCGCAGTGCCAATAATTGCTTAAGGGGACCTTTACCGTAGTTGCGTTTCGATAGGAGAAGAGGTTAATTTTCTGTTTGTTTTTGAGGAATTAATAAAAATATGTGTTTATATTTTTATTTGCGGAGGGTGGTTATTAACCTATAAAAGGGTAGTTATTTGTAAGGCCCACATCCACCTAACCCCCATGGTAGGGTTTAGTGTGGGGGGGTCCACATGAGACCCTAACTCCTCACCTCCCACATAACTCACATAAAACCCCCTTTTTAAAGATCCGTTGTTAAGTTTTAATAACTCTCCAAATCTTTATGGGAACTCTTCACATTCTCCTCTCCCCTTAATTCATGACAACATATTAATAAAAAGGTTGAATCCACCAATTTAATTAATGTGGTGTTTGAATTTGAAATGGATCTGTTAATAAAAATATTAGCCATGAATAATATTTTATTAAGGGGGAGCCTTTTGTTGGGAGGGGGATCTGCTAAAGAATTTTCTCTCCTTCCTTCCCTCCCTCTCCTTCCTCCATTATTGTACCACCACCGAGGTTATTTCTTCTCCGAAGAGACACCAATGAATGAGTAGGGATCCGTAGTGTGGTGCGGAGTAGTGAACTACATTGAATTTGACGTGTTCCCTACATTGGATCCAACAAACGACGCTTGAGCTGGGATCGAAGGAACTTTACTGAATCGACAAACATCAAAGACTGTCATCACCTTCATCTCTTACATTGCGACGACATCAAAGAGCCAATGCCCTCCCTTTCATGACACCATCATTCATGATACTCGGCTACCACAGATCTTTCTCAAGGTAGGGGGTTTTCGTATTTTGTGTTTATGTGATTTATACCATAGTGCATGGATATTTAATTACAGGGTATTTGTATAATTTATTTTGAATAAATTAAACCCTTGTCATTGATGAATAATGGATTGAGCCTCTAATATGGAGGGAACGAGCTAACGAACAAGTCAAACCCTCTGTTGGTCGTTATTTTGTGTGCGGATTGATGGGCGGCGGTGAAATAGGACCGCAACTGTGTTTGAAAGCCTTCGCAGTAATGATCGGGACCCAAGATGGCCGCCAGTGCATACGAAAGCTAAAACCGACCACCGGAGCAACTCTGGTGGCCCGAAGAAGCTCTTGGCGGCGCGGGTCGCCGTCGTGGCGGCGCCAGAGACCGGATGTGGCGGGTGGAGCCATACAGCCACCTGGAGGCAGCGGCACCCCAGCGCGCCGCCGGAGAAGACTCGTCGCGGCTTGCCTCGGTGGTGCGGCATGGTGGATCCCGCGGCCGCACTGGATCCCGGGACGATGGCGGGGCAGTGCTTTGCGCCGCCGACGTCAATCAGCAGGCCCCCTGTAACACCCCGAGATTTTATAAGATATATTCTTTTTAATCTCTTTAATATCTTCTACTGTACGCTAAACCAAGATTATCTTGCGCTATACGCGACACCGTATTACCTTGCAGTATACGCAACACTATTCTTGGCTCGTGTTACACACAATTTCACGTTCGTCTTGTAGAAATTATTCTATGCAACATTAAGTCCAGATTTTATTTAATGTATAAATGAAATAAGTTTTGAATTATGTTTTATGCAACACCAAAGGGATATTTCACTACACACAACCCTAACCCAGCTTGCATTACACGCAATCATGACCTTTCTCGATAGCGTGTGTTGTACGCAATATCAGGTTTCACTAAACAATGATATATTGTTATAATATTATTATGGAAAATCCGTTATGAATAGTATTAGCTAAATTTTGAATTTTATAACATTATTATTCATCTTACACATTTTCTAAACCATGTTATTTGAAAAAAATAATTTTTTCATGTAAAATAAGTATTTTTCAAAAAAATGCAGTTTTACAGCCTTTTGATGGTGCACCCACTTTAAATCTAATTTTTGACATGTGCATATGTTTAATTTTTCAAAATAAAATTCTCCTTTGTGATTATGATATAAAAATTTAATTTGGATAAAATTCTCATATTATTATGATAACTTTCATATTTTAATGAATAGTCAAAACACGCTATATTTTAATTAAAAACAACTTTTTCCATCGTAATAATTTATACGGTTAAATGATAATATTTAATGGTTTTAAAGTATAAATAGAATATATTTTTAACATTTAATATAATGTATGTCATTAGCATTGATTTTATATGGAATTCATAGGAAAAATCATTTCAATCGTTTTCAATGTTTTAAACAAAAAAACCATTTTCTTTCGACAACGAGATTAATTTTAATTTAATTTCTGAAACTTGTGTGTATTGAATTTGGAAAAATGGATTCCATATTTGGAATCAGTGGTTCCAAATTATATTAATATACTAATTTTTATTTTTGGGCATTATGAATAGTAACTACGGTAAATTTTATTTACCATAGTAAAAGGTCAATCGGGTAATTAAGGGTAAATATAAGATTATAAAATTACCCTAACACTTGTGTTAATTCAATTAGATGATTATATTTAGTCCTAAGTCATATTTGGGTCGAAATTGAACTCATTAGAACCCACTTGGAGGTGATTAAGACCTTTAGTTTATTTTATTTAAAGAAAAGTGAAATATGTCTCACCCAAACTTTAATAATTAATGTATTTTAAATATAAGGTTATACCGAATATAAATTCGGTTATAATTACTCTTTTTAAAGATAAAATGTTTTTATTTATCATGGTAAATTATTTTTAATTTTTAAGAGATATTTAATTACCTTATTAGTTTATACATTAATGATGCATAAATTATTTATTTTGTAAAAAACTCAATAATATTGTTTTTATTGAAATAGTAATACATATTAAAGGGCTCACAAACCTGAAAAAAAAACTTATTGTTAGTGTATTTATTCACCATAATCATTCAATTATCTAATATATTACCATTTGGAGTCTTATAAAAGTGATTATGACACTTATATAATTTTATTTTATATGATGTCAAAGTTGTCACCTTCATAATTTAATAAATATAGAATTTTAAAATTTGGGTGTTTTAGAAGATAAATCCGACTAAATGTATTATTATGAATTATATAATATTTATATTCATCCTAGTATTTTAATTTTAATTTTTATGCAACAAATAAGTATATTTAATAATTATACAAAAATGTTGTAGTTATTATTTTATTAAGAGAAATATCAAATAAATTGTTTTACAAATAGTAAAATAAATATTATATGAACTATTTAATGTGATCCACTAATTTTATAGATTAATATGACATGTTAGGAACCTATTAAATATTTTAGTTTTCATATATCATTTGTGTGGATTTAATTTAAACTCAAATAAATGAATAGTGTCAAAATTGACACTTTGGTTATTTTATAAAAATAACATATTATTAAATTGTTTAAATATCAAAAAAATATTTAAAAATTATAAATTGAAATTTATATAGTCAAAAATGTCATAAAGGATCTAATTATGGATAATTCACATCACATAAGTAATTATTTATAAAAATTTAAAATTTATAATCTTATTACTACAAATAACATTTAATAGATTAAATAAGAATAAATCAAGTTGATAATGTTTAAAATAAATTCACTACATGTCTAAATTTTATTGGTTGATGCTCCTAAAACCCTATATCATCTAATAATATAATATGAGTCATTTTTTGGGTTTTATATGTGGGGATGGATTTATTATAAATTGATATTTTTAAGATTTTCAAAGGTGCCCCTCTCATCTCTTATAAAAAGGGAACCCCTTCTCGCTTCTCTTAACACCCTTTTGAGCCTTGAAGCTCGCCAAAACCCTGCCCATTCATCTTCTACACTTCCCTAGAAACATTCTGGAGGTTCTGGCCTTCTCAAAAGACCAACTCTACTTCGTTAAGAGAATTCTTAAAGGAGGTGCGTCGAAGAAGAGGTAATCTCTTCTTCCGATTCTCTCAAGTTTCTTCCTTCTTCTACTTCTTCTTATTTAGATGTATCATTATAAATTAATAAAACAATTATTACTTATATACTGATATGTTATTATAAATATTAAACAACCTTATTTAACCTTCTATCCATCCTACAGAAAAAGAATTCACCGCACGTGCCTACGTACGGAATTCCCTCTCCACGCCATGGTGTAAACTGTTTTCGACCACCACCTTACTTGGATGGGTATAATGGTGTAAATAAATAACTATATATGATTATTTTAAAGTTATATTGATTCTAAAATATTATATATACACTTCAATACAATTCCATGATAATGGGAATGATATCATTGCTCGTGCGTACGTACGAACTACCATCTTCACGATGCGATGAGATTCATTCTCCATGTTGACCATTCATGAATGATTATAAAGTATATATAATGAATAATAATGAAATTTATGACATAATGAAGCAACTGGATTTATGTATATATATATATATCATCTACTTACTTCCATTCAAGTCAATAAAGAAAGGAAAACAACGTTCATGCGTACGTACGGCCAACCGTCTCCATGAACGGTGTTTTTCATTTAATTTATCTATCTATTATATATATATATATACTAAATATATATGATATATAAATCATGTTTTATATTCTTAAAGTAAGTAAATCATGATATAATTAATAATAATATCAAGAACAACAAGTCCTAACACGTACAATAAATGAAACAATATTACCCAAAACGCTACTTAAACATGGAATTGACAAATGAACGGGTAATATAAATACATAAGTGAACCATATTTGATATTATAACAATGAATATGATTCTTTAATAAGTCAATGACATTATTTAAATCATTATACAGGATGTTCGGATACATACGAAGCATATCAGATATAAGGTAAGGGATAATTATTCAAATCTCATTCTTATCCGAGATAGTTTATTCGTAAGTATTTACTGGGGTTATGTCTATTAAACATGTCTATATGTTCTCAAAATGTTTTCATAAAAAGTTTACTTTTATTCCATGTATGTTTAAATTCATTCTTACCCTTTTTTTCTTTTACCACATCGTATGGAAGGAATCTTTCTTTTTTTACCATACGAGGTACTTTTTGACTTTTCCGACAAAAGTACGAGAAGAATGTTATTTTTAACTTATACGGCATGAATGGATTTTTACGATTTCATAACACCTCATTTTCATGAAGCTTACTCTAAAATATTTTATTACTATTTTCAACAAAATACTTTTCTTTTAAAATTTCATGGAATTTTGTAAAAATAAAATGATTTTAAAGTAGAAAGGATATTTTCCTCAAGAATTCATTTCAAGTGTTTTATCAAAACCATTTTCCATCTAAGATGACATTATTTCATATGTGTATGTTTCATGTATAATATCTCTATTTTTACATGGTTTCACTTTTCTGATGATAAAATATCCCTTTGTTTTATATGGATTATGTAATGATGGGATGATGTTTTTGAAACCCATTTTATTCATTGGGTTATGATGAATGTTTTAAGTTTATTTTGTGGAAAAAGTAAGAATGATTTCATTATGATATGGGTGGGACCTATATCTCCCTCCAATTCATTGGGTAAAGATTTATATCTCATGAGATAGACATGGCTGGAATGGTAAGTTAATCCTGTTCAGTGTTACAAGACTGAAATGAGGAGTGAACTCGATTCCGAAAGGGACTTTGTCCACTAAGATGATCTTGGCAGCAATGCCTTGGATACTATGGAAATCATAACATGTGATGAATGGTTGCCACAATTAAATGTTTTATTCCCATTATATTTTATCATGGTTGATGTTTCATTATGATATATTCCTTACGTACTTCCACGATTTATGTCTTTGGTCTAGATTTTGATGTTTAAATTTCATGTTCAAGTTTTTTCTTTCAAATGTTTATGGATTGTTTTATGTTCTCTAAGTTTTCCCTTACTGAGAATTTGAGCTCACCATTTTTATGTTTTATTTTCCCCAGGAAATATAGAAAGGTTTTAGGTGAGGAAACAAAAAGGGGAAGATTGTTATGGGATATGTTGAAGATCATTCAACACGATTAGAAGTTTATATTCCATGTTTCCAAAGATACTAATCTATTACATTCCTTTGGTGTCTATTTTTGTTATGTATTAAGTATTCCTCAAAAGTAATGTAATGTCCTTGTACATCAAACTTTGGGTCTCTACACCCCCCGCTCCGCACTTTTCGCTCAGCCAAGCTGACCGAGCCAGCTCCCCCGGCCGGGCCAAAGCGGGCAACGCGGGCCGGGCCACACCAGTAGTGTCGGGCCGCGCCCAACCGGGCCAGGACGTACCCAACCAGGCCGGACTCAGGCGCGGGTTGGGTCAACCCAGTTCGGGGCTACCCAAGGGGTGTTGGGCCGGGTTGAACTGGGCCCAAACCCCCTATTTACGGACCTTTTTCGTTTAAATAGATATATACTGAGATACGGACCTCCGATTGATGCACCATTAGTTGAATAGGATTCCATGGATTGAGACAGACATTTAGGTATATTACACTCAAGTTTTTGGAAACGTTTGGGTACGACCGAGTTGGTTCAAACCCAAAACCAACCGGGCCCTCAGAGAGGAAATGCTTATAACCTGAGCTCCAGACGTCCAATTAACATGCCGTCAACTTTGTTGGATTCCTCTTGGTGAGAAGGTTATTTTGGTATACTTCACCTGAGGTTTGGACGCAGTGGGAGTATGTCCGGGTTGGATTGTACCCGAAATCCAACCGGGCCCCTGGAATAGAAAAGCTAATAACTCTCAGACCAGACGTCTGATTGACGAACCATCAGCAGCATTGGTAATCACGTTGAGAAACAACTCTTTTGAGTATACCCCATTAATGATTGGGGTACATTTGAGATACGGTCGGGTTGGTATGAACAAAAAACCAACCGGGCCCCCATGACAAAAGGCTAATAACTCACGGACCGAGCGTCCGATTGACGTGCCCTCTGTTGCATCGAGATCCCGGTGACGTGACAAGTATTTGTGATTCTTCTTCGTGGGACTTTGAGATAATTGGAGTATAGACTAGTAGCTCATGGAACAGATCTTCCTGGAGACAAGCGTACATAGTACTGAGACCTTGTACCTAGCTAAGACCTGATGACTGCTTGTCCAATTCGAGTCGAAGTGACTTGACTAGCCCAGTCGAGATCACTACTGTGTTTGGGTGGCAGACCTAAGGCAGGGATCACTACTGTGTTTGGGTGGCAGACCCGCGGTACATGACAGAAGGAGTACCTCTATACGCCATTAGGGAGAGCACAACTTTGTGAGGTGGCAGACCCATGGTGGAGACGCACTACTTTGTGAGGTGGAAGACCCGCGGTACTCGATGGGAGGAGTACATCAGTAGTATAAGGTTAGTGAGTAGCACCTTGGAGTTTTTATAGGATCACTGTACTCGTCAGAGGAGGAGCTCTTAAATAGTTGTGGTTTTGATATCATTAATGAAAATCATGGTTTGTGCTGAGTCAATGACCTTTGAGTTTACCTCATGATTGAGATGGGCCACATGATAACTTAGGTATATGTATGGGCATATACCTAATTAGTGGATATCCTTTGATTTCATAACCTTTGTGTTTCCTTAAGATTGGGATGGGTTACTTGATATCTTAGTTATATGTATGGGCTTATACATAAGGGTTATCTATTGAGATCCTTCTATATGGTTATCCTTGTTGGATTTAGTGAGACCTTGAGGGTCTTGGGGTCCCTATTGAGTATCGTTATACTCACCGCTGCATGGGATATGCCCACACCATGTTGTGTTGGATGCAGAAGACAAACAATGCTAATAGAGACCGAGTGTACGAGGACTGGACGATGCCCGGAGGTGGACCTCACGATGAGTCAGTACCCGGAGGTGGACTTCAGGATGAGACGGTACTCAGAGGAGGTATGTGGGAGAGAGAACCGAGGATACTATTCGTAGCAACCCTTCAGGTAGGATCCGAGGTGGATGACCCGGGAGCTGCTTCTATCTTCTAGCTATTTGTATTTTCTGATTGTACTTTCGTTCAGTTGTAGTTGTACTTTTCAGTTGAGTTTGTATTCTCGCCTATTTACTTTTCCATACATTCTTCTGTACTTAGTGTATTACTTCCTCTTGTACTCTGGTTGGGTGTGTTTATGTTTTATAATGGCAATTCCTTCCCAGTTATCGGGATTTACGCCTTTGGTGCTAGTCGCCAGCCCCTGGCCTATGGAAGGCGGGCTTGGGGTAGTTGTGGTACCTGCCCCGAGGACGGGTCGTGAAAAAAATGGAATATGTTTTCAATTATTTACTATTACATATTGATTATTCCCCCTATATTTATGAAATCATGTTATTTAAATGGAATGTGGGTTTAGCTATTTATCTTTACATGTTGAATATTCTAATTCATTTGTGAAAGAATCGAATGTGATTAACCCTTTTGTGACTATTTGACCTCACCCTTATTTTGTATCCTTTACCCATGATTCCACAAAGATTACTATGAATTAAATTTAAGGATATTCTATAAGGAATAAATTTATTTCAAAAAATAGGTTTTAATATGCGCATTCCCAATGTATTGTAATAGTCATGTATATGTGTAGTTTTCGAGGACTACTTAATTGATGAGTCCATTGGGTTGAAATTTCTTGTATATTATGATAATTTAATGGTTTTAGGGATATACTTAGAGCTTCTAGAGTATTAGTTTCTATAGGTATTATGATTTATTATCTTCTCATTTTTAAAGGTATTAATGCATTAGTTTTTATATTTTCATATAAATCGTTATATGAAATTAATGTTAATTGATAGATACTGATTATAAACAAAAAATTGTCGCTTTCCAAAATTATTGTTACCTATTTTGGGAGAGAAACACCTGATAAAATTATTGAAAAAAATGTGGAACATCGTGATGGAAGACCTAGGTAGATGGAACACTATCTCGTGTACCAAAAAATAAATATAGAAAATTCTGTTAATTTATACAATACAAAAATCATTTCATCTAGGTTGATATCAAAACAAATATTTCCAAAATAAATTATTATTATGGAAAATTTTTACATCATAATGATGGATTGAAATGGTCTACATTCAATTAATGATATATTGATTTTTCAAATGAAGAACATAATGTTAGTATGGGTCTATCATTTTATAGTTGTAAACTGTTTGTTCATTTTCTTACTTCCTATATTTCATGATATATATTCATGAACATTTATAACATTCCTCCATGGATGTATATGAAATTTTCATTTACATTCATGAATATACTTATGTACATACCATCCATTCTGTAATGGTGTATAAATGTGTATATGAAACCATTAATTAAATATTTACATCTTCTTTGGAATGCAGTTGTGAACACAAATAAATATTATTTAAATGAAATATTTCAATTGTGTGTTAATTTTATTTTGATATTAAACTATTATACTTCTTAATAAATTATTTCTATTTGTAGTATAAAATTTAATCTATATTTTTTTGTTCATATATACAATACACGATTTCGATATACTAAATTTTCATGTACTTTTATTCTCATGGGGAATTGGTTATTCTTGTTAATGAATAATCCTTACATAAAAAATCAATGAATGTTTAAAAATATGATTGAGGATAACTAATCACCTCAACATATGATAGAAACTGATGTACTTCACGGATTATAATATGTCATATATACATTTTTAAGGGTAAATTATAGTCTTTAAAGATGAAAAATGATTATTTTGAATTAAATAACAATTACATAATAGAAGGTGACCTCTTTTTTTCCTTATCAACCAACCAATTTGATAATTTTTTGTTTTAAAGACATTTAAAATGAGGATATTATATTTGTAATATTTATTGTAGTGATTATATATTAATGGGGGAGACCAATGAGGATTTATGATATCAAATTGACATAGTTGATGTTCGTATCAATCCTGAAATACATCGTGAGTTTACTGGCCATCTTAACTAGAAAATTCTATATACATTTTACATCATGAAATTTTAGAAAAAAATTAGGATGTTTATGTGTCTGTAAAATTTTTAGATTATTATTCAATAAATATGTTAGAATTGGAATGTAAAATAGATATTGAAAATGAATCTCTTGATACTCGTAGAAATCAAATCATTATATATTCTTTCATTTTAATTGAAATACATTGGTTACGATATAATTATTTAAGGTTGTTGTTGATTCAATTGTGAAACCATAATAGATATCTATACACAAAAAATTGGGTGATTTTTTCTTATAAAAAAATATTTAAGTGGAACCATTAATTATCTATGTGTTTTCGATTTTTTTAACGATAGTATTTCACATGTATGCAACATCTAACTGTTGTATTTTTTTATTAATATTCCTTTGGGGTGTATGTTTCTATTAGTTGAATGTATCCTATAATAACACATAATATTAATATAAAATTATTGCATGTAAATTGATTAATATTAATTACATATCATAATAAATCAATTTTTGAAAAGAATTTGTTTGGATTATATGGAATCATAGAAATAAAAACAACTTGTTCCTAAAACAGCAACATCATCTCCCACTTATTCCTTCATAACTAGAATCATTTTTTAATTTTCATTCTTAATACCTTCCTCCATATCCTATTGTAAAATAATCATAAGAAAATGGTGAGATCAAATACAAAGTAAGGGTAGAAAATTTATATAACAATCATAACATTAGTATAAAATAATTTAAACATGAACATAACATGTAAATATTATACCCTATATTTCAAAGATAAAAATTTTGAATCCTAGAATAAATCATATATGTTAATTACACATAATTCATTATAGAACCCAATCAATTAGTGAATAACATTGATATAATAAACTGAATTTAGCATACACGTAAAATTATAATTTTTGGAACATGTATTAATAAAATCAACTAAATTATTATGTTGAGGATGTCAATTCAGGCCCTTTCGTAATCTTATGAACATAAAACCATGTCCCCAAATAATCATATATATTGAAAACCAGTGACACAAATAAAATTATGAACATGAAATTTGGTTTAAACATTAAACATTTAGATCATGAGTTATCTATATTTTCCAAATGCATTGGAGGGAGAAATAGGTCACTCTAGTCACATAATGAAAATAATACATATGTGTTTCACAATAACATAAATATTTCATCAAATCATAAATAATATAAATAAAAATGTTTCATAAACATTTCATCATAGCGTATCTCATTTTAAATTAATGGTATTTATAAACATCATTCCGTAATTAAAATAAAATAACCCTAAAAATTTTAGGAATAATATCCTTGGATAATATCCCTAATAATTAATAAGAAATAATAAATGTCTTAATATTATATGGAATTTAAATTTGGAGACCACAATTGAAAAAAATATTAAAAAATTACATTTCCAATTTTAAATAATTTATTTTTAAAGAGATAGAAAACTACAAATGGAATAATATTGTTTGAAAATAACCTTTTAATGTTTTAAAAGAGACATGATAGAATTAATGAATACTAATATAAAGAAATTCCTCTTCTTCCATAAATAATAAAAAATATCTGTTCCATATTTTTGTTGAAAATATTACAAAGAACCTCATTTAGAAAATGAAGAAATGAATCCTTTCAAACTATTTTTTATAATTAAAAACAGGTGTAAAAAAGAATTTTTGAAATCATTATATAATTGTAGAAAAGAATTCATAATTTTTTTAGAAATCATGGACATGGAAGAAAAAATTGTTTTTATGGGAAATTAGAAAAAGATAATTTTTTTAAAAGAATATCCCTTATAAATATTTTAGCAGTGAAGTGAACATTAATAAAATAAATAGATTATGTGTAGTATATATAACTTAAAATTAAAATTTTTAAATATAATGTAAATATAATGAAAAGTTAGTACACACATAATATTATCATTAAATAACCAATGAAGTAGAGATTTATCCCAAGGAATGAGAATTGGCATAACATTTCACTTGCAACTTTGTAATCAGTAAAATTTTATTCTCTATAAAAGTTATTATTATTAAAATAAAATTTTAATAACACTAAGATAAATTGATTCGTGATATTATATAACATATTTTTTTATATACGTCACATACAGTAAATAATTTTTGAATAAGGCATGTTTGACATGGAAGTAAAAGTGAGATGAGAAACCCTTAACTTACAATTCCCTTTTGTATTTTGTATTTTAACATCATGAATAATGGTGTGATTAATTTTATTAATTTTTTAAGTAACTATATTCATATTTATAATACCTTTTATGATGATTTTATAACATCTTACTTCCCATTCATTAATAATATTTCATTATTTTTATTGTTTTAGGTGTGTTTGTTTCATGGTTTCATCATTGTTTCATTGGTGAGTAGTTATGGACATTCATGTTAAATGGGAATTAAACCTAAGTAGTGAAATGAAATAGTATTAATACACACATTTATGTTTAAATGGTCCTATATATCATTTTTATTTATGACATGAGTATAAATTATTTGATAAAATGTTAATGTTGAATGATTATTTTATTTTTGGTAGTTTTCCGATCATCATGAACAAGTTTTGTTTTATTGAGTATTATGAATATATATTAGTTAAATAATATTTTTTAGATAAAAATATTCCTTTTAACATCTTATAAAACCATAATAATACATTTAATACCACACATGAAAGAGGTAATGAAAAACAAAAAATCATTATTCATGGAGACAGGTAACTGCCATAATTTGAACAATGGTTTTGTTTCTTTAAATAAGTAGAGGTAATAAAATGGATAGATGAAAGATATTCCAATATAACCATAGAATTATATTATTTTCATGATCATGGAGTTACTATTCATTTATCAATGAATGAGGTGAGTATATGGTATAATAATAAAATAAAATAATAGAGTTGGTTTGAGAAAAATACAACTTGAATATCACCTAATTGTAGGATCCCTTAAAGACCATAGAATGTTTAGTTTGGTTATTAAACTAGTGATATAATATTAATATTGTTAGGTATAGAGTTTATAGATGATATTTATGGAAAATAATGTATTTCAATGAGAAATTGGTGGGGAGGAGTGGTATTTATACTCCAGTAGGTGTGGTTATAAGTGATTAAATAATGACTAAACTGTATTTAAAACCAACCAAATTTGGGGACAATTAAATTCAAAGAATTGGATTAAAAATTAATTTTTTAAATTCATGTTATTTTTTATAAATTTATTTAACATAATTTTAATTTTTTGGTTTCTTAGTATTATAATATTTTATGTTTTATCTTTGACCCATTACATTATTTTTCAATACTACGCTAAATCTTTTTTTACCATGGTAAATGTTTATGGCTAAAAATTACAATTAACATACATGATAATTTGGAAATTGGGATTTAAAATTTGGAATCCATTTTAATAAATTAAATTCAAATTATTTTCACAATTATATTAAAATCAAAACCCACAGAGGTGATGAAAATGTGCGTTTTTGAGATGTGTATTTTTCATGAAAAATATGAGATTTTATTTATCCTATGACTAAAAATTATAATTTTTTGAAAAAAATAACTTTTATTGATATATATTATTTAACTTTAATATAATAGTTTCCCCATGAGGGGTTTTTTAATTAATTAATATAAATAAAATTCATGTATTATAAAATAATGTTTTGAAAAATCCTTTTTTTAAACAAAAAAAAATAAACATATTATAAAACAAAATATGAAGTTATTATTGAAGAACATAAGAGGGTAAAATAAAACGAAATAATAATTATGTTATTTGAAAACATATTCAGGCCACAATTTTACATTTAAATCTCATAATTTGTGGAATATATTAGACATTTTTTAAAAAATTGGTATTTTTTACTATTCACTAAAATTTAATCTTTTAAAGAGATTCTCAAAACTTAATAATTAGATAATTTTCACATGCAGAACCCAAAAATGGAAATAATTTTATCAAATAAATTTTACAATGTCTGTGTAAAAGTAGTAATATTTTGGAATTTTTTATACTTGATGTTCTATGAAAGATAAGATATCGGTGAGATTAAATTTATTAAATAATGTGGCCTCCGGTTAAATCGTGGGGTGTTATATTATAAACCCTATAAAATGACAGTAATCCTCAAAATTAATCACTTGGATACAAATATATATGGATACCCTTGCCTCATCACATCTTGCTTCATAGAACTATATCTCTATGATATCTAGTATCTCCGATTTTTTCATCATAGGAAAAATATTTCTCTAGTAGAACAACATATTAGTTTAGAAAATGTGAATGATCGATTATGTACTATCATAGGAGAGATATATGTAAGACATCAGGATCATGATAGAGATTCAGTGGAAGTGTTAATTGATAAGGTACCATCCTGATATGATCAATAATATCAAAAAATTTAATCCTCACAATTATAAATAGAACACAGAAAATAAATTGTGTATATTTGAATATTCATTAATGGGTACCCCACATCATAAAAAGGGTCACAAAAATATCTTCTAAAAAGTGTATAAGTAAAAGGTGAAGATCCACACAAAACTAGGATTCTCATTAAGAAAATATTTGCGGAATTTAAGTGTGTATATATATGAAGTTCAATTATAACTATAATGTTTTGAAGGATAATTATAATGTTAACCACAAAAACACCCTATAAATAATATTTTATAAATATATCAATGATATCATAAAAAATGTTGATAATTAAAATTAATTTTATTTAAAAATAATTTGGGAATATATAATTATAAAATTTCATCTCATTAGTATAATCTGAAACTTTGATTGTGCCTTGTTCAATTATTTACTCAATTATGATTTTTAGGAATTTTGTTAAAATTTTAATTTAAAAAAAACCACTAGATCATAGGATCCATAGTTAGATGATAAATAATTCCTTCTATATCTAGTTATCGTCATAAAAACTGGTTTGACCATGTTATTCAATACACATAAATTTTTATCTCATTATATAGTAGATTAATATCTAAAACATCATCTAAATTTCAATGTAAATAATTTAATTTTTTTTACCCTTATGGACCTCCTAGAGATATTAAAATCTAGAACTTTTGAAGGAAGGACACTAAATTTTCAAGATCATCTTATCATTAATCCCCAAAACAACATGATGTAGATATCAATTTTCACACACCAAAATTATGGAGAACATTATACTATATTCTCTTAAATATTGGTAATATACTGAATGAACATTACTATTTATTGAATAAATTAATGCTTTAAATAATTATATTTTATAATCAGATCATAAATCCAAAAATTTTATTAAATCCATCCATAAACCATCTTATCATCATTGTACTAATCAATTACAATGTCAATAATAATATTAAATATAATTTATAATAATAAAAAATATCATTATATTATTATTATTCCATCATCATATACATATTAAGGGTTATTTTTCCCTTAATCTGGTGTTCTTTGAAAATATCACATTCATGCCTATCACTTTTAATGGTTACCAGTGCCATACATTCATATAAATAATAGAAAATGTTAGTGGATCAATCATTAAATGTATCATAATTCAGTAATACTATAAAATTACTTCTATTATATTATTATTGAATTCTATAAATTAACACACAATCAATCCACTTATTTAACCATCAACTAGGTTTATTAATTTTATTCCATAACAGTTATTTTATCTCATATTTCAAAAATAATATGTCCATCATCATAAATATAACCATCACTCATACATCCATTCCAATTCACTTCACGAGCATTATCCCTATGTAATATATATTTATAATTCCATTACATTCTACATTGAAAACATTTAACTATCAATGATAAACTAGGGGTACCATTATTCTCATTCATTGCATTAACTAAACCTTTCACATTTCCATCACAATAAATTCATTTTCATCATTCTTTTTCCACACATAAATCATATTCCAGTTCCATTGAAACATTAACCTTGATACCTATTCCCACATTCTTTGCATGAGGAAAATTGATCTTTCCTTCCTCTGTGGTCACCATGAGTTTCCATTTTCTCATATCTGATAGACAATGAAACTCTCTAAACCAAATATTGTTTATCATATCTTGAGATCAATGATTTTGAATAAATAAATATTATTCCTTATGAATCCAATTTGATTTTGGTAATCATTTTTATGAAAATTCAATTCACCATTACACATGAAACCTCATAGTTATATCCATTTGTTGAAACCAAAATGAAACTCTACACGTGGAATAAAACCATATAATCAAGGGAATGTACATATAAAATTTCAATCTATGATACCTTCAGTTTGAATTAGGTTATTCAAGATCATGAGAAAAACTCTAGGATTGTAACCTTGACATATTCTTAGGGATATTACATATGGTTTTGTCATCCTATTTTCTAATGGTTATCAAAAATTTCTATGATACGAAATATAATGACCCATATATTTCATAAATATATATTACTTATAAATATATGATTATTCATTACATATCATAAAACATTCCACCTATGGATCAAATGGATTTAGTGTCTTTGGAAACATAGAAACAAAAATAAATGGTTCATAAAACATCTACATAATCTCTTGTTTATTTTATCATAACTAGAACAATTTGTGTCATGTCATACTTAATACCTTCCATCAAAACCAAGGGAAGATAAACATAATTAAATGGAGAGATCATATGATCAGTACAGCTAAACAGAAGAGATGTCAATCATAACATAAGAATAAAGGAATAAAAACATAGAAATAACATTTTAAAATTTTACCCTACATATTGAAGATAATAATATTGAATCATGGAAAAAATTATAGTTTTTCAAATAAAAGAATCATAAGACAGTAACACTGTCATAATAAATAAAATGTGGCAAAAACATACAATTATTTCATAGTGAACATGTATAAATAGAAACACTTGAACTAATTAATTTATTGATATGAAATCGGGCCTTTGCATAATCTTATAGAAATGAAACTAGGTCCATGAATAATCTTATTGATCCGAAAACAAGGTCAATACATAGAATTGTGAACACGAAATCAGTTTCATGAAAAACACATTGACTTAATTATTTATCCATATTTATCCAATTAAATGGAGGAAAATAAAGGTCCCACCCATCATATAATCAAAATCATACATATATGATCTAAAAGAACATAAATCAATCATAATATTAAAACTAATGAAAAGAAATGAGTTTAGTAAACATTTAATCAAAGCATATTTCATGGATAAGTAAAAGAATTCATAACCATCATTCTATTATGAACACGAAACACTCATTAAAATAATAATAATATTATCTATGAATAATATCTCTAATTATTCATAGGAAAATACAAATATATTCATCATTTATGAAAAGTAATTTTGGAAGATAAAATGATATAATTCTTGAAAAACAATATTTCGATTCTCAAATTATTTCTTTTTAAATGGACATGAAATTACAAAGGAATAATTTTTATTTTAAAATAGCCTATTAATATAATAAAGTATACATCAAATATGTAATGATTCTTGATTTTGGGAAAGAATATTTATTCTTTTTATGTTGATGAAAATAGTCTGCCTATAGTTTTTTTAGAAAAAGTCCCCAAGAACATCATTTAGAAAATGAATAAAAAATCATTTAAAATTGACTTGTAAAAATAATATGGGTAAAAATAACATTAAAAATACATAAGATAACATAAAATTCATTTTCAGAAACAATTTTAGGAGACATAGACATATAAGAAAAAGGGATTTTAAATGTAATTATAAAAAGGCAATATCTTCAAAATAACACCCCTAATAAATATCATATCATTGAAGAGATAATTAATAAAATTAATAGATTATGTGTATTTAGTATAAATACACATAATAAAAGTTATCTTAAATCATAAGATAATCAAAAATCTTTCCACATATATTGTTATCATGAAATAATCAATGATTTATATGTTTGAACTAATGAATAGACTTTGGGTTAAAAATTCCATTACCACATTCAAATTAGTCAAATCCTATACCCCAAAAAAAGTAATAATTAAAAAACGAAACATTTAATAACCATAATATACTTATATTAATTATATGGTATTTTAAAGGATAGTATATACACCACGCATAAAAAATAAGTGGTGAATCATGCACATATCTCCCCCAAAATAGAAGCAGGATCAGCCACCCTTACTTCATACATCCCTATAGTTTTGAATTAATTAACCTTCTATATAAAGGTTTAAATAATGTAAAAAATTAATAATAGAACAACAATAATATTCATAAAAACTTATGCGATACTTTTATAAAAAATTACCTATGATTTATTAACAATATTTCATTATTGTCATGGTTTCAGGTGCATTCGTTGGATATTTTCATCATTGGCTCATTTGTTTATAATTATGTATTTTCATTTAAAATAGAAACAAAAAAATAAAAGTAAAATTAATTTTTATTCATATGGTTATGTAATTTTATATGGTAAATATATCATTATTATTTCTTTCAGGAGTATGATTCATGTGAGAATTTTTTAATGATAAATTGTTATTTTAATTTTGGTGGGTTTTCAGACCATCACATACAAGTTACATTTTTATAAATATTATAAATATATATTAGTTCTATTATATGTAATAGATCATAATAATAAAATTTAAAATATTATTTAACCATAATAATTCTTTTATAACTATACTTGAACGAGTTAATGGAAAATAGAAAAACATCATTCACAGAGATAGTCAGCCACTATAATTTTTATAATGTTTCTATTTCATCGAATTAGATGAGGTAATAATAAGGATTGATATAAGATATTATGTTAGAAACATAAAATTAAATTATTTTAATTATTCTAAAGGTATTTTTATTAAATTTTGAAGTTATTGGGGAGAAGGTCGAAGAAAAAATAAGAAAATAATAGAGTTGGTTTGATAATATTTCTTCGTGAATATCACCTCCTTGAAGGATTCCATAATGATGTTAGAATTGGTATTTTCATGATACCAACCATAAATGGATGTTGAGATGGTGGTGAGTAGATAGTTTGAAAGCTTTTTTAGGATCATCAATGTTATTTAGTATAAATGCGGTGGTGATGAGTGTAATTTATTCTTGAGGATGGGTGGTTTTAAGTTATTAAGTTATGATTATATTTTATATAAATCCAACAAAATTTTTGGTGGAATTAATTCCAAATGATTATATTTATTATTATTGTTTAACAGATGTTTATGGTATATGAAAACATCAAAAGGGTATTAACCCAAGTATTGGAAAAATAAGAATTTTTCATTTATTAATTATATAGTAATTAAAAGATACAATATGTTCAGTTACTTATATGATAACTGTAGTCTTATGGTTGAAAACATTGTTTTTCTAGAAAAATAGTTTTACAAATTTATGATAGTGAACGTAGTTTAAATATATTTCAGAAACATTAATAAATTATATTTGAAATAATAAACTTCTTATTTAGAATAATGTGGTCAAAATTTACTTTGGATGAAATTTTATTATTTTTGTCGAATGTTTCATTTTTATGAATAGTGAAAAATAGTGCATTGTAGTTTAAAAACTAATTTTTTTTAATTTAAATAATGATTATAATTGGAAATTATTTTAAAAATAATTTTATATCCATGATAAATGTATTAATCCAATGTAGATTATTGTAATAATTTTTATTTTGAATATACATTAAAAATTCAGTTATTTTTTGAACATATCTTTTACCTTCATTCTCACCACATCAATAGGCATCGTGTTAAACCTAATTTATCTACTCTTGTGAACTAAATTTTCAAAAAATTAAATACTAGGTTTTAATTAGTATAAAAATTGTTCTCCAATAGGGTCAAAATAGTTTTTTGGTGAATCGTAAGTTTAGTATTTTCTTTACCAAGGTTAAAGGTAAATAGGATAATTAAAGGTAAAAATAATAATATAATAAAATAACATAACCTTTACAGTAGTCCTAATATAATATTATGTGTAGGATTGCACTGTAATAAATTTTATTAAGAAATTATATCATTTTTAATCTAATGTTTTATCAAAATGACATTTATAATATTTTACATAAAGATATGTTAAAAATGTCATACTCATATTTTTAATTGTTAATAACATTTAATATGGGTTTATATAAGTGATATCCTAGAATATAAATAGTCCATATAAATTTTAAAATATTATATAAATAATTATATTTTTTAGAAAAATTTATAATTTAAATATTTAATTATATTTATTACACAATGATGATGCAATAATATATTTATTAAAGTAAAAACCAAATAAATGATATTAATAATATTAAAATAAATATTAATTGAAATATTTCATTCTATACACGAATTCTTTTGATTACTTTGACTGGTTATTGATATGTTATTGTATTTTTTAGAAAGAATCATATTTTTTTATGATTTTTTAAAAAGTCAAGTAATGAAATGTGTTAAATTTGTCATAATTCATAACATAAAATATAAAAAAATTAATTAAATTTTATAATATTAAAAAAACTAATATTATTCAAAAATTATGTGACATGTCTAAAGATTCATTAGTGGCTCAATAATTTTTCGTTTAACATGAAATGGTAATTATTTTAACATCCAAATTTCTGATTTTATAATGAAACGTTAAGAG
Organism: Viscum album; assembly: GCA_963277665.1. Taxonomy (NCBI): domain Eukaryota; kingdom Viridiplantae; phylum Streptophyta; class Magnoliopsida; order Santalales; family Viscaceae; genus Viscum; species Viscum album. The sequence goes on from OY728157.1 coordinate 80,707,483, forward strand.
TTAAAAGGGATAAAACATAAAAATAAGAATTAAAGAATAACCAAATCGTGTATAATTGTTATTGGATAAAAGTTTTTTGACCGATTCTCATCTTATATTTGATATAATTCATCTTGGACACATTTGGAATAGAAAATTAATTTATATTAATTTCTTAGATTTAATAATTAAAAGAGTGGTCCTCCCATATCTTATAAAAAAGAACTCTTATTCTATATTACATACACATAAATCCCCTTTGGGTTTGGACAATATCTTTCTGAAAAACTTCTTATATTACCAAAAAACATAATTTTGAACTTATATTGGGAACACCATACTTTTTATTCATGTTATGTCCTTGAGAAAGTGGATCATCTGAAGGAAAGGTATGGTTTTTATTTAAGTGTTTCCATTTTATTTTTTTCCACTTCCATCAAATATCCTCCAAAAAAGTTGAATTAAAAAATTTAGTATTCTAAATATACAAAGATGTTATTATGTTAATAACATCACAAAAAATCATCTCCACATCCATCCAATGATAAATTAATTAATCATTCGTGCATATGTGTGAACTATCACCTTCATGAACCGATATAATTTTTTTTCCATTTTTTCTCCCATGACTGCTTATAATGATAGAATTAATGTTCATAGGTGATATTCATGACATATTTTTAATTATAAGATAATAATATACTAAGTATGTTCTTACATTCCACCCACATAAATATGATAACATTGTTCATGCGTACGTGTGAACTATCACATCCATAGAACGATGTGATTATTATTTATTCACTAAATCACTTTTATTATATATATAAGTATTCATAAATGATTAATATGTTATATATTATGATATGATAATTTTGTAATTTATACAATTATAATAACAACATGTCCATAATTATTAATCAAATATAAAAATATTACTCATGCGTACGTACAACCTACCATATACATGATTATAATATTGTTCATTTTTCCTAACCATACTTAATGGATTCATTTAAAATTCTAATTAATGAAAAAAAATTCATTAGATCATGAATATTATGATGTTGATGATGTAAATATGACAACATGGAAATGTTACATCATACCATGTTAATTTTTGAACTCATGTACTGAATATAAAAAAATGTATGATGTGAACTTAAATAATTATGTTTTTATTTTAACTTCCTAAAAAAGTGACAAAATGAGTAATAAACATGAAAAAATTTATCATGAAAGTATAAATTAATCTATGTTTATTATTCTGGAATATAATTACTATATTAAATGAATTAGACTCTATATAAGGGACTTTATCTCAATATCCTTTTATTGAGGCTTGTTTTGAAGTTATACACCAACTTGTTTTATAAGGTGTAAAATCAGAAAATTTGACATTAAATTTAACCGAAAGGTATTCAAAATGAATCTTTTTATATGAATCATTTTACAGAATGAAAAAATAAATACCTTTAATAACTACTACAACAACAAATTCTCTGTCATAGTAACTATTATTTATATTTATATTCCTCTAAAATCTATATATTTTAAAATGAAAAAGAAATAATTTATTCTCTTTTTAGGTTATTTGATATTGATTATGGTTTTTATATGTTATTTATTATTTCAATATCTTGAAATTATTTTTGGAGATTATAAATGAAATATTTTGAGTGAAATGTTGATAATAGAAATATTTTATGTGTTATAATTATTTTATGGCACGCAGAAATTTGACATGTGTTTGCGGGATAAGATTAAGACATTAGGATTTGAGATAAAATAAGGATGGATTGTTATGTTATAATCTTAAATTCATTCTGTTTGGAAGTCAGTCGTATGTCTATTTAATTTTTAAGAGTGATATGTATGGATATTGATCATATGATTATTCAATTTATGTATGATTATTTTCCATGTTACCTATATATTTTATATATAATTTCTATGGGTTTTATGGTAATCTATTGATTATAGAAATAGTAATAAATAAGATTATATTTAATGAAATTATTTACAACTTCATATGGGTGAATTTTATTACATTGTGATAAATTATTTACAGGATTATAGGTTTTCTGAAGATTAACAATTTTCCTCCCTTGTGTATCCCTCACTAAGATTCTATGTTCATCATATGTTTTGAAACGTTTTTTTCAGATGTATTATTTGAGAATACATTCAATGATGGGATTAAGGAAATATTATGATTATTAAACAAAAAATAGAACAATGATTATTTTTAGATGTTTTTCATTTATAAAAAAATGTAATGTTTTAAGGATGAGTACTTAACATTTGTGTCGATGTGTTTTTTAGATAACTTTATAGGTTAAAGTTTTTTTAATTACTTACCTTTGAAGGAGTTTATATAATGTCAAGTTAAAATGTGACTGAATTTGAAAAATACCATGTTTCTTCATCTAATATATGTTTATTCAGAATATTTTTCCATGTAAGAAAGTGAGAAACAATAATGGGAAATAATACAAAAAAAACTTCCTTATAAGCATCTTCAGTTCGTCGGAATCAGAACTAAACAGTTTTTTGTAGTGATGGATCAGTTGAATCCTGTGACAAATGATGTTGGTGTCTATACACGAGATCAACCAGACCAAATAGATAGGAATATTTCAACACTGTATAATTTTATAATTCATCATCCATTATCATTCAGAAGATCATTGAAGCTCATCCTAACTAATTTGTGGATAAAATCATTAGAAATGAATTTTGATGTATTAGATTGTTCATGAAATAAAATGGTTTGTCTTTCTATTTATCGGTTTAAAGGTGAAGTTAATCAATTGTGTTTCATGGTTATCAATATCAGAGGAAGTGAATAGATTGATTTCATGGAATGATATGAATATAAAGATATCTTATTGAGAAATAATTTCCTATGTCTGTTCAACATAGGATGAAAAAAATTATTATATTTGACACAAATGAGGAATATTCAGTGGCTATATTTGAAGAAAATCATAAACATTCTAAGGGTATGTCGAAAATTTTATTTGGTTTATTGATAGTAAGATAAATCAATTTTACTCAAGATTGAATCATAGATATATAAGGTAATTATCCTCTCGTTAGTTCCAAATCTATGTGAAATAGATCTGATGCGGAAAGATAATTGACATATAGTTTTCTATTGATCATGTATCTCATGAGATAAAAAAAGAAGATGTGTAGTTTTCATGAAATGAAAAATAATTCATCAAATATGTTTATATGTAAGAAAACTAAATTTCCATATTATGAGAAGTGTAGTAAAAATAATCCTGGAGAATGTATTCCAATGTCTAGGAGGTGCTCTGGTGTCTTTAGACTAGTCATATTTTTCATAATTGCATGGGAGATGATCCATAAATCATTGAAAGGATAACAATAAGATGTTTTAGTTGTAATGAGTTTGGGTATTGTGCCAATTTCTGTCCAAATTTGATTATCTAGGATGGAAACTAAGAAGATAGAAAGAACAAGGGTTTGAAAAAATCATTTACTACAATTGGGGTTGATGTGGGTCAATCTAATTTTGTGGTGACCAGTATGTTATAGTTTTTTTAAAAATATTTCAATACATTGACTGACTCTGGATATTTAAATTATTTCATTTCTTGATCATTGAATATATATTGGATGTATCACCTGATGAATGTGAAATAGAAAATTTTGTAAAAACTACATGTGGAAGTATTAAATCAAACCATATTTATAGGAATATTCCTATTATTGTTAGTGGGATGGTCTTTCATGTAAATCATATTGATATTTTACTAATTAAGATTGCTATCATTTGAGAAAGGATTAGCATTCAGTTTATCATGATAAAATAGATTTCAAATTAAATAATGTTTTATTCAATGATTTTATACTTCTGATAACATACTACAAGTTAATAGATTGATTAATGATGGCATTGAATGTTGTCTATATCAGGTTATTGAAAATAATGAAATATTTTTAATTGATTTTATAATAGTATAGAATTAATTCATTTACGTATTTTTTTGATGGAATTCATGGTATTATTTATGATCATGAGGTTAATTTTAATATTGATTAAGTTCCAGATGATAATCCTATTTGTAAAACTCCTTATAAAATTGACCAAGTAGAATTGATGGAATTTAAGAAAGAGTTGCAATAATAAGTTTATTAGTGTTTCACTCAACCTATCAATTCACCAGGTGATTATCCTATTTTATTTTAAATAAACAAAGATTGTTCTAAGAGAATTTGTATTGAGTAAAAATACTTGAATAACATAAAAATTAATAACATGAACCCTTCACTTCATGTCAATGATTAGTTTGATTAGCTCAAGGGAGATCTATATTTTTTGATGATTTATTTGAGGTCTGTGTACCATTAGTTGAAGTTGAAGGTGGAAGACAATCCAAAGACAACATTTCGAACGAGATATGTGCATTTTTAGTTTGAAGTTATGTCCTTCTAGTTATCTAAATCACTTATGTGTTTATGAATCTAATGAATAGAGTCATTAATCATTTTTTCTATCAATTTATGTTTATGTTTATAAATTATTTTTTTATATATTCTAAAATCTGGGAAGAACATGAAGGTCCCATAATGATTTTTTTGAGAACCTGGAATGAAAGGAAACTATTTGGATTGCTTAGTAAGAGTGAATTTTGGCTTTAAATAATTCCTCTAATTGGACATATTGTTTATATAAATTGGATAAAAGGTGGACATTATAATATAAAAGTTTTTTAAGAGTGTTAAATCCCTACCAATTTCACAAATATTCATATTTTTCATGGATTAATAGGTTATTATAAGTGGTTTAATAAATTTTTTTTGGCTATCTACCCAACTAACTATGTTAACACATATAGGATTTGAGATCATTTGGAAAAAAGTACATGGAGATTATTTTCATGAAAAAAGGTTGATTGGTAAATGCTCTATTTTTCTCCATGCCTTCAATAAATGGTTAATTTTACATATATAATGATTTTTATTTAAAGGACTCAATTGTGTCTTAATAAAAAATGATCTTGTAATTTCTCATGTTTCACGATAGTTTAAATCACATGAGTTAAATTACCCAACACATGATTTTGATTTATCTACTTTTTTTAACTAAATATTTTTAATAATCATCTATATGGTGTAATTTGGGATGTATATGATGATCAAAAATGTTTGAAGTATAAATTAACTAAGAAATAATTGAATATGATACATCATAAATGGATGAAAATACTAAAGGACTATGATTACATAATTCATTGAACTCCTCTAAATGAAAAAATTGTGGATGATGATTTTAGTCATGAATGTAATGCTACATTAACCATGATACATTTAGAAAGTGATCATTTGGGTAATTATTTGATTAATATATTCTTGGATATTGTGGGTGTAAGAAATTCAGCTATTTTGTTTCAGGTGTTAGTGAAATCATCTCTACTTGAAAAAATTATGTAAGCATAAAAGGAAGAAAATGAGTTGTTTGAAAAGAAATAATTAGTTTAGAAGGGTATGTTACAAGAATTTAATAATGCTAAATAGTATTATTTTTAGTATTGTGAATAGATTGTGTGTGCCTTGAAATTCAAAGCTGATGAAATATTTAATATGTGAATTTCATAGTTTTTCATTTTCAGTTATTGCAAGCAGAAGTGGTAATGATTCCTTAGAGAGTATTATAGGTGGGATAGAATGAATAGATATATTGTTGATTTTTCCTTGAGATTATTTACTTCAATATAGGTTAATACATATTGAATGTTTCAGAAAATTTTACTTTATCCACTTTTATTTCTAAAATACAAATGGAAAAATCTATCTACGGACTTCAGTATGGTATTACCAAAGACTACTCTAGGTAATAATACGATATTTATTATTATTGTGGATTGATTCACTAAATCATCTAATATTATTTATGTTAGAGATAATTTAACTACAGATAAATGTTCTCAGTTGTATACCATTGATATAGTTAGGTTACATGGAGTTCCCCATTTTATTGTATTTTATTTTGACACTGTGTTCACTTCTAACTTTTGGAAAGGAATTCAGAAGTCATTGGGTATTGAATTAAATTATAAAATAGATTTCCACCATAAATTCTATCGGCCAAAAATGAATATTTCAGACATTAGAAGATATGATATGTGTGTTTTCAATGAATTACTAGGGATGTTGGGATCAACATCTTTGTTTTTCTGAGTTTTATTATAATTGTAGTTTTCATTCAAGTGTATAGATGGACCAATTTGAGGAATTATATGGAAATCAGTGTCAAACTCTATATTTTTTGGGATGAAATATTGGACCCTAATTGGAAGAAGAAATGGAAGATACAGCTGAGTTGATTTATAGATACATGAGGATAACCCATTGTTGGAAGAAGAGTTATGTGAATAAATAGAGGAATAAACTTTCTTTAAAGGTAGGAAATCATGTTTTTTCAACGTTTCCCCATTAAAAATTGCGATTCATTATGGTATGAAATGAAATTTGTGTACAAGGTTCATTGGGAAATTTTAAATCCTTAAAAAAAATAGATAAGTTTCCTATAGAGTGGATTTTCCTCTATGTTTATCTTGGGTACAAAATGTTCTTCATGTTTCTATGTTAAGAAGTTATACGGTGGATCCATATCATGTTTTAAGTCTAGAAGTAATTTATTTTGAATACAATATTTCATATGAGGAATAACTATTTCAGGTTATTTAATACATATAGAAAGTGAATCGGAATAATGTTATTCATCATGTAAATGATTTATGGAAAAACCATATTGTTAAAGAGGAAACATGGAAATCTAAGAATGAAATAAAGGTAAAATACACCATATTTATTAATAAATGAATTCAAAAATGTGGCTAAAATTTAAAAAATAGCGGATGAATATAGAAACATTGGTAATTATAAAATATGTCTTCTTAGTTTATTAATTAGATATTAATTAAAAAACACAATGATTTATGTTTAGTATAAACTATGGTATTTAATTTACCATGATTAAAGGTAAAGAAGGTAATTAAATGTAGAAATAATATTATCCGAATATGAAATTACCCTAATACTTGTCTTTTTTTACTTTTAATAGTGTGTTTAAAATAAATTCAACCTTATTCCGAAATTATAACATTTTTGAGACACATGGGTAAAAATGACATTTATTATATTTTATTTAAAGATATTTTAAAACTGTCATACGCATATGTTAAAAAATAAAAACTTGTTATATTGTAATATAAGTGACATCATTGACAATAAATATTAAATATTAATAAAAAATATTATCTACATCTTGATAATATATTTTTTATATTTGGACAATAAATAATTAAATTTATTTATGACACAATGATGATGTTGTAATAGATTTATTAAAAGAAGAATCATATAAATTATATTAATAATTCTAAAATAAAGTTAAATTTGAATATTTAGTTTCATACAAGAATTTTATGGATGAAGATGACATGTTATTGATATAACAAATTACAATTTTAAGGAAATGATGTTGTTATAATTTTATAAAAAGGTATGTAATAAATAGTGTCAAAGTTGACATAATTCATAACAAAAAATATAAAATATTTAATTAAATGATATCAAATAGAATAAAATATATAACTATGAATAAATGTTTATCCAAGTCTAAAAAAGTCATTATAATCTCATTAATTGCCCTTTTATCATTTTATGGTAATTTTTTAAATCTCAAATTGTAAATTAAATAATGTAATAGTAAGACTTAAAAGTGTTGAAACATAAAGATAAGGATAAAAATATATAAAACATGTATATTTTTTATCGGAAGAATGGATTTTGAACCATTATAATCTTATATTTAAAATAAATCTACATGGACCCAATTGGAATAAAAAATAAATTTATTTTAATTTATTATATTTAACAAATCTATGACTACCCCTCCCCTCTCCTATAAAAAGGTATTGTTCTTCTATATTCTTTATATTTCAAAAACATTTTGGTTCATAAAATATATAACCAAAAAAATTACTATATTCCATAGACACATTTTTAGGCCTTATTTTTGGATGAACACCCTTCTTAGAGGTGTTAAGGAGTTAAGAAAGGTTATCATCTGAAAGAAAGGTAATATTGTTTTTAAGTGTTTCTAGTTTATTTCTTCTTCCATGTACATAAAATCTATTTCATTAAATAAGAGAAAATAAATCCAATATAATCAATTTACTGAGATGATATTATGTCAATATCATAAGCTAAATCTATATCCACATCCAACAAATGGCACTGATATTAATATTTCATTCCTATGTGTGCACCATCACCTCCAAGAACTGATATAATTGTTTTCCATAACTCTATATCTCATGAAATGTGATAGTGATGGAATTAGTGTTCACATGTTTAATTCATGAAATATTATTATTTATAATGTAATAATATACCAATTATTTTCTTACATTCCATTCACATAATAATGTTAAAATCGTTCGTGAGTATGTGTGAACTATCACCTCTACGAAGCGATGAGATTCGTTTTTATTCACTAAATAATTTATATGATATATATATGTGTGTTTAAAGTATTAATATGATATTAATGACTATATGAAAATCCTATAATGATAAAATAATAATTACCTTATTTTTATAATTATCGTTAAAAAATGAAACATTACTCAAGCATATATAGAACCTAAGGTCTCAGTGCTTATAATGTTGTTCATTATTCATAACCATAGTTAATGGTTTGATTTAAAAGTATAATTAATTTCTAAAAGTGATAATTATATAATGAATATTATTCTAGATATGATGTCCATATGACCACATGGATAATTTACATCATACCATGTTCATTTTTGATCTCATGTACTGAATATTGACAAAACATCTTACATGAACTTAAATAATTATGTAATTGTTTCAACGTTATTAATAAGTGATATAAAGGGAATAATTAAACTACAAAAGGTTAACTTGTAATTAGAAATTAAATTATTTTTATTATTCCGGAATGTAATTAATTTTTGAGACAAATCAAACTCAATGTAATGTATTTCATATCAATTTCCTTTCATTGAGGAATATTTTTATTTCATACACCACATTTTTTTATGGTGTAAAATCAACCCCGTTGAATTTAAATTTCAATAAAATTTCATCAATTTTAATTTTTTTATTAGAATAATTTTACAAAAACTCAAAAGGAATATTTTTATAATTTATGATGAAAAAAAAATCTCAACCACCATAACCATTATTTGATATGTGGTATCCTCTAAAAGCCTTCATGTTTTAAATGAAAATAAAATAAATTATTCCCATTTTGGGTATTTTGAATTTTAATATGGTTTTGATAGTGTACTAATTATATCAAACTTTTTTAATGGATTTTTTTATTTCAAATGAAATTTAATGGGTGAAATTTTGATAATTTATATCTTTAATGTATTATGATTATGTAATTGTACAACAAAAATTGATGGGTGGTTACATGATAAACATAAGAAAAGTAGTTTTGTGTTAATACAAGGATGTTTGGTTAAATTATAATGTCCAATGCAATGGATATGGATGTTGGTAATATAGGTATTCTATTTGTAATAGTGATAATCATGGAAGTCGACTGTATGGTTATTAAATTTATGTATGATTACTCCCCAAGTTACATTTATATTTCATATATTAATTATATGGTTATAAAATAATCTCTTGACTACAAAAAAGGTATAATAGAAGATTATATTCAAGGAAATTATTTACCACAAATTATGCGTGAAATTCATTACTTTTTTATGATGTATTCATAGGTTTACTTGTTTTTACAAGACTATCATTGTTCCTACATTGTGTATCACTTAATGTGATTTTTATACTCATCCTACATTTTGAAATTTTATTCACTAGAATTAAAGGATAATAAAATAAATAATAGGATCATGGGAAAGTGATGATGATTAAACATGAAAAAACCATTGTTTCTTTTTAATTATTTTCTTTTATGAAAAAATCAATAATTATTTGAAGTGTGTACAATGTAACATTTTATTTGTTATGTATGAATTGTTGATTAAGTCGCTAAATATCTAAGCTTGAGAATTTTATGTCAGTGAAATAAATTAAAATTCAGGACTTAACTAAGGATAATTTAATGTTTTAAGGATGATTATATATATATAACCATATAAATTTATATTTTTTAGTTATTTTAAGTCTTTACCATTTCTCATTAACCTATTGGGTTATTTTACATATACTATGGTGAATCATTTCTTACCACGTAAACCATTTTTATTCAAAAAAATAAAAATATCCTTATAAAATATTTTTTAATTTCTTATTAAAAATATTGAATCTATTTTACCAAAATATTTTCACATAATTGGCACAATTATATTTAAAAAAACCCAATGATTAAATGAAAAATTTTGGTTTTGAGATGTGTATTGTTAAATAAAAAAATGATTTTATTTTAACTTTATGGATAGATTTTTATATTTTATGAAGATAAATTAATATATAATGATATATAATATATATTTAATTTCAAACATCCACTATAAGTTTTTATTTAAAATAATTAAAAATGAGAACCGTCTTGTAGTTTAAAACAGTTTTTAGAAAAAATCCCCTTTATAAACTTAAAAATAAATATATTCTTAAATACAATATGAAGTTGAACCAAAATAATTTAATTGGGTAAAATATATATAAATTATAAATTTTCTAATATAAACTATATACCAAACATAATGGTTCTTTTAAATTTCTTTTTTCATTGAAAAAATAAATTTTTTACCAAAATGGTTCTTTTCATAATTCACTGAAAATTTAATCTTTTCAGAAAATTCTCAAAAATTCATCTGAACATAATTTTGACAAGATGTGCCCCAAAATGATGAAAATTTTATCAAATACATTTTATGAAACTTAAACAAATAATATACATAATTTTTCATTGAAATCTATAGAAATCACTTTTTGAAGAAAATATATATTTAAAGAAAAAACGATGTTACCCTAAATAATGTGTTTATTTCCGATCTATAAATTAATTTATTAATGGAATTATAAATTATATATTTTTTTTAATATTTGTAATACTATTTATTATCTTTAATTTAATAAATAATTTATAATGGTATCGTTAAATTAATAATATGATTTGGTTTAGGATTATTGTTTTATAGAACATATCCTCTCTAATAGATTAAATTTATTTAACAAATGAGACATACTGTAATATATTGTTAAGTTACATATGAAAAAAATAAATAATTATATATTCAATGAAATCCTATATTATAAATAATAATTGTCTAAAATATATCATTTTGAAAAGCTATATATTTCATGAATTATTGGATTTTTGTTTATTATAATAGATTAATGAAATTGAAATGTTTAACTAGACAGGGATAAAGAAGATAAGAAATATGAAAACAAATTTTCACAATTTTCAATCAACTCTTCAAATATATGTATTTATTAGATAATTTTTTTGTGTAATCTGAACATTTATGAGAGGTATAGTTAAGACAACCTAGTATTTTTCAACTATTGTTTATTTGATGATAGAATAAAGTATATAATTTGACTATCTATATGTTATCTTACCTTGAGAAATTAAACATATATCATATACATTTTTTCATATTATTCATGTAAACAAACAAGTAATTATTTGATTTCGTCATTTTTTAAATTTGAGAGAGAGTCTCCCTTAATTGTAATGTGTTTCCTACCAGGTTGAATCGAAGGTAAGGGAAAAAATTAATAAGATAAAATAATAAGTGTATTTATTTATTTAATATTTTTTAATATTTTTTTCTATTTTGACTACTGGTTAACAATATATCTCTATAAATATGATAATAGTTTCTTTTAATAATATGGTCCATGATTGTAAATCAATGATGGTAAATGGATATATATCTATTATAACTAATTGAATAGTGAAAATAAGAACACAAAATTATGATGTTATTTTTGTAAAATTGGAATAATTGTTTTCATTATATATCAATAACCAATATAAAAATATTTCCTTTAAAATTTTTATTGTAAATACCATGGTAGTGAAACTATGATTAAATATAGGTGGTTTTATTCAAGGAAGTGACAATGAAAATTTATAGATAATTAATGATTTTTGGTTATTTAAATGAATAATATTTTTCATATTGAGGAGCCATAAATTTTTCATCAATGAAAAAATGTTTTTTATGTGAAATATCCTCTAAAAAATATGTTTAGTGTTATCATAGATGTAATCTCATGGAATATTTTCAATAATTATGGTAATATAATTGACACTAAAAATCCCCACATCAGATTTGATTAGAATGATAGTTTTGATGATTTAAATACTACAATTGTTTGAGTATATTAAACACCAAATATAGTGGTGATAAATTTTTAGAAGAACCAATATTTTATATCATAAGTTTAAAAATTATTTATTTATATCTAGATGAACCAATAAATTATTCCAAAAATGTTGAGAAATAATAATATAAAATAAAATTATGTTGAAATAATATATTATTATAAAATAGTTGTTTCTCAATATAATGGTATAATGTAATATTTATGGTTGAAAATTCTACCTATGATTCACATAATTTTATTCTAGATTAACATTAGAACTTATTATCTATGAAAATATTTGAAAAATAATTTGATACTGTTATAATTATTTAGTAATATTTTATTTACATTTAAATGAAAAAAAATTATTTAGTTTAGATCAAAATTAAAAAAACATAAGAAAATGTATTTGGAAAAATAAATTTTTGACGAAATTAATTAATGAATTTTGGGAAAATATTTGAATAATTTATCAATCAAACCAGGTTTGGGTGTAGTTTAATGATATTAGATAATTTTGTACCTTTATAATTAGCTTGGAATCCCCCAATTATGACTTCTAGAACTCAGGATATAGTCAATAAATTTCGGCAACATATTCATGTTTTTTTAGAATAAAAAGATTGAAAATATTGGGTTTTCATATAATATGAAAAACCAATGATATATTAGATAACATAATTTTATTTAAAAGAGATAAAATATTTAAAATGATTAAGAAGATAATATTTTCACAATTGATAAATTGTTCCCAAAATTTAAAATCAAAGTATACATTTAACATCATAAATAATATATATATATATATGTATATATATTTGTTTTAATATATGTTTCGGTATAAACCTGCACTTCAAAATTAACATTATATTTGACAAATGATACTTCAATAAAATTTTCCATTTAATAAGATATACATTTTCAGATAATATTTTATCATTTTAATTGTATGTTCTGTTTATGTTATCCTACCATATTTCTTTTTTTGGTCTTTCACAAAATATGAAAAAATTATGGAATGTCACTATATATAAATTTTTCAATGGGAAATTTGAATTTATTTATTATTTCACATCACCTATTATGTATTTTTATCCTAACAATCAATATTATATTTTTAATTATATGTAAATTTTATTTTCCTTTGTTGGAAATAAAAAATATTGAAGAGTTGTGTAAAAATAGATCATTCAAAATTGATTGACACATAAGAGTAATAGAAAATCATCCTTTAATTCTAAATATTAATATTTTAGTTCATTTTTTATAATAGTTACATAAAATTTAATATAATATATTATTTATTTTTAAATTTTAATAATGTGATACTATCCTATGATGTTCACAGTAAGGATCCAAGTATCACTGAGAGGAGGAGGGGGTGAATTAGTGATATCATTATCTTTTTATGTTTCTTTATTTTTGAAACAAACTTAAACTCATGTTAAAGAGTTTCTTCCCTACTAAACACACACAACCACAAGAACACAAGATTTACAAGGTTCACTACTCAACAAGAGTAGCTACGTCCTCGGATATGGTACGGATCTAGTACCACACAATCCACTAGAAAAAAAATCCTTTGATGTGGAATAAAATGAATAGGATATACCCCTACACTCGTGTAGCACTTTGAAAACAATATAATAGTGTGTGTTATCCCACTTAGAAAAAATGGGGTAATGTAATGATTATGTGCTTCTTAATGAACTTTAAAAAATCAAATCTTTCAAAACAATTCTTCACTTTCCGACCTAAAAGTTGGTAAGAACCTCCTAGTGAAAATATCTTGCTTTCCACTCCCTAATTGCATGCCTCCCGGTTAGTGTGCCACCTGTTTGCGCGCTAGTCAGCTTGTGTGCCACTCCCCGCATGTGCACCTCCTAGCTTGTGAGCCACCCAGCTTGCGCACCACCTTCTTGCACGCCACTCACTACTTGCACGCCACTATTGTGCACAACTCAAAACATGAACGCCAATTTTGGATTATACACAACACACTTCTTGAAGACACCTCGCTGCTTTCATGCCTCTAACAACTTGCATGCCACTTGTGCTTGCACGCCACTCTACTTACGCCCCACCCTACCTACACGTCTTATAAATAACCCTCAGCTTGCGTGCCACTTCAGTTTGCAAGCCACTTCTTCTCTTTCTACTACTTGGATGATCAGGGCTCAAATTATTTTCTTAAGTTTTGAGAATTAAAAAATGATGAGGCTAGCCATCTATTTATAGGAATATTGGTGACTTGCGCGCCACCTACACAAGCGCGATGCTCCAGCACTTTTGCACCGCTTTATCACTTGCGTGCCGCTCCCGCACTTGTGCGCCCTCCCAGCACCTGTGCGCCACTTTCATTCCTTTGTAATATTTTTATATGATAATTTGAAATATGACTTGCTCAAAACATACACTTGCGCGCCACATATACTTGAGTTTCACAATTTCATGATGCTTATACCTGCGCACCAATTTTTTACTTTTTCACCAATCTTTAACATGTGTTCCACTTTATTTCCTTTGTCGTATTTTGATTTGATGATCTCGAAATATGACTTGCAACACAAGTTCTCCAAAATTATGATATTTTTGAAATAAAAATCATTAAAGCATCATCATAGATACATTGTAAAGTACTGAAACTTTCTTATCTTCTAGCAACATCATTCCTTCAAATCAAAATTGTATATGATTGGAATCATCCTTTCTCCCCATCTCCATTATAAGGCTTCCATCACAAGTTCTCCTGACTTATGATATTTGTTAAATACATATCAGCAAAGCATCTTCTGGTTTTCAAGTCCTTTACAAAGTGAATTGATTTAGCTTCTTTGACAACAAAAAACAACACTCTGTAACATAATACTCTTCTAACTTCTTTATCCGTCCAACATGGTCCCAACAATATCCCCCTTTCAATTTTGTTGTCCAACAAGATTCATAAATCACTAAACTTTGTAACATAATGAAATGGATTACTTATTAACAATTATACGCATATGTGACGTAACTCGTTGTGAGAAACAAGAATTACTGATGGCCAAAACCGTGCTATCCAAAAGTAGTGACTATGAAATCTAATGATCGTATCTCCTCAGCCTTCGTCAGAACATCTTTCAATATTTTACTTCATCATTCATCACATCTTCAACTTTCCTGAAAAACAATATTTTTTCTTACAACCTTTCAACAACCACTCTAATAAACAGTTAAAATAATTCACACACATACACACTGGATTCAAAGAATACCCACAACTCCCCCTTTATGCATGCATATGTAAGGATAGATTTATGAAACAATTTTCCCCTCGACAACACTATCCACAGGAAAGATGAGATTGGGGACAGAAACACATAACATAACCTTGATGAGGAGGTTGGACACCCATGTTAAACCCCAATTTAGAAAATGGTTCTTTCGATAAGGGTATGGTGAATATATCAGCAACTTGTACAGATGTAGGAACATACTCTAGCCTTAATTCATTCTTCTCCACCTACTCTTTGATTAATTGGTACTTTATATCAATGTGTTTTGATTGAGAATGTTGTACTAGCTTTCTTGTAAGATTGATTGCACTCTGATTATCACAACCGAAGAGCAATGGTAGCATTACTTCAACAAGTAGATCTTCTAGATGATTATTCATCAACATCAGTTGAGTTGATGCTTGAGTAGTAGCAAAATACTCAGCTTCAGCTGTGCTAATAGATACTGAATTCTGTTTCTTGGTACGCCGACTAAAAAATTTTTTCTCTAGAAAGAAAACTCCCCTGGATGTGGATCTTCTATCATCAACATTTACTTCCCAATCAACATCAGAATACCTGAATAGATCAATATTTCATGAACCATCATACATGATTCAAAAAAATTTTGTGCCTTTGATATATCTGAGAATTATTTTTCCAAAAAAAAATGTGATTCTTTAAGAGCACTCTGAAATCATGCACATATAGTGACAACATAGACGATGTCAGGTCTTGTGGCAGTCAAATACAACAGACTTTCAATTAGCTTTCAAAACTATTTCTGATAAAATTCCTTTCCTTCTCCCTCTTTAGACAACTTGGTTCCCACTAAAATTGGTGTGGAAACTAGTTTCAAATTTTCCATGCCAAACTTCTTTATATGTTCCTTATCAAACTTTTCTTGAGATAGAAAAACATGATTCTTCTTCTGTGAAATTTGTATCCCAAGACATCACTTCATTTCTCCCAACATAGACATCTCAAATAACTTATTTATCTCCTCAACAAATATTTCAAATGATAATTCATCATTTTCAGAAAATATAATATCGTCGACATAAATAATAAGGATCAGTGAAAATTCCTGACATTCCTTGTGTAGTGATTGTTGTCAACTATCTATTTTTTAAAATTCATCTTCTTCAAAAAAGTATCTAATTCAGAATACCATGCCCTCAGAGCCTGTTTTATCCCATAGAAATACTTCTTCAACCTACACATATATATTTAATCCTTTCCAAAAAAAAATCCACAAGTTTTATCAATGTATGATTCCTCATCAAGGTCACCATTCTAGAATGCGGATCATACATCCATTTGAATGATTTTGTAACCTCATTTGCGGAAATGGTAAGAAATATTCTGATTGTTTATAATCATGCCACTGAAGCAAAGGTTTCATCAAAATCAATTCCTTCAATTTGTGAATACCCTATGAAAACCAATATTTCTTTGTTTCTTATTACTTTACCTTCTTCATTCAGCTTGTTCCGGAAAACCCACTTTGTACAAATAATGTTCTTGTTTTTCGGCTTAGGTAAAAATTCCAAAGTATCATTAATCTTTATCTGATCAGGTGTTTCATTAATTGTGTGAAACCATTTTGGATGCTCAAATACATCATTTACATCATTCATCTCAACTTTCAAATAAAGAGAAGTATGTGATATAACATTCGTTGTTCTTATTGTATGAACCCTATGCTGTTTATATCTAATAATATTCTAATCCTCATCTTGTTTCCTCAACCCTGAATGAGTTGTTTGAACTCCATACTCAACACTCAAGATCTATGAGTTAGATTCCTCTTCTTGAGTAAGATTAACACAGTTTGCAACATTATTAGAATTGATAACAAAATATTCTCTATCCTGCTCATCTTCCACATCAACATATTACTACTTTTCTTTCTCTGTATTTTCAACAACTTTTACATCTGATGAATCAATAATTCTTCATGTTTCTTTATTGAGGAGTCTATATCCTCTCCCTTCTCGAGTATAGCCAAGAAAAATTCCATCATCTCCTCTTTGATCAAACTTTCTCAGGTTTCCACTTTTCTTCTTTATAATAAATGGACTCCCAAAGACTCTCAAGTGTTTCAGACTTGGATTTTTTCCATAGAACATTCATATAGAGTCATATATGAGTTTGGCCTATAGAACCATCAGTTCTGAATATACACACCAGTGCTCATGGCTTGTATCCAATAATAATGAGAAATACTATGTTCAAGTAACATATTTCTCCACATTTCCAACAGACTTCGATTATTTATTTCAGCAACCCCATTTTGTTGAGGTGTGTATGGTGAACTGAACTCATGCCGAATTCCTTGTTTCTTGAGGTAACTTACAAACTCTTCACTCTAATACTCTCCACCATTATCAGTTCTCAACTACTTTACCGAATACTAACATTCCTTTTTGGATTTCCTCCTGAAACTCTGAAACATTTTCAGAGCATCTGAGTTATGTCTCATGTACATAACCCATGTAATGCAAGTAAAGTCGTCAATGAAAGTAATGAAGTACTTATCTTAATTTATAGTTTTCTTGCTCATTGGTCCATAGATATCAAAGTGTATGAGTTCTAATGGTCTTTTTGAGTGAATTTCAACTCTCTTTTGAATAGAATTTTTAATCTTCCCTTTCTCACAAATAGTGCAACACCAATCTCTTCTTCTTGATAAATCAGGCATATCTCGGACACTATATCTCTTTGATAACATGCACATGTTTCTCATTCAAATATGTCCCAGTCTTTTATGCCATAACTGATTTTTATCCAACATGCCCATGTAATAAGAATTTTTTACTTCACCAACTTGGAACAAGTTTCCTTTTGTACGTTGGCCTCTTGTAACTATATTTCCATCATTTCACATTTCACAAAAAACCCATATTTTCTGAATATAACTTTTTTCCCTCATCACATAGTTGTGAAAGACTCATAAGATTATGTTTCAACCCATCAACATATAATGTTTTCTTATATTTAATTTTTTCTTTTCCGATGATGGCTGATCCAACACCTTTGATTCGTAGAGATTCATCATTTACAAATGTAATGGTTCATTCTTTGAAGTCTTTCACATTCTTCATCAACTTTAAGTCTCCTATCATACGAGAAGAACATAAACTATCAAGAATCCATGGACATTCTCCGTTTTTATATTTCAAATCAGTTTCAATAATAAGATCTTTTTGTTCTACCTTTTCCTCCAATTTCTATTGAGATTCCTCCAATTTTCTAGCCAAATCAATGTGTTCTAGCCAGAAAACCATGCACTCTTTCTTTTTGGACATATAATACCTTTCCATTTTATCTTTGAATATCTATGGTCTTTGAGAATTTTTATGAATCTTTTGTTTCTCTGGTAACACACTAAGGTAGCCCTTGGCAAGATTTCTAGGTCGATCACATCTTTTACAAATAGTTTTCTATGGTTGGAACATGTTCTCAACCTTCACACCAGTATTCTCATGTATGTTCTGAAATTTATTTGGAGAGTTTCTATTTTTAATCGATTGAATCTTCATCAATACTTATCTTTCGAAACATGTGGAATAGTGGTAATGTTTCTGTTTGAACCAACACATATTTTCCTGGTGTCCGAACCCACCACAATACTAGCAGTAACCATAGAAAGAATATTTTCCTCTGAAACTTATATACAGACAATATTTATGCACACACTTTTCAACAATCATTTTAACAGAACTATGTTGACCATAAATCTTGATGTATTCACTTGTTACTCTCTTCTTAAATTAAGATTTATCAGTACCAGAAGTATTAGATATCTTTCTTGACTCATTATTTTTATACACATATAATTTTTCAGCATTGCTTACATTTGCCACATACACGGTCTTTCCATTCCTGTTCTTATCAGAACCACTTCCATCTTTTTTTTCATCCTTTGAAGGTATTTTTGTGTATCCTTATTTGGTTCATTATTAATGGAACATTCACCAACTTATGAGATACAATTTTTGAAACTGATCCTCACTTCTTCATCTTTTTAAAGTTTTTATTGGACAAGTTCCAACTCTTCTTCTTTTGCTATCTTCTTTACTTCAGGATGATCACTGTGATTCTTTTCATTCTCAAGATAATTATACAGATCATCAATATCTTTTTCCATATTGATTTTCTCATCAGTAAAACCTTCTTGATTGTTCAATGTGGAATTTTCATTTATCAATGTATTTTTTTCCTTCTCAAGCCTTCTGATCTTTCCCAAGCATTCCTTCAACTCTTCTTTAGGATACTATTCATGTTGAGTTTCTTCTTCTTTAGTACTGCTGCCCTCATAATCATCATTATTTATAGTTTCCAAAAGATACTCTCTCTAGCTTTCTTAGAAATAGAATTTTCAGATCCAGTCTCACTATCATCATCTTCTTCACTTTTCAAAAAATAAGCTTCTTATTTTTTATTTGAAGAACTTTTTATCCTTACCCCTTTTATAATATTTATCTTTTCCACCCTATTTTTTCCAAGACCTTCTTGTTCTTATGTCTTCTTCATCACAATATTCATATTTCTCTTTTTTAGGGAAACTAGCCACAAAGTGGCCAACAGATCCACATTCAAAACATTTCAAAGTGAGTTTCCCATTGTATTTCCCAATTCTTATTTTAAAATTTTTAGAAAACAAGGATAAAATTTCATCAAAATTTTTAAATACCTCATTTTCAAATTTGGATTCAACAAAATCTTCTTCAATATGAATCTTCTTCTAATTCTCTTTATTTTCCTCCATGAAAGACATTTCTCTATCGGCTTTTTCTTTGCTCTTCATGGTTCTCTCCCTTCTCATCTCATAAGTGATGACAGTACTATCCAAATCATCCAGAGATATTGTTCTAGGGTCTCTATCTTCTAATGAAGACACTTTAACATCAATATTTTCTTGCAAAATTCTGAATATTTTTCCGACAACTGTATAATCCTCAAACATATCTCCAAGTCATCTGATTGTACTGACAATATCATTTATCCTAGTAAAAAATATCCAACAGATTCAAATTCTCCCATTTTCAAGTCTTCATACTTCTGTATCCAGATTTTTATTTTAGCCTTCCTCACTTTTGTGTTTCCTTCATATATGTTCTTCAGTTTATCACAGATTCCATTGTCTATCACAACACCATTCACTCTTAAAAATTCACACTCAAAAAGAGATGAGAGTAATTCATTTTTAGCTCTTCCATCATTCTCATGATTTTTCTTATCAACAGGAGTAAGAAAAAACATGTCATCAATAGTAGGAAATCCATCTGTTGTAGTTTCAAGAACATCATATCCAAGAGACATAAGATAAGTTATTATTCTGTCCTTACAAATGTGATATTTATTTCAAAAAAAAATCAGAATCCTCTTACTGTTCATGCAATTTAGATTCTCCATCACAACTTCTCTTCAACCACTTCAGCAAAGAATAAGCGAAGGGAACCTATCCCTCTAATACCAATAAATGTTCCCAGTCAGGATCCAAGTATCACTGAGATGGGGAGGGGTGAATTAGTGATATCTTTTTCGTTTTAAGTTTCCTAATTTTTAAAAAAACCATTGCCTCCTATTAAAGAGTTTCTTCCCTTCTTAACACACACAACCACATGAACACCATATTTACAATGTTCACTACTCAACAAGAGTAGATACATCCTTGGTATGGTACGGAAACAACCTAGTACCACAAAATCCACTAGAAAACAATCCTTTGATGTGGAATACAATGAGTATGATATACCCTTAAACTCATGTAGCACTTTGAAAAAAATTCTATAGTGTGTGTGCTCCCACATAGCACAAATAGGGTAATGTAATTTTTCTGTGCATCTTAATGAACTTTCACAAATCATGTCTATCAAAACAATTCTTCAGTTTCTAACCCTGAAGTTGGTGAGAACCTCCTAGTGCAAATATCTTGTGAACTACTCCCTGTTTGTGAGCCTCCCTACTTGTGCGCCACCGGTTTTTGTTCTACTTAGCTTGCGTGCAACTTATGCGCCACTCCAGGCTTGCATGCATCCCTGCTTGCACACCATCCAGATTGCACACCACCTTCTTGCATGCCACTCACTACTTGTGTGTCACTATTGTGCACATCTCACAAATTGTGCGCCACTTTTGGATTATACAAAACACAAGTCTTGATGACACCTCCCTGCTTGCACCCCTCTGAAAAATTGTGCACCACTTCTACTTGCGCGCCACTCTACTTGCACACCACCCAACCTGTGCTTCTTATAAATTACCCTCAGCTTGCGCGCCACTTTAGCCTGCACGCCACTTCTTCTCTTTCTATAACTTGTGCGATCAGAGCTCAAATTATTTTCTTAAGTGTTGACCCTTAAAAAATGAGAAGGATAGTCATCTATTTATAGGAATTTTGATGACTTGCACACCACCTACACTTGCACGCCGCTCCAGAACATGTGCACCACTCCAGTACTTACGCGCCACTCCCGCACCCTGCGCACCCTTCCAGCACATGCGTGTCACATTCTTTTCTTTGTAATATTTTGATATAATGATGTTGAAATATGGATTACGTGAAACATACACTTGCATGCAACATATACTTGCATTTCACACTTGCACATCGCTTATATTTGCGCACCACTTTTTTGACTTGCACTCTAATCTTTAACTTGCAGCCACCTTATTTCCTTAGTCATATTTTTATGTGATGATATCAAAATATGAATTGCACCACATGTTCTCTAAACTTATGATATTTTTGAAATAAAAATCAGCAAAGCATCATCATAGATACAATGGAAAGTATTGAAACTTCCCTATCTTCCTACAGCATCATTCCTTCACATCAAAATTGTATATTATTGGCATCATCATTTATCCCCTTTCCATTGTATGGCTTGCATCAAAAGTTCTCCTGACTTATGATATTTGTGAAATAAATATCAGTAAAGCATCGTCTGGTTTTCAAGTCCTTTGCAAAGTGAATTGATTTAGCTTCTTTGAAAACAAAAAAAAACACTATATAACAGCAAACTCTTCTTACTTGTTTATCCATCCAACTTGGCCCCAACATCCTTGAGATAATTTTTATCCTACCAAACATGTAATAATTCTTATTATCCTACATGTTCATAGGGTATAATAGGCACTTTCATAAATTTTCACACATGATCATACCTTTACCCTTCAAGAGATATATCATATAGAACACTATCATCTCCTAAAACTCCCACTTTGGTACGATGGATATACAAATAACCAATGATTCTCCAACATTTTCACATTGTGATAATTCTCATATATACATTCCTTAGGTGACGATGGTTCTAAATTTCTATTATAATTTTCAAAAAAATACATTAAAACCAATATTTCCCACATATTAAATATCATAATGATTTTAAATTCATTATCCTTGAAGTTATACTCATGTTTGTTCTAATCAACTTTCAAATAATGATCATTTCAAGAATATATTATATGACACATAAATAATAAATGAATTTGATCTATAATATCCTAGGGACCCATCAGAGCATATTTCGGAACCTAAGTTAGGAATATCTATACAAATCGATTTAAATTTTTATCAATAATTTTTTTAAAGTTGTAATAAATATCAATTTTTCATTTTTTATTTCGTATTTCATCACTAGATCTTTTATAGGAAATAGTATAGTACACACATACGGGGTATAAGTAACTACCAAAATAGTAATTGTAGAGTACAATGTAGTATTAAATTATTTCAAATTAAATAGATAAAGTAAGAAATTTATATAGATGATAAAAAATATTGTCTCATAATTATTGTATAATTAGTCTATTCGAAATTGATTGGAGTTGATATTATGGATATTTCATGGGGCGAGATATTAGTGAGATGATTTATTTTATTGAATTGTATATTTTTTCTAAAAATTGATATTTTTTCAACATTAAAATAATTTTCCTGATGGTAAGGATATATGAGATACATGACTATTTTAATTAATATAGCCTAAAAAATCCTATATTTTTGAGTTATATAGTGGTTGGTCTAGATGAGTTGAAATTGATTTATAGGGTACATCACAAAAAAATTATTTTCTGGTCACGTAATAAAATATTTTTCACTTCTATTAGATGATTGAATATTTCTTGTTTTTTCAATAATTTGATGGAATTTATTTAAAATTATTTTTATTTATATTTAAATTTTTAATTTTATGTAACAATTTTTATTTGTAGGATTTATCATAATAAAAAATAGTTATCTAAAATATTTGAAGAAATTAGGATATAAATCATTTATGAACATGAATAAACCAAATATTTATATAGTAAAACATATAGTGATAATTTTTATTAGTATATAGAGAATAATAGAAATCATGTTACCACTATAGTTTCATAGATGCATTTTTATTGAATAAAAAAATTAACTAATACTATTTTCTAACATGAATTGAACATTTAATCTAATAGTGTTAAATATTCAATTACATGTACCTCATGAGAAATTGTTTTATTAATTTGAAAAAAATAGTTGGATGTTCTATTAATTTTAAGATACAAAAATGATAATTGGATTGTCAAGACCATTAATATATTAATATATATTTCATTCATTTTATATTATATTATGTTTTAAATGGAATTCTCTTGAGACTATTTATAGAAATAAAATTGATACAATTAACCCCAAAAATAATTTGTGATAGTTATTAGGTGAGGAAAACATGGGGAGGATAGACCATCAACATGGGATTGCTATCATTTCTTTTAGATATTAGGAAACTCTATACAGTTCATACAGATATTATAACAACAAGGACTTGTTTCAATATTTCAATTTAGAATGACTATAGAAAACGTTTGTTTTCCATGACAATAAAATAATCCAAATAATCCTTGAGTAGTTAATGAATTATATGATGGATATTTGTTTTTCATATTCTAATGAAATATCTGTGGTTATAGCTACATATAAATGTACTGTTAATTTTTTTACTATTAATTGAGTGATAGAGACGATGATACTCAAGATGATCTTGGTAATGACCATACAAATGTTAATGAAGTTTAATTTTTGTTTTTGGATGATTTTATTAATGAGGTTCATGAAGGTGATTAGTGTATTGACTACCTAGATGATACTTGTTGCCACATTGTAGATTTTTAGAGTTATATATTGATTATATCGATTTCTAAACTTATTTTTATGATAATTCAAACATTAATGATGGAATTAAATGATTTTAGCCAATTATATATATATATATATAATAATATTTTATAGTTGTTTATAGTTGAACATTAAATATAATTTTTTTATATTTAATTTTCATTTTTATTGGAATTTATACACAATGTAGATTCTATTCCATGTTTTTAATTTTTTTTTGTTTTTTAAAAAATGAGAAGGTTGGTTGATATGGCTGATTTCTAATGAAAGAGATATTATAACATTTATTTTTTTTATTTCTATAAATTTCCCTAAATGG
Source organism: Viscum album (assembly GCA_963277665.1). Lineage (NCBI taxonomy): Eukaryota > Viridiplantae > Streptophyta > Magnoliopsida > Santalales > Viscaceae > Viscum > Viscum album. The sequence goes on from OY728157.1 coordinate 80,732,564, forward strand.
TGTATACAGAAAATATCTATAATAAACTGGTAGAGATCAATATTAGAAATTATAGTACACATAGTTTTCTATCCCATTCCAATGGTTTTAAAAAATGAGTATAACATAAAATTTATTTTTTCTTTTAGGGAAAATATTATGGGTGGCCTAATGAGTTATAATTTTATAATTATTAGGTCCCTAATATATAAGAAAAAATAATGCAATCTGACATGAATAAGGGGAATTTCCTTGATAATATTAATGTTTATACTTGGATGACGTGTTAGAGTTGATAGAATATATTGATATATTTCTCAGGACTCGTTTTCTTGGGTCATCCCACTATTTTAGTTTACATTAAGACCCTATAAAATTATATATTCTCATGAGATATCCTAATTAATATGGTCTAGAAGTTATGTTAGGTATATTATACCATTTCTTTATTTCAAGATGTTATTATCTACTTTTGGTTAGTGTTTTGATGTGATATTTTTTAAATATACTGTAATAATTTGATAATTGATTCATGGAACATCATCCACTATTTTTTCGTTAATATATTCATGAAGGTACATTCTATTTAAATTTTTTATATTAAACTTTACTGTTAGTTGGATAACTCGACTATAAAGCGTGGTTATACTATGGTATGTTGTGATATAGTTAGCCCATGGTGGTAGAGAGCTTGATTAAGGAAGTTAGAATGTTTTAGTAGTTCCTTTTTTTTACTTTTCATATCATTTTTCAGATTTCATAAAAATAATACATGGTTTTTTAAATTTGTATAGATATTGATCTGGGTATTAGCTTACCCACTTATAAGGGATGAATGGGTTACAATTGATGGGATTGATATGTGTTAATTTTTAGTTTTACGGATGTGTGATTTTCATAAATATATTATGAAAGTTATGGTTAATTGGTATTTACTCTGGGTTAGGTGTTGCAAGAGGGCATGTATTCCAATATCATTCCTAGATAGAAGTACTCACATTATATTTAAATGTGTTGTCTAGTTTTTTATTTTAATTTTTGAATTAATATTATATAATGATTTCCTCTATAATTTAGTAGTATCACCTTACATTTCCAATCTATGAAATTTATATACTAATAATTATATTCTCATCCTATTATGTGATACTTTGTTAGAAATATATTTAATAAAATAGTGGACAATATAGGCTCGACATGTTTCAATATTTGTTAGTCTCTTGTATCATATGGTGATCATTTTCGGTGGACTGGTCTGTGTGTGTGAGTGATATTTCTTTAGAAAAAATTGATATATAAACATATGATAGAATTAGGATATGAGTACTAAAATTACTATTCATAGAGATTATTTTAATTGTGACCTCTTAGTTAGTACCACCAGAGATGGGATGAGAAATTCCAATGAATGATGGAATACAAGATGCCAATTTTACCAATTCACTCTATCATTTAATAGCTCAAAAAGATCCTAAATTAGGTGTTATATTATATTAGGTGTATGTTTCCATGAATCAGTCTGACCATGACTGAATTGTCAAGATAATTTTACTTATATCTTCTACCATATATTATATGTGATAGTAGACAATTATATTTTGGGTTATAAATAAAATCTATGGAAACCATTTTTGATCATCCTGAACCACCCAATGATAAAAAGGAAAATATTTATACCTAATTTTTTTAGAAACATATAATCACAATTTTGAAGATTTATCAGTCACTCTAATGCGTAGGTATTTCATGTATTGATTTTTAGACTCTATTTTAAAAGTATTTAATTCTAGATACATCAAAGGATAATTAATAAAAATCGTCTGTGCATATTTATTAAGGGTAATGTTAATAATGGATTATGATAAAATGATTATGAATATATTATAGATTATATGTCTACTAGAAGGTGATAAGAATACAAGGGTTACACATTTTTTTGAATAATTTTAGGTATTCTATTCAATCACTATTGAAACCATTGATGGAAGATATTTCCTTTTTGGAAATAACTTTTTAAATTTTATTGTTTTGATAAGATAGTAGTGATTAATGATAAGTGATAATTCTAATGATAAGTAATATATACAATATGTTACATAAAATTACGAATTTTTAAATTAAAGATAACATAGTGATCTATAAGTAATGGAATTCAAATCAAGAGAATAGTTAGGGAAACAACATGTAGAGAGTTTATCATGAGAATTTCAATATCATTAATATTCAATAATTTGGATGATGATGTTAGCAAATTTTTACTGGTTAATAAGACTATGAGACTATTTATAATGGGATATTTAAATGTTATAATTTATAGGTTTTCCGGAATTTTGAATATTCTTTAACACTACTACACTTCATAATATTTATTTAAATTATTTCATATGGTTGATCCTATTATAATGTATGATCATAGAGAAAAGGTGTATATATTATAAGGTTCTTTCCTAATGTTATTAAAGATTAATTTTGACTTATTATGGTTCATTTTAGTATTTTTATTCTAAATATATAAATTATGAAGGATAACCTTTTACTTTATATGGCTATTTTGGACCTCGTATTATTGAAAATATTATTATATGGTTAACATTGATCCTCTTAATATTTATTTTATTATCTAATAGATCTTTATTAGGTTCAGTAAAATTTTTATAATTGTCATTTATAAAATCATAATGATTATTTAATATTATAAAAAATAATAATATTTAAAATATGGAAATGAAAAAAGAAATATCTACTATGAATTTGACGATAAAATTATACATATAAAATAGCCACTAACATAAACGTGAATAAGGAATTAAACCTATATCCAAGAGAATAAGGCACCTCTTATGGTTCACAAATTTTAGTAAATTATTGAATATGTGTTCTCTAAAATATTTCAATTATTTTAATAAAGAAATTTTAAATGGAATGTGATTCGATGTATGATCTATAAGAGTTTTCTTTACATTATAGAGAATAATTTCCAAACAAGTTACTCTAAATGATTGAGTAGGAATAACTACACATTATACGGGATATTTCATGAAATTGTGTTCCATGATTTCATGAACATGTCTTCATATATAAAAAGAGGCATAAATTTTTTCTGAATGATTAAAATGGAGAAAATAATCATGCAATAATATATCGTAAGAATTAAAATTTAAATAATTTAATCAAATTAATGGAATGATAATTATGTATTTATGAGATATTATTAATGAGTAATATTAATTTTAATTAATGTCTTAAAAATGTTGAATGTGTGGTTTTTTTAAAATATGATCAACGTATAATGAAATGAATATTGAATGAATGAATTCAAAATATTGGATATTGTGATTACAAAATTTAGATTTATTGATATATTTTTGAGAAACTGATAGAGGCTTATATTTTTGAGGAAAAATGGAAAATATCAATATTTCTTCAATATATATAAATGATCAACCATGAATTGGGAACCACACATTAGAAGATATTATATATATTTTTTTGATAAAAAATTATATTTAGTTTAATACATCCTTTATATATTGTTCAAGTTCATACCCACTGTTGTAGCTATGTATTGATAATAAGAATATAGTTGGGTGGGTGGGGAATTAAAAAACACAGGGGATATAGTCACCATTTCAGGAAGAGATCCTTATTGACAAAATTTTTATATTAATTTTTTTATTATCACCTGAATAATTAGGAGAATATCGATTAATAGAGAAGAGAGAAGATTATTTTTTTGAAATACTACAAACATTGACTCAACCCTAACACATTGTTCATCACATAATGAGTGATACAAATAATGGATTTTTTATATGTTCAACTATCTATTATTTCTATCTTTATCCTCTTAAATATCCGTAAATCATTATACAATGAAGTTGAATTCCTATATTCAATGGATGTGGGTTTTATATTTTTATAGAGAAAATGGTACACTACCATCTCTCTACATTCCTTGATACACTAAATTATTTCAAATATGGAATGATCGATAAAATTATGACTGCAATAATGTCTATAATTCACAAAAAAAAAAGATTGAATGTGATGTAAATACTAGAAATTTGTTGTTTAACCCTTTCTCATAAATGTATATAAAAAATATATAGCCTATATAATCAAATATTCTATTAGGAATAATATTTATAAAATTTATGAGGTTAAAAATAGGAGAAACCCAACTTACAAATCAGTAGAAAATAATTTCAATATTTTTGAATGAATAAAAAAGGAAAAAATTCATGATTTTATCAAAAACGTTAATATTAATGGGATTAATATTAAAAGATATGGCTAATAACATGAAAAATCTACAACTTCAAAGATACTATAAAAGATTAATTCTTAATGGTTGTATGCTATCATCATTGATCTTGAATATTCATATGTTTATGATTAATCAATCTATGAAATTTATAGTTTTTCATTCAATTTTGAGATGTGATGAAAATAAAAAATAAAAAATAAAAATAAACAATAAGAAAGAAAATAATTTAATTCAAATATTTTAATGATTTTAAAATATTATTGGAATTGAGTTATTCTGTTAATGAAAAAAGCATGAACAATTTTATTGATCTCATTCCCTGATATGTAAGATATTCATGTATGATTGTAATATTCCATTTAAATGTTATAATTGACAATCATGTTGGTATTTTAGTTTAAAATTTTTACATGGAAAATAATATGTGAATGAAAATATGATTATTTTTTCAATAATATCATCAATAAGATGGATTCCCAAATGAAAATTTAATAAAATTGAATGATGAAAATTTTATCCAAATCCTTTAAAAAAACGTTTCACCATTTCAGTGGGTGTATCATAAAATTTAGATTGTCTTAGTGATAAGAAGCATCCAAGAAAATCACCTTAGAGTGTTCCCATACAAAGAGGGGAATAATGAGTTTACTCATCACTATGTGATACAAAAATAAGTAATTAATATGTTATGGAAGAAATAAAAATTCCAAAATAATAAACTATGATAATGTAAATCCAAATGATCATGAAGTAAATATATCGGAGGGAGATGAATATTATTATATTTCAATATATATTTATTAAAAATATCTACTAAATGTTGAGATAAATATTCTAGTAAAAAAATTGAAATGAAAAAGTATAAAGCTTTAATGAAAGGAAAAAATTATTGATGTTTTGACTTCCACTATTACTCATGGGGAAAAAGAAGTCTCTAAACTAATGAATAAAACAAGGTGAATTAGTTATACAAATAGGTAAAATAAAATATGATTGGGTTAAATAATTTTAATAAAATGGTTTCTGTTACTAATAATAGGTTTCAAAAACTAATTTTTTTTTCAAGTAAGATAACATGTTTTAGAAAATACTGTTTACATTCTATAAAAAGAAATAAATATTTTCAAATAATATAGTTTAATTTATCAATAAGAAATAACCATAATGTTTGATGAAAAGTAAAAATATTCTCATATCATTTAGGATAAATATTTTGTATGTTAACCCAATTTAATATTTATGGTATAATAGAGAGTTCCAAATATTGAATTATTGAGAGAAACAAAAATAAGAACCAAAAAATGATATGGAAACAAACCTAATAAGCAACAAAAATTAATTAAATAAAAAATTATTTAGGGATACATATAGATTTATAGTATGTTTGTCCACATGTGTTATAAATAATAGTAAAACATTTCATTACTAGGCCATAAATGGAAAATGGATTTTTGGGTGAGATTATAATAATAACAGCTAGATACTTATTAAAATCACTAACATCCCATGAAAGAGATTGGTGTAATGAACATATTTGAGATACTACAAGATTTATGGGGAATATATGATAAAGAATAGATCACAGTAAATTAATTCCAAAAATTAATAATATCAAAATATGATATTTGTTTTAAAAAAATGGCCAATTTAAGTATGTAAATTATGAAATAGAAGATGAAAGTGTCGTTGAGGTTGAATTTAAGGTAGAAATGTAAATAAAACATAGATCTGGGATATTGTTTTTCTAATCAGATGATAGGTTATTTGAAAAAAAATATTGCAAAAATAAAGGTAGAGTAGTAATATTTTTGACTATATTTGACTGTAAATATCAAAGGAGTGAGAATTTAAAATATTAAAAAAGTTTGACTTTTCCTAATAATTCCAATTTTTATCAGAGGCTAAAGGAATGTATTTTTATTGTATAATAACATGTTACTGTAATAAATTATGTTATATTCAAAAAAATTAGAGGATAGTTAAGATATTAAATGACTTTATAATTATCAAAAAAGGGTTGAGTTATCTTTGTAATCTATTTCTAGTGTCAGATGAAATAAAAAAAATCATTCCTGAGATATCATATAGAATATAGTTTATTCCATAGAATGGTGAGTTATATTAGATAAATCTTGTGAAGAAACTGATCAAATAAGAAAATATGATAAATATCAATATACTAAAAGATGATAATATTACTATTTATATGGTATTTCTAAAACTAAAATGATAATCAAAATAAAAAATTGGTGAAATTTCAACCTCAAAAACATTAGAACTAATCAATTGTTATCATTATGTATCTATGAAAAAGAAGTTCAAAAATGGAGAGAGGCCCATTATTAATTCAATTGATGAAATTATAAGAATGAAATGTATTAAGTTCATGTCAATCAAGTCTCAAGATATGGACACATAAAAAATCAGTTGAATATTATTAAAATTTTGATACTAATCCTTGAGTTGTTTAAGATATTTTAATATCACAGATTATTCCAAAAAATGTTCATTGTGAATCTATATAATGAATTTATTGGGCATGAGTGTAGTGAAACATACAATCATCAATAGAACATTGCTTCTATTTGGAAAACGTAATCCCAGTTGATATGGTGACAACCATTTAGGTGAACATGAAAACTCAAGATCATATTAGTATATATGACATCACCTATGAGGACTACCCTTTATATTTCTTGAACATTTGATAATTGTAAAATAGGTAGCACATGTTATTAAATAGGTGATATTAAAACAAAAAACACATTATAGTTGTTCTATTAAAATTTTTGTGTACCTTGGAAAAATAATTTAATATAGGGAGATAGATACCTTATTACTTCCACTAATTATATTACAATAATTTAATATATCATTTTCATTTTCAACTAGTCTTAAGCTCCGTATATATAAAAAATAATTATAATGTTGAAAAAATAATATTGTACTTAAAACCATTTAGATCTAATAATCATACTGTGTATGGAAACAAAAAGTTCATTGTGTTTCTATAAAAAATTCAAAGAAATTAGTTTATTGCTACATACACCCCTGAATAAAATACACTTATTGTTGTGGAAAATAAAAGCCTTGTTGATGTAGACATAACCATATTAAGCAAACATGAAACAACAAAACATGATTTTATCCTTATCGAAAAGGAATTTTTCTCTAAGTGACATGTTTTTTTTAGTATTTTATGTAGAACTGACCTCATGTATATTACCACGTTTTTCTCAATAATGAATGAAATTGATATGGGTCACTGTATGGAGGTTTTTTGAAGGGGATCCCCCACTCATGTGATGGAGGTCCATCATTGTGAGAACTAGGTTATTGCAAGAAGAGAGAATGATTCAAAGGGTTTGGATCCTAAGGATGGTGTGATGTAGGTTCCAGATAATGTGGCTTCGAGGTGAAAAGGAAGAGGTTGGGGACCTCATCCCTCATGTCTAGCGGAGAAAGATCTTTCAGATGGTGTCTGCAAGGTGACAGTTGAGGATGTTCATGGACCCGAGCTGTCAATTGCTACAATGAATCAAGTAAATATGAAGGCGGTTGATGTGTTTAGCAGGTTGTGGCAGGATTTGGAGGGCCCCTCTAATATCATTTTTCGGAAGTATACGATATTGGTTTATAAGGAGGATCATATGGAGCAGCACATGGATAAGGATAAGAAAATTAAGGAACAAAGGGTGGTGGACGAGGGTGTCATATTCAATTTTTCTGTGCCTAACCCAAACAGTTCGGGAGAAGCTAGGGGCATAGATCCTTCGGCCAGACCCTTTCTAATTTTGAGCAATATGTTTGAAGGCCTTTCTGAAGGATTATTTGATGCGGTTTTGGATGCTGATACTGTGGTAGGGGGTGATGATGATGGGGCCATCATGAAAGGGCACAATGTCAGATGTTTGGGCCACTAGGAAGATTCTATAGTTGTGGAAGAGACTCATAATGTTGTTAGGTGTCTTTCTTTGATTGAGAGTAACACACAGGACCATAGAAGGGGGAATTCTATTGGATACAAGGATAATGTCTTGAATAAACTCCTTGGAAAATGGATGGACCATTCTAGGGGTGATAAAGAAAATGTGAGTAGTATGGCCAATCATACCTACAAGGAAATTTTGTAGAATGGGAATAAAAGGATAACTGAGTGTGAAAGAGTTATGTCTGATACACCAAAAATATGAACAAGAAAGGACTACTCTTACCTACCGTGACCGGTGAGTACCAGATCTTTTTTTATGTAGTATATCAGGGTGATTCTTGATTTCAAAAAGGTTATATTGTTTAATCAACCTTTCCCAGTGCGGCTTTCACGGGACCGGATGAGGAGTCATGATCAAAGTGATAATATTTTAAGGTGGCATAAATAGGCTTCTAAATGGGAATCAACCACTGTAGAAGAGGACTTCTATGTGGGATGTAGAGATGAGTATGGATATTATGATATGTAGTTTTGTGGTAGTCTATTTGGCTTGTGGTTTGAATTGCATGTGCTTTTTTTGTGAATGTTGTAATTTTTGATCCTATACGGTTTAAGGATTGTGTTGTTTCTCACTTTTCATAAAGGTGTTTATTAAAAAATTATTTTCCAAATGAAATTCTATTGGAATATTTAGTGACACTATTAAAATATAATCACATCAATGATTGGTAAATCAATTTTTTCAATTTATTAAATCTTTTGAATGTCTTCATGGCATGATAATTTTCAAACATTAAAATGATAAATGTAATTATTTTGCAGTCCTCAATGGAAGTATTAATGTATTTATATCCACATACTAACTTGTTTTCCATAGGCACACAAACATTTTAATATACCATATTTAAAGGATTTGTGGTATACTATCACCTATTTTGTGAAATTTATTAACTATATCCCTTTATAAAATGAAATATAATTAGTTATAGTGTATTCCATTATAATATTACTGTCTCCCCCTACATGTCTTTTGTTCAATGTTAAATTAATTATCATTCCCTCCATTATTAAATTTAAATATTATATCATTTTGGAAAACATTAAAAAATATATGAGATACTGTATAATAAAAAATATTTATGAAATCAATTTTTATTGAGTGTGTTCAGTTAAATTATTATGAAGAAAAAATTCAAATTCAATGATTACATATCTATTTTAATATATGTTTTGAACTTTTGAAAGAAAAAATTGTTGTCTATGTTGGTTTATTATGTTTTCTATCCCATGATATGTACTATAGACACAGAGTATATTGGTATGTGACTCATTGCATTGAATAATATTATACAGTATCCTTTAATTATTCTATTTGTATTTCTATTCAATAATTTGAATAAATAATATTTATGTTAAATGTTCCCTACTAAGATTGAGGGGCATAAACATTAATATAAAATGTTAAAATAAAACATAAATGTCGGGTTCTGGTATTGATAATAAATTCAAAGGGGGTATTATTGAATCCACCTGAGGATTATGTTGTATTTATTAATTCATATTTACATTTTAATGTTATAAAGATGATATTATTGATGAAATGGTATATTGGATAGCTATGAGAAGTACTTCCTTCAAAAGGTTCCATAAAATGAATAAGTATTATTTTTAATAGATAATGAAGAGCTTTAATTAATGGAATTAATATGTTTATGGTATTTCTAGAAACCATCTGTACAGAATTACTGATGAATACTTATATATCAAATGAATTATATCATTTGGATGATATTGTATATCAATTTGAAGTTATTTAGAATATTCTATGATTATATTTGATTATTTGGATCAATTTGAGGATTAATGTCATTTGATGAAGTTGTAAATGTTTTGAACAATACTAGACATTAGATTTTTTATTTGCAATACTAAATTATATTGATCATTTCAGATGTATAACAAGATTTAAAAAGAATGATATTCCTAAGGTTATTTTATAGAATTCATAAGGATGGAATCCGACTTCCGAAGTTTTAAGTCTAACAATATAAGGTTAATTTTATTCTTTGAATAGTTTATATGAAACATTATAAGGTTTACCTAAAACATAATATGTTTTTTTTTAAAACAATGTGTGATTTTAACAATTCTTAAAAATGATAAATTTATTATATTTCTATATTATTTTAGGGATGTTTTTAAGTGCCTATATATCATATAATTGATTTGAGAATTTATAATAAAGGAATTAATGATTTGGTAATAGAAAATAAATTTTTTATATAATCAAAAAATGGTATATATATATATTTACACATGTAACTATGATATTATGTTTGAGATGTGAAAAACATTGGAATAAATTTTTAAAAATTCTCTAGAAGCTATAAATATTAAGATATCATCATCCAAAATGGATAAAAAAAATATATATGTGATGGGTTATCCCAGTAAAGAGTAGGTTAAAATTTCCAAATGTAAAAGTACAACAAAATACGTGTAATAAGAAAAATACACCAGATAATATTGAATCAAATTTTAAGTTAAGCCCAATTTTTTTGTTTAAAAATCACATTCTAACATAGTGTTAAGAGATTAATATCAATAAATAAATTAATAACCACTAAATAATAGTAAATAATGTGTTTATTAAATAGATGAAGTGAAAATGACATCTAGATGTTAATTAAGAGGATGTTCCCACATCAATTAACGATTTATCTAATCCATATAAAAATATATGACTAATTTATAGTAAAATAGGGAGTGAATTACAATTTTAATGAAAATTTGGATTAATGAAATAAAAATACGATGAAAAAATGAATTATACACTGATGTTATAGGTACAAGAATATGTGAAAAGATGGAGATTAAAAGTGCTTTTATTAAAAAAAATTCATGAAATTATACTAAAAATGAATAAGGAAAAAATAACATCAATCTATCATGATTACATTATATAATTAAAATAGTGAGGTAAGGATCGAGAAATGATGTTTTTATATCTTTAGGGAACATGGATGTTCACTTGATGGATAATTGGAAGAATATAAAAAATATTGATTTTTTTATAAAATCACCAAATTGTATGTTTACGATCAATCCCATAAATGTTTTAAAAATTTATGTATGGAAATATATGAATATGGAAGAATCAAAAAAAAGAAATGTAATTGATATATTTAAAATTAATTGATTTTAGAAGTAGGAGGAAATAAAATAATTATACTATATAGATATTTTAAACAAAAATTATGATTATCTAGAACATTAATTCAAAAATGGAATAGAATTTGATGTTAAATAACAACTGATCAAATGATTCATGATGCATTATTTTCTATAAAGTTATTTACTTTATGTAAAATTTTATTATACAAAATTATATTACAGAACGAGAAGTCATATAGATTCTATGAATAATTTTTTTCTATATCATTAGGATTGTATGAAATAGAATAATTAAAAATATATCTTATTAAAAATTATATTCAATGAACTTGAATAAAGTAGTTTTTAAAGTCAATGAAGGGTGTATAATACACTAATCATAGTTTTCATATAGGAAATATAATGTAACAACCAAGAAAAATATTGATAGTAATGATGAAAGATGCATTACAGAGGAGAAATATGTTTGAATGAATCACTGAATATTTACCATGGTAAAATTAGTCTATGGTTTTCTTAAATGTATATAAAAATAATAAATCATAAATCAAACCAAATATGTCTAAAAAATACCACTATAGAGAAAGTTAAAAAATCAATGAAACATACTCTATATTTTGAATGAAACATGGATAATGATCTTTTAAGATATACTAAATGAATATTTCCATGTGTGACTAGTCCCAAAATAGAGTTTAATCCTACGTAAAGAATGAAAGAAATTATTTACTAATATGTTAGGAATTAGTTTTTTTCAAGTGTTATTTCATAAATGAAAATCGTTAAGATAGATTTCATAATATGATCTAGACATATGAACCCTAATCTGTCGCTAAAAATTAAATCTTTACATAGTGTATTTTATACAAACTAAAAAAACCCAAAATTGAGAATCCAAAATTATAATTTAATAATCTATAATGTGCCGCTTTCATAAACATGTATTTATTATATTAGTGTTTTAGCGAGTCAGGAAAAAATAGTGTTTGCAAAAAAACTGATTTCATTATCATCAAATAAGAGTTTTTTTACATGGAAAATATTATTTTACATAAATTCTTCAAACATACCCTTAATATTATCCAAAAATTATAATATTCTATGTAATAATATTTAAAACCTTTATTTATATCATGGGTAAATGGATACCTTATAATTTTGAGTAAAAATTCTTTTTCAAGGGTATTATACTATATGACTTATCACCGAATATGTATTGGAAAAAATTTAATCAATAAATATTTCATATAATCAATAACTTGATTGTAAAATGTGTCTATCAAAAATTAAAAACTATAAAAAATAGATAATAACATGTGTAACAATAATAATTTATTTTTAATGATGGAATGAATATTTTTTTACATTATACTCTTATAATAAATATCTTGGCTCGAAATTACATGAAATGTGTAGGCATATACAAAATATAAAAAAATGCAGTATTCAATCTTATTTATCTCATGAAACCTTAATTAATGCATCAAGGGTAAATAAAATTTCATGATCTAGGAATTATATAAAAATTTGAAATATATTTTTTATATATTTAATTTAAAATACAGTAAAACATAAATATTTATAAGTAATAAAAAAATATATACATTTAATCAATTTTAAGGAAAGAAATTATTCTTTAGCCAATAGAGTAACATTATTAGTAATATTTCCTAAATTAACACAAAAAAAAAATAGTAATGAAATTTACAAAATATTTAAATAATTTAAATCATAAAAATATAAAATAGATATGAATGGGTGAAATAAAATCCCAAAAATGTTGTGGAGTGATGGAGATCATAAATTCAAGGTAGTGAAAGAACTAAAAATTACCCTCCTATAAAAAATAATGCATAAAAAATTAGTAATTGATAAAAGATACCATAAGTTCAACAAAATGTTTTTCTTTTGGGAAAATGAACATCTGAAAAATTCTATAGATAAAATGGATGTGAACCCTTTAGAACATACAAGTTAAAACTTTGATAAATAAGTCTAAAAAATCAATTTCATTACCAATATTTTTAATTTGGTGTAGGTAGACTATAGAACATGATTTGTAAAATAATTTTTAATAATTTAATCTTTTAATGAAATAATAATTATACATGTAATTGTGGAATGTAACCTAAAAATATATATAATTTATATTATAACGCATTTGAATACATTTAAAAATTTAAATTATGTTTCCTTTAATAAATTTGAAAAATTAACAAATATATGGGATAATATATTAATCAAAAAACAATTAAGAAATGAAATGGATGTAAAATAACTAATAATAGTAATAATAGTTGATAATTCCATTCATGTAGTAAATGTTAAAAAGTGATTTCTTAAATATTTTTTTAAAAATAAAAATGATTTGTATAAAATTTTTATTAATAATAAATTTTAAAAATATTTATATATATTTTTATAACAAATCATGATATTAAATTTTTTTATTAAATTAAATGAATATTATGTTCAATATTATGTAGAACACATAACACCATGATTACAAAAACAGCAACATTATTATAAAAATATTACTACTATAACAATGATGTTCGATTGGCGGGTGTGCATTAATGTAACTAAAATATGAAATATATATAGAAAAGTTATTTATCAATATATTTATGTATTACTTATAAGTAAATATTTACTTAATTTTTAATTATATTTATTAAATGATAAATTTTTATGAACAAATAATGTTTAAAATTTTAAATTTTGTTTAAAAAAATATTTTTTGTAGTTTTATATGTTTCATTTTAAAGAATCATTTCACATTTTTAGAGTAATTAATTTTATTAAAAATATTTTTATACATAAAATTAAATTTATTATAATTTTTATATTTAATATAATTTATTTGAATAGTGAAAAAATAATTTGGTAGTAAAATGGATATTTTTCAGAGAACTATTTGAAGTGCACAATGTGTTTTTTTATCATAATTAATTATATTAATCACATTTTATTTATTATTTTGATCAAATATATTGATAATATATTCAATCAATTGAATTAAAATTCATGTATGGGTTTTTTTAGACATTGAATGATAATAAATTCATTTTAGCATTGAAAAAATGATGTTTCTAAAAATGGGTTTTTTGTGTTTTGTGATTGGATATTAGAATTATTCCTATTTCAATTTTTAAGAATTTTACATGGTAAAAAAAAATATACTTTTGGATTCATCATATTCAATTTGTCTAAGGGTGTTTTTTTGAGTTACTTGTAAAGATTATTTTTTTAGTGAGTGATGAATAATATCATTTTTAAAAAAATATTGATTTATTATAAATTATTTTATAATTACTATTCTCTAATGGGTTGGTTTTAATTTAACATTAATCCAAATTATCTAAATAAATTTCCTAAATTCCATCTGAATAAATATTATATTAATGTTTGGTAAAAAGATATTTGTAATCCAAAAATAAATTAATTTTAAAAAATGTTTTTCATTTCTTTTTACCTTTTTATATAAATAATTTCTTCCACTTCATTATATTGAACAATTAATTAGTAATTTATTATATGGAATTAGGTTGTAAAAATTTATTAATGAAGAAAAAAACCATTTTTGGTAAAAAAAATGAATATCACTCATGGAAATTTGTTGTCACTAAGGTAATGGATAAAATTGGTTAATTCAGGATAAAACGTTATTATAAGGTCTCAAAAGTTTAGCATAAATCTAATTTTATATGATATTATCAAAAAATATAACTATATATTAAAAAATATAATTTTTTTGAGCCACATAGAGATTATTAATATATTTCTAATATTAAAAATATTAGAATAATTACTAGAGTGTCTTCCCCTCTATTATAAAAGGGTACCTTCTCTCCTAAAACATTCACAGACATTGTGCATTCTAGATGTGAAATCCTTACACAAATACATTCCCATATATCATCTCCACATCTTAGAGATAATAGTATCACCAAAATACTAATCTTTAAAGGCTTAATGTGTAATCCAATGGAAGGCATATATTGGGGAGGTATAATCCATAACTGAGTTCTATCATGTTTATTTATTCTAATATATCCATTAAAACTTAGATAACCATGTTTAAATAATAAACTCGGTGTATGAATTATTATAAATTTTATTTTATTTATTTTATAACCATTTAATATGTTTTCCCATCTTAAGGGAAATGAAAATTTTTCTCAGTATATATATGGAATACCACCTCCATAAAGAGTTGTATTTTGTTTTTCATCATCACCTAACACATCTACTTATATTTTTAGAATTAATTAATAAACAATAATTTTTTTTAATAATTAATATTCAGGAAAGATTTGACATTATCTCTCTTCTTACACTTTCTCCCATTGAAACATTGTAACATAGATCATGTGTAAGTGTGGTATACCACCTTTATGGGGATATATGATTCATGTTTTATTGCTGCCTAAAATGGTTGAAGATAAGGATATATAAAATTAAAATATAAGACATTTATTATGTAGTTAAGATCATATAACATAAAAAAATATTTTTTTATTCCTTTTCTATCAATTGTAAAAATTATATCATAATTTAGGCATACGAATGGTTTATGGTCTCTATGGAATAATGTGGCTCATTTTTCTTTTCCTCCCAACATGGGTGGTACTAAAGTATATTATATTTATAATATTTATAACTACTTAAATATTTATATTATATATAATATTTAAGGATTACATATTTGATTAAATTAAAAATATAAAATTTGTTTTTGGATTTTAAAAAAAAAACATCATTAAATCAATCATCATGAACATAACCAATTTAGTAACTAAATAGACCATGTTAATAAATAGAAAAAAAGGAATCATAATTAGAGAATTACGATGAATATGGTTTTATACCAGAATAAAATTAGTAAAATATTATTTTATGTAATTTAAAAGATGTATGCGGTATGTCGGGAGACATGATAAGGGATTTTGCATCTCAATTTACACGATTTAAGACTTATACCAATATCACTAAATATTTTTAGTGTATAAAATAACATATGTATGGATTTTATAATTTTTTTAAACTCTGGTTGATTATGAATAAATATTATTTTTTCTTCTTCATTGTTATTTGGATTTAAAAGTTAGCAGTGGTAAGAGATTGATTATTAATACTCTATATCAATGCAATTGAGTCATTATTATTCCATTACCATATTCTTTTAAATTAATAAAAAATATAGTTATTTATAAAATTAATATTAGTGAGGGTGATTTTTAACTAAATTTTTCATTCTATATTTTTGATTGGGAGGAAATATTTTCTACATTTTCATAAGGGGTTGTTCTCACCATTTATAAAAAACTACAAAATAGTGTTTCATAATTTATGTAGATTGAATATATTATCCCTCAATGACGTAAAGTTTTATTTTTCAGTATTCCTTAAAAATGTTAAATTGGTTTTCAATGAATATAATTTTCTTAGTTTCATAGTAATTATGATCAATTAAAATTTTCCAAAATAGAAAATCATATTTCTTATCACTTATTTGAGAGAACTAAATCCTCTCTTGTTTATCTGATTAAAGAACAACTATTATGAGTCTTATTATAATAATGAAATTTTTTATGTATTTCACTCACGTTATGTTTCATATATATTATTGATGATGAAAGTGGGCTCTAATATATCCCTCTAACTCACTGTATAATGTGGACATGGTCAACATATTATAAATTACTTCTCTAAAGTAGATGAAGAGAAATAATTATAATTTATTCATATGAGTGTTTTATAAGTTATTTAAATGAATTACTAGGATATAACAATTTATATTTTAATACATTTTATTTATGGATTTTACTATATATATGATACTCTTATGATGTAATCTGAATAAAAAAGGAAGGTTATTCCTTTTATAAATTTATTGTAAGAGTGATAGGAAGATAATTTACCTAGGTGCTTATATATATATTGGTTTTCATCTAAAATATTTTTATTTTAAATTTTAATAATGTGA
This sequence comes from Viscum album, assembly GCA_963277665.1. Classification (NCBI taxonomy): domain Eukaryota; kingdom Viridiplantae; phylum Streptophyta; class Magnoliopsida; order Santalales; family Viscaceae; genus Viscum; species Viscum album. The sequence goes on from OY728157.1 coordinate 80,749,904, forward strand.
GTTTAATTTTTAATTTAGGGTTTATTATTTTACAATGGTGAATCATAATTTTCCAAGGAATTTTTTATGATTTACAAAAAACATCGTTAAATAATATTTGTATATTATTTTTTTCTAAAAAAAATTTTATGAATAATTTTGGATTTTAATTTTTTATGAGTTTGTAAACGGTTATTAGATATTATGTTAAATTGAAACAATTATTATGCTATTTCTTGAATTTCATAGTAGTTAACTACTTCCATTGAATCTAATATAACATATTGAGATTTATATTACTCATCCAATTATTTAAATTTTTTTCACATGGATTAAATATGTTTGTGGAATATTTCAAAAAAATGGCGTTAAATAAAAAATTATTCCATGATGGAAACATTACTGTAATCATACGAACATATTTTTCTAGTAATAATATAAATTTTTAGGTAGATTATACTTTGTTATGTAATAATTTTCTCAATTATAAAAGTATTTAAAATAAACTAATCCAAATAACATTGGAAACTACAACCATTATTTTAATCATATAATTATGTGTTTCTCCATGAATAGGTCCTCACAGTTAATATCAATGATAAGGTTTAGATAACATTAGTGGTTAGTATATTTTTATGTAAGAGAAATTCAGAAAGTATAATATATGGTTATATTATCCAGAGATAGTATTTGAAGGATTCAATGTTTCTTCATATAATATGATTCTATTTTATAAATTTTTCCTAGAAAAGAAACTTGTTGAATGAGGTAAGAAGATAAAAAGAAGAAAATATATGTAACACCCAAAGATATTTATACGAAAAATGTGTTGGATTGCATATATGAAATGAAAAAATACGAATAGGTGATAATATAATGAACAATACATAATTATAATTTTATTTTTAAATATATTTAATTTTATTAATAGTTTACAGTATATGCCATCAAGATATTTTTATTTTCAATAGTGTAACAACATGAAAAATCGAGCTTAAATAACCAAAAAAATATATAATATTTATAATCTAGCCTTTAAATTGGTGTGTAGGAATAGTAGTTAATACGTTATGAAATTGAATAATGTTCTATTTAATATAATATATAGATAAATACCTAATAAATAATCAATGAATTTTTATTAATGTTATTTTATTCTTCAAAAATATATTTTCTTAAGAAACGTTTTTATATATTTTCATGAATAATATATTATAATTAATTTTTTGACCTTATAGAAAATTTATTTGATAAAATTAACTTATTTTTTAAAATAAACATATCAAAATTAACATGTGGTTAAATTTTCGTATTTCTTAGAAAATAATGAATTTTCACATAATATTACAAAAAATTAATTTTGTAAAACTATGATTTATTCCCTAGAAATTATGTAGTTTAAAAGTAGAAATTTTTATCCAATGTTACTTATATAAAAATAAGTATTCACTAATTTAATTTAATCCCCTTAATTATATTTTAATCATCATCACATTGATTTTAGTAAAAGTTTATTTTTTTTTGATTTAAAAAGAAATATTCGAAAAAAAATGTTTTAGTGTGTATATTTTTTTATCCTTTTTAGTTAAATAAAATTATAAATATTGATGATGTTTTTAAATGACTTTTTTCAATTATATATAAGTAAATATTTACTTATATTCTTAACATTATTATTACAATTTATATAGTTAATATTGAATCATATTTTTCTTGAAAAATACATTTCTTAAAACTCTTTTTTTAACAATGAATCATGTATAAATTTAAATTAAAACATCAAAATTTTGTGAATGTAATTATATAAAATGGAATAAATAAATGTAATAAATATAATTTATATTATCTGATAAGTTCAACTTAATTTTTTACCATAATGATGAGTGAAAAAAAGTGAATAAATAATTTCCACGATTTTGGTAAAAATAGTTTTACATGGGGATTAAACTAAAAATATAATTGATGAAATGGAATAAAAACATGTCTAAAATAAATATTAAAGAAATATATTGACCTTATCTTGTATGGGTCTCAATAATGGTTTATTTTTTATATTTTTTGCCAATGTCAAACATGGGTACACCTTCTCATTTCCAAACGTAGAAGGGTGACACTCGCATCATTTATAAAAAACCACCCCCACTCCTCTCCTATTCACACATTTTAAACTAATTTTCTTGGAAGAAAACTACCCAAATTTCATCATTAACTCAATTAAATAATCTTATATCCTATATTGTGATCATAATTCCATCCTATGATGGTTTTTAGGGGTTTCAGAAGGAGGTTTTCTAAAGAATATGTATCATTATTTATCGATCATTATTAAGGTATTTATTCATACACCTCCTTAAAATATTATTCAATTATTATCATAAAAAAATTTGTTCCATACATTATGTTAATGGAATAAAAAATTTATCTCCTCTTCCATTGAATGGGATGAAAGATAATCACTCATGTGTACGATAGACTATCACTTCATGAACTGATCTAATGTTTTACAGCATTTCATCTCACGAACTGTTATAATGATTTATATAAAGTATATATTTAATATTTGTAACGTATTTATACTTTTCATGTTATTATAGAACATATTAATTCTTATATTCCATTCTTTTGTGGATAATAAAATGTCGGTCGTGTATAAGACAAACTACTGCAACACAACATTATGTGAGTCACTAATCATTAACACTTTTTATGGAAGGTAATAAGGGAAAGTTTAATGATTATATGTGATATAAGTTAAATAATTATGATATTATTTATATATTTATAATTATTAAAATTAATATATCATTTTCATTCTTACTCTAAAAAATGATAACATCATTCATGCGTACGGGTGGAATACTACATCCCCAATGTGTTGTATTTTTTTCATCACCAGAACACATGGAAGATATATATATAATTATTTTTCATGAAATAATATGGTATTTAGGGTCTTTTTAGAACTATATAAGTATAATATTGTACATAATCTCTATTCATATTTATATTTGAAAAGGGAAAATGTTACTAATGCATACAAATAGCCCGCTATCTCCATTATTGTTACATAGTTCTTTTTTCATAACCATAAATATAGATTGGTCTTAAAACTATAATTTATCTATAAATATGATTAATATTTCATGATAATTATCATTTATATTTTTTACAATGATGTATTTTACCGTGGTCAATACTGTGAAGTTATTTTGTAACAATGAACCGAATATCCTCAAAACACTTGATATGGACTTAATAGATTTCGTATTTAACAGTGAATTTAGAAAGAATATAAATAAATTATTTAATTTTAATAAAATTAATCTATAAATTAATTTTAATAAATATAATAATTAATTAAATATTATTATACATGAGTTTCAAACATGTACGATGAAATTCAAAACATATGTAAGGGTTTTCTCATCTCACTTTTATTTTTATGATACATATTCCACATTATATAAATATTTTTATTGTGTAGTTTATATAAATACCATGAATTTATTTCATGATTTGATTCATAAATGTTTTTTGGATTTACAAAAAACATATGAGGTTCTATAGTTTATGGGTGTTTGATACATTAATTACCAATTCTTTGAGAGAATTCTTATTAATTTTAATTCATTGGGGCATATTTTATTGTTATAAACCTTTATTGATTAATTATAGTATATACTACAAATATTACCAATATTATAATTATTAATTTTGAAATAATTGTTTTTAATGTTAAAATATAATTATTTCATCCATGAAGAAGTGACTGGAAAGTTACCTAATGGTATATAATTTCATAACACATTTTCATTTCATTGGGTTATATTGTATGTTATGGTATTATATATTATATGATAATTATTTTAATGAATATAGATTATATATATTGTTTTTTAAATTCTTATATATGTATTGGCATTTTAACTTTATAATATATTCATTGATTAATTCTACGATTCAATGCTATAATTTTTAAGTGTTATTCATTTCAAATTCTTTTTATTTGACACATATGCCTATGATATGACACTATATTAATTTATGAGGTGTATATACTTACCATTGACATATTATATCATTAAAATAATTATATTAATGATATTTAAAGTGAAATTTTATGTAATTACTTCATGGGTATTACAATTTATGAGTTATCAAATTAAAGAATACTTATTTACCATCTCCTTTATTTTGAAATCGTTAATGTTCAATGTTATATTTAAATAAATAACATGATATAAATTTCATGAATAAAATATCTTTTATTATAATATGGTTATGTATTTTTTTAGATGTCTCAAATATATTTCCTCCATTTATTGACTGACAAAACATCAATAATGTCATCTGTAAGTGATACCAATCTTGTATTTTCTTTTAGATCTTGTATCTTCCTCTTCCATATCCACGTCTACTATTCTGTTTCAAAAAAAATTCTAAAAAAAATTATTTCCTAAAATACATTTTTCATGAACATTTAACATCTTCTAAAATGTTTTAAAATAAAATTTATGAATTTTTTTTCAAAAAAATTCAATTTTGACTACCTTTTTCAAAGTGTCTTGAATGGAATATTTATTTTTTACACTCATTTCATGAATGTATTTTTGTGAAATCATGACCATTATTTTACATGATTTTTTCATTATATTTTTTACAATTTTTCTAAAAATAAAACCACTTTCACAATTTCAATATTTAGTTTTTAATAAGTGATTTCCAAAATTAAAATGATATTTTACTCAGATATTTTTTAGATAATCCATTCTTTGTATTCCCATTCATGAACATCAACAACCCTTGTTGTTATATATGAATAATTATAGATATTCCATAATGATTTAATCATCATTATTTAACTATATCAATTATGATCATTTCAAAAAGATATTTAGGGAACCCATTTCTTTTCTGAAGGTTAGTCATGTTTCAAAGAGATTTTTATGAAACCCATTAGGGATATCTTTTCATTTGTGCAGGTCAATCATGTATTTAAGAATTATCTTGGATCTAGTTTCATTTTCATGGATTAATATTGTTATGAATTTAATAATGGTTATTTTTGGTTTTATAGTAAAATGTTTGATCAATGTACTTTATTTATACTTCTTGGATATTGTTATATGATGGGTGCACCCAGATTATATTGGGTGAGCAAGATATACATTCTAAATTTCGTTCCAGTAGACAATGCTTCGATGTATTGGGTCATTGTTATATTATTCATATAATTATATTTTATGTAATCCACATACTTATTCCAATAGTAATGATTCATCAAGAGTTCAATGAAGATAATTTTCCAAGATACCATATTATTTTTCTAAGAGTTCTACATGTTATAAATGTTTCATTTGATCAAGATTGATATCAAATGGCTATTTATTTTTGATTATGATGACTCATTCCTTTATTAAAGACTTATTTAATATTTCTATGTTCGATGATCTAGTTATTAATGCATATACATATAATTCTATTAATCCAATAAAATCTGATTATGTTATCATACCTTTGTGATTTACTTTTACTCTTTGATGAAATTTAATTGATTATGTATACCTTTACTAATTAATTTATATCATACTTATTATTTTTATTTTTCACTAGGTTATCAAGAAAGTTTTGAATGAATAATTTCTTGATGGTTTTCACGTGAATAATATTTATGACCTAATATTGAATATGGAAATATGTGTATAGTGGGAAAATGACTCTCTTGAATTCTTAGGAATTCTTTATGTAAGGGTTATTCCAAATTAAATAAAATTTTAAACCGAAATGGTCTTGGATAATTTAAGTGATCAAACAGTTTCTTTTAATCTTAAATGTTTTTTTATGGAGAAAATTGGGTCATCTTAATCGGAATCGATGACGAAATTGAAATGTTTATGTTTAAATAATAAGATCTGGGAGTGTGCGCTCGAGGCTATTATAGATGGTATCAAAATAGGGTTTAGATAACTTTAGATATTTTATGATTTCTTAATATGTTATCTTCATTGTTATGGATATAATCATAGGTATATTAAATTAATCATTATCATAATTTTTAACTCTAAAAAACCCATTTTATAGATTTAAGTAATTACATCATAATGATATTAATGAAATTGTGGGAATTTTTTTGGATAGAGGTATATATAACAATAGGTTTATTTTGTTGTATTTATTAAGGAAGAGTACAATTAAATTTTTAGACATATGTTTAATCATATTGGTGACTAGTAGGGATTGTATGATGATGAATATCAGGGTAGTTATGGGTAAACATTTTATATCATATAGATAAACATGGGAATAAAAAGTAATTTGTTGAATAATTGATTAATATTATCTTATAAAATTCTCACTATATTAGTGTACATATAATATTAACGGTATAAGATAATCATATTCGTTAAAACACACTTTCATGTTGATGTTGTTGAGGTTATTTAAAAAATTGTGTTATTTATTTATTGAATGATTTTTTGTTTCCAAAATTGGGTAATCCTATTTAATTTGATAGATTATAACATCATATAATGGTTTATTTATTTGGGTAATTATCAGACTAGCTATAAAACATTTTAGTTTTAGTTAATATATATATATATATATATATATATGAGAAATAACTTTTTATCCCTTTTATGATTGTGTTGTATTTAAAAGATTATTTTTATGCATCAAGAATGAAACATTCCTCTTGAATACTCACTATATGAAGAAATATATTATATTTTGGTGGAATTTGGATAAATGAAGAAACAATAATTTTGAACTATGTATTTATCAATATGATTAAAGAGGATACAGTAATTGATATTCATAACTATAGTAAAATGATATTGAAAAAAAGTATCTGAGTACTTTTATTTCAGGTGAATAAATGGAATTACCACTCATCAAAGAATTATTGTTTTGAGGTATATTACATTATATTAATATTACAATTTTATATGATCAATGATCACTATCACTCATTAAAATTATTTATACTTTTCTTACAAGTCTATATATTCACCTACCCCTAATGATCTCCTATGTGGAACCGAGTAATTTGATGACGTTAGTATTTCTGTTTCCAACTTTTTAATAGAATGATTTATTTACTCTTTTATAAATTGGATTTAAAATAGTTATTTTAAAATAAAAAACACTTTATTATCAAGATAATTTTCAAATTATTATGACATAATATTTTTTAGTGGGAGGATGTAATATCCAAAAAAAATTAAAAGAAGAAAATTATGATCGATAGTATATAAGATAAGAAACACAAAGAAGATAATAGAAAATAACACCCCGATACATTACGATATATTTATTTATAAACCAATATAATCACTTTGATATCTTATGGTATAATAAACCTTGTCATTATTATATTTGATTATGTATACGATACACAACCCAAGCATACATGACCCAAAAAATATATAATCATTATGACCATGTTGTTAAATTGGTTGGTATTAATAGTAATATATATATATATATATATATAATTTCTATTTAAAATAAATTATGGATAAATTCAATGTTTATGAATAATTAATTTCTAGTATGGAAATTTGATTCATCAAAATTATGTTTTATTTAAAAATTATGTTATTACATTTCATGGATAATAATTGTAGTTAATTTCTTCCAATTAAATAAAATATATATTATAGAAAAAAATTATTTTCAAAATAAAAATATAAAAAAACATAATGTAAAATTTTTAGTTTTTTTTTAAATAATTGATTTATCATGGAATAATGAAAAATTCTTATTCTTGTAAAAATATAATTTCATTTCAATAAATCATGAAATATAAAATTTCTATTATGTGTTTCATATTATTTCAAGAATAATAACTATTAATTATTAATATTTAAGAAACATATTTATATTATGACCATATATTTATATTATTTTTCTATAAAGTTATTTTTGGGATTCAAAATAATATTTTTCTAAATACTGTTTTAATGGGAATATTGTTTCTAATTTTTAATTAACTAAAATAATACATAAAGACTACGGTTTTTAATGAATTATATAGATTATATATCTATGAATATAAATTTTTATTCATAAAATAATAATTATTAGTCATAGTGTTAATATAAAACTATCTCTTTTCTAAAAAATACTCTTTATGAAAACCAATTTTTTAAATCACCTAAGAGAGTAATTTAAAAAAATACACTTATTTTAAATTAATTTTTTAAAATAGATTCCATATTTTTAATTTTTATAAATTAATTTATCAATATTTTAAAATTAATTTTTGACCATAATGAATAGTGATAAATAGTAAAAATTATTTTCCTGGGTTATGTTGGTTTACCTGGGGTTGAAAAATATTAAGGATAAAAATAACTGAATTTTTTAAGTTTTTTGATGGGTATATATACATACATAAATATATATATATATATATATATATATATATATATATTTCTTATCACGTTTGAGACTCAATAATAGTCTCTTTTGGGGACTTTTGGCATATGAGAAATCTGGGTAAACCTTTTTTATTTCATAAATAAGTGTGTAACATCCCAGGTAAATAAAGAATAATAAATTTTCAGATTTATTAATATTTGTGAATTAAATATTAATTTTACATGGGTTTCTATGTTCGATGGTGTACCTGATACGCAACAACGGGTTTATTTGATGTCTGATGTTACACAAAATGCAGAGTCATACTGAAAAATAATAATATAATTTTATTATTTTAAATGTTAGTTAACACCTTGGGATTATAATGGATGGAATGAACAGAACTAACTAAAATATTATTATATATATATTCATTAAATGATTTTACATTTATCCAATAAATGTTAGGGGCTTAAAATGTAAATTAATCAGATTTTAATCATAAATACTCTAATATTCTTTAAAAGGTTGATTTACCACCTTTTAATGGAGAACCATATTGAAATATAGTTTTGGTCACATTTATATGTTCTATTTGAGAAAATAATATTATTATTTAGAATCGGGACATCAAAATTTTCTTTCGTTAAATTTTTGGTATTTTTCTGATAAAATTATTTTTTAATGAATAATGAAAATACTGTATTTTAATTCAAAACTGCCTTTTAATCTAATTGTTTATATGGTTATATTATCTTTTTAAAGTTAATTAAAGTGTAATTGGATAATAATTTTACCATTTAATCTAATTTTTGTCATTGGAAATAATTTCGCCTTGATATTAGACAAAAACAAGTGTCAATTTTTTGATAGTTAATATTTCATAAAAACACTCTTTTTGTTTTTACAACAGGAATTAATTTTAATTTAATTATTTTAACTTCTATGATTTGAATTTGGTAAAATTTACATTATTTTTAAATTTGGAATTTCAAATATATCTTAGGCAAATTTTTTGGTATTTTTCTGAAAAACATCAATTTTTGATAAATAGTGAAACCACTAAGTAGAAGTTAAAAATGTACTTTTTCATTTAAATGAAATTTTACCGCTTTTGTGAATTGATTTTCAAAAATCCGACATACGTGGTAGTTATTGTTAACTAAATTTGGTTCAATAAGATGAGAATAATTTTTGGTGTATAGTAACTTTTGACTTTTATTTACAGCGGTTAAAGGTAAATATGGTAATTTAAGGAAAAAGAATATCATAATAAAACAAAATTACCATAACAAATTTAGTAACATTATTGGGTGAGCATGGGGATCCATGGGCTTCCTTGTGTGTATTTTGGGACCCCATGGAGCCACTTAAGAGTGAAAATGACACATTATTTTAATTAATTTAAAGTAAAGGCAAAAATGACATAAAAAATATGATTTAGTAAAGTCATTTTTACATTAGGATATATAAGTTATATATTCGACTATAAGTAGTCATTGGAAATCTAAACATATTTCTTATATAATGTTATTTTTTTATAATTTTTAGACACCAAATAAAAAGAATTATTTATGACATAATTATGATGTAGTGTTTACTTCATTAATAAATGATTTAAATAAATAAGATTATAAAGATTAAAACAATATCCAAAACATATCCAATTCTTATTGGATGTTTTATTTCTAACACGAGTCATCTTATATTTTTTTTCATCCTAGGAAACCGAAAATCATTATATAATAAAATAATATTTTCACACTTTCCTAAAGAGACCCTCCCCCTTATAAAATTCACTCACCTCTAACCCATTACTCACACATTTCAAGCCCATTTTCTCATCCAACACCAGCTTAAATAATCTCTCAAGATCCCTATATTTCTCCTATAAGCCTTAACATAGGTATAAGAAACTTCAAGATGTCCTTTTGGTTTATTATAAAGGGAGTTACCCGAAATAATGGTAACAATTTCTCTTAATTTCTTTTCTTTTATTTTACTTCTCCAACCCCTAAACTCTTTTTATTCCATTTTTATGACAAAAAAAGTTTATTAATATACTATAATTCTTTTATGAGATCTATTAAGTCTACAGTTACACAAACCTCTATCTAATTTGTAATGAACATACTGTTTCTGTGGACGATGAACTACTGCCTCACGAAAGGATGATTGTTCAAATATCTCCTACCGCCTCTCATGGTGGACATTATGATGGAACTATATTTATATATGATATATATATTATGTTTATGTTTTCTTTAGGCTTATACATTTTTTTCATTTATATAATACCTTTATGGTTTCCATTATGGGTAAACGCCATAATTTCAATTGAGGAAGAACAGACTACCGCCCCATTAAAGTGATATGACTCATTCATGCCATACATGGGACATATAAAGGATATATTTAATGAAATTTAATATAATATTATACTTTAATTATAATTGAATTATATATAATTATGTTTTAATTCTTTTAAATATGAAATATAAATGAAAGTAGCATTCATGCGTACGTACAGTTACCGCCTCTATAAACAGTGCATTTCATTTCTTACCTCAAAATGTTATGTACTATTATAAAAAAAACATACACTGAATATATATGATATATATGATATCTAAATCATGAATATCATAATCGAGATAATGGAATTTTGACCACATGAACAACTTGTAATTATTAGATGTTCATTTTTGACTCAAGTACCAAATATCGACAAAACGACCATTATTAATTTAAATGATTATATAATATTTATAACATAGAAATAAGTTATATAAAAGGATGTATAAACAGTAAAAAGGTCATTAATCAAGTATAAATTAAACTAAGTTTATTATTCAGGAATAATAACGAACAAACAATTCAAGTCGAACACTAGGAAAGGGTTTCTTATCTCACTTTTAATTCCGAGAGATTTCCATTGTTCGCTACTTATTTATTGCATGTGGTGTATTGTGTACGTCCATTGGATATATATATATTATTATTATATTCATGGTATTATGTGATTAATTTTGTGTTTATTAACATTTTTTATATGACTCTACTGATTACAACATGGTAAGGGTTTTTAATACCACTTTTTATTCCCGTGAGATTCATTTTATATTAGCCATAATTCCTTTTGTGTGGTGTATGTACTACCCATGATTGTATTCATGGTGTAATTTAATTTAATTTATTGTCATTTATGTATTCATTTTATTATTATTCTTTCTTTGGGGGGGGTATGTTTTGCATGTTACCAAATCGGTAAGGGAATTTCATATTTCAATTTCCACTAATCAGGCATTACGCATACTTCATTGATTATTTTATTCCATGATTATGTGTAAAATCACTATTTATTTACTTATTTAGTAATTCCCACTCCCCTTTGTGTGAATATACATATGACGCAAATAATCAATCCATTGATTAATTCTAAAGTCATCGATATGAACTTGATAAGAGTAATTTTAACTCAATTTCCATTCAATGAGTTAAACATCGAAGTCATTGGTGTTGTTTTTACAAAAATATGTGTGAATGTTATCTGATTGATTTACATATAATATCGAATAATATTGAAAGTATTTATATTTTTCCTATATTATTATGTAATTTATTTATCCTTAATCTAAGGATACAATTTTTACAATGGATTTCGTTCAAATTTACATTCAACTGAGACATCATTGTTGTTATGCACCAGTTCACTTTTATATGGTGTATATACTTTCATTTGCAATATTAAATCATGAATAAATTTATTCTCATGATATTTGAATGTTTAGATGAAATTTTATTCCTCAATTATTTATATTCAAGCATCTCTCATTTGGTTAAGTACTCCTTAACAAAAATATTGTTTTAAGGATTTATTGTTATATATATTTCTCATTAATGTCCATGTTATAAAAATGGTTTTAAGGATTATTTATATGGACAATAATGTTTTAAAATATTAATTCTCTTAAAATATTAAAATTGGTATGGGACACTTTGATTCGAAAATATATTTCTTAAATGTTTTAAATGGTTTTGAAAATAGTTTGATAAAGCATTGATTATGTCAATATCTTGAAATAATATATTGTAATTTCAGTATGGCAATGTTATCATTCTTTTATTCTTGGGTTATGTGCTATGATTATGGTTATTGTGAATTTTTTATATATACGGGAGGTTCTGTGATAATCCTAGGGCTGGTGAGCCCGAGATAGATCTCTAATGCATTGGGTAAGGTGACGGAGGTAAACATGAATGTTTCTCCTAAGAGATTTACAGAATATACTGGAATGGGTTTTCCCAATGTAAATCCCTATGTAGCTATGAAATCTACAATATAAGTGTGTTATGGATGCCACAAGTTACCTTTATGGTTTATGATTTTCATGTGTGATTCTTAAATATTACGATTTCCTGAGGTATCATATGATTAAAAAGTATGTTTTCATTGATTAGTATTTATTGATGGCTTAATGTTTCTATTCCTTATTTTATAACCCATAATAATATTTTTATGCTCACCCCATATTTTGAAATGTGTTTGACATGTCTTAATGATTAATAAGGTCAAGGATGGGATCATCAAATAGTCATGGTTTATAAAACATATAAATAGGCATGACTATTTCTTTCAATAGTTTTTTATTTTATGAGAAAAATGGAAACTGAGTAGAAGTGTCTACGTTGTAATTTTTGAGATGTAATGTAATAGCTATGGCCTGATTCACCAAAACTCTAAACATGAAAATATCCTCGATGTGAATTATTCATTTAATTCAATATTATGTAATGTTTAAGGCTCGGTTCTTACAGTTGGTATCAGAGGATGGTTTAGATAACTTTAGAGGTTAGTGTGATATTTGAGCATAAGTCACATAACTAAATTGGTTAACATATTAGAAAGAGTCATAGTTATTTTAGATAAATTGAATGAGTTTAAGATAACATTAATAAGTCTATATTATTATTTTCCATCCTCAAAAGATATTATATGATGAATTTACTGATATACTCACACTGACCTTTTTGGTTTTAGTAAATGGTTTGATCTAGCAGGCACTAAAAATAACAGTAGATGTGAAGAAACTTATGACGATTTTCTGAATGAGAAACCGAATAAAATGGGAGCTACAACGAGAACTATTATGGTTATTCTCTAAAAAATATCTAGGGTCATGATTGACCAACTAATACTTACAGATTTATATAAGGAATAGTATATACGAGAAACAAATCCCTACAAAATTTCAGTTAATAATCATAAAGGTAAGTATGTTCAAAAACCAATGTGTCAATGATGTGGAAGGAAACACCTTGGAAAATTCTTCAAAGGGACGGGATGGTGCCATAGATGTGGGAATGAAGGTCATAAATCAAGAATCTTCCATGGAAAAGGATGAAACATGTTGAATCTAGGATAGGGAAAGAAGTTCTTTCTAAGGGATCAATTGAATGTTTTAAATGTGATATGCATGGTCATTATACAAATAGATTTCCTACAAAGAAGTTTTGGGAATGGGATCACCAAGATCATACAAATATATGTTTACTACTACCTAATGTCATTTTGATAGAGTATGAAAAAAATGGCAATGAGAAATGAAAGGTATGGATTATTTCTTAACATGTGTTTTGATATTATTGAATCATAGGATATGATTCATGATTTTATTTGTAGGAAAAAAGTATTTCAGAGTAGGTGGGAAAAGAATAGTTAATGGATCATGATGAACGTCGAATGAGTAACGCATCAACATATAATGGACTAATGATTTATAGTATATTTTTAATATGATGAAATGATTAAAAGTATTAATGATCTTTTTGATGATGGGATTACATAGGAATACTCTTTGTAGAAAGTGAAACCCTAATATTTGATATATGAAAATGTTATTCAAGGAATAATTATCTTTTATTTTGTTGAATAATGGTGTAATTTTATTTTGTAAGAATATATTTTTTTATTATGGACATAGGGTGATTTGGGTTATTTATGGAAATGAATAACCTATCATAGAGAATATGTGATTTTTTTAATTACACTTCAGTATGAGACTTTAGGTGTAGTCGATTTAATTTGGAGATAAATATTGAGGGTTATTGTGGAAGGCTATGTGATAAAATCCATATGAGTATTCAGTTACAATCTTAGTTTTTGATACGTTGATAAATTTGTAGAAAACTTTTTTATTAAATGGTATTTTCTGATCTTTAGGTATTGTTTGTCGAATTTTGTGAATTAAGAGTAGTATTACTTATATAAACTATTATCCTTTTATTGGGATTATCTGATCTTGTACTAAACGTTATGATTTTCCATGATTTCTAAAGATAGGGGAAATCTATAGTTCATCTTTTTTGTACTATTATATACTCTACATGTTTATTCTTGAGCTTTTAATATGACCATGTCAATTTTAATACTCATCGTTTAGAGAAAAGATGAGTTTGAGGTAGAATTTTAGTAAAGGATAAATGTCGACATGACAAGTAAGTATGTTTCCTTATGTTTTTAGTTAATCTCATAAATAATTCCTCAACATTATTAAATTTAACATAAAACAAAGACATTATCCATTAACATTTTCTATTGGGGAATCAATGAACAATTAACCCAACATAGGTTTTTGATTTTCTAGTGGTTAGCATTCTTCTAATCATGTTTTATACCACTCTCCATCAAACCATTATGGTTTTTTTCTCTTCAATATCCATGTTTTCCTATATGCAATCCTAGTATGGGCTATCTTGGTTGACCATTGTATTTCTATGTTTCTTTTTTAAAAGTGATATTTTTAATGACTCTTTTTCAAATGTGGGACTTTCAATGAATTTTCCAAGCCCAATTTTAAAATTTGGAGGATGTAATTTTCAAAAGGGGGAGGATGTAACATCCCAAGTAAATAAAAAATAATACATTTTCATATTTATTAATATTTTTGAATTAAATATCAATTTTACTTCAAAGGGGTTGATATGTTCCATGGCGTACCTGATAAGAAAGAATGAGTTTCTTCGAAGTCTAATGTTATAAACAATGTTGAGTCATACTGAATAATAATAATATAATATTATTATTTTAAATGGTAGTTAAATCCTAGCCATTATAATGGCTGGAATGAACAGAACTAACTAAAATATGATTATATTTTTTTTAAATGTTTTTTAATTTATCCAATAAATGTTAGAGGTTTAAAATGTGAATTAATCTAGTTTTAATCATAAATACTCTAATATTCATTAAAACGATGATTTATCACCTTTTAATGGAGAAACCTCTTTAAATATAGTTTTGATCATTTTTATATGTTCTATTTGACTTAATTAAATTCTCTTATAGAATTAGGAAATAAAAATTTACATTGGGTAAATTTTTGGTATTTTTCTGATAATATTATTTATTTAATTTTGAAAATACTGTATATTAATTCAAAACATCTTTTTAATCTAATTTATTTATGTTCATTGATTATCTTTCTAAATTGTTTTAAGGTTTAATTAGATTATATTTTTACTATTTAATCCAATATTGGTCATTGAATTAATTTCACCTTCGATATTGGATATAAATTAGTATCAATCTCTTGATAGTTAATATTTCATAAAAACACTCTTTTTGTTTTGACAACGAGAATAAATTTTAAATTAATTAATCCAAATTCTAGGTTTTTAATTTGGTAAAATTGAAATCAATTTTTTATTCAGAATGAAAAATATAGCTTAGGCTGAATTTTAGAATTTTTCTGAAAAACATCAATATTTTATGAATAGTGAAACCACTAACTAGTAGTTAAAAACTTACCTTTTCATTTAAATGAAATTTTACCACTTCAGTTAATTGATTTTCAAAAATATGACATACATGGTTTATATTAGTAAGTAAAATTCGGTTCAATAATATGAAAATATTTTTTGGTGAATAGTAAATTTTGACTTTTATTTACCACGGTTAAAAGTAAATATGGTAATTAAAGGTAAAACGAATATCATAATAATATAAAATTATCTTAACACTTGTCCTAACATTATTTGATGAGTCATGACCGACCATGGGAATACGGGGCTCTATTTTGGGACCCCATGAGGCCACTTACGAGTGAAAATGACAGTTTATTTTAATTAATTTAAAGTAATGAAATAATGACATAAACAAATATTGTTTAGTAAATTAATGTTTACATAGGGTTATATAATTTATCTCTTTGACTATTAATATTAATTGGAAATATAAAATTATTTTCTATATTATGTAATTTTTTATAATATTTAGACATCAAATAAATAAAATTATTTATGACACAATAATGATGCAGTGTTTACCTCATTAATAAATTTTTTAAAAAAATAAAATTATAAATATTAAAAAAAATATCCAAAAAATATCCAATTATTATTGGATGATTTCATTTCTAACATTAGTCATCTAATATTATACTTAAATTATTTTTCCACCTTTAGAAACTGAATATCATTATATAATAAAATAATATTTTTACACTTTCTTAATGACCCCCTCCTCCCCCTTATAAAAAGCCGTTACCTTCTTTCCCATTTTTCACACTTCTCAAACCCTTGGCTCATCTAAACCCTGCCCAAATAAGCTCTTAAGATCCATCAATTCCTCCCAAGAGCCTTAAAATAGGCATAAGGAACTTCAAGAAGTCCTTTTTGTTCAAACCAATGAGAGTTACTAGAATTAAAGGTAACAATATCTCTAAAATTATATTATTTTATTTTACATCTCCAACACATAAACTATTTTTATTATATTTTTTATAACAGTACCAGTTTTATTAATATAATAGGTTGTTTTTATGAGAATTATTCAAACTACACTTAAACACACCTCCATCTAATGTGTAATGGACCAACGATTTATGAGGACGAAAAACTACTGCCTCACAAAACGATAATATTTCAAATATCATCTACCAACTCTCATGGTGACAATTATAATGGAACAGTATTTATATATGATACATATATTATGTTTATGTTTTCTTTATGCTTCTATATTTTTTAATTTATTTCATACCTTTATGGTTTCTATTATGGCTAAATGTGATAATTTAATTTGAGGAAGTGGAGACTACCACCCCCTCAAAGTGATATGACTCATTAATTCCATACATGGGAAGTAGAAAATATGGAGTTAATGAAATTATGTATTATATTATATTGGAATTATTATCTACCTATGTATCATTATGTTTCTATTCTGTTAAATACGGAATAGAAATGATAGTAGCCTTAATGCGTACGTACAGATTACTCTCTCCATGAACGGTGCATTTCATTTCTTAACTCAAAATGTTATGTACTATTATAAATAAATACATATACTATATTTATATGATATATATGATATCTAAATAATTAATATCTTTATAAAGATTATGTACTTTTTACCACATGAACAACTTGTAATTATAAGAAGTTCATTTTTGACTCAAGTACCAAATATCGACAAAAAGACTACTATTAACTTAAATGATTAAATAATATTAATAACATGGTAATAAGTGATATAAAAGGAATAATAAACTTGAATATGGTTCTTAATCATGTATAAATTAACATATGTTTATTATTCAGGAATAACAAGGAACAAACAAGTCAAGTAGGATATGAGGTAAGGGGTTTCTTATCTCCCTTTTAATTTTGTGAGATATCCATAGTTCGCCACTTATTTATGGAATTTGGTGTATTTTTTACTTCCATTTAATATATATATATATATATATTATCATGATTATCTTTATATTTATGGTATTCTATGATTATTTTGGTGGTTATTAACTTTTGTACATACGACTCGATTGTTTACATCGTGGTAAGGGTTTTTAATATCACTTTTTATTCCCATGAGACTCATGCTATATTAGACACGATTACCTTTTCTGTGGTGTATGTACTACACATGATTGTATTATTGGTGTAATATAATTTAATTTATCAGTATTTACATCTTTATTGTATAATCCTACTTTCATGGGGTGTATTTTTCGTAAGTTACCAAATCGCTAATAAAATTTCAAATTTCAATTTTTACTCTTTGGGCTTTACACATACTTCATTGATTATTTTAGTCCAAGATTATGTGTAGAATCATGATTTATTTACTTATGTAGTAATTTAAACAGACATTTGTGTGTATATTCTTTTGATACACATAATGAATCCATTGATAAATTCTCAAGTCATCGATTTGAACTTGGTAATAGTAATTTTAACTCAATTTACATTCATTGAGTTAATCATCCAAGTCATTAGTGTTATTGTTACAAAAATATGTGTGAATTTTCTATTATTTATTTACACTTAATTTCCAATCATATTTAGTGTATTTATATTTTTCACACATTATTATGTAATTGATTTATCCTGAATCTAAGGATACAGTTTTATAATGAATTTTGTCTCAATTTACATTCCATTGAGACTACATTGTTGTTATGCAGCAATTAAATTTTATAAGGTTTATATACTCTCTTTTGGAATATTATATCATGAATAACTTTATTTTCATGATATTATAATGTTTTGATTAAATTTTATTCCTCAATTATTTGTTTTCAACCATCTCTCATTTGGTTAAACAATCCTTAACTAAAAAATTATTTTAAGGATTTATTCTTATAAATCATTCTAATTAATTTCTATGTTTTAAAAATGGTATTAATGATTTATTTATATGGACTTTAATGTTTTAAAATTTTAATTCTTAAAAAATATTCAAATTTGTATGGGACACTTTGATTCAAAAATCTCTTTATTAAATGTATTCAATGGTTTTGAAAATTGTTTTGATAAAGAATTTATTATGTCAATATCTTGAAATGATATATTGTAATTGCCTTGTGGAAATTTTATCTTTCCTTTATGCTTGTGGTATGTGTTATGATTATGGTTAGTTGGAATATTTTACATATAAGGGTGGTCTCTCGATAATCCTAGGGCACATGAGCCTGAGATAGCTCTCTATTTCATTGGGTAACGTGACCAAGGCAAACATGAATGTTTCTCATAATAGATTTAGGGAATATAATGTTATGGGTATTCCAAATGTAACTCCCTCCATAGCTATGAAAGCTAAAATGTAAGTATGATATGGATGCCACATGTTTTTTTATGACTTATTATTTCTATGTCTTATTCATAAATCTTACGATTTCATGATGTATATTATTATTGAAAAGTATAGTTTCATTGATTTGAATTTATTGATGGGTTAATTTTTCCTAACTTATTTTATAACCCTTAATGAGATTTTTATGCTCACCCCATGTTTTGAAATGTGTTTCACAGGTCTTAATAATAAATAGTTTCAAGGATGGGATCAAGGAAAAGTCATGCTGTCTAAAACTTAGAACATGACATGAATATCTTTTAAAGAGTTCTTTTATGAAAAAATTGTAAACTGAGTAGAAGTGTCTACCTTGTAATGTTTGAGATGTATTGTAATAGTTATGGCCTAATTCACTAAAACCCTAAACTGGAAAATATCTTCAAATTGAATTATTCATTTAATTCAATATTATGTAATGTTGAAGTTCGGGTCCTTAAAAAGTGTGCCAGTCACCTAAATTTTAAAAGGTCACAAACTATACTCTTTTATTCACATATACAGTGCCCTTTGGATCATCCAATACCTACCCAAATGTAATACATACATAAATAAACACATCTTAAATACTTTTGTTTCACAAAAAATATTTTATTATGAGGATTTTTTCTTATCTAAGGAGGTTATCTAAATAAGATGTATCATGCTTGATAGAGATTTATTATTTTATTCCTTCATAAACCCCCTTAAAATATTCTTAAACCATAATATGATAAAAAAAATAATTTTTCATATAATTATATTACATTATGTAAGTTTAGTAACCAGAAGACATATCATTTTCCACCAAATAAGATACAAAATAATCATTCGTTTGTACTACGTAATGCAACCTCACTAACCAATGCCATTAATTTTCCATCATCTCCTCTCATGGATTATTATACTGATGAATTTAAATATTACATGAAATATTAAAGTTATATAATTATAGATTTATGATATCACATATTCCATATTACATTCCAATACTTGGGGGATACGATATTACTGATCGTGGGTATGACATAATAGCATCCCACTTAGAGATGTGATTCATTTTTTCTAACAATTTATATGGAAAGTTATAAGAAAAAATAAAAAAAATTATATTAAAGAAATAATTATTACATTACGTACATATTTTAAATTCTTAAAGATAATATGTCATTTTAATTCCTAGATTATACAGTGATAATGTCTTTCGTATGTATGTATAGACTAACTCCTCCACAAAGCGATACAATTTTTATTTTTTCATACCCAAAAAACATGGTTGATATATATAATTAATTTTAATAAAATAATATATATTTTAATATATTAAAATAATTTATAAACCTAAAATATTAGTGCACTTATTTTCAAAATGTATTTTCAAAATGTTAATGTTACACATTGGTATTTATGGCCTACCATATCCATGATGGTAACCGAGTTAAATTTTCATATCCATGTATTGTGATTGGTTTCAAATGTATAATTTATGTAAAAATCTGGGAAATAAATCTGGATAATTATTTTGGTGATTTTGAAAAAAATGACTTCTTAGAACTCGGTCAACACATTGGAGCCGTTCTGAAATAATGAACATAATATCTTCAAAACACCTGATGTGGATTTAACTGAATAAGTATTTAAATATTCAATTAGAAATAAAATAAATAAATTATTTATGTATATGTTATTAATAATAACTTTTTTTTAATAAATTAAAATAATTAATATAAGTTAGTCGTACTGGAGTTTCGAACATGTATGACGAAAGTCAGACCATTGGTAAGGGTATCGTTGAATCACTTTTATATCTGGGTGAAATATATCATATTCATAACATATTTTTGTTGTGAAGTGTATATTCATACAATTAATGAATCTTATTATTATTTTAGTTAAAATTATTTTAATTTAAAAAACCCTATGAGGTTTTCCCTTTCAAAGGGTTCTGATCAAGAGATTACAAAAACCATAGAGAATTTCATCTCAGTTTAAATTCATTTAGGAATATTTTATTATTATTCCCTTAATTTAATTTATATTGTGTATATAATTCCACTACTACATGTAATATTGTGAACTATGTATAGATAATCTTAATTGTAGTTTCTTTTTTTAATTATTTCATCCAATATGATTTCATTAGAATCTTACCAAATGGCAAATAATATTATAATTAAATTTGTTTTCATTTGGATATATTACTTTTATTTTGTATTTTATATTATATTATTATGTGTGTAATGAGTTTTAATTATCTTTTTTATTATAATTTTTAATGTATAATTACATTTCATACACATAATATATTTATTAATTAATTTTAAAATTCAATGGTATGATTTTCATAATGGTTATTTGTCTCAAATTCCCTTTATTAGAGACATACGTTTGTGATATGCACATATATTCATTTTTGGGGTGTATATAGTACCCTTTTACATGTTATATCATGAAAATGCATATGTTCATGATATTTTTTGTATCATTTGAGGATATCATTTTATAGTGACTATGATTGATTATTTAACAAATTTAGAAAGGATTTATGTTACTATCTTCATTGTTTTGAGATTATTTATTTTCATGGATCGTTTGGAATACTTAATGTGATTTAATTTCCTTGAACCATGTCTATTTTATTATTCTCAAGTTATGAATGGTGTTCAAATGTTTAATTTTTATTCCCTCATTTATATACTGACAAAACATCAATAATGTCATTTGTAATTAATGTTGACCTTGTTTTTTCTTTTAATTTAGTTATCTTCTTCTTCCATATCAATTCTCTCTAAAAAAATTTACAATAAACTATTTTTGACAAATAAATATTTTAGAAGAATTAATTTTACATGATAATTTTTCTTCTTTTTAATGATTTTAAAAAGAAACTTCTTCAAGTTATCAAAATAGGTCAATTTTACTCCCTTTTTCTAAATGTTATGAAAATGATGCTTATTTTTAACACTTTTAACATGAAAATATTTTCCTTCCATCATATAAATTATTTTACAAGAGTTTACATTATATTATTCCAAGGAATTATTAAACAAAATTTTTTTTAAAATATTCTTTGGAATTTTAATTTTTTTTAAAATGATTTTCAAAATGAAAAAGATATTTTTCTCAAAATATATATTAATAATATTTTAATCCAATTTATATTAATTAATTAAAAAACCATTTTAGTTAGATATGATCCAATAGGAATAATTATTAATGATATCATCATCATTATTTATTTAGATTGATTATGATTGTTTAATGATATTACTATAGATCCTCTTTACATTCAATAGGTTAATCATGTTTTTAATATTTTATCATGGAACCGATTTATTTTAAAAATATTAATCATGCTTTAAAGATAATTTCAGGGAAACCATTTCTCTTCCTCGGGTTAATAATGTTTTGAAACGAATAATAATAATTATTATGAGTTTTTATGAAATATAAGATCTATGTGCATTATTTATGGATAATAGACATTATTATATGATGGTTTCTGCCAAATAGTGTCATGTAAGCCTAAAATATCTTATAGGATGGGTACACCTAGATTTTAATACAATACACTATGTACTAATTATGTTATCTAGATAATTATATTAGTGGTTTTCTATTTGTTTAATTCAATTATATGTTTTCTATAAGGGTTATATGAAGATATTGTCTCAAGATACCAACCTATTTTCAATATTCATGTTATGGGATATAGATGATTCCATTGACCAAGATTAAAATAAAAGGGATCAGAATTTTTTATTCTAATTGGTTTTATATTGTTATATACTTATGCTATTTTTCATGATTAGTGATCTATGTATTTATAGATATTAATATTTTTATGTAATGCTCATGAACCAAGATTTTGTGATCATACCTTTATTCTCTTATTATACTCATTGATGAAATTTTTTTTCTCTTATGTTTTCCCATACTAATAATATGAGTCTATACTTATTGTGTTTCCATTTCCACATGTTATCAATAATGTTGTTGAATTAATTATGACTATAATGGATTGATATGAATGATGTTGATGACCTAATATAGAATATAAAAAGCTAAGTCTATTGGGAAATATACTCTATTAGATACTTGGGTATTATATATGTATGATTTTATCCTAATTCTATAATATTATAATCATTAAGGGTCCTATATAATATAATTGATACAATATTTACATTTTTATGTTTTTTGTTTATTCTTGAAAAATGTTTCACCTTAATCGATATCAAATATGAATAGGTAAATTTTATGTTTTCTAAAACCCATTAGGGAGTATGGGTTTGGGGATTCTATTATATACATATTAACAAGAATTTATTAATGGATAGATTGACATTTAATAAATTTTTGGATAATTACACTCAATTAAACCATGTAATAAATGGAATTCACATAAGGGAATAACCAAATTATTCATAGAGGATCATCTCAATAATGTATCATTTTATGTGACAACATACAATTAAATTATTGTGAAAACTATGACCTAGAAATGGATATAGAAAAAATCAATGTTTTAAATAAAATATTTTATATTTTTGGTTGGTCAATGTATCATAAGGAAACTCATTCAATTTCATTAATTTAAGTTGAAACTAATATTTTGTATTATTTCATTAAGAATACAATAGATAAGATTAATATTGTTACGGTAAAAGAGATGAACTTTTTATATAATTCCCATTTAAAATGATTTACTAAAGTTATTTCACATATAATATAATGTAAATTTATATATTTTAGGAATAATTAGTAATATTATGGTTACCAAATATAATTATAAATATATAAAATATTTATTTCATACTATATTTAATATGTTCAACAAATATTAGCATAATCCAAAGATATAATGTTTTTGTGTCATGGATAGTGTTTACGTAAAAAAAATTCTCAAAAACATATTAAGATTTCTCAATTACAATTCTCATTTATACCTTATTTTAGACATCTCAAATGACATAATCATATTCATAACCTAGATAATGGAAACATTAGGCGGGGTGATCTCAAATTATTGGTAAATGAAACATATAAATTATCTTAATTGATATATCATAAATATGAGGGAAAACATGATAATGGAGTAATAATAGATAAAAATATCACCCCAAAAAAATGAATAAAACATTATTTACCATTAAGTATCAACACATAAGAACATAAGACCAAAGAATGATTATGAAAAATAATTTTAAAAAATATATAAGGAAACTGTAATCAATACATAAGAAACAATATTATGTTTAGAACATGGAATATCAAAACCATTTGGTATAGTATGAAAATTAATCACATTTAATTGTTTTTTTGGAAAAATAATAGCTAAAATATTAATTAATGAAATCTAAGTGTATCCAACATTTAATTTTTTTTATCAAATCCACTTAGGATTACTATTTAGTTTTGTGAAAAAAATATAGGTATGTCCATAAATCATTATCTCATGAGATATTAAACCATTTACAATTCATTGGAGTTAGTTATAGGACCCCATATATCATCAACCATACATACGAGTTCCACATAGAATAAAATAAATTATCATAGAAAAAATAAACAATGAGAGAAAATTTGGTTTTTTAATATTTTCAAATTGTATCACCTAAAATATGATTATTTAAAATAAAAAATGTTATCTCACAAAAATAACCTAAAATATATGACTTATAAACAATTATATTATTCTATAAGAATCCATCTAAATTATAAGGGACATAATAAAATTCATAGAAAATAATCTTTCATATCATTTTATAAATATGGGATGTTTGAGTCATATTTGAATAAATATTTTACAAAAATGGGGATGAAACATATTGAAACATTTTTATAAAAAAAAATCAATAATGATTCCATTAATGGAAATTATTTATATGTCATATTGTGATGTATAAGGGATTACCATATGATCATTGGAAGGAAAAGTCGTTTAGTTATTTCAAAACACATTAATTCACAACCCACAATGTTAAAATGATATCAGAAAAATTGTTTTAAAATTTATGGTAACTAATGGGAAATTGTGGATAAAATAAATTAGAGTTTTCACTTGGTAAATTGTAATATTTTTGGGAAGTAAAAACCTGTATATGGAGGTAAAATCCATTAAAAGAGACATGAATTAGTTTCAACAAAATTTCATTTTCAAAAAATAAGTGATTCATCATACAGGAATAATTTGTTTTGATAATTGATTTACCCAGAGGATAAGGTAAAAATATATTGTAACATTATCTTAGGTTACATATGATTAAAATTTAAATTTTTTTAGATAAAGATTGGTGTTTTTTATCCAATAGAATTATTTGAGTCAATAAATCCCCTAATATTTACTAACTTTTAGTGAAATGCAATATAATATATTCAATCATAAGAATAAATATATTAATCACCAATTTCAGAACCATATTCATTTCTATAACCATTTATAAAATTCAATTACTAATATTCAATACAATTATATTAGTTAATTAAAAACTATTTTCAAAACCAGGTTATAGAGATCTTTATTGTTTTTACTAATTTTGTAACAGAAGTGTTTTTTATATCATAATTTGTATCCTTCCTATATAATATTATGTATTGGAATATAAATTTTAAAATAATATAAATATTTAAAATTTCATTTTATGGTTTTTTTGTCACATTTTTTTATAATGAAAATGAATATGATATCATTTTGAGATTTTAATGAATAAATGGTTATATATTAATAACATCATTGAATATTTATATTGTAAATCCTCAATCATTTTAAAATATTTATTACACTATTATTAATTTTTCTACTATAATATAACATTCTATAAACATTTATAACATAAGCATTACTACATCACTTTGGTAGATTATAAAAATGACCAAAAAGAGTGTGTTGTAATGATTAAAAATGTTATAGAAATTTATATTATATATTTTTAATAAAAAAATTTAATAAAACATAAACATATCACAATTATCATATATCTTAAATAATATAATATTTAGAATCATCCATGGTGGGTGGTTATGAGAAAAGAAATTCATTTATCACGGATGTGGTAGTTTGCATGTACGCATGACTAATGACCCAATTTCCAAATAAATGGAAAGATTGATCATATATAAAAAATGATATTATCAAAAAATTATTTTTGATAGAAAAATATATTGATTTATTAAATCCATCACTTATAACATCTTTAAATCGCTGTGATGGAAAATAGACGACATCGTGCTATGCAGGCTGTAGTATGCATGTACGTTTGGTTAAGGTTTCTGGTTTTGTTAGTGTACAAGAAATATCAATACTATGATTCATAACTAATATAATTATAATTTTGGTATACTAATTATACAAATTTAATTTTATAAAAAAATTTAAATATTTTTTTTTAATTAGTAAATTATAAAATTATAAAGAGATGTTTATAATCACATTTGATAAGTGATTTTTATCTCAGAAAACTGCTTGGATATGATGGCCTTAAAAAATTATATCAACTAGAAGATTATGTAGGTGGGGGAATAATTTTTTAAGATAAAATTAAAGGAACAATTAATTTTTTAATACTAAGGTAAATTTTATATTTTAAATTGTGCTAGTGGTGTCATTTTGTAAGACAAGAAAATGGAATGTTTATAAACACAAATATTATTTAAATTATTCCATTACTTATTCAAGGGTATGTGTATCAACATTGGAAAACAATAGTGGAGTGGAAAATTATAAGAGAAAAAAATACTCCCATATAATCAATTTTAGATAAGGTAAGATTGATTGATTTATTTTTTGTTTATATTTATCCTTTTTACAAAATTAACGTTTTCCTTGGAAATTAATTTTTAATATTTCTAATTATTTCTAATGGAAAATAATAATATTAAGTCATTTTTAATAATTGGAAACTTATTATATAAAATTGTAAAATAATAATAACATATAAACATTCAAATTTTTTCAAATGTTTTTTATAAAATAAACACACTGAATCCCATTAAAACAATTTTTATGTAAAAAAACATTAAATATTTATGTTTTTACATTAGATATAATTATCATGGAAACTGAATTTAATGAGGTAAATGGACTTATTATAAAAAACTAAAATTTAGGTGGATTCAAAGTCATTTTAATGCGATATGATACTATCTAAACACATAATTAGTGGAAAATGTCAAATACAATTTTTTATTAATGAAACATTTGAGTTTAGTTTTAATGATATTGGACTTCGGATAATAAGTACATAGAATTTTATAAAAAAATTTATGTTATACCTATAATAAATATATTATTACTTATATTATTTTTAAATATTATAGGATTTCAATACATAATGATTAAATAATAAAAATAATAATTTTAAAAAAAATTATATTTTGAACTGAAAATTATTATTTTTAAATATAATCATATATTTGTACTTGGTAAATTATGTTATGTGGAACTGAAAAATGAATAATATTTAACAAATTTTAAATTCTTAGATTTTTAAATTTATCTTTTAAAATAAAATTCAAAATAATATTAAAATGGCCTAAAATGAAGTTAACCTTTTCAGCATTATATCATAATTTTTTTGTTCCTTTTGAATATTTCATGGTTCAAAATATTTCCCTTTATTTTAGATTTATTTATAAAATTCTCTTAATATTTTGTTTCTTTTTAAAATAAGTGTAGTGTATATAAATATTTATCATACTAACATTGTCTTTTGAAAGACTTTTTTTCTTTACGTTGTTCCCCATTAAAATTATTTCATCATCGAAATATTATTATATAGTGTAAAACAACAAAGGGTGTTTTTCCCTCATTATATCCTCAGGTACCAATTTAGCTTCCTTCAAAATTGGATTTATCTATAGGTAATTTACAATATGTGTGGTATTTTTCAATGGAACCTTATCAATTGGATCTAAGATATATATGGTTTGTTATTTGTAATAGGGTAAAATTTTCAATTTCAAAACTTATTTGTTTAGTACATGTGAAATATCTGGAAATTAATTCATAAAAAAGGATATATTGATGAAATAATGTAGATGGGAAAGCTGGGGAGGGCACTAAGTGGTTTTATACTCTATTTACATAATCAATTATCTCAAAAGGACTAGTGTATATAGAGTTCAACATCCCTTTATTCCCAAAAATCATAACTTATTTCAATGAAAATATTTATTAAAATTACATATCACCAAATTCATACTATAGATCTCAATAATTTTAGTCAAATTAGTGACACTTTTATGTGAATCTGAATGGTTGGATCTATATCCATAATTTCTTATAAAAGGATATGACCTATAATATTCCTCTCCCTAAAATTATCCTTATATGTTATAGTCCTAAATCTCTTACCATACATAAATTCATTTAGTATTTTGTGATTTATTAAATGGAAAATATTGTTATATGATAAATTTACCTAGGTTAGGTGTTGATCACAACATTTTTAGAAATCCATTGAACAAGATACCAACATATCTAATACAGTTTTAAATATCCTATCAGACTAACCATCTATATTAGGATGACATTTATTGATAATGTTTATGTCCATATCCAACAATTTATGAAGTCTTCTAAAGAATATCATGAACTCCAAAATTTGCAATAAGGTATAATGGATAAATGTACCCCATATAGTCTTACCATGTCCCATATATCTAATGGTGATTTGGTTAAGGGAGAAATACTCATTGACAGATATAAAATTCTATGACACTGTAAGGTTATTGAAAAAAAACCATATAGAATTTTAGGTTTTATATATTTTTCTTTGTCTAATGATGAATTATATGGGGATGTGTTCCCATTTTAATATAGGTATGAATAATCTATTCATCATCTATTTAGGATTCTGTCAATAATTATAATATATCTAATATACCAATGATTGATATATATACAACCAATTATTTTCCTCCACAACTTATAAAACTTATATTTGTTTCTTTATATCTCAATACATATTTTTACATTTGGGATGGATAGAGAATGATGATCCATGCACATCATTTAAAATATTTTATTTTAGTTTCGGTATATATGGGACACATATATGGGTTACAAACTATATAATTATATCTTTATCAGAGTAGAACTATAGAATATTTTTTACAATTTTTATATCTCTACATCATATTTCATGGATTAGTTGATATTCACGTGAATCGTTGGTCGAGAAGTCAATTAGTTAAAATAA
This sequence comes from Viscum album, assembly GCA_963277665.1. Classification (NCBI taxonomy): domain Eukaryota; kingdom Viridiplantae; phylum Streptophyta; class Magnoliopsida; order Santalales; family Viscaceae; genus Viscum; species Viscum album. Next base: position 80,779,562 of record OY728157.1, read on the forward strand.
TTCTTATCTCCTCCCATTATGACTTCCAAATTCATTCTCTGTAGATCCATGAGTATTGGTTCATTTCAATTCTAATCATGGATTTATTGGTGTGGTCTTTTATACGTACAGAATCAATAAATTTTTTTTTTATTTTTGAGGCTGATAATGTATCAAGAATTAACAATAATTGAATTACTATAAACATCTAACTTGGAATATTTTTAACTATGTATTTTGAAGGTATATTTTATCCAGTTATTATTTTTGTATATGTAACACTTCTCAATATTATGTTAAGGACACCAAATTTTGAATTCAAAGACAACTTCTAGTAATTATGAATCATGAATAATGTAATTTTTCTTTTATTTTTCAATGTTGGCCTATGGAAAATTGATTACCTGTTCATTATGAATGGTGACACATCCCAATAATATTAATTATTCATGATGACAAATTATAAACCCTTAACCACAATAGTGTAGTATAAAAAAATTCACTGGGATATATATCTTATTTATATCCCTAAATCTTTTTTCATATTCCATATTCTAGAAGAACTTCACTTATATACAAGTCAACAAGGTTAGTGTATTGAATAATCAGGAGACGTTTTTCAAAAAAAATTGTATTATTATTAAGCTAATATGATAGAATGTCTAATTCCATCCATATAGGTTGGTCTTAGTCAAAATTTTAATATCATCTATCATTATTGTATCTATAAATTTACACTCACTTGTGAAAATAAGACCAAATAAGGGTTCTATTTGTTTATATAATTCACACATCATAAACATTGAGAATAATATTTCCTTTATTAAGTTCCTCATCAAAATTCAGAAAAATCACATCATGTTATTTCTTTAACTTATAATATATGATAATGTCATCAGTGAAGACTACAAATAAATAGTCTAGGTATAATATATATTATCTAATAATTAAATCATTAAATATTACATGAGGAATTTTAATCCCTAATTGAATTAAAATAATTAATTTTTTCCAAACCCTGTATTAAAATATTTCTTCGGTATATCTTCTCTCATAATCCTCAAAATATGATATCCAAATAAAACATCAATATTTTGAAAAATGGAGTTTGTATGATATTATTAAATAGGTCATCCATAAAGTGCACATGGAACATTTTTTTATCAAGATTTTATTGAGAATATTATAATCGATGAAAATACACATTAATACATCAAACTCTTTTTACAAAGACTAGTGCACCGTAGGGTGATGCTCTTGGTCATATAAATCCCTAGTCAATATTATCTTATTAATTGTTTCTATATTTCTTTAATGTCAATTAAATACATTATATAGTGATTATATACTATAATAAATGATATATGTATGAGTTTAATTGACAATTATACCTTGCATTTTGGGGGAATACAATGATCATATAAGAATTTACTCACATATAATGATTATACTCTTTCTTAACAAATTATTTTGTTTAAATATTTGTTATATGTTAATATTTCACTATTATAATTTTAATAACTACGGTTCTTAATATGATAAAATTCCTTTATAGTGGTTTATTTTTAAAATTTTAATTAAACTAAGCATATCTCCTAGGTGTGTCTTTATAGGATTGAAGTATTAGGTTCACTCATCATGCATTAGGGTGATGATCAAGATAATGATTAAACGACTCCTTTTAAGGTGATTAATCCAATATAAATTTGTTCTATATCATCATAAAAATTCCAATATCAATAAACTGATATATTTATTTAAAAATAACATAATATCTACTTTACCAAAACATCAGTATGTTATCAAGTTCATAGAATTGTTTATGGAGTTCTAACTAACATTTTCTAAACTACTCTTAGAAATAACTAAACCCTTCTTATGATACAAAAAATAATGACCAAAGATAACCATACATAAACAATGCTTTTATTTCATGCTTTAATTAATAAACTCCAAAAAAATTCAGACAAACCTTTGACGAAAATGTTTAGTTCCATCAAGACTTGCTACATAAACATCATATTTTAAAACACTTGTGAACATGTATCGATAAGAATTATCATATAAAATCTCATCTAAATATTTTATATGACATAATAATCTTCAAAACCCATGGAATATAATAATAAGAAGAGTTGATATGATATTCCCATCAAGGGAACACTATCCTCTAGTCATAATATTCATATCATAAATACGAGGGAAGAGAAAAGTAAAAGAGAAATATCAGATTAATGATCAGGATATCATAATTCATAGAAAAATCATTATTGATCCTAAATAATCACTACATCGGAATATATTACCAAATAAAGGCCATAAAAACTTTATATAGAAACACGTAATTATTACTAAATATATATAATGATAGAAAAATATCATAAAAATAGGGAATATTATAAATAATTGAAAGTGATTGAAAATAATTCAAATTTTAGTGAACTAGTCAAACAATCATAATAGAAGGAAAACATAGTGATATAATCCAAGTTTATACACCCTTTAAGACTGTTAAAAAATAAAACATTTTCCTCTATTTCATTTATAAAAAAATCTAAATATTCCCATTAATCATTATCTAATGAGATATAAAACCATAAAAAATGTATTTGTTTTTTATATATGACCCAACCCTTTATCATACATTCATATGAGTTCTACATAAAATACAATCATACATCTTTTTTTAAATTACCTGTGGGGGAAAATGGTATTCATAAATTTTTTTAAAATGAATAACATAAAAAAGTGCAATAATTTGATAACAAAAAACATGATTACCCCAAAAGAAAATACATAATGGCATTTATGAACTATTACATTATTAATGAAAAATACTCTAAAAAAGAAAAAAAATCATTAAAATGGGTTTTCTTATAAAAATTATTAATATCATCTTTAAAATATGGGATTTTGAGGTCACATTCCAAACAACATTTTAAAAAAATAAATTTGAAACATCATAATGAAATTAAGAAAAAATTCAAAAAATGGAAAAATGAAATGACAAAATTAATATAACAAAATGAAATGTATAAGGAAAGAAAATATTTTAATTGATGAAAAATAATTTGTAATATTATAAAATTCCATTATGGAATAACCCACACCCTTAAACGTATAACATAAATGATGTTTTATAGAAATGGTAATATTAGTTTAACTTGGGATAAAAAAATTCGTGTTTGCAATGGGAAAATGACAATATAGTAGATATATAAAAACATAAATATAGAGGAATAATATTTTAAAAAATAGATGAGAATTATTCTCATTAAAATTTCATTTCCATAAAAAATCATCAAGGAAGAAGAATTTGGGATAAAATATAATTTCCTCAGAAAATAAGTTTTAAATGAACTATAAAATTACTTTATTTTATATCTGATCATACATGTAAATTTTTCAGAAAAAAAGATGTGAATATGTACCAAGGGAAGGATTTGGGACATGGATACCCCTTACTATTATTCTATCTTTTTGAAATAAATTATAAACTACTATATCAGAAAATTAACAATATAAATTAAGTATTTATGAACTACATTCATTTCTATTACATTTTATAAAATTACATTATAAATATTTAATACATGTTTGTTAGTAAGATATAAGCTAAATTGAAAATATAGTGTCATATATCTTGATAGTTTTCAACGAGTTTTATATTGGAGGTCTTATTCATTATTATCTATAATGTATTCAATATTATATGGAAATATTTATTTTATTATTATTTATAAAATAATTTATAATTTTATAGTTTCATCTCATTAGTGTTTTGGTAATTTTTTATGATAACAAAAACGAATATGAGATAATTAGGGTGAGTATAAAAATTAAATTATGATATATAAATAACAAAACTAGATATTGATATTATGTCCCCAATTTTTTTTTAAATATTGAATATATTTTTATTACATATTTTTATCATAATATTACGTCATTAATCAACCCCGACATAAAAACTAGAAAACAACTTATATAGGTGGTAAAAACTACATAAACAAGAGTGTGTTATAATGGATACACAAGTAAAAGAATAGTGTCATATAATGTTAATATACAATATATATATTTTTAACATGTTGTAATTATCATATATATTCTTTAAAATTCTTCTTAGAACCATCCAATATGGGTGGTTTTGAAAAATGAAATTTATTTCTCATTAAGGTGGCAGTCCACACGTGCACATGATTAATAGTCCCATTTCCTAATGAAAGGGTGAAATGATAGTATATGAAAAAAGATCATTAAGAAAGGGTGATATAGAAATACAATTGATAAATAAAAAATATCCTTGATTAAAGCCATGTGGGGTAGTTATGGAAAACAAGCCCATCACTTCCTAGAGATTATAGTTCGCAGGTTTTCATAATCAATGTTATTTTATTCTTAGTGAATGGAATTTATTGAATATTTAGTCTATAATGAATATAATTATATTTTGGTAAACAATTGATACTGAATAAATTATAGTAACATTATTATAAATGATTTTATAGAGTAGTAGAATAAAATAAAAGATAGAGGGAGAGTAATACTCATATTGGAATCCTTAGTATTATCTTAAAATACTCTTTTGAGAATATACAGTATAAACACCTCTAATCTATTAATTTTATGGTATGGTAATAGTGATTTATGGATTTTATTTTGTTACTTTCAAACTTTTACCTAGATTAGCATTTAACTTCATAATTCAATTTTAACCATTATAGTTTATAATAATGAAAGATGTTAATAGCGTATCATTTTAAATAATATAAACCTTATTATTTAAAATTTAAATATCAAACTAAAAAATAAAATTTCATAATGTGTAAAAATTTAAATTTAAAATTAATACAAACAATCGTATAAAATATTTTCAAAAAATATTACTATTTTTTATAATTTATACATAAGAATAAATTATACTGGAAACTTATTTTAATAAAATAAAATAATTTATTATAAAAACTAATATGTGAGAGGCTTCAATAGAATGAAGAAAATAAATTTCACTATTTAAATAGTTAATTAGTGGAAAAGAGAATTTTTTTTATAAAAGTATCATTTTAAGGCAATTTGAAAAATATTGGTCCTCAGATTAAATGTTTCATCAATATTTTAAAATTCATAAGGTTACTCCATAAATAAATATCTTATTAATTAAGAAGTTTTTTAAATTTATAGGATAATATTCATGAATGATAATATCACCAAAATAATAATTTTTAGAAAAAAATATTGTTTTTATGTAAAAAAACCTTTTTCAAAAAAACTATAAATTCATAATAAGTAGAATATTATGTTAGGATTTTATAAAAATATTTTTATTTAATAAAATATATATTATAAATTTTGTAACATTGTATTTTAAAATAAAATACGTAATACTAAAAATAGAATTTAATAAAAATAAATTTTTTTATGTAAACACATTTTATTTATTTTTCTTTATAAATACATATTTGTTTACCATTTTAATATTTAATAATGATTTATAAATAATTTTCCCTTTATATTTTGTGTGTTTTTTCTATTATTTATATCATGTAACACAAGTTATCGGACATAAAATCAGGTTTATAATGTTTATAATTTCAGGTTATTACAATGTATGAATGATTATTTTTGATGAAAATTATACTATATTGGAAAATTATTTACTAATTTTTTTCTCAAACTTGAATTTTGGATTGAATTTATTTACATATATTTGAAATAGTTTTTACGATTGGACGATATCATATAGAAATTTTAGATCTATGGGGAAATTTATTATTTTGATTAGAAGGTTGAGATGGAGTTTATTTAATATTTTTTCATATAACAACATGTTTAAGAATATGAAAATGTGGGAAGATATGGAGAGTCAATTGAAATGTAAATATGATCCCAAATTTATGCAATTCTATAATTTTTTTAAGAAGCATCATTAGTTGTATATGAATGGATAGTTGATGTTTTAATAGTGTAGTTACATAAAAAAATTTACTCATGAATGTAATGAAATGAAATATGGTAATATTTAAACTAGTACTAATTAAGTTAGTGAAATGTTTTAATTTTAATTAGATTATAAATTTTTGCTATTGTGTGATCGAAGATACATATAACATGTGAAAAACATAAAAACTATAAGAATAAAGGTTTATCAATGTCATTTGTTATTATAGTTGAAGATAAAGAAAATTTAAATGACATATAATCCTAATAGATTATTTTAAATATTTTTTGAATGTTATTAGATTAATCTAAATGAATAATATTTTATAAATAATATTTTTTATTTTATAAATTAATTATTAAAGAATGCAGTGATAACTATTAATTAATTATAATTAATAAAGTTGGATGATTTAATTGTATACATATTCGTTGATAGGGTCAACAATTATAAACATAAATATGATTATATAATAATAATTAATCTACTATCAAATTATTTTCAAAATTTTAATTATTTAATTCCACAATATTATGTGTATTAAATTAATAACATTTAATAATTAAGAATAATTATAAGAGTGCCACTCCCCAAAATTATAAAAGGTAACCTCCACCACTAAATTATTCAATCCCATTGATCACTAAATCCATTACAAAAACATAATCAATACCATCACAAATACCATAACCACATCCTATAGGTCTTAATATAATTAAAATATCAATCATATATGGATTGAGGAGAAACATAGATGGATATATCAGAGGAGGAATATGTTTTAACGAGATTTTTTCATGTTTATTTATTATTATACCTCCTTAAAACCTATAATTACAATGATGATATAATAATATAAGTATCTATAATATTTTAGGGTTTTTATATATTCAATAAGAACCTTTTTCATCTTATATTTTGTATGAAGGGAAGTGAAACAATTTCTCATGCATACGTGTGGCTACCACCTACACGAAGAGATGTATTTCTTATTTTTATCAGATTCATTCATGGATGGTTATATAGATGGAATTTATAATTATATACCAATATTATTAAATTCTTATAATTATATAAATATATTATATTATATATCTTCCAACCTTTATAAATATTGAACCATAATAATGGTGCTCACATATACATGTGGGCTACCACCCCCACAATACGATGTGATTACTTAATTATTAACACCTAAAATGGATAGTCCTACAAATATTTTGAGGGATTTATTATTAAATTTATAAAAAATATGTAAATTTAGAAAATTAAAATATAATCATATTTATGTATTATCCACCCTATAGTAAAAATGAGAACATCATTTATTCATATAGAGAAACGATCATCTCTGTGAAATGATGTACTTCTTTTATCAAGACCACCTTGAATAGATGGTTCTAAAGGTATAGAAAACTAATAAGAATACCAATTTTTTTATTATTAATAATATTTATACAATTTTAGAATGACCCTTTTTACCATGTTCAACCTAATAATGTTTTTGAGAAGATGTGCAAATATACCATGAAATTTCCAACATGATCTTAACCAATTTCGTAACTGAATAATATATTCAATTAAATGAAATAAAATGAATAGTTATAAGGTAAAGAAATAAAATATTAAATAATTTATTTTTACACATTATTCAATTTTATTATATACGTTAATAAATGAGGTAAAAGAGGAATTGGGGGAGGAGGTAATAAGTTTCTCATCTCAATTTCTATTCATTGAGAATTTACAATTATCACAACATGTAATATTTTATATGTTTTATAATAAATAATACAGAATTAATTGATAAAATTTACTAAAATTAATATTTTTAATAGATCAATTTTATTTCCTCCTATTCAATATTTTATATGGTTTAATATCATTACAAAGTATTAAAAAATTAATATTTTCATAATTTTCGATATAGATGAATTTGGAACGTCTGTAAAAAAGTTCCAAAAAAATGATTTGTTAATTAATAGGAAATTAAATTTTTTAGACCATCATTTAATTTCCCCTTATCAATATTTCATTAAATGTTTCTAGTTCATTAAATAATATTATTTTCCAATTATTATATTAATTTATATTTTAAAAAAATATAAAAATAAAATAATGTTTTGTAATGAATCGACAAACCAATCCTTATTGACGAGAATAAGGAAAAGTATGACACCTCCAACAAGATTAAAAATAGTGAAAAATATCGATAAGGAATAAAAAATAATTAATATCCTTTTCATATATTAGCTGTGTGCACACACATAGCCATCTGCATGAAATAGTGCAGAATAATAATGAACGATAATAAAATCCAAATTATAATCATGAATTTAATATCCACCCTTGAGTACATCAGTGTATGACAATATATGTAAAATGTTTAAAAGAGATAAATATATGTACAACAAAATATACAACCCAAATTGACATTAAATTGAAAATGGTATAGGTATAGATATCTCAACATTTATCCTCTAGCCTGTCCATTAAATGTGGTCAGTAAACCCACATAAATCTATGCTACATTGAAAACACCATTGATCGAACTATCATATATATATATATATGATACAAAAAAGGATGGAAAATACCATGTAGTGGTGAGTTTTTATATACCCAGAACAACACCCTGAAATCCCCATGAACAAAGAATCAAGAGGAAAATTAGTTAGATCATCATCACGAAGGAATGTTAAGAAGAAATTGATACAAGAACTATAATAACCAAACCATCAACAACTAAAATACTGTTAATAAAAATCCAAAATAAATAAATAATGGGAATCTTCCTCTACACAAAATGTCTAAGAATAATGTTTCAACCTTCAAATACAAATTTGTATATTTGGTTCCCATCATCATGTGAAAACACATAGAAATATATAAAGAGGGTCCCACACCATTATTCTACACTACACATCCAATGAAGCTCTATATTCTAGATAAGTATATTCTTTAACATCATAAAAAAATAAGGGGATGGGACCACTTCTCACAAATGTGTTTCAGATACGAGGGAGCAACAAATACCATCAAGATCCTCCCCTAGATATAAAGAATGGGGGAGTACAACTCTAAATATAGAAAACCCTCACCCAGTTATATATTGGGAGAGTGACCACTCTGCCTATGTAAATAGTATTATGGAACCAAGCCCTACTGAAATATCAGAGTAGTGGAACCAGTATATCTCTAATGTTCATTACAAATCACTTCCATTGGTTCACCTAATGAGGTGTCATGATCAAAAAATATGATATCCTATCATGAATTCTACTACCAATTATACTAATGCATTATTCAGGGAATAATATTTATGATAAGATACTAATTGGTATAAATTTGATTCTTGAAGAAAAACATAAAAAATGCAGAAGTTCAAGGAATTTAACCTTCCACGGATAGAGTACATGATGAATCACGTTGTGTTTCGAATTACCTGTGTCTCACCATATCACATTGTATGTCCACCTACAATTATACAACATTTATGGAATGGATAAAAAACCTATAGAGGATAGTGTGTAACTAATTGTACCATCCAATAAAATTCATGTACAATATATCATTCACATTTACTCAGGGAATTCTCTTATATACTAGCCATGCTTGTGTACTTTATAAAGAACATGGTGTATTCCCTGTATTTGATAACATGTATGGGATATGATTTTACTCAGTATACGATGCATAGAAAATCGAGTGTACAATCTAACATACATGGAATGTGACCTACCATGCATGGTGTGTGGGGAGAAAGGGTCTCCTAAGCATGTAATCCATGAACATGTAATGTAATTTTCCTTGTGTTACAGGCTCTGTGACTTGGAACACATTGATTTTACTAACATATTTATTTTTGGGAATGTACTCCATATACAAGTTAAGCTGGAAAAATAAGTGGGTACATGGCACGTGGAACTACCACATGATATGTGATCTTTATCTCCCCAATAATCCCTTTCTTCCACATTTTGGGGATACATGCCATGTATTCTTCAGACTAATCTCATTATAGTCATACATTTTTCAAAATAAATGGTTCTTCATGCATCTTATTCTCATGAATCTATAACCACATTATCAACCATAAATCATGACCACTTAATGTTTATATAGATCCGTTCATGACTAATAAATCACTAATGGATAGATTCTGACCACAAAATCTACCTATGGGCATCCAACCTCATGTCACATTGTGAGACACCAAAACCAAATAGAAAACATCATGTGTTCTATTAACCAACTCATCTAAGTCACTACAACATAGAACATTCGAAATCTAGTTTCCAAATACAAACACATATAAATGAACAATCACAGAAAAGACTAGTTTTCAAATCATTAGTTTGGGTATTTTTCAAAGTGTTAGTGAAAAAAATTCCAATAATGAATTTTTTGACAGTGATGGGATAAATGAACAAATCAAAGTCATGATAAATTTATATCATTCATTTTTCATGCTATCCTAGATTCACTACCACTATAATAACAAAAAAATAAATAGAAATTATCAAACAAAAAAATGAATATAATTATTTCCTAACTACATATACATAATCAAAATCCTATAAATCCAACATCAGTTCAAAAATAAATATTTTTGAAGGGTTGAATACTTCTTAATATGGTATAAAATATAGATAAAACCCAAAATATAAGATCCTACCTTGCGTTTGGATCGATCACTGATGGAAAAAATTCATACATTTTAGTAGATAGAGATATCCACTAATGATAATAGAATTAACGATCCTTGAGGTATTGATATATATTCCGCAATTAATCATCACCATAAATCTCTCCTCTAAGTCTCTCCATATAATATGCAGTGATATATTGTCACGACCCCCTCCCCACAAAGTGTACCCCTCATGGGCCGGCAATGTGAAAAGGGCGATAATGACCCCCGAGTCCCACCTCTAGTAGGCCCCGGGTTGGCGACTAGCACCGAGGGTATAATAACGTACAAATGGGAGGCATTACCCTCTAATAGATCACAAGTAGAAGAGAGAGATAGAATAGACTCCAATCAACTCCAACTCAGAACTGAAATATAAAAAGGAAACCAAGTACATATATGAAATGTCATGCAAAAGTACTACAACTGAAAGGGAAAACTAAAAGTACCCAAAAGAAAGAAAAACGGCAGCGACCACATGCCCGAACAGCTCCTCCTCCAACCGCAAGCTAGTAGTAACCAGCTTGATCTCCAACCTGCTCCAAGTGACCTGAAAAACAGTTTATATGTACATAGGGTGAGTATAACAGTATACTCAGTAGGATCCTCCCCAAGACTCTCGTGCAAAAGTAAAGAAAGCATGCTAAAGCCCAGTGAACAACAAGTGAAACTAACTCGTTATCTAAACAGGTATACTATGTTCCCAACCTCACCATGGCTACTCTCACCAAGTAACGCATACAAGAATATAGTATATAGTAAATAATATCAAGGGTACCCCGCTACTACTTCCCCACTGGTTTGTCGCTTTGCCCCAACGACATACGTCCTGTGCATCTCTCTCCAAAGGCTTGCCCGCAGACACCTGGGCTAAGCTCCACAATCTGCACCTCGTGCACCACAAAGGATTGCCCACAGACACCTGGGCGAAGCACCACACCGTCCTCACAACCAAAGTAACCAGGTAGATTCCGGGAGCCACCATAGCTCGTATAACATGTATCATACGTCGAGTATTATTCCTCAATCCATCACAGCCCGTACGCCGAGTAAGGATCCTCAAGCCATCACAGCCTATACATGTTACACCTATAGTATTCCATAGGATACTATATCCAGAGTATATGTGTGTGAAATAACCACAAGCCATTACAGCCCTCTACACACATATATGGGTAAAACTAACCATTGTGCCTACCAGCACAAGGATCTACCAAGAGATGAGAGCGGGGCCAAAGGGGGTAGTCAGCCATTCAATCTCCCATCAGAATGTTGGGGAAAACACCCCCCCAGGGCTCAGAATCCCCGGGGTGTCAGTTGCCCTTACCGACAGGGTGGAGTAGCGTATAGAAACACAAAAAGTACAGAATATATAAGTAACTCACATCCACACTATGGGCATTACCTAGTCTTAGATACAACTGCAGCTAATGTCTCTCAGACTCCAGGATGCTACTTCTAAGACTAGGTATCCTATAAGCACACAAACAATGAAGAGCTTTATTATATTACTCCATTCTCATTTATCAGTTCCACTGTACATTAATTAATTCATTAAACATTAATTAAGAATGAATAATTCCACATTAAACTGAAATGGCATCACTTTCAAAAACAACTGCTCCTTTTTAAGATTCACATCACCTTTAAATTCCAGCATCTCCATCCCCGTGGATTTTCACCATTTAATCAAACATTCATTACAGAATTACTTTTCCACATTCCCAGGCATTCTAGAAAAACATCCTATGCTTCTAAACACAAAGGAGGCTCAACACGGTGAGTAGATATACTACCCGTCGAGTCTTTGCCTCCTATAGAAAGAGCATAGACCCATCCTCCATCGAGAGGCTAAACACGGAAAGCATGTGGCATACCCCGCGTGTCCTCGCCTCCTTCGGAAAGAGGGTAAGCAAGACCAGCTGCCTTGAGCAGTGGGGAAAAGTAAAGAAGATAAGCAACCAAACCAAACCACCAACATCAAACCATCACATTCATCTCATACCATCACCCTTGGTGTCCTCCCCGACACCCATATGCATAACCCGATGCATCTCTCCACACTAGGCGTCATCCGCTGCCACAACCACAAGTCTCCATGCTTCCACATATCACAACAGCCATGCAGGCTCACATCACAGCACAAGCAGCAGGAAAACAAACATCACAAAGTGGGCTCTCGGCCCTTTAACAAACAATAGGGTAACTCAGAACCCTTTTAGAAATTCCCACATAATCTGTTCTCTAATCCATATTGAATTAATAGACTTGTTATTAATAGGTTCCAATCATGGATACCTAATCATTAAGCTATCACAATTTAAATAACCATGCTTACTTCCCTAATTTGATTATCCTCAAATTAGAACAACTACAACAACAGCAATAACCAGATTAATTTACATGCCTCTTTATCTTTAGCCAATTAATTAACAATTAATCCCGGCTTTACGTTCATTATCAATTTCTATCATGAACGAACAGCAAATCAAAGAAAACATAGATATCACTATATATAGGAAAACATGAGGCAAACCGTTATCACGGTATAAAGCAACAGCATGCGATCAACCAATTCTTTTAATCCGGTTCAAGTATTTAATTAGGTCAATTTCAATGTGATCCAAAGGACTAAATTATGCTAATTCTACGATTGCACATACACAAATAGAGAAGCCATGAATCCCCTACCTCGAAGAGTTCTTGACGTCCTTTATCCACACAACGGGTCACAATCCTCTTCTCCTCACGACAGCTGCATCCAACGGAGGATGGCACGGTACGACAGTACCAACCAACCCCAAGAAAACCCATTAGAACCATGGAGATTACATGCTAATATGGAAGGAAGAACAAGAGAAGGTGATCCCCGAAGGAACGATGATAAAACATACCTTATATCGAAGAACGATCGACACAACTTGGTTGCCTCAACAGAGCAGAACTGATATGAGTAACGTTTGATTGTGAAACTCCTACGAGAATGATTGCAAGGTTCTAGCGTCTCGTAGATGAGAACCAGGAGGAAGAACAACGAAGAATGATATCTCGTTCCTTTTAAAAAAATTAGAGAGGCGACAGTTTAAGATCCGGTTTATTCTCCATAAAAACGGATCGCATTAACCCACGCGGTTTGACCAAGTAAAAACATCCCGGCCTTAGGAATAGTTAATATAGGATTTATGGCCTTTTAATCGGCCTTAAAGTCCTTAAAATAAGGTTTTAAAAGTATTTTACGTCAAAGAAAACGTCAAATTTGCGAAGCTGGAAACACTGTTCACATACTCAAAATTTGGCAAAGTATGGAATCGGTAGCTCTTATGGAGTCTGGAAACACTGTTCATTCGTGAAATTTGGCAAAGTATGGAATCGGTAGCTCTTATGGAGTCTGGAAACACTGTTCATTCGTGAAAATTGGCAAAGTATGAAATCGGTAGCTCTTATGGAGTCTGGAAACACTGTTCATTCGTGAAAATTGGCAAAGTATGGAATCAGTAGCTCTTATGGAGTCTGGAAACACTGTTCATTCGTGAAAATTGGAAAAGTATGGAATCGGTAGCTCTTATGGAGTCTGGAAACACTGTTCATTCGTGAAAATTGGCAAAGTATGGAATCGGTAGCTCTTATGAAGTCTGGAAACACTGTTCACAGAACTAAAAAAATTGGCAAAGGAATGAAAAGCTCACCGATAGAACCTTACCGATAGAAACACAAGTCTACTGATAGATCCTCACTGATAGAAGTCCACTAATAGGACCTCACCGATAGAAACACTGTTCACTGAACCTCACCGATAGAAACACTGTTCACTGAACCTCACCGATAGAAGTCCACCGATAGAACCTCACCGATAGAAACACTGTTCACAAAACTAGAAATTTGGCAAAGTGTTTGCCGAGCTACTGATGGACTGCGGCTACCAGTAGACCGAGCTATCAGTATGCCGTGGCTACCAGTATACCCAGCTACCGGTAGGATGCAGCTACCGGTAGACCGAGCTACCGGTAATCAGCAGCTATCGGTAGACCGAGCTACCGGTAATCAGCAGCTACCGGTAGACCGAGCTACCGGTAATCAGCAGCTACCAGTAGACCGGGCTACCGGTAGGCAGCAGCTAACGGTAGACCGAGCTACCGGTAATCAGCAGCTACCGGTAGACCGAGCTACTGGTAATCAGCAGCTACCGGTAGACCGAGCTACCGGTAGGCAGCAGCTGGGGATAAGTCACCTTGTCCTCCCGGAACACCTCCAACACCACATTTTCACAATGTAATGGACCAGGGAGGTCCGGGACATTACATTAGATACCTCTCAAAACATTCTCGTCCTCGAGAATTAAAAACCAACCCAGAAGAAAAGAGGGGTCTGAACAACCACCCCATAAGATACCTCTCAGGGGAAAACCACCATGAGTTGTTCAAAAGCTGGAACAAAACTACGACATCCGAGAGTATGGAAACAAATAATCCATAACCAAACAATTCAAACATAACATCACATTAAAGGTACATAAATAAAACATGAAAGGTCTAACCATAAATGAAATGTCATTACATGGAAAGAGTTAAACATTAAACAACTCTGGGTACTGAGCACGTATCTGTGACTCACGCTCCCAGGTACTCTCCTCCATGCCACCGTGTCGCCACAGGACATGAACTAAGGGGATAGAACTCCCACGCAACACCTTCTCCTTGTGGTCTTGGATCTCCAGAGGTCGCTCCTCGAAGGTTGCATCATCGTCAATATCGATCTCTCCCCAATCGATAACATGAGATTCATCATGAAGATAACGACAGAGCTGTGATACATGGAAAACATCATGTATCCGACTCATCTGAGGGGGAAGTGCTACTCGATACGCCACAGATCCAACACGAGCTAACACCTCGAAAGGCCCAACAAACCGGGGAGAAAGCTTACTTCCACGACCAACCCTTCGCTGCCCACGACGGGGAGTCACCTTTAGAAACACATGATCCCCAACATTAAACTCTAACGGTCTCATTCTTTGATCAGCATATGATTTCTGACGATCCTGTGCTGTCTTCATCCTCTCACGAATCACATGAACCATCTCTGTTGTATTCTGCACTAGTTCTGGTCCGAGGATTGCTGACTCTCCGACCCCAGTCCAGCACAACGGAGAACGGCATGGCCGGCCATACAAGGCTTCAAACGGCGCCATACCGATGGTAGAGTGGAAACTATTATTGTAAGCGAATTCTACCAAGGGTAAGTGCTTCACCCATGAACCTCCAAAATCAAGAACACAAGAGTGCAACATGTCTTCAAAAGTCTGGATGGTTCGCTCTGTCTGACCATCCGTTTGAGGATGAAAAGCAGTGCTAAGGCATAGTTGAGATCCAAAAGCATGTTGGAGACCTCTCCACACCCTAGAGGTAAAACGAGGATCTCGATCAGAAATGATTGTCCTAGGTACTCCGTGAAGCCTCACCACCTCCTCCAGATACTGCCTCGACAAAACCTCCACTGAGCTCGACTCCTTGATTGCTATGAAGTGGGTCGATTTAGTTAAACGATCCACTACCACCCCTATAGCATCATGTCCTCCCGAAGCTCGAGGTAAACCTATAACAAAGTCCATTGAGATGTCCTCCCACTTCCACTGAGGAATCTCTAAGTGCTGGAGAAGACCACCAGGAACACGGTGTTCGACCTTCACCTTCTGGCAGACTAAACATCGAGACACATATTCTACAACTGAATGCTTCAGCCCAGGCCACCAAAACTGACTCCTCAAGGATCGGTACATCTTCGTCACACCAGGATGTACCGCCAAGGGTGAACTATGGAACTCTCGGAGAACGGTCTCGCGCATCGCCACGGGAATAAAAAGCCTGCCATGATACAACACTCGGTGTTGTTCATCCTCCTACCAACCATCAGGGGCCTCACCACATACAACTCTGTCTCTCCAAACTTCTACCTCTAGATCACCCAACTGAGACTCTTCCACCTTCTGCATCAGGGATGACTGCACCGTCATCTGGAAAAGACAACCTCTTCCCCCAAATTCTCCTATATCAAGATGTAAAGATGATAGCTCTTCCATCACTCTCCAAGAATCAACAGATTCACGCACAACATTACTACGTGACTTTCGGTTGAGTGCATCACCAACAACATTTCCCTTCCCAGTTGTATACGATATTTCGAAGTCGTATTCCTGCAAGAACTCCATCCACCGACGCTGCCTCAAGTTCAAGTCCCGCTGAGAGAAAACATACCTCAAACTCTTATGATCGGTGAAAACCACAAAGCGCTCGCCAATGAGGTAATGTCTCCACAACTTTAGAGCAAACACCACGACTGCCAACTCAAGATCATGGGTGGCATAGTTGTGTTCATGGGGACGCAACTGCCAAGACCCATAAGAAACAACAGACCTCTGCTGCATGAGAACACAGCCTAGCCCCAGATGTGAAGCATCACAGAAAACATCAAACTGGACTCCCTCCGCTGGAAGACAAAGGACTGGAGCACTTACCAACTTCTCCTTTAGATACTCGAAAGCTGTCTGACACTGATCAGTCCATATGAACTCTTGATCCTTCCTGGTCAAAGCTGTCCGAGGAGTCGCAACTCGGGAGAAATTAGCCACAAACCTCTTATAATAGCCTGTGATACCAAGGAAACTTCGCACCTCTGACACGGTCTTGGGGGCTGGCCAAGACACCACTGCTTCTATCTTCGAAGGATCCACAGCTACTCCCTATTGGGACACAACATGTCCCAAGAAACGAACTTCTTGAGCCCAGAACTCACACTTGGACAACTTCCCAAACAACCGATGTTGGCGAAGAACTCCCAAAAAGGCTCGTAGATGCTCTGCATGCTCCTCTTCAGATGTGGAGTACACAAGGATGTCGTCGATGAAAACCACAACAAACTTGTCCAGGAATTCACGGAACACAGCATTCATCAACCCCATGAAAACAGCTGGAGCATTCGCCACGCCGAATGGCATTACAAAAAACTCATAATGCCCATGACGACAAGGGAAAGTAGTCTTCGGGATATCCTCATCCTTTACACGCATCTGGTGATATCCTGACCGCAAGTCTATCTTTGAAAACCAACTTGCACCCTTCAGTTGATCGAATAGGTCATCAATCCGCGGGAGAGGATAACGGTTCTTTATTGTCACTTTGTTTAAGCAACGATAATCGACGCACAACCGCAAACTGCCGTCAGCCTTTTTCACAAACAAAACTGGTGCACCCCATGGTGACACACTTGGCCGAAAAAAACCACACTGCAACAGACCGTCGAGCTGAATACGTAGCTCTCGTAACTCAGAAGGGGCCATCCTATACGGAGACATAGAGATAGGAGACGCTCCTGGCTGTAGATCGATCCCAAACTCGATCTCTCGTCGAGGGGGTAAGGATACAACTTCTTCTGGAAAGACATCAGGGTACTCCTCTACGACCCTAGGAAATGCCAGTTGTTGAACCTCTGAAGAACTCAGCATCATCCCAGCCATCATGGATGATAAGGATGAAACTCGTCTATGACTCTTCTGAGGATCTCTCTCACCAACAAACACTACTTACTCTCCATCTTCATCAAAGAAAACGACCTTCTTCCTGTAGAAATCTACAATAGCTTGCACCGAATACAACCAATACATGCCGAGGATGACATCATATGGTTGTATTCGTAATCATAGGAAATCTCCCCAAGAGCGGTGCTGCACCAACACTAGCTCACAGTCTCTACATACTTCAAACAAGCTAGCTCGACCTCCAACTGGTGTAGTCAACGCCAAGGGCACTGGAAGCCTCTCTACCTCAAGTCCCAAAGCGTGGACAAGGGTAGGGGATATAAAGGAGTGTGTCGCTCCTGAATCA
Organism: Viscum album; assembly: GCA_963277665.1. NCBI lineage: Eukaryota > Viridiplantae > Streptophyta > Magnoliopsida > Santalales > Viscaceae > Viscum > Viscum album. The sequence continues at coordinate 80,798,049 of OY728157.1, forward strand.
AACAAGGCATACACCATGGTAGAAAACAAGCAAAGGGTACCTCGGACGACGTCTGGCTCGCCTAGAGCTGGCAACGCTAGAGCATGAAGCTGACCACGACCACCTCCACGGCCTCTCTGAACCTGATGAAGACCACCACCACGGCCGCGCTCTGCTCTCTGAGGACGGGGAGCGTCATGGGGCTGTCCTCTGCCTGCTCCATCTACCCTCTAGTGATCTAAAGCTGGTGCAACCTGCTACTGCTGCCTCGGCTGGAACTGCCTCAACGGAGGAACCTGGAGTGGAGCGCCTGGTGCACGATGACTGCTCTGAAAAGTTGGGCACTCCCGCTGCTGATGACTACGTCCACCACAAGAAAAACAAGCGCCTGATCCCTTGGCATAGGTCTGAGAGTTGCTACCTCCGGAGAAATGAGATGGGAAGGGCTGGGACCTACCCCCAGGTGAACGAAAACTCTTCTGTCCTGAAAACCGGGAACCCCGGACCACAGCTCTGCTTCGTGAGGAATCATGACGATTCCCCTCTCGTGACGATCCGGTCCTGGTCAAAGTCCTCTCAACAACATCTGCCCTCGCCAGCGCCTCAAGATATGTCTTCAGCATAAATGGGGTGACCTGGCGCTGGATCTCTGGACGCAAAGCCTCCTCGAAATGCCTCGCCCTGGCCTCCTCATCTGGTAACAGGTCTGAAGCATATCGTAGAAGGTTCCTGAAACGAATTCCAAACTCTCGAACACTGGAGCTCCCCTGTCGAAGGGTAAGAAGCTCCTGGCGACTGGACTCCTTCGCAGTCGATGAAAGAAACTCGACTCTAAACCTGCCTCGAAACTCCTCCCATGAGATCTCTGACTCCTCACGATCCCCGAGGAACATGAACCACCACTGTCTCGCTGCTCCACGCAACATCGTCACAACCAAGGACACCCAGTGTTCCTTCCGAGCATGAATCGAACTGAAGCCTATCTCGACCTCCTCCAACCAGTCTTCTGTGACTGCATCTGAAACGGAGCCCTCGTACTTCTGTAGACTCTGGCGCTGAAACTCTCGGAGTGTCTTCCTCCAAGTGTCATCGTCGTCAACCTCTACCCGGCGGCGATCTGCTGGAACAGCCTGCTGGGCACCTTCGGCGCAAACCTGACGAGGACGTCGACCTGGAGCCATACCTGTAAAATAACAACTGTTAGAGCTCCTAAGCCTGTAATATGGAAGACTCAACATTAATTAATTAATTATTTTGTTTTATTAATTTTAGGTTACCTATCCCAAGGTCTACCCATTCAAACACAGGCGCAAAGAATAATGATGCATGACCCTTTCCTAGGTCTCTACCCTGCAACCAGTATCACTTTGTTTAGTAGCCACCGTAAAATTAAAGGTCCGTGCAACGGATCATAGGGGGCCCTGAACGCCTATGTCTCTGCCGGTCTCCAGTGTTTACCCCACTTGCTAAACATGAATGACACCGTTGCCCTACCATCCCATACATCCTCACCTGTGCCTAACTCCAAACTCCATCTTATCCCTCAACCAGACCTCTGATACCACTCTGTCACGACCCCCTCCCCACAAAGTGTACCCCTCCTGGGCCGGTAATGTGAAAAGGGAGATAATGACCCCCGAGTCCCACCTCCAGTAGGCCCCGGGTTGGAGACTAGCACTGAGGGTATAATAACGTACAAATGGGAGGCATTACCCTCTAAGAGAACACAAGCAGAAGAGAGAGATAGAATAGACTCCAATCAACTCCAACTCAGAACTGAAATATAAAAAGGAAACCAAGTACATATATGAAATGTCATGCAAAAGTACTACAACTGAAAGGGAAAACTAAAAGTACCCAAAAGAAAGAAAAACGGCAGCGACCACAAGCCCGAACAGCTCCTCCTCCAACCGCAAGCTAGTAGTAACCAGCTTGATCTCCAACCTGCTCCAAGTGACCTGAAAAACAGTTTATATGTACATAGGGTGAGTATAATAGTATACTCAGTAGGATCCTCCCCAAGACTCTCGTGCAAAAGTAAAGAAAGCATGCTAAAGCCCAGTGAACAACAAATGAAACTAACTCGTTATCTAAACAGGTATACTATGTTCCCAACCTCACCATGGCTACTCTCACCAAGTAACGCATACAAGAATATAGCATATAGTAAATAATATCAAGGGTACCCCGCTACTACTTCCCCACTGGTTTGCCGCTTTTCCCCAACGACATATGTCATGTGCATCTCTCTCCAAAGGCTTGCCCGTAGACACCTGGGCTAAGCTCCACAATCTGCACCTCGTGCACCACAAAGGATTGCCCGCAGACACCTGGGCGAAGCACCACACTGTCCTCACAACCAAAGTAACCAGGTAGTTTCCGGGAGCCTCCATAGCTCGTATAACGTGTATCATACGTCGAGTATTATTCCTCAAGCCATCACAGCCCATACGCCGAGTAAGGATCCTCAAGCCATCACAACCTATACACGTTACACCTATAGTATTCCATAGGATACTATATCCAGAGTATATGTGTGTGAAATAACCACAAGCCATTACAGCCCTCTACACACATATATGGGTAAAACTAACCACTGTGCCTACCAGCACAAGGATCTACCAAGGGAAGAGAGCGGGGCCAAAGTGGGTAGTCAGCCATTCAACCTCCCTTCAGAATGTTGGGGAAAACACCCCCCCAGGGCTCAGAATCCCCGGGGTGTCAGTTTCCCTTACCGACAGGGTGGAGTAGCGTATAGAAACACAAAAGGTACAGAATATATAAGTAACTCACATCCACACTATGGGCATTACCTAGTCTTAGATACAACTGTAGCTAACGTCTCTCAGACTCCAGGCTGCTACTTCTAAGACTAGGTATCCTATAAGCACACAAACAATGAAGAGCTTTATTAGATTACTCCATTATCATTTATCAGTTCCACTGTACATTAATTAATTCTTTAAACATTAATTAAGAATGAATAATTCCACATTAAACTGAAATGGCATCACTTTCAAAAACAACTGCTCCTTTTTAAGATTCACATCACCTTTAAATTCCAGCATCTCCATCCCCGTGGATTTTCACCATTTAATCAAACATTCATTACAGAATTACTTTTCCACATTCCCAGGCATTCTAGAAAAACATCCTATGCTTCTAAACACAAAGGAGGCTCAACACGGTGAGTAGATATACTACCCGTCGAGTCTTTGCCGCCTATAGAAAGAGCATAGACCCATCCTCTATCGAGAGGCTAAACATGGAAAGCACGTGGCATACCCCGCGTGTCTCCGCCTCCTTCGGAAAGAGGGTAAGCAAGACCAGCTGCCTTGAGCAGTGGGGAAAAGTAAAGAAGATAAGCAACCAAACCAAACCACCAACATCAAACCATCACATTCATCTCATACCATCACCCTTGGTGTCCTCCCCGACACCCATATGCATAACCCGATGCATCTCGCCACACTAGGCGTCATCCGCTGCCACAACCACAAGTCTCCATGCCTCCATATATCACAACAGCCATCCAGGTTCACATCACAGCACAAGCAGCAGGAAAACAAACATCACAATGTGGGATCTCGGCCCTTTAACAAACAAGAGGGTAACTCAGAACCCTTTTAGAAATTCCCACATAATCTGTTCTCTAATCCATATTGAATTAACAGACTTGTTATTCATAGGTTCCAATCATGGATACCTAATCAGTAAGCTATCACAATTTAAATAACCATGCTTACTTCCCTAATTTAATTATCCTCAAATTAGAACAACTACAACAACGGCAATAACCAGATTAATTTACATGCCTCTTTATCTTTAGCCAATTAATTAACAATTAATTCCGGCTTTACGTTCATTATCAATTTCTATCATGAACGAACAACAAATCAAAGAAAACATAGATATCACTATATCTAGGAAAACATGAGGCAAACCGTTATCACGGTATAAAGCAACAGCATGCGATCAACCAATTATTTTAATCCGGTTCAAGTATTTAATTAGGTCAATTTCATTGTGATCCAAAGGACAAAATCATGCTAATTCTACGATTGCACATACACAAATAGAGAAGCCATGAATCCCCTACCTCGAAGAGTTCTTGACTTCCTTTATCCACACAACGGGTCACAGTCCTCTTCTCCTCACGACAGCTGCATCCACCGGAGGATGCCACGGTATGACAGTACCAACCAACCCCAAGAAAACCCATTAGAACCATGGAGATTACATGCTAATATGGAAGGAAGAACAAGAGAAGGTGATACCCGAAGGAACGATGATAAAACATACCTTATATCGAAGAACGATCGACACAACTTGGTTGCATCAACAGAGCGGAACTGATCTGAGTAACGTTTGATTGTGAAACTCCTAGGAGAATGATTGCAAGGTTCTATAGTCTCGTAGATGAGAACCAGGAGGAAGAAAAATGAAGAATGATATCTCGTTCCTTTTAAAAAAAATTAGAGAGGCGACAGTTTAAGATCCGGTTTATTCTCCATAAAAACGGATCGCATTAACCCACGCGGTTTGACCAAGTAAAAACATCCCGACCTTAGGAATAATTAATATAGGATTTATGGCCTTTTAATCGGCCTTAAAGTCCTTAAAATAAGGTTTTAAAAGTACTTTACGTCAAAGAAAACGTCAAATTTGCGAAGCTGGAAACACTGTTCACATACTCAAAATTTGGCAAAGTATGAAATCGGTAGCTCTTATGGAGTCTGGAAACACTGTTCATTCGTGAAATTTGGCAAAGTATGGAATCGGTAGCTCTTATGGAGTCTGGAAACACTGTTCATTCGTGAAAATTGGCAAAGTATGGAATCGGTAGCTCTTATGGAGTCTGGAAACACTGTTCATTCGTGAAAATTGGCAAAGTATGGAATCGGTAGCTCTTATGGAGTCTGGAAACACTGTTCATTCGTGAAAATTGGCAAAGTATGGAATCAGTAGCTCTTATGGAGTCTGAAAACACTGTTCATTCGTGAAAATTGGCAAAGTATGGAATCAGTAGCTCTTATGAAGTTTGGAAACACTGTTCACAGAACTAAAAAAATTGGCAAAGGAAAGAAAAGCTCACCGATAGAACCTTACCGATAGAAACACAAGTCTACTGATAGATCCTCACTGATAGAAGTCCACCGATATGACCTCACCGATAGAAACATTGTTCACTGAACCTCACCGAAAGAAACACTGTTCACTGAACCTCACCGATAGAAGTCCACCGATAGAACCTCACTGATAGAAACATTGTTCACAGAACTAGAAATTTGGCAAAGTGTTAGCCGAGCTACTGCTGGACTGCGGCTACCAGTAGACCGAGCTATCAGTATGCCGTGGCTACCGGTAAACCCAGCTACCGGTAGGATGCGGCTACCTGTAGACCGAGCTACCGGTAATCAGCAGCTACCGGTAGACCGAGCTACCGGTAATCAGCAGCTACTGGTAGACCGAGCTACCGGTAATCAGCAGCTACCGGTAGACCGAGCTACCAGTAGGCAGCAGCTACCGGTAGACCGAGCTACCGGTAATCAGCAGCTACCGGTAGACCGAGCTACCGGTAATCAGCAGCTACCGGTAGACCGAGCTACCGGTAGGCAGCAGCTGGGGGATAAGTCACCTTGTCCTCCCGGAACACCTCCAACACCACATTTTCACAAAGTAATGGACCAGGGAGGTCCGGGCCATTACATATATGGATAAACATATGGTTTTAAAATAACTAGGTTCATATAGTAGAATGATCTTGGTTATGGAAAATAAAAAACTAATTACTAATTTTTTTCTAATTTATCTATGTGAAATTTTATACCAAAAACCCAATCACAAATTTTTTTATGAATTTTTTTATTAGAAAAACTCATATTCAAGATTGATTGGTGGTCTATAAATCCTTATCTTGAACACTATTTTGGAGTAAATACATTATATCTGAAAAATAAAACATGTGTGATATAATATATTTTAATATATTTTATACCACCATACCAAGGCTCTATAGGCCACAAAATAATTCACTGACTTAGTACTAGCTTTTGAAATATCCTATAGAATATTACATTTTATTACATAGTGAAAATATAAGCATTAAATTCACCCAACCATCAAGGATTTTCATCCTGAGAAGAAATATTCAACTCATATATGTGAGGAAACTTTTCTCGCAATAGAGATTACAACTCCCATGAGAACTGATGATGGTTATAGTGTTGTATAAATACACACACCCAAGGGAAACACTTTCCCTGGAAGGGTCTTCTATCATTAGTTCTAAAACACCACCTAAATCCTATAATTTATCGAAAAGGTAACTCTATCATAAACAACCATATCATCCTATCTGACATTGTGAAATGATTTGGAGAAGTTATCCATCATTTATGATGAATGGTAAGTATAAGAAACATGTATAACTATTTTGATAGGTTCATGATTTATTCCACCTGATTATCCAAACAAAGTACCATGAATATGATCTTATTAAACTGAAATAAATAATACCATCCTAGATAGATCCAAATAGTAAAAAAAGAAGTGATATCTTTGGGAACATATGATATTTTCATCAATTTCCAAAATCCACTATCATCATTTCACAAAATAACCCTGAATTGTTTTGTTATTCCTAACATGACACTAAGTGAACTAGGCCTTTGACAAAAATATCATGTACCAAATCTAGTTTAATAAGGGATATCACACACTAGGTCCAAAAAGTAAAGTGGTGGACTGAATGTCACCCCATAAATGACCTCAAATGGTGATAAATCAATGGTGGAGTGGTAAATTCTATTAATATAAAACTCCATTGAGGGTTGATTATCCTACTATTTACGGTACAAAAACCAATGTCAAACTAGAAGAATGTACACTAGATCCTGAATGACATGTTTTACCTAGCCATTTGAATATGGTTGAAATATTCTACACAACAATAAATTGGTCCATAAGGCCTCCTACTTCCACTTCATAATCATGATGTGATGAGAGAATCACCATCTGAAATTATCATTAAGGAAATTCCATGAAGTCAAACTATCTAACACATTCACAGGAATCCCATAATTTCCACTATGATTTGTTCTTATATTGTTAGGAAGTTGGAAAACCTGGGAATTCAATCTATGATCACTCAAATGGAATCATGTCCTATAAATTTTCATCGATGACCATATCAGGAAAACAAAAAATATACCATAATCTTTCCACTTCAATCTGATCCCCTCAACCATAAACTACTAATTAGTGATGAATTAATATATAAACACAACAATGTTATATAACATCATTGGATACCCAAAAGGATACCAAATAATCGCAATACATCATCACCTATCTTGTATGTACTACTGAGGGAAATCAAACTCCTTAGAACCTACTCTCACATCATGACTAGTTTTTTCATCTGTCCACAAACAAGGATGATGTGCTCCCCACCTTCATCAATTCATATAGGGTCATGTCATTTAGATATCTAGTTATACATGATAAAAAATTTGATATCTTCTTGATAGACCTCCATTTCCCACGTAATAAGTAGTGGGGTAACAACCATTAACTGGAGAAAGGCTTATATATTATCATCCTGAGGGTCTAACATCATAGTGTTCAACTATTCTATTACATCTCATAACAATGAAAAATGGAAATCATTATTATGATTATCTTCTTCCTAAACCATATATTGAGTTGGATCTCAATCTTTCACTGAATCAAACATTTATGGGTCTACTATAACTCCCTTGTTCAAGAAGTCTTATCATAATAAGTGGGACTCATGAATCCATATATTACTCTATGGGAGTTCATCCTAAAGAAGATACTCAAAGAGAATGTGCAAAAATATCCTTATATGTATCACCTGTTCCACCTAATAATCCATGTAGACAAGGATGTAACTAATTAATACTACAATGAAACAATCCATGAAGTATTATGGATCTAGTTTATAAGTCACTAAAATAAAATACATGGGAATTTTATATACTGAATGAAATCATTTGGATCTAAAGGAAACAATAATATATAGGAGACATGCTTGGTATAACTACATACAAAAATTGGAGTTGCTGATAAACTATCCTGAGGGAAAATTCTAATAACTACATCATCTGAACCACTTGTCCTAGAATTCCTTAGTTCTTGATGGTCAAAATTAACATTAAAAGTTACTAGATTTAGGTGACTTCAATAAAAACCTAACCCCAAGGTCTCATCTACATCCTAGGAGTCCAAAATAGGGCCACCCAGTTGAAGACACTAGTTCTAAGAATCCCCTAATATATAAATTCCTCTTACTAAACGTCCATATCTCACAACTATATGGATTCACATGATATTCTAGTATTGATATCATGGAATCTCCATTGAAAGTGCATGTATAAAAAAAATATTTTAAATTTTAGTAAACCTATAACAGACACATAAAATAAATAATCATACCCTTCACTATCATGAGAAACTATAATATCATATAATCCACTAACTCAGAAGTTAAACATTCCAATTGATTTGAAATTAGATATATTCACGTACACATGAGATCATTCTTTTAATAATAGGATTAATCTTTACCAAAGGAGGAAAATCCATCACACAACTCAAGTACATTGTACCCCTAATTGGTAATAGTACACTAATAATAGATAATAGGAGACATATTAATACCAAGGAAAACACCATTGGGTATCACTGTCATCTATAGAAATATACCACGTGAGGATCCGGCTCCTCTCAATGCTAGGTCCTACTACCGGTAGAAATGTGATAACTGGTCCTCCTCTATAAGAACCTCTAAACATAAGGGTAGAGAAAAAAGACTCCACTATAACAACTAGGCCTTAGATAAGTGATGATTTTAAGGAAATGTAGTACGTCTATATAATAAATGTCATGAGGGGTATGAAGGACATCAGTTATGCCTTATAAAACACCCCAAGAAACCAGGTCATAATCCCTAACCACCTATACATATCATTTTCTCTATTTGGGTGTTTTCTCTAGAAATGTCTTTCTATAACTCCTAGGCACATAAAAATGAATGCAAATAAAAAACTATCCCACATTGGAACTATATGATTTGGTTGTTATAGAATCATGCACTCAACTTTGGATCACGACATAAGTAAATATATCAATGGGGGGATTATCACGCACACATGTCTCTCTAATTTCATAATGAACATATTCAACATAGGATCCACTGACATCCCACGTCGTCCATGAGATGTCACAACAACATGATCACCATCAAGATGAGTCATATCTAAGTAGGAATATCACATTAATTCATATTTCATATCCTTGACCATCCCTGTAGGGGTCCGGATTACCATAAATTCATGGAAAAGTTATTCTATCAAACCCATGATGAACAATGAACATAGGTGTGTCATCTTCCAGTACCATCAGAAACAACTACTGCTCTATAGAGAATACCAGCATCCTCACCACTATTTGGTCATTTAGCATCAATATAATAAAAATAATAATACCAAGTACTCAAGATAATATTATATTTCCTAAAATTATGGATCATCAAAAAAGTATAGTGGTCTATATCATTGGAATTCACATAATGTTCAAAACATGAATGTATCATCGTTCTATCTTGTTGGAGCCACAACTTCTCAACATGAAAACCCCCACCCAAAAAGACCACTAGAGGTTGGTCAATAAATTTTTTAATAAGTGGTATCATTTCATGGTGCATTCCTAAAAAAACCCCTTTTTATAGGACCATAAAATGATTCCACGTCACTTAAATAGTCATTATAATGAATCTCTCTTGAAATCATATACAGGTATCATCATACAGAAATATTGAGCTTTATCCAGACATACAATAATCAAAGGGCATATATGGAGAGATGAATCAAGAGGGATAATGAAATGAATCAATCCTATATGATTTAGGTACTATGTTTTTCAAAAAAACAACGTATTGGTTTTATGGGTCCTTAATATGGTAGTCAGAGTACCTGTGTATGGATACACTGGTCATTTCCCCAAAACCAGGTTACCTAGCCTCAAGTATGAACTAAAGATATATCGATATTTTTTCCTTTATTCCCAATAAATCCTAAACATTATTTACCCTCTATACTGACCCAATCAAAAACCTTCCTCTAATACCACACTATCATGAGCCAACATGATAGGGTTTGCATGTCCAATAGAAATTATAGTATGACACCCCAAGACAGACTCAAATAGGCTAGGGGTATGAAACAAACACTGAGAATCCATAAACTATAATAGGAGGCCTTGATATAATAAACTATATGCATGAACCAAACCTTCACCATTAATATGATCACATGAATAATAAAATACTACAACATCCAATGTATAATAATTCAGGAAATAACCTCATTGGAATACATCACAGTATGTCAACATAGAACTAAAATAATTTTTTTTGAAATCACACTCCGAACAAAAATAGATGTACCAAACTAGCAAAAACTAGAAAATATAATGATAAATAAATTATGAAACTTATCATCATGGCTGCCCGCCAACACAATCAATGAACCCATGCACCATTGTATTCTACTAAAGAAACTATCTATCTACTAAACATATCCCTATGAGACACCACATGTGGAAAATCTCATGAATGTGTGAGTATATATATACCCAATAGTACAACCCAATGTCACCAGGAACTGATAATAAAGAGAGAGAGAGAGAGAGAGTTTGTGTGTGTGTGTGTGTTTTTTTTGTTATTTCATCATCCTAAAGTCTTTTAAATTATAAAATGAGAGAACAACCATGGCCCTCTTAACATCAATAACTCGGATATGGTCAAAATGTATCCCAAATATAGAGAGAAAGAGTATCTATATCTACACATCCCATAAAAAGAACAATGAGTCATACTATATATCTAAACACCCATCTAAAATTACCATCTTCATTCAAAACCAAATTGTTTTTGGAGGGGACCGCACATCGCTTTTGTTCTCTAGAACTGAAGGGTTTTATACTCCAAACCAATCACGTGAAACCTCTTAAGAAAGTGACTGGAATATCTCATTCCTCATTATTATGTCCCATTTATGGGAGAGAAACAACTCATATGCAAGAACTTATCACCAAAGGATATCAATAATAGGAGAGTAAAACCTTGAAAATAGAGGACCCATTCATTACCGTTTTATTGGGGAGTAACAACTCTACTTATCTAATTAGTATGGGAGACCCATGCCCTATTATGTAATGCAATTATTGACCAAAAAAACTCTTAGATGATCAGAATCAATCACTATATTTGGTAAATCACCACCTAAAGAAGCATTAGAATCATGACTCCTACATACAATATATCACATTACATAACAATGGATACCAACATGTTATATGCATAAAAAGGCACATGAAAAGCTTCGTTTGGGCCCAAATCCACATTCCAATGAAGCATATAAACAAGGTAAATGATCAAGGTCTCAATCCTTACTAGGAATTAGTAAACTATATGTCTTAGAGAGTACATGTATTTTATATGAGTTTGGAAATATCCACATCTTTCCACCCCACACACTATGTCCTCATCTAGATACCTGATGTGTCGACTTGTGATACACAACATATAGAGTACTTTCATGAAATTCCAATGTTTTCATAAATATCATGGGGCATAATATCTTGTTCCCATGTACTTAGGGTGTTTCCATTTAAATTGGTCATGCTCGTGTACTTCCCAAAGTAAACACATTGTCCCATATCACATGACATGTATGAAATTCTCTAAAAGTTAATGTGTTCCATCTTCCCAAACCTATCTATAATCTAATGTACACAATTTGTGCCTCATTATACACTACATGGAGGTCCACATGGACTCTTGGTTATAAACACCCTATACATGTCAAGACATATTCTCTGTGTCGCATGGTGTATGACTTGGTGAACAAAGAGTTTAAATCCACCTGTTTTCCTAGGCATGTAGTACATGTAAACATTTAGTTGGACAACTTTGGGGGTATATGACATGTGGACCTACAACATTACTTGTGGTACTTAACTCCATGTGTAAAACCTATCCTCTACACCGAGGGGACTACACAAGGTGTGTTGTTCTAATAAATTTTCATGTACTTTGGATTTTTTTAAAAACCCTAGTTCCTCATGTGTATTCAACATGAATCACCACTATAATTAGATTTTCAACCAGTAATTCATAGGGAGTGTAGATATCAGGATTACTATTCCCAATCTATCACCAATGAAAATATTCTCACCACCCAATCTTCCCAAGGAAATATTATATCTCACTAAACCATCAAACATCAAAACCCATGAATAAAAACCTATGATCCATCACACAAACCACACTTCTCATGATAAAACACCACTATTATGGTCATGATACTAAATATAGATCTACATAAATAAACAATCATGCCAAATAATGTCTATACATTAATTTTTTTTATGGAATTCATCAAATTGTCTGCGAAATGAAATATCATTGATGAATATTAAGAAAATGATTAATGAAATTTACCAAAAAACATGAGTAATAAACCATGACCATTGTTTTGGTTATACTCAATTTTTATCTTTTTATTAAAAAATGTATAGAATAAAATAAATGAAAAATAAATAAAATCATATTAATTCCTTACTATAGGATGATAATTCAATACTAGCAAATCAACCATTGTTTTTTTAATCATTATTATCAGAAGGCATGAGTCGAGTTCAACATTTGATAAAAACTTGGGGATAAAATCTAAAAAACATCCTATATCAATTTTGGATCAATCACTTATGAAGAACATTTAAATCTTGTTGTCATTGGCCTGATCCACTAACCACCTTGGAATTATTGATCCTAACATTATCAATCAATTGGTCCACAATCCATCATCACTATGAATCTATCCCTTAATTATCCTCCACATTTATCTAGGTTTATTGGGATAACCCAAGGATATCCCCACAACTGGGTCTAAATATGGAATATATTGGTCATGGAAAATTAATTAATTAATTAATTAATTACTTAATTAATTAATCAATTTACTAATACACTCATGAACACTTTAATACTAAACAGATGATGTTGATGATGTTTATGTCAAGCATTCGGTAAAGCCCATATTTTGGATTCAATTTCATTAATAGAATCCCAATATAGTACAACATTAAGAAGTTTATCTATTTTTTTAGAATTACCATAATGTGATATAATATATTATAATTATTATATTATCATTGTATGAAGGCACCCCATGACCTGAAATTATGTACCTAAATAGTGCATAAAATAAAAAAAATTCATTAATATAATCCAAAGGCATACATAATAAAAAAATACATACAAATTTCTTCTCATTTTAAAGTTAAAAATGTACTTTTTCCTAGGGGATAAATTGCCAATTCTTATGAATGTTCTGGAGAAAAAATAATTTTTTGTCTTTCATTTTTATTAGGGTTCTTGGAAATTATTTTTGATAATGAGTGGGTTTGATATATACTGTAAATTTGTTGGTTAATTTTGATAAAGATAATTAATTATTTGTTACTCTAATTTAGTTGAGGGAGTCATCCTATTATAGTGTGATTCCCTAGATTTGGATGCCACTAAATGGGTGCCCCAAGCCCAGTGAGCCACATGGCCTCAATCACATCTCCCTAAATTCCAAAGGCTACCTACTAGCTGCAGGGGAATAAGGTGTGTTCATGGAGAGACTATATCCTCACTACCGAAGTTTAGAGTAGTGGATAAATGTAAAAATAGGTAAATCGAGGAAGAAATAAAAGTAAAAAAGAATTCACAATAGAAAATAGAGACAATAGTAACAATAAATGAAATATCTAGAATAATTTGAATGCATACAATTAATGATGATTTTTCATGTATCCAAAAAACTGGAAAAAATGTATACATGATAGAATGAATAAAATTTTCAAAAAAGTATGAAGGAAATCAAAAGACTATCCAAAGCATCCCGAGCTCTGGCTCGGTCATCTTCAATCAAGATCCATCCCAAATATGAAGAAATCAAGTGTTCGAAGATGCATGCATCCCTTTATCAACACATTCATTATTGTAATCTACTCTGAGAATGAAATGACAGCTATAGTAGGTGTGAGATAAATTATAGTGGGACACCACCAATGGTTTCTATTACATACATCCAGTGTAATATAAATGTAATCATGTGAAAGCATTCATATATAATGTATGGCATTGAAATGTAACTTAATACCCAAGTGCCCATATTATCCATTGGATGGAGTCTAATCCAAACCAGCCCATTAAATGATTATTACATGTTTATAAATAAGTCACTTGTTAATAGTAATAGAGGTTCCATGTTATGAAAAACACAACCAATAATGACATTTAATAATAAAGTTCCAAGCTAATAACCAAGGAAACACACACATCAAGGGTCAACAACTCAGAAATAAATGTAGCATGGATAATGGTATGAGTGTAATCCAAGGATAATATTCCAAGGATTTCAACAATATGGTTCCTCTAACACCCCAAGATTCCATGGTACGTTTCCCTTTAAATAATACAGTAGCTTGCATTGTACACAACATGGAGTTTTTACACACCACGACCAATCAAACTAGCCATTATGAATAGTAATACATAATTTTTGAAATTTTATAAATTTTATATATCAAAATGGACTTCATTTTCGAATTAGAAATAACAAAATTAACTTAGGGTGATTTTTTTTATTTTTCAAAATACTTCCAATTTTTGATGAATAGTGAAAAACATCGCGTTATTATTTAATACCAACTTTTTATTTAAGTAATTAGTTATTTTGTTATAATTTGTTTTAGATAAAAATAGATACATAATATCTATATATCTTAAATGTAATACATTGTAGTCATTTTATAATAATCTTAGATATAGAAAATGTTGTTGAACTTTTTTGTGTATTTTAACCACCTTCTTCGAGCATTTGAAAATTTGTATAAAACATAATTTTACCACTTATGTGAGTGGAATTTTAAAATTCTGAGAGACACGATTAACATAAGTAAGTAAAATGTGGTTCAATAAGATTAAATTAATTTTTTCTAAATAGTATCTTTTGACTATTATTTACCACGGTTAAAAGTAAATAGGGTAATTAAGGATAAAAACGATTTTATAATTATCCTAACACATGTTATAATTCTATTGGACAAGTGTAATTAGACCAAAAACAAACCTATGAATAAAATATGGTCCTCTTTGGTCCACTTGGATTAGATTATGACATTTATTATTATTTTATTTAAAGAAGAGCTAAAAGAGTTAAATTCAATGTTTAATAACTAATCCATTTTTAATATAAGGTTGCACACAATATAAATTCGACTAAAAATATTCATTATAAAGCTAAAATAACATCCTACACAATGGTATTTTATTTATAATTTTTATAAATTAAATAATTAAATTTATTTAAGACACAATGATGATGCAGTAATTACCTTAATAATGAAATATTAAAAGAATTGATATTATAAATTTCCAAATAAATGTAAATTTAGACTTATAATGAATTAAAATAATTTAATATTTTAATATGAAATGTTAGGGTTGATGAAATAAATTTTATTCTAAGTGATAAGGTTTTTATATATTTCAAAAAAGTCAAATACTAAATAGTGTCAAAATTGAAATAATTGAGTTTTTAAAACTAATACTATATTATTAATTGATATAACGTTCCTAAAAATATAAGGCTTGGCCAAAGGACTTGGATACAGTTATATATATTAATAATAAACCACTTGGGGTTCTCTTGGCTTGTTATAGTAAGTTAATTCACCATATAATATAAAAATAAAAAGATTCATGGTAAATGTCAAACTATTTAACTAAGAGTTAAATCTAAATGATAAGGTTAAAATGGTGACCTAAATATATCTAAAACCTTTGGTTAAGAGGTTTTCTACCCATCCCAACTTTAGCCTAGAAATAAATTATTTTTGAGCCATTAGAATCTGAGAATTGTTTTATTATAAAATAATATTTCAAGCATTTCCTAAAGTGACCCTCACTTCTCATATAAAAGGGTACTTCCCCTTATATTAATCTCACACCTCCAAATCCATTTGTCTCTACCAAAACATAACAAAATATACTCTCAACTATCCTACATTCATCATATAGGCCTTACTTTGACCAGAAATCCAATCTATAGAGTCCTTTTGATCAACTCAAAAGGAAACACCCGAAGAAGAGGCAATAAATTCACCACCCTCTTTCAAAGTTATATTCTTCTTCCAATTCCTATTTCTTTGTTGTTTCCATTCCAAAATAATAAATCTAGTACCTTATAAATAATTTGACATTATTATAAATTTTTTACAACCATATTCGTTATTCTATCCATCCTATAAATGACAAAATCATCATACGTGTGTACGTACGGCTTACCATCTCTAGGTCGTGGTGTAGTTTGTTATACAAACACATCATTGTTTGGATGGGTATAATAATGAGTATAACTATTTTAAATAACAAATATAACATGTTAATGATTCTTTATATATGATATACCATCCAATTTCATACGATTTCACCATCAATATAATGATATTGTCGATAGTGTGTATGTATGGATTACCGTCTCCACGAACCCAATGAGATTCATTCACCATCATAATCATTAAAGAATAATTTTTATTTAATGATTAAAAATATGATTCATGAACTTAATATCATTCTGTATATGAATCATTCACATCATATCCATAACAAACTTGGATTACGTAACCGAGCATATAAAAGAAAATGAATCACTTAACTCTTGAAACGATGATAATACTAAACAATAATTAACAAAGAAATATTAGAAGATAATATATGATATAATATTTATTTATATTTTTCTCATATAATTTAATAAAAATCATTTAAATATTATTTAGGAGGTTAATATACCATCGACCAAGGAAAATTACAAGGTATTGGTTAATTCTACAATCTCTTTACTTATAAGAGGTTGTTAATACGTAAGTATCTACTAGTACCTCTCTATCATCCACATCCGTGTTTTCTTAAAAATGTAATTCAAATCATTTTTACTATTTACTTGACTATGGGTTAAAGTCATTTATACCGTTATTTGACCATATTTTTTTTAAAGGAATGTTTCCTTCATTTCCCAAACATAGTACTTTATGACCTTCTCGACAAAATTAAGGTAAGAATGTCTTTTATTAACTTATACGGTGGGTGCTGCTATTTTACACTGTTATAACATTTTCGAATCTTCTTATACAGGCTTATAAGAATATTTTCAAAATAAATATTTTCTTTTATAATTATATGACTTTTAAATTATTTCAAAATATAAAGAGATATTTCTCTACAAAAAGTTTCGATTTCATCTATGTCAACTTCCTTTGATAGAGTTTATGCTTATTTGAAGTTGATTATTATGATACAAGTATTCCATATTTTATTGAAGGTTTTGTTATATTTTTGTCTATGGATGTGTTATATTTACACTATTCATGTTTTATGAATAAGATATTGACATTTCTTATGCTAGTTTTAATACGAATGTTTATGTTATGTTTAAACCTTTTCATATAATGAATTTATTAGACAGAGTAAGTGAAAGGTGGATCCCACTATAGGTCCTCAATGAATCTATAGGTCTCATGAGACAAACTACTGTCTTGAAACAAGGACTTGAAAAAATCTTATTTGTAATCTTGGTACAAGGCCTTGACTATTAGGTTATGAAGTCTGGTATTATGCATTGAAATATTATAAAACTGGCTATTGATATTACATGTGATTATTCTACTAGTAGAATATCCATGTCAATAAGTAAATGAAATTATTTGATTTATAATTTTCATATTTTGATGAATTTTAATTTTAAAAGGATTGTGTTTTAGTCTTATATTTTTCCATAAATGATTTTGATTATTCATGAATGTTTTTGTTATATTGTTATCCTTACTTATAATATGAGCTCACCCCATTCTATGTTTTATTTATCCCAGGGTGTGAGGAAGTATATTATGACTAACCTGCATGGATAGTCTAAGGGAATAATTTGGTCAACGGTGAAAATGTTGTTTTTTTTCATTTTATAATTTAATGTTAAATTTATGAATATATCTAGTACTTCCATGGCTACTAAACTGATCAGTCTTTAGAGATTTGGATCCCTTGGGATCATGCCAATGTTATGTAATAATGCATCGACTCTGGGTAACTGGGGTAGGGGCATTATAGTTAGTATCAGAGGAAGTTTTGCACAGTCCTTGGAAACTAGATTTCAATAAACTCTGATTAGTGCACATTACCATAATATAGACTTTGAGGATTCGTAAAGAGTAACTTCCTAGAATTTTGGTAATGTAGAGATTTTGTGTATTTTCAAAGAAATAAATCCTTTTATGGATACTAGAAGGTATAGGAAGCTTTGGGAATGATGCCTATATGAGTGAAAACTCTGACAATGAGTTTCAGGCTTGACTCATGGTATCCTAGTACACGATAATATGCCTTACTTTACTTTTGGTTACGACACTCCCAGGGGATATGATTAGGATATTTCAAATTTTGTATAGATCATTATGAAGGATTTAAGAGTATGTGTCCCCTCAAAGAATTTTTTTTATTAATATGGATTATATCCATAAATTGTTCAATTTATGTTATGATTTTTACATGTTTGGAAATATGTTTTGTGATTCTCAATCTAATCTACAATATTATACTGTTTAGAAATGGCGCCTATTAGAAGGACTAGAAACCGTATAAACACAAGTAGTACATGTAGGGATTTACCTCTAACTCAAGATAATTATAGTGGAGATGGGGATGCAACTGGTTCTTATCATCTTATCACCATACTAGGACAACTCACTTAGGTTATGAATAATAACCTTACCCGTATGGAGCACCCTGATCCACAATGTGAAGGATCAACGTCAGAATATTTCATTAGGAAACAAACACCGACATTCAATGGGAGTACAAATCCATTAGTATCTGAGAAATGGGTAAGTTCTTTAGAAAAAAATATTTCATGCATTGGGGGGTAGTGGAAATGAAAAAGTAGTCATGGAAGTTTATCGCGTCACGTGAGATGCATATCAATGGTGATCATTAATCTAAAACACAATGGAATATGAAGAATTATCAAAAATGGAATGGAGGGAGTTCAAATAGATTTTTGTTAGAAGAATACTTTCTTCATTACCATCAAGCAGATATGGAAATGCAATTTCTGAGTCTGAGGTAAAAGGAGGATGAGAATGTCACAAAGTATTAGGATAACTTTACAAGGTTAGAAAGGCATACAACTGATTATATAAAAAACTCTAGGAGTAAGATTGATCGATTCATTGATGGGTTACTACCATTTCTTCATCAAGCATTAGTATGACAATCCTTCACATCATACGACGATATTTTATCATGTGCTATCAAGATAGAAATGGAATTATCTAAGTATTATGACTTCAAAGAGAAGAAAGAGAAGAAGAGTTCTGCTAATCACTCTGGAAATTAAAATAAGTGGAAGAAGGGAAAAGTTGAATATCCATCCTACTGTAAATGTGGGAAGAAACACCCAGGTACTTTCCAAAAGGGAATGAGAGTCTGTTACAAGTGTGGTGAAAAGGCCACCATTCTCGTGATTGGAAGTCAAAGAAAGAGGCTGTCAATTTTTAATGTTACAATTGTAGAGAAAAGAAACATTATGAAAATGAATATCCTATGCGCCAATGGAACTTACCTCAGAAAATGACAAGGGAGCAAGGCCAAGCTTATGCGATTACTAGTACTGAGGTTGAATCTCCAAAAGACATAGTGGCAGGTAATTTAATTGTTTCCTTAGGTTTATCCAACACATTATTTGATTCTGAATCATCTCATTGTTTCGTATCTTCCCATCTTTCTATAAAAAGTTTATATTTTCAATTTTAATTGACATGGGAGTTGTGAGTCTAAACTATAGGGAAGTATCATCACAACAATGTTTTTTGAATCAGTTCCCATTAGGGAATGTAAAAATTCTTTATCTTCTTATCTCATCTTTATACCCATGATTGAATTTGATATAATACTCAGAATGGATTGGATTTCAGACCATGATGCGAGAATTTATTGTAAGAAAAAGGACGTTACAATTTTTTATGATGATAAGGGGTACCTTATCATTAGAGTAGAAATGTCACCACCCGATTCTTATCTAGATCCACCCCCAGTAGCTCTACAAAATTAAATTATTGGGGAGGAAGATAATGAAATAATCATGGGTGAGAAAATGAATGTTTGAATAGAGGATGTACCTATTGTTCAAGAATATGTTGAATTGTTTCCAAGGGATTTACCATGACATCCTCCAGAATGAGAAATTAAGTTTTCTATTGATTTAATTCTGGGTTCAAGGCCCATATAGAAGACACATTATAAAATGGACACTAAGGAATTTGTGGAACTAAAGAAACAAGTAGAGGAATTGAGTAATAATGGACTTATTCTCCCTAGTGTTTCTCCATAGGGAGCCCATGTCTTTTTTGTTAAGAATAAAGACAGATCTATGAGGTTGTGGATTGACTACATGGAGATCGATACTATAACAATAAAGTACATGTATCCCCTACCTCGCATTATTGATTTATTCGACCAAATTCATGTAGCTCAATATTTTTCAAAGATTTACCTTTGATCGGGATATCATCAATTGTGTGAGAAGAAGGAATACATTCTAAAAACAACATTTCTAACAAGGTACATGCATTACAAGTTTAAAGTAATGCCTTTGAGATTTACCAATGCACCCTCTGTCTTCATGGATTTAGTGGATAGAGTTTTCAAGGAATATCTTGTTGACTTTCTAGTGGTATTTATTGATTATATCTTGGTATAATAATAAATCTACATTGATCATGAAAATCACTTGCACACTATTCTGAAAACCCTCAGATGAAATGAAATCTACGATAAGTTTATAAATTATGAATTATTGCATCAAGAGATTTCTTTTCTTGGCCATATTGTCTCCAAGGATGGAATCTATATTGATCCATCAAAGACCACGGAAATCCATGAATGGCTAGCATCAACGAGTATAACTAAGGTACACAATTTTATTGGTTTAGTAGGTTATTATCGACGTTTCATCTAGAATTTTTCCGGGTTGGCTAACCCATTAACCAAGATCACATATAAAGGGGTTACATTTTTTTGGACAAAAGAGTGTGAAGAATTTTTGGAAGAACTGAAGAGAAGATTATTCAATGATCTTATCTTCACTCTTCCATTAGGGAATGATGGGTTTGTTATTTATAGTGACGGTTCAATGAAAGGACTTGGTTGTGTCCTTTTCCAGAATGATAGTGTTATTTCTTATGCATAATTACATCTAAATATTCACAAGAAAAACAATAAAACACTTGATCTTGAGTTATCAGCTATAATATTTACTTCGAGGATATATAGAAACTATCTCTATGATGAAAAATGTGAGATTAATACTGATTATAAGAGTTTGATGTATATTTTCTCACAACATGAACTCAACCTGAGGCAATGGAGATGGTCTGAACTAAACAATTATTATGATTACACGATACACTAGCACTCGGGGAAGGAAAAAATAAGGTGGCAGATGGTTTGAGCAGAAAGAATCATGGAGTTTAAAACAAGCTGATTGTTGAAAGGGATCCTATATCCATGGATCTAGTGAAGATGGATATGATAATAACAATGGAAGGTGAAACATCATTACTTTTTCAAATGGTTTCCAAACCATATTTACTAGAAAGGTTAAAAATTTCTCAGAATAATGATGGGGAGTTTCAAAAGATAAATAAAGCTATAAATGATAAGAGATTGAGTGAATTCGTATATGAAGATGCAATTTTGAAATTTGGGAAGTGACTTTGTGTTCCTGATAGGACTAATCTAAAAAGGGAATTGATGGATGATGCTCATAGATTCAATTTCCAAATACACTATAGGAGCACCAAGATGTATAGATATTTTAAGGGACATTTTTTATGAGACAACATGAAAAGGATGATTCATGACTTTGTGTCAGGATGTATGTTTTGTCAACAAGTGAAAGATTAAGGTCAACAGACTAGAGGAGTCATGAACCCTTTTCCCATAACTGAGTGGAATGGGATAATATTACGATGGAATTTTTCATGGGGTTCCAAAGACTCCTAGAAGGAATGATAAAATATGGGTCAGTGTGGATAGTCATACCAAGTCAGTACATTTTCATGCTATAAGAGAAGATTTACCACTTGAATTTCTAGAAAGACTATAAAATAAATAATTTGTAACACTCTGGGGTGTACCCGTATTGATTTTTTCTGATCTTGATCCACATTTTACATCAATATTTTGGAAAAGTATCTTGAAGGCCTTGGATACACAACTTCATTTGAGCACTACCTACCACCGTCAAACTGATAGAAAATCAGTACAAAATATTCAAACCATATAAGACATGTTGAGATCTTTCTCACTTGACATTCAATGTATGTGGGATCAATATTTAACTTTGGTATAATTTTACTATAATAATAACTACCATTCAAGTATTCATATGGCGCCATATGAAGCATTATATGGAAAGAGATGTCACACACCATCTTATTGGGAAGATTTTGGTGAAAGAAAACTCGTAGGCCCAGAACTTGTTGAGGAAACAATGAAAAATGTGAATATTATCCAAACCCTCATTGAAGCAGCTCAATGTAGGGAAAAGATCTATGCTGATAATCTAAGGAAGGATTTGTAATTTCAAGTTGGACGTCATGTTTTTTTGAAGGAATCTCTATGGATGGGTGTTATAAGATTCTGTAAGAAGGGTAAATTGTGTCCCTAGTACATTAGACCTTACGTAATTCAAGAAAAAATTGGAGTTGTGGATTATCATTTGGAAATGCCTCTATGTCTCTCCAAATTTCAGAATGTGTTCCACATATCACTATTGACAAAATATATTCCTGAACCAATGCATGTACTCACCTATGAGGAAGTTGAACTGGAACCTGATCTACATTATTATGATGATCCTATCAAGATTATTGGTACCTGAGAACAAGTGTTGAGAAACTAGATGACTCATCTGGTAAATGTTTTATATAGAACCCATAAGAGGTAAGAGAAAATGTCAGATCCTGAGGAACATATGAAGAAGAACCACCCAAATCATTTTATGCAGTAATATTCTAAAATTTTTGATAATGAATTTTTTTGTACAGAGGGGAGAATGTAACACCCCAATCTTCCATGACATGTTTCCCTTTGAATAATGAAGTAGCTTGTGTTGTACGTAACATGGAGTTTTAACAACCCACGACCAATCAAACAAGTCGTTACAAATAGTAATACCTACAATTTGAAATTTTAAAAATTTCATTTTTCAAATCTGACCACATTTTTGAATTTGGAATATCGAAATTAACTTACGGTAAAATTTTGGTATTTTTCAAAAAACATCCAATTTTTGATGAATAGTGAAAAACACTTCATTATTGTTTAAAACAAACTTTTTATTTAAGTAAATAGTTAATTTTTTTATTTATATTAGGTTAAAATAGATACATAATACCAATATATGTCTAATGTAATTCATTGGAGTCATTTTATAATATGTTTAGATATATAAAATTTTATTGAAATTTTTACCGTCTTTTATCCACATTCTAAGAGCATTTGTATATTTGAATAAAACATGATTTTACCACTTATATGAGTTGAATTTCAAAAAACTGAAAGACAAGGTTGACATCCTTAAGTAAAATGTGGTTCAATAATATGAAAATATTTTTTGGTAAATAGTAACTTTTGACTTTTATTTACCATAGTTAAAAGTTAATAGGGTAATTAAGGGTAAAAACTGTATTATAATTACACTAATACATGTCATAATTCTATATTATTAGTGTTATTAGACCAAAAGAACCTTGGGAATAAATTAGTATCCTCTTTTATCCACATGTATTAGATTAGAACATTTATTATTATTTTATTTAATGAAGAGTTAAAAGAGTTAAATTCAATGATTAATAACAAACCCATTTTTAATATAGGGTTACACAAAATATACATTTGACAATAAATATTCATTAAAAATATAAAATTATTTTCGATATAATGGTATATTATTTATAATTTTTAGAGATTAAATAATTTTTTTTATTTATGACACAATGATGATGCCGTAATTACCTTAATAATGAAATATTAAAATAATTGATATTGTAAATATCCAAATAAATGTAAATTTAGACTTCTGATGATTTAAAATAATTTTCTAGGTTAATATGATATTTTAGGGTTGATTAAATAAGTTTTATTTGAAGTGATAACGTTTTTATGGCTTTCAAAAAATGAAATACTAAACATTGTCAAAATTGACACAAATGTTTTTTTAAAACAAATAATATATTATTAAATGATATAATATTCCTAAAAATCTTGGGATCATACAAAGAACATATATAAGGTTATATATATTAATACTAAACCACTTGGGGTTCTCTTGTCTTGATATAGTATGTTTTTTAACCATATAATATAAAAATACAAAGAGACATGGTAAATGTAAAACTATTTAACTAAGAGTTAAATCTAAATGATAAGGTTAATATGGTGACCTTAACCTATCTAAAACCTATTGGTTGAGAGTTCTTCGACCAATACCCACCTTATCCTCTAAATAAATCATTTTGGTGCCATTTAAAACCGAAAATGATTTTATTATAAAATAATATTTCAACAATTTCCTAAAGTGACCCTCAACTCTCTTATAAAAGGGTAATTTCCCTTCTCTTAATTTCACACCTCCAAATCCATTTTGATTGGACTAAACCTACCCAAATATCCACTCAACTATCCTAAATTTAACCTAAAGGGATTAATTTGATCATAAATCCAACCTAAAGATAACTCATGATCAACTCATAAGGAAACATTCGAAGAAGAGATTGTAATTTCACAACCCTCTTTCAAATTCTTTTATTCTTCTAATTCCTCTTTATTTGTTGTTTCCATACCAAAATAATAACACCAGTACCTTATACATGTTGTGATGTTATTATAAATATGGTACAACCATATTCGTAATTCTATCCACCATATAAATGACAAAGTCACTATACATGCGTATGTAAGGCTTAAAGTCTCCACGTCGTGGTGTAGTTTGTTATTCAAACACTTCATTATTTGGATGTGTATAATAATGAGTATAACTAATTTAAATAATAAATATAACATGATAATTAGTATTTATATATGATATACCATCTAATTACATACGATTTCATTGTCAATATAATGATATTGTCGCTCGTGCGTATGTACGGATTACTATCTCCACAAACACTATGAGATTCATTCCCCATCATAATAATTAAATAATAATTTTCATATTATGATTAAAAATAATGTTTATGAACATAATATCATTTTGTATATAAATTAAATACATAATATACATAATTAACATGGCTTATGTAACCAATCATATAAAGGAAAACGAATCAGTTAGCACCCGAAAGGATGATACTACTAAGATATTATTAACAATGAAATATTAGAAGATCATATATGATATCATATTTATGCATATTATTTTTTTATAATTTAATAAAAATTATTTATCTATTATACAAGAGGTTAATGTACCCTCGACTAAGTAAAATTACAATGTAAGGGTTAACGCTACAATCTCTTTACTTAATTAAGGTTTTTAATACATAAGTATCTACTAGGACCACATTATCATCTACATCCGTGATTTCTTAAAAATGTATGTCAATTTTTTTTTCTATTTACTAAACTATGGGTAAATTTAATTTATACCCTTATTTGAACACATATTTTTTGAAAGTAATCTTTACGTCATTTTTAAACAATGTATTTCATGTCGTTCTTGAAAAAATTAATGTAAAAATGTCTTTTCTTAACATATACGGAGGATGTGGTTGTTTTCTGCTGTTATAACATCGTCGAAGATTCCCACAAAATCATATAAGAATATTTTCAAAAAATGTATTATTTTATAATTATATGACTTTAAAATTATATCAAAATAAGAAGAGATATTTCTCTATAAAAAGTCTTGATTTCATCTATGTTAACATCATTTGATGGATTTTATGCTTATTTGAATTTTATTATTATGATATAAATCATCCAAATTGTATTGAATTTTTTGTGATATGTTTGACTATGTATGTGTTATTTTTACACCATTCATGTTTTAGGGATAAGGTATTGACATTTCGTATGCTAGTTTTAATACGAATGATTATGTTACGTTTAAACCTTTTCATACGTGGAATGCATTGGACTTATTAAGTGATGGGTGGATCCCATTATAACTCTTCGATGCATCGTTATGTTTCATAAGATAAATTAGTGTATTGGCACATTTCCTTGACAAAATATTATTTTTAGTCTTGGCACAAGGCATTGACTATGTGGTTATGAAGTCTAACATTAAGAATTCTAACATTATGAAATTGGAAATTGATATTACATGTGATTATTCTAATAGTTGAATATATATATGAATAAGTAAATGGAATTATTTTATTTATATTTTCCATATTATAATGATTTTTATGTTTTAATGTCTTGTGTTTTAGTCTTATACATTTCCTTAAATGTTTATGCTTATTCTTTAAATTTTCCTCTATATTGTTATCCTTACTGAGCATCTGAGATCACCCCTTTATATGTATTATTTTTTCCAGGATGAAAAGTTGTATATTATGACTAACCTACTGGGATAGTATAAGGGATGAATGTGGTCAATGGAGACAATGTTGTTGTTGTTTTTCATTTTATAATGTAATGTAAAATTTATGAATTTAACTAGTACTTCCAATGATGCTAAATTGGTCAGTCTTTCGGGATTTTGATACCTTGTGATCATGCCGATGTTATGTAATAATGCACCAACTTTGGGTAACTGGGGTCGGGGAATTACAGTTCCTACTGAATCCAAGTTGATTTTCCAAGTTAAAACAAGGATAAGTAGAGATTGTGCCCTATGGGTTGTAACCATCTAACCTAATTTTTAATGATTGATGAAAGGAGTGTATCCAATGAATCCTATGATACTGTTTGTGGGATACTATGGTGTCATAATAGACATTCGTGAATTGACATTGATCATTATCTATATGGGTCTGAATCTATGAAAGCCATATCCTTGAATCGGTTTAGGGTTCCAAAGTGATCAACGAATTACCCAATAAGAATCCGAGGTGGGATTGATTCAGAACCCTCTTTTTTAGTTATAAAGTCATGTAATAATTCTCTCGGTTCAATCCTTTCCTTTAATTATTTTGATAGGTCATTTATCTTACATCCTTTTAATAATGTCATAAAAAATCAATAAGTCCATTTGGTTCAAGACTTTCCTTTCATTAGTGTGATAATTTAAAGTAGCATGAAACCATTTTTAATTCCATTTAAGAAATATTCAATAAATAAGGTTCATTCCTATACCTACCATTAATTTGGTAAGGGGTTCCTAGACATAAAACCTATTAAAAAATCACATTAAATAAGGTCAAGTCATATACATAGTATATATGCAAATATAACTTTCACATTAAATAATAAACTGTACGAACATACCTTGTGCATGCCAAGAGGAAATGTCATAGTACATTCCATTCACTATTACAAGATACAAAACGAATTTATGATATGAAGGCCTATAATTATTGTGGTCAAGCTTGATCACATCCGAATAATGGCTCATAATCTTCAACACACCATAACCTCAATTGTTGAAAAAATCGTAAATATGATATATAGAGTTGTGGGAATACAACCCAAAACTAATAACATACTTTAAAAGAGAATAATATTATAGATGTAATGATTATAAGAATTTTATATAATTTCAATAAATAACATTTTAAGAAATTAGTGGGACCCTCAAGACATTCTAAAATCATCTATCTTGGGGGATGAGTTATGGACAACCCACATTAGGCTCGTATGACTATCATCCTTCTGTATCTTTCCTTTATTTTTCTTGGATTGGAGTAGATTTAATAAATGTGTAAAAACTCTCACACCATGATGACAAGGTCATGAAAAAAAGAGAAGGAGAAATCCTTAAACAGACATGAGTACTTACCATTGTGCATCCAATGTGACGAATTAAAGATTGATCAGATACCAAAAAAATAGACCATTCAATTCCTTTATTTTTCTATAAGAAATCTCCAAAATGAGATCCATGGTCGTAAATCCTACGGGAAATCTCATTAGAGAAGAAGAGGTGTCATAATTAGATCCTTAAGAGAAAATATACAGTTTATCTAGAAAAAATAGCTTATTCACAGTCTCTCCACACAGTTTGACTAACCATGTGTAAACCATGCATGAGTATCTAAGGAAGAGTGGAAATCATATTTTTATGCTACAAAACTAGGCACCAACCTTGATATATGGTTCTTCCTAACACTAGACCATATATATGGTCAGCTAAACCGTGGACCAACCATGTGATATTTACAATTTCCCAAAAAGATGGTTTCTGTGCTTCAATAAATCCACAAACACTACTAAAGAACATTTAAAAAATCATTTTGAATCCATATTATCCCCCAAATAACGAATTTTATTGAAATTTAATGGATACATACCTAAGTGAAAAATCAAATTTGTATAGTGTCCCCCCCTTAAAAGAACTCTTCCGCAATTTCACCTTCCAAGGGTGATGAAACACTATCTAAGAACAATTCTGGACACTGAGCACATATATGTCGACCTCCCTATCCAAAATATTATCCTTCTGATGCCCATACTAGCATATAACATGTACTGATGGGACATACAAACCATGGAAAACCATTGTGCTCCAGCCAGCGATGCTTGCTGGATACTCTTTAAATGTAGCATCATCAACTTACTCAAGTTCCTCAGGACCAAAATTATGAGACAAATTAGAATGATACTCGAGAGAATGTGATACATGGAAGAGGCCGTGAATAGAATGATACCTCTGATGTAGTATGAACCGATATGCTACTAGCCTGATATTTTCTAAAAATTTAGACAGACCTATGTAATGATTCTACATCTTCCCATGCTTCCATAACCGTCTACGACCAAGCATGGGCAATAGTAGATGGAAACCAGGGTCCTAGAACATGAACACTAGAGGTAATCAATGGAAATCAATATAAGATTTTTTTATAGACTGGTTAGTATTCACAGGCTTTCTAATCATCTAAATCTACTTCAAAGTCTCCTGAATGAGACAAGGACCTAGTAGGGATACCACACCCGCCTCTAGGCAGCACCTGGCTGAAAAAAAAACCTACCATAAAAGCCCCGAAAAGGTTTCATCAGAATCATTGCCTAAAATATATTGTTATTGGTGGATTCGATAAGAGTGATATGCTTCTCCATAGAACTACAAAAATCAAGGACACATGCTCAAATAATGTCCTCTAGAACCTATATTGTCCACTCCAATTGTCCATTAATTCGAGGTTGAAAACCTATTCTTAGAAGCACCTATGTTTCCATAGCCTTCTAAACTCCATTCTATAACTGAGATGTGAAATGAGAATCTATGTCTGAAACAATAATATGAGGGACCCTATGGAGTCGTATGATCTCACAGACATATTGTATTCCCAATTCGTTAACTGAGAAAGTCTACTAAATGTGTATAAAGTGGGATGATTTCATTAGTTGGTTAATGAATACCCATATAGCATCACCACCCTCAGTGACCTTGGTAATCTAACTATGAAATCCTTATGAATGTCTTAATATTTCCATTCTAGAACTGTAAGTGGTGGTAATAAGAATGTAGGTCTCTAATGCTTGGTCTTCACCAACAGACAGGTGGGACACCAAGTGGAAAATCATGAAATCTAGAATTTCATCTGAGGCCACCAATTTTAGCATTTCATGTTTTGATACATATTTGATATTCCCTGATGAACTACCCATTGAGAGACTTAGTCCTCATTCATTAACTCCTCTATCATATCTGTTGGGACCCAAACTTGTTTATGATTATGTAGGATGTCATGTCTATCTAAATACCAATGTGGTGGTGGGTTATCTCTTAATATACTCTCACAGAGAACTGAGCCTTTTGGATATGAACATTTTATACCCTTCACCTTCTTAAGGAATGAAGAGGTAACTACTATAGATTAGAGAGAATAATTCTCATGACTATCATGAGTCTTCTGATGCTGTTAATAAAATATGTCCATTATTTTCCATTCATCACTTGATTCTTTTACTTCTTCTACCTGATTTTTTGACTCAATGTGTTTGCAACCACATTTCCCTTCCTAGGTGTATAGGAAAGCTAAAAATAAAATTATAATAGATATTCAACCCATCTCCATTTAATGAATTTCATGTAACGCTATGAAGAGTTATATTTGTAGATACTATGGTATGTGTACACTATAAAGATCTCACCCAAATATTAGTGTCTCCTGCAAAGTAAGGCATAGAAAACTTCTACTATCATCAAGTCAAGTGGCTGGTAATTCCTCTCATGAGGCCTCAAATTCCGATATACTTACACCACAGCTTTGTCTTCCTACAATATCATTTCTCCTAAGATGATTCCTTAGGCATCACAGAAGATGGTATAACCTATACAATGCTTCGAAATAATTAGAATAGGTGTTTAGACAAGCCTCCCTTTCATATGATAAAAATATTTCTCATATGATTCTGAAAAATAAGCTTGAAACCATTCTTTATAAGGCCATTAAGAAGTCAAAAAAGTCATCAGAATTCATGTATGAAATTTTTATAATATCTAACCATCCCCATAAAACTTCTTATATCAAACAGGTTCCTGGGTTGTTCCTAGGAGACAACAGCACTAACCTTCTCTAGGTTAAGAGATACGTTTTATTCTTATATTATATGAACATAAATGTGAAATTTTTTTAACCACATGTGGGATTTAGCAATATTATAATAAATATTATGGTATCTCTGTATACATAGATTGATTTTATGCTTCTTAGTATGGTTGCTATGAGTATGAGTTAAACCTAGATGCCTTCTTCAAAGACCATGACAAAAAGTCAAGATAGTGATGGAAACACCTATTCATCTGAGCCACAAAAATGGAAGACATGTTCGTAAGACCTAATGACATAACAAGTTACACATTAAAACCATTCCTTCAATGAAACATTGTATGAGGTATGTCAAATGGCCTTACATGAACCTGATGACAAATAGATCTCATATTGAACATAGAAAAGACTCTAGTTCCTCAGAGCACATCGAAGAGATCATCTATTTGAGGTATTAAATACTATTTCTTGACTGTATGATGGTTCAACCATATGGAATTGACATATTGATGTAAGGTTCTATCCACCTTCTTGGTGAATGGCGTGGATGGACCACAAGATGATGTATTGGGCTGTATAAATATTTTGGCCTCTAAATCCTGTAACAACTGCATGGTCTCTTGAACCTCAGTTGGATCTATCTTATATGGAGTAATGGACACTGGAGAAACTCCTAAAAAATATATATTGTAAACTCTAACACTATCTCGAGAGAAAATCCATAGAAATTGTTAAGAAAGTCATCCTTCAAATGATCTAGAACTAAAGGGAAATCAACTTGACACGATCCTTGATCTTCCATGAAGTGATTTATAATCTAGGAAGTCACTCCACCAATCCCATGATGCTATGGTCTATATCTACAATCCTAGACATACCACTCACCATTATTTAGATATCTAATTCCCTCTGTTGATGTAAAAGATACCGTGTTGTGATAGCAGTCAACAAAATCATGACACTTAACCAACCAATCAATCTAAATAATAACAATAAATCACATTATTTCAATAAAAAAAGTTCAATAAGAAAGGGTAACTACCTGCATCAAGGGGAAGCCCCCAAACTAGCATATTCTTTCTATCCATACCCCTAACGATGTATCTAAGAACATTGCTCTATCCTAATAGTATACCTCTTGTATGAGAAATTTCATGAACGTTATAGAGATAAAATATTTCAAAGAACCTTTATCAAATGAAGAAGATACTGTTGTAGAATCCAGATGGATAACACCTCAAAATGTTGATGGCCCCACAACCTATTCCTCAGGTATTGGTTGTATTTCACAAAAATGAACTTATCCATGACCCTGTGAAATAGATGGACTACAACTATCATAACTGACTTGTTGGTGTTTCTTGTTATCAGGGGTCTAGCTTCTATTCCACGACCTCCTCCCCATCGAGTCCTACCAGTTTTATTCTATCTCCACTTTTACGTGGAAGGAAATAGCCTGCTCCAAAATTTAGAGCTACCACAAATCATTTATACCTTTATGTTGGTGGATAGGTCCTACAAAAACACTTCATATTCCTCATTCAGCTACAATTGCAGTAATCGATTTGGTCTCTATCATAATGACACTTCAGGCTACCCCATCATCCACACTACATAAAACACTAGATCTTTCGAAATGGGTACTCTTTTTTTCACTCTCGTGATGAGAAACCTTAAGATATTGTTTTATACCACTAGAAGAACTACTATCTTGAGGTATCACTATTCATCTATCGGTGGTACTATTCTCATCCCTCAGGTTATGCTTAGTGATAAGGGCCTAATTTACTATTTAATAAATTTTATGAAGTTGAAATGCTTTCACCTATATATGGATGGAATACACAAACCCATCATCAAAGAATCTAGAACGTTAAACCTCATCATCATCTAGAAGCGATGTAATGGACTGAAACTCCATGCATCATGATGAATACTCCATAACATAAATAGAACCCTACTCTAGTTTCACGAACTATTTATATTTGTTAGCCCTTTTCATTTATGGATTGAACTGATAATAAAAGGCACTCTAGAAATCAACCAATAACAAGACCTGATGACAACTATACTGGGTAATCACATCCCACCAACACATGGATGATTCTAGAAGCATGTTTCTAGAAAGATTGACCCCAACATAATTGTCACACCTGAAATTTTAAATTAATATTATTTTATTATTTTATCAGACTTTGAAACATTCTATCATATTGCGGGCCAATCACGTTTGATCTTTTTGCATTTTTTTGATGAATGAATGCTTTTCCCATGACAGTATCCGATGTATGGGCAAAGCTTGTTCAAAGCCGCGTGACTTTTCTCAGGTCACCGTGCGGCCTGCCTCATGTAAAAGAAAAATAAATAAAGTGATTTTTAATGAGATAGTTTAATAATTATAATTATGGTGATTATTTTTATTAATATTATGGTTAATAATATTATTATTATCAAAATTATTATAATTATTATCAAGTTTATGAATATTAATATTATCATTATTTATTAATTTTTTATCTATTTTATTTCATTTTCTTTTATTCATTTTTCCCTCCCTTGTCTTCCCCCCTCTTTCTCTTCTCTCTCAGACTCGCGTGACACATCTCCCCCCACCCGAAACACTATTTTCACGACTGGCCCACCATCCTCTCCCGCTCAAACTACCCCCACCGGCGAGGGCCCTTCAGCTCACCTTCCACCCTCCATCCTATCACAACCCCCCCCCCCTCGATATGCTCCTCTCCTCCCCCTCCAGCCGATGCAGCCGGAACAAACCCCCTCAATTCTGTCAAGCTGCACCATCTTCCACAAAACCTATCATTGAACAGCTGGCCTTCTTCCTCCTTACACCTCCACCAGGACCGGAGCCTCCTCCCACTCTTCTCTCTGGCTACATCGATCGGCTACCACCAAGCCGCACAACTGTCCACTTCACACCAAACCATGTCACTCCCCCTTCATACTTCACACCACTCGGAACCGCGCCTCTATTTTTTTCCGGCTGGGATTTCCAGCACTGTGCACCTCCGGAGGCCCACTATCATGCTCGGTTGGCCATCTACACCTTTCCCGCAGGTTTTTTTGCTTCAATTGTTTTTTTCTTCCAATTGGAAGATTTCGGTTTGGGGTTCACATTTTATTTGGCCCATTTTTGGTGTGATTGCTTCGATACATTTTCATTATGGTTCATCCTTGGTCCCTATTGGTGTGAATATGGTGAAATTGATGTTTCACACTGAAATTCGGGGAGTTTTGGCATAAAAGGTTGGTGTTTCCATGTATAATCAGTATTTGGCTTATTATTTTTCTTACTTGGTTAATTTAAAATGTTACATGATTAATAGGTGAGGTGCGAAGTGTGTTTTTAAAAATATTTGATATGTGTTTGAATTTAAAGTAGAATTTTGAAATTAAATTGAGTACTTTTCAGGTTTAACTCTTGTCATGTTGTTTGAAGTCAATTTATAAATTGTGAAATTGGTTATTCAAATTATGTACGTGATGCGAATGATGTTTGGAATGATTTTTAGTGTGTCTTTTCTTTATTATATCATGAAATATCTGTAGATTATTTATCAGTATGGTGTTGTTGTGCACCTTGGTAATATTTTATAAATTATGAAAATGACTAATTTCATGGTGCAAGTGATGCGAAACTATATTTTAAAAGAATCTGATTTTCATTTGTGTTGGAATTGGTTTATTAATGTGAATTTGGGTGTACTTTTCGTGTAAAATATTATTGAGCCTATTTTAGGTGTTTTATAAGTTTTACAAATGGTTTATCTAGTTTTTCAAGTGGTGTGAGTCATGTTTTCAATGGAACTTAAACAATGGAATGATTTTTTTTGGAATTGGTTACGGTTTATGTGATGATTTGAAATGGCATTTATAAATGGTTAAATTGATTATGTGCTTTTATTTTATTATTTTAAATGAGTTTTATGAGCTATAAATGTAGTGTGAAATGTATTTTCAAATGGTTTAGTGTATGTTTCGGGTTTAAAGAGTGTTTTTTGTGTGATTCTTTTTTTAGTGCTAACTTTGAAGTGTTTAATAAATTTTCTTAATTGTTTTATTAAATTATATGTGTAGTGTATTGGGCCTTGCTTCGTTGGTTTTGGGCCACGCCTATCGAGGCATCATAAATGTACATGCATAGGGTATGGAATATATATATGTCCTCTTTGTACATATTCCATCACGGCACAGGAAATATGTGCAATACAGCTAGGGGTGTGTATATATAAATGTATAAATTCTTGTGTGTGTATGCACCAAGTGTCGGTTCGAGTGGCCATCGACAAATAGTGAAAAGTTTGAGGTACGTCCTCTATGCCTATGGCTTTAATTTTAGATTCATAATTTCTTGATTGTTTTAAAAATATTTTTTACATTTACGCTATATACACATGATATGAAATCAAGTTATGTTTGTTAAAAATGATTATGCCTTTGCTTTGGAAATTGAAATGTATTTTTAATGCTATCAGTCTTAAGTGACCTTTTCTTGAAATATTTATTTCTTAAGTGATTTTGAATTGGTAATGTGTATTTCCAATGGTGTTTTGACTTTTGGCCGATTAATTGTAAAAAGTATTTCCTTATTGTAATAATGCATGTTTGGAACCTTATAAATGTTTTATGAAAAAGAAAAAAAAAACCTCTCTTGAGTCATGCCCCCTTGGTTTTAGAAAATTATTTGTATGTTGAAAGTGTTATGATGTGACTAATGTTGAAGTTTATGCATTGTGTGACATGAAAGAGGGGTAATGCGCTTACGGATGGAGAACAATGGTGAGAGGTTGAATGGGTTTTTTATAATGAAAATGTTATGTTCATATATGTTTCCATGATAAAGAAAAACTCACCACCACTTGAAATAGAGCACAATGGGAAACCCGGGTATCTAGGTCGGTGACCCAGACTAGTATGCTAGGTGACATGGAAGGGGTTCGTCCTGGTTTTTCTAGAAGGATTAACTCAACAACACTAACTAAACATATGGATTTCTGAGGGTTGTGGTCTTCTAAGCCACATTTTCGGAGGGTCATGGTCTTCTAAGCCACATTTTCTGAGGGTTGTGGTCTTCTAAGCCACGTTTCACTGAGGTAAGAGGTTTCTAGGTTCCTACTTGTTCTTGTTACCTATAGGGATTACCCATGGTTCTCATTTGTGACATGCTTCTAGTGATGTAACTTTCGTTCCAGTTGTTTCATACTTGATGTCTTATTTGTGAAAACCGTATTTTAATCCAAACTAGTTTCTATTCATTTTGAAATGTTAATGCATTCTTGAAACCTATTTTGAGATTGTATTGGGAGTAAAATTATTTACCTAAAAAAGAAAACATGTTACTTGAATTTGAAAAGGAGAAACATTATTTTATTATATCTTATTTTCAAGTTGGCATAATTGGATTTCTTACTAAAGTCGGAGGCATAGGACGTGGTTATATTTTGGAATTCCTACTAAGAATCTCGGTGCTCATGCCTACTTTACTTTTTAGTTGCAGGTTTCAGCCTTGGGTCGCTTTTGGGAGAATGTGTGGTTTACATTCCACGTTGACCCATAGGGTCACTTGAGGTATGTCACGTCACATATTTAATTCCATTTTCTGTTGCCAAGTTGTTTGGTTTCTTTCCTTTATTTATCGGCTTGTTTAGGATATTTTTATTCATCCTTTTTATGGGCCAAAATCATTCCTCACAGGTTTATTTTGATGTGAGACACTAGTTTCCAGCCCGTGGGGATCGAGAAAAACCTTTGGGACATATCGCGGATCGGGTCGGGCGTCGGGTCAGATGACGACCCGGCCTGGTTTATGACAAAATTTTATCAAAGGGGCCCTTGTTATTTGGGGTCTCTGTAACACCCCGAGTAAATAAAGAATATGACATTTCATATTTATCCATATTTGTGAATAAAATATTTAAATGACTTTAAAGGGGACGCTATGCTCGATGGCGTACCCAACACGCAACAACGAGTTTCTTGGGAATCTTACGTTGCACTCTAATGATAAAATAATATTATTTTAAATGGTAGTTAACATTAGCCGTTGAAATGGAGGGAATGTATATAAATAACTAAAATATGATTATATATGTTTTTAAATGTTTTTACATTTATTCAATAAAAGATAAAGGCTTAAAATACGGAAAGAATTCAATTTTAGGCGTATATGCCCTAGTTTTCCCTAAAGGTTCACTTGTCGCCTTTTGATGTCGAACCGTCATTAAATATAGTTTTGATCACTATTATACATTATTTTGGACCAAATAAAACTCTTATTAAGAATCAGGACATCAAATTTTACTTTGTGTAATTTTTTGGTATTTTTCCGATAAAGTTCATTTTTTAATGAATAGTGTAAAATGTTGTGTTTTAATTCAAAACCTCTTTTTAATATAATTTATTTATATGATTAGATAATATTTTGAATTTGTTTTAAAGTGAAATTAGAAAATATTTTTACCATTAAATCCAATAGTGGTCGTTGGAATCAATTTCACTTTGAAATCAGATTTAGACTAGTGTCAATCTTTTGATACTTATTATTTTATAAAAACACGCTATTTGCTCTGACAGCGGGAATTAATTATTAAATTAATTAATGTGAATAATATGTTTTGAATTTTGTAAAACGGACTTCATTTTTGAATTTGGAATATCAAATATAGCTTAGGGTGAATTTTTGGGATTTTTCTGAAAAACTTCAATTTTTGATGAATAGTGAAACCACTAAGTGGTACTTATAAAAGTTGATTTTTTGTTTAAATGAAATTTTACCACTTATGTGTTTTGAATTTAAAAAATCCGACATACATGGTTGTCCTTAAGAAGTAAAATGTGGTTCAATGGGATAAAAATAATTTTTTGGAGAATAGTAACTTATTATGTTTTTAATCGCGATTAGTGGTAATTAGTGTAGTTTAAGGTATAAATAATGCTTTAATAATATGAAATGACCTAGACACATGTCCCAACCTTATTTTTTTTGTCATGGAAGACCAAGAAAAGCCATGGGTCAACTTGGGGACCCCATGGAGACATTTTGGTTGGGAAATGACATAAATAACTTTTTATTTAATGTAAAAGTAAAAATGACACATACATGATATGTTTTACTAAAACAATTTTTACGTGGGGTTATACAAGTCATATTTTTTATTATAAATATTCATTGGAAAGATAAAAAGATTTCCTACATCATAGTATTTTTTTTATATAATTTTGAGACATTAAATAAATTAAATTATTTATGACATAATAATGATGCAGCGATGACATCATTATTTGACGATTTAAATAAAATGGAAAGATAATGTAAAATCTATGAACTAAACATGTCCAAAACATATTGGATGAGTGGATTTAGAAGCCTTATCACCTTATCCACGAATTATATCAATTTGGGACCTTTTGAAACCGAAACACATTTTTCAAATAACGTAATATTTCTTTACTTTCCAAAAGTGCCCCTCCTCTCCTCTTATAAAAGGCCCCCACCTCTACCTCATTTCACACACTCCTCAAGCCTTTGGATCGTCCAAACCCTGCCAATTTACTATCTCCACATCCCTCTTCTCATCCTAGAGGATTCCCTTTGGTCAGAATCCTTTCAAAGGAAGCCTTTAGGCTCAAATCAAAAGGCGTTACACTTTTAGAGGTAATTCATTCTCTCATGTTTATTTGTTTTATTTTGCTTCTCCAACCCCCTAAAATCTTTTTATGTACTTCTTTTGTAACAACACCAGTATCTTCAATATACTAGGATGTTGTTATAAGATTTATTCGAGCTACACTCTCACGCAACTACATCAAATGGTTAAAGAACATACGGTTTCCGGGGATGGTGAAATTCTGCCTCCCGAAACGATGATTGTTCAATACTCATTTAACACCTTCAAAGGTGGCCATTATGATGTCACTATTTTTATATATGATATATAATATGTTTATGTTTTATTTATGCTTCTGTATTTTTCATTTTTGTCTTACCTTTATGGATTCCATTATGGGTATACACGATATCTTCATTTAAGGAAGTGCAGACTACCGCCCCCTCAAAGTGATTTGATTCGTTAAATAACATATGTGGGATGTATAAAGGATGAAAATAAGATATTATATATTATATTATACTAGAATTATAATATACCTTTATATCATTATTATTCCATTATATAAAATACGAAATAGAAATGAAAGTAGCGTTCATGCGTACGTACGGCTTACCGTCTCCATGAACGGTGCATTTCATTTCTTACCTCTAAATGATTATGTAATGTTATAAATGCATGAATTTACGGGATATATATGACTTATATGATATATACATAATTAATACAATTCTGGATATAATAAACATTTGGCCACACGAACAACATGTAATTGTAAGAAGTCCACTTTCGACTTAAGAAGCAAGTATCGACAAAACAAATATTATTAACTTAAATGATTACATAAATGTTTATGACATGGTAATAAGTGATATAAAAGGAATAATGAACTTGAAAAAGGTTCTTAAGGAAGTAGAAATTAACTCAAGTTTATTATTCAGGAGATTAAAGAACGATCGAGTCAAGTCGGACCCGAGGTAAGGGATCCTACAACTCTCTTTCTTTTTAAGTACACTCTTTTATGTCATTTATTTTAAGCTCATATTTCTTATGATTGGGATGTTATTTTATATTACATTTACTGTAATGTTTATGTTCATGTGATGAGAGACCCTATTCTCTCTCATCAATCCATTTTGTATGTTTTGAGTGGCGCTGTTAGGCTACCGAACTTTCGTAAGAGATCTACCCTCTCTCTTTCTTTTTAAGTACTCTCCTTTATGTCACTTCTTTTAAACTCCTCCTTGAAATGTTGGGGGATTTTCTTTTATATTAAACTTGCTGTAAATTATATTGGAATATGATGGGATACTATATTTTATCTCATCAATCCATATTCGGAAGTTTTATGTGGCGCCGTTAGGCTACCGAGTTTTCGTAAGGGATTTTTCATCTCACTTTTATTCCCGTGAGATTTATGCTACATTTGCCACAAATTCCATTGAGTGGTGTATATACTGCCCATTATTCTACTCTTTGTGTAATATAATTTCGTTTATGAGTATTTACATCAATGACCTATTGTCTTTCTTTCATGGGGTGTATGTTTTGAAAGATACCCAAGTCGGTAAGGGAAACTTTCACCCTCCTCTTTTTTAAAAGACTTCTTTTATTGGGTCTTTTAATTTACATATTTTTATGTTGGGATATGTTCTCATACATCCTTATTGATGTATATTTTATGTCCAAGTGATGAGATACACTTTTTATCTCTCATCAACTCATTTTAATGTGATGTCGTTAGGCTGTCAAGGGAACTTTTTAACCCAATTTCGATTTCTTTGGGTTCGCTTTGTAGTCATTGAATATGTCATCCATTGAATATGTGTGAATGAACTTTTATTGTTTTAAACTTAATATCCACTTATATTGGGTGTATTTATATTTGTCACACATGTTTTTGAGATTGATTTGTCCTTAATTTAAGGACACCTTCTTTATAAGGGATTTCATCACATTTGACATTTTTATTGAGGGTTCATTGTTGTTATGCACAAATTCACTCTTATATGGTGTATATACTGTCCTTTGGAGTAATATATCATGAATCCTTTTATTCTCATGATATTATAAAGTTCTGACAAAATGTTATTCCTCGATTATTGTATTCAAGTGTCTCTAATTTTGGTAAAACCCCCTTTAACCAAAATATCGTTTTAAATGATTTAATCATTTGTTCTTATTAATATCCATGTTTTCAAAATGGTTTTAAGGATTTATTTATATGGATATTAATGGTTTAAAATTTTAATCTTCAAGGTGGTATGGGACACTTTGATTCAGAAATCTCTTTATTAAATGTTTTAAATGGTTTTGGAAATGGTTTCTTTTTGAATGGATTCATTATTTCAATATACTAAAATGTTATATTGTGATTGAAATGTGGAAATGTTATGTTTCCTTTATGCATGTTTTATGTGATACATTTATGTTATGGTTCTTAGGCATTTTTATGAAAACGGGTGGTTCCGTGATAAACTAAGGGCGGGTGAGCCCGATATATCTCTCCAATGCATTGGGTAACGCGAAGGAGTGAAATGTTAAGGTTTCTCCGAAGAGATTTAGGGAATATACTGTGATGTGTATTCCAAACGTAACCAAGAGGGTTAATCCCTACGTAAGAATGTTATGAATGCCTCAAGTTACCTTTATGTCTTATGTTTTCTATGATTAATTCATGGTTTGATGAGGTATGTTAATGTGCCTATGTTTTATGGGTAAAGTATGATTTCCTTCTTATGTATATATGAACTCATGTTTCCTTTCCATATTTTTATAACCCCTACTGAGCTTTTAATGCTCATCCCAAGTTTTTGAAATGTTTTTCACAGGTCAAGGGAATGGTACATGATGTGATGATAGTGTCAAGGATGTGTCAAGAGAGAATCCATGTTATATTTTAAATATATTTCCATTGATGGGAAGAATGAATACTGTCTTTTATGTAACCACTTTGTTTAAATGTGGAATTTAATGCAAGTTTCATGATCTAATTCTCTAAAACTCTAAACCTGAAAAATCCTCAATGTGTAATCTTATAATAACTCAATATTAAGTAAGGTTTAAGGATGGGGCCTTATAGTTGGTATCAAAGGTCGGTTTAGATAACTTTAGAGGTTAGGGTATTCTTTAAGCATAAGTGGCATTACCATAATGGTTAGGATTTCAGAAAGAGTCCTAGTTTTAGATAAAGTGAATGAGTAAGTGTATCTTAGTGTTTACCTTCCACATTAGTACATGATGGTTTTGTTGATATACTCACAATGACATTTCTATTTTTAGTGAATGGATGGATCTAGCAGGCACCAAAGAGACAAAAGGTTTGAAGGAAACTGTGGTGGTTCTCTGATTAAGATACTAGATAAAATGGAGGATTCAATGAGGAAACTCGTGGTTGTTCTAAACCAAATATCAAGGAGTTATGATCAATCACTTCAACCTTGGTGATTTCTCTAATGCATCATGTACGAGATGGCCAACTCGATGTGGAAATTCAGGTAATAATTATTAAGGTAACCATTAGGGTTTAGATGATACTTAATTTTTAGGTAATTATGGGTTACTCTATGATATGATGGAAAATGAAAGGAATGAGATAAACTTGAGGTTAAAATATGTTATGATTATTCTTGAAGATTTTATCTCATTTTGTGGAATGTTTTATGAATTATATAGTTTTGGAAAAAGGACAACACGTAGACCGTGTGACATCCCGTCGCGTCGGACAAAGCTGCGGGAATCGAACCCACAACCAATGTGCGATTGGTATTTATCGCCTACCACTGGACTACGTGAAGTCCCTGGTTAGTTTTACTGATTCATTCTAGTTATATGATTTTATGAATTAAGAGTAAGTTGATTTTGGGTTATTTATGAAAATGATTAACCTATCATGGAGGATATGTGATTAGGTTAATTACTTTTCAAAACGAGACTTTAGGAGCAACTGATATTGTTTGGAGATAAATGTTATGATTTATCTTGGAAGACTATGCGACTAAATCCTTCAAATATTTGGGTTTCAATATTATATTGGTTTACTTTGAAGAATTTTATGGACAAATTGATTATAGAATGGTCCTCGCTGAACTTTGGGTTTTGTTGGAAAATTTTTGGAGATTAAGAATAGATTTTCTTTTTATAAAGGGTTATCCTTTTCTGGATTATCTGATCTTGTACTAGCCTTTTTGGTTTTGGTTTTGGTTAATTTCTAAAGACATGGGATGTATATAGATCTCTTTTGGGGATTAGGTGATTCTATAGAAGTTTATTATAGTACTCTTAATGCAAACAAGTCTTCCTAAATACTCGTCTTTTGGAGAAAATATGAGTTTGTGTAAAAGTTGAAAGTCAACATGATAAATGATTATGTTTCCTTATGAATAAATTACTCAATAAAAAGTAACTTAAAACAAAAATGTTGTCTTTTAACTTTTCTTACTGGGGAATCTAATACCGTTTAAACCATCACAAGTTTGTGATTTTCTCGTGGTTAATTTTCTCCTAAACATGTTTTCTATCACTCTCCATCAGAACATGACCCTTTGTTTTTTCCTCCATTTCCATATTTTCATACTTGGAATCCTAGTATGGGTTAACTCGGGTGACATTTGTACTTATCTCTCTTTATTTTAAAGTGTTTTTTTACTGACTTTTGTTCCGATGTGGGACTTCCAAGGATGTTTCCAAGCGCAATTTTAAAATTGCGAGGACGTAATTCCCAAAAGGGGGGAAGGATGTAACACCCCAGGTAAATAAAGAATATGACATTTCATATTTATCCATATTTGTGAATAAAATATTTAAATGACTTTAAAGGGGACGCTATGCTCGATGGCGTACCCAACACGCAACAACGAGTTTCTTGGGAATCTTACGTTGCACTCTAATGATAAAATAATATTATTTTAAATGGTAGTTAACATGTAGCCGTTGAAATGGCGGGAATTTATATAAATAACTAAAATATGATTATATATGTTTTTAAATGTTTTTACATTTATACAATAAAATATAAAGGCTTAAAATACGGAAAGAATTCAATTTTAGGCGTATATGCCCTAGTTTTCCCTAAAGGTTCACTTGTCGCCTTTTGATGGCGAACCGTCATTAAATATAGTTTTGATCACTCTTATACATTATTTTGGACCAAATAAAACTCTTATTAAGAATCGGGACATCAAATTTTACTTTTTGTAATTTTTTGGTATTTTTCCGATAAAGTTCATTTTTTAATGAATAGTGTAAAATGTTGTGTTTTAATTCAAAAAATCTTTTTAATCTAATTTATTTATATTATTAGATAATATTTTGAATTGGTTTTAAAGTGAAATTAGAAAATATTTTTACCATTAAATCCAATAGTGGTCGTTGGAATCAATTTCACTTTGAAATCAGACTTAAACTAGTGTCAACCTTTTGATACTTATTGTTTTATAAAAACACGCTATTTTCTCTGACAACGGGAATTAATTATTAAATTAATTAATGTGACTAATATGTTTTGAATTTTGTAAAACGGACTTCATTTTTGAATTTGGAATATCAAATATAGCTTAGGGTGAATTTTTGGGATTTTTCTGAAAAACTTCAATTTTTGATGAATAGTGAAACCACTAAGTGGTACTTATAAAAGCTGATTTTTCGTTTAAATGAAATTTTACCACTTATGTGTTTTGAATTTAAAAAATCCGACATACATGGTTTTCATTAAGAAGTAAAATGTTGTTCAATGGGATAAAAATAATTTTTTGGTGAATAGTAACTTATTAAGTTTTTAATCGCGATTAGTGGTAATTAGTGTAGTTTAAGGTATAAATAATGCCTTAATAATATGAAATGA
This sequence comes from Viscum album, assembly GCA_963277665.1. Taxonomy (NCBI): domain Eukaryota; kingdom Viridiplantae; phylum Streptophyta; class Magnoliopsida; order Santalales; family Viscaceae; genus Viscum; species Viscum album. Next base: position 80,842,359 of record OY728157.1, read on the forward strand.
CCTAGACACATGTCCCAACCTTATTGGTTGTGTCATGGCCGACCAAGACAAGCCATGGGTCAACTTGGGGACCCCATGGAGACATTTTGGTTGGGAAATGACATAAATAACGTTTTATTTAATGTAAATGTAAAAATGACACAAACATGATATGTTTTACTAAAACAATTTTTACGTGGGGTTATACAAGTCATATGTTTGATTATAAATATTAATTGGAAATATAAAAAGATATCCTACATCATAGTATTTTTTTATAATTTTTAGGCATTAAATAAATTAAATTATTTATACATAATAATGATGCAGCGATGACATCATTATTTGACGATTTAAATAAAATGGAAAGATAATGTAAAGTATATAAACTACACATGTCTAAAACTTATTGGATGAGTGGATTTCGAAGCCTTATCACCTTATCCACGAATTATATCAATTTGGGACCTTTTGAAACCGAAAAACATTTTTCAAATAAAGTAATATTTCTTTACTTTCCAAAAGTCCCCCTCCTCTCCTCTTATAAAAGGCCCCCACCTCTACCTCATTTCACACACTTCTCAAGCCTTTGGATCGGCCAAACCCTGCCCATTTACTATCTCCACATCCCTCTCCTCATCCTAGAGGATTCCCTTTGGTCAGAATCCTTTCAAAGGAAGCCTTTAGGCTCAAATCAAAAGGAGTTACACTTTTAAAGGTAATTCATTCTCTCATGTTCATTTGTTTTATTTTGCTTCTCCAACCCCCTAAACTCATTTTATGTACTTCTTTTGTAACAACACCAGTATCTTCAATATACTAGGATGTTGTTATAATATTTATTCGAGGTACACTCTCACACAACTACATCAAATGGTTAAAGAACATACGGTTTCCGTGGATGGTGAAATTCTGCCTCCCGAAACGATGATTGTTCAATACTCATTTAACACCTTCAAAGGTGGCCATTATGATGTCACTATTTTTATATATGATATATAATATGTTTATGTCTTATTTATGCTTCTGTATTTTTAATTTTTGTCTTACCTTTATGGATTCCATTATGGGTATACACGATATCTTCATTTAAGGAAGTGCGGACTACCGCCCCCTCAAAGTGATTTGATTCGTTAAATACCATATGTGGGATGTATAAAGGATGGAAATAATATATTATATATTATATTATACTGGAATTATAATATACCTTTATATCATTATTATTCCATTATATAAAATACGAAATAGAAATGAAAATAGCGTTCATGTGTACGTACGGCTTACCGTCTCCATGAATGGTGCATTTCATTTCTTAACTCTAAATGATTATGTAATGTTATAAATGCATGAATTTACTGGATATATATGACATATATGATATATACATAATGAATACAATTCTGGATATAATAAACATTTGGCCACATGAACAACATGTAATTGTAAGAAGTCCACTTTCGACTTAAGAAGCAAGTATCGGCAAAAGAAATATTATTAACTTAAATGATTACATAAATGTTTATGACATGGTAATAAGTGATATAAAAGGAATAATGAACTTGAAAAAGGTTCTTAAGGAATTAGAAATTAACTCAAGTTTATTATTCAGGAGATTAAAGAACGATCGAGTCAAGTCGGACCCGAGGTAAGGGATCCTACAACTCTCTTTCTTTTTATGTACACTCTTTTATGTCATTTATTTTAAGCTCATATTTATTATGATTGGGATGTTCTTTTATATTAAATTTACTGTAATTTTTATGTTCATGTGATGAGAGACCCTATTCTCTCCCGTCAATCCATTTTGGAAGTTTTGAGTGGCGCCGTTAGGCTGCCGAACTTTCGTAAGAGATCTACCCTCTCTCTTTCTTTTTAAGTACTCTCCTTTATGTCACTTATTTTAAACTCCTACTTGCAATGTTGGGGGATTTTCTTTTACATTACACTTGCTGTAAATTATATTGGAATATGATGGGATACTCTATTTGATCTCATCAATCAATATTCATAAGTTTTATGTGGCGCCGTTAGGCTGCCGAGTTTTCGTAAGGGATTTTTCATCTCACTTTTATTCCCGTGAGATTTATGCTACATTTTACACAAATTCCATTGAGTGGTGTATGTAATGCCCATTATTCTACTCTTTGTGTAATATACTTTCGTTTATGGGTATTTACATCAATGACCTATTGTCTTTCTTTCATGGGGTGTATGTTTTGAAAGATACCCAAGTCGGTAAGGGAACCTTTCACCCTCCTCTTTTTTAAAAGACTTCTTTTATTGGGTCTTTTAATTTACATATTTTTATGTTGGGATATGTTCTCATACAACCTTATTGATGTAAATTTTATGTCCAAGTGATGAGATACACTTTTTATCTCTCATCAACTCATTTTAATGTGATGTCGTTAGGCTGTCAAGGGAACTTTTTAACCCAATTTCGATTTCTTTGGGTTCAACTTGTAGTCATTGAATATGTCATCCATTGAATATGTGTGAATGAACTTTTATTGTTTTACACTTAATATCCACTTATATTTGGTGTATTTATATTTTTCACACATATTTTTGAGATTGATTTGTCCTTAATTTAAGGACACCTTCTTTATAAGGGATTTCATCACATTTGACATTTCTATTGAGGGTTCATTGTTGTTATACACCAATTCACTCTTATATGGTGTATATACTGTCATTTGGAGTATTATATCATGACTCCTTTTATTCTCATGATATTATAAAGTTCTGACTAAATGTTATTCCTCGATTATTGTATTCAAGTGTCTCTAATTTTGGTAAAACCCCCTTTAACCAAAATATCGTTTTAAATGTTTTAATCATTTGTTCTTATTAATATCCATGTTTTCAAAATGGTTTTAAGGATTTATTTATATGGATATTAATGGTTTAAAATTTTAAGCTTCAAGGTGGTATGGGACACTTTGATTCAAAAATCTCTTTATTAAATGTTTTAAATGGTTTTGGAAATGGTTTCTTTTTAATGGATTCATTATTTCAATATACTAAAATGTTATATTGTGATTGAAATGTGGAAATTTTATGTTTCCTTTATGCATGTTTTATGTGATACATTTATGTTATGGTTCTTGGGCATTGTTATGAAAACGGGTGGTTCCGTGATAAACTAAGGGCGGGTGAGCCCGACATAGCTCTCCAATGCATTGGGTAACGCGAAGGAGTGAAACGTTAAGGTTTCTCCAAAGAGATTTAGGGAATATACTGTGATGGGTATTCCAAACGTAACCAAGAGGGTTACTCCCTACGTAAGAATGTTATGAATGCCTCAAGTTACCTTTATGTCTTATGTTTTCTATGATTTATTCATGGTTTGATGAGGTATGTTAAAGTGCCTATGTTTTATGGGTAAAGTATGATTTCCTTCTTATGTATATATGAACTCATGTTTCCTTTCCATATTTTTAAAACCCTTACTGAGCTTTTTATGCTCATCCCATGTTTTTGAAATGTTTTTCACAGGTCAAGGGAAAGGTACATGATGTGATGATAGTGTCAAGGATGTGTCAAGAGAGAATCCATGTTATATTTTAAATATGTTTCCGTTGATGGGAAGAATGAATACTGTCTTTTATGTAACCACTTTGTTTAAATGTGGAATGCAATGCAAGTTTCATGATATAATTCTCTAAAACTCTAAACCTGAAAAGATCCTCAATGTGTAATCTTGTAATAACTAAAGATTAAGTAAGTTTTAAGGCTGGGGCCTTATAGTATCAATTAGGTTGGTGATTAGGTGTGTCAGGACTCGATAGGTCGGTGCAGGAAGGACGTCATGAAACCTTGCCCGTCCCGAGACTCGAGTTCCCAGGGGTAGTATGGGATTTGAGTTTTTATTTTTCTTGGTCTGTGTATATGAGGGATGACAAGAGAATTGATCCGGTGTTATGCGACGAGCCCGTATAGAGTAACGACCCATGTATGGCCCGAGTGCATGGTTCAAGATACTTCCTATGGTGGATGCCATCTCGGAGCATGGTCTGCTAGGCCATGTTATCAGGTTGGAATAGCCACTAGTCCCTTGTTTTGTTTTTGAAATTTTGATGTGAGTATTTTTTGACTTTCATTTTGGTTGGTGTGAGTAGATCTCAATAATGAAAATGGATTTTTTGTGAAGTTTTTTTCAAATGGGAATGTGGTGTTAGTGTGGAAAAGTGGTTTTGAAATGGAAATTATTTTCTTTTCATGAATGTGCGGTTTCAAAATGAAAAATGGGAGTAGTTTTGGAAGTTGTTTTGGGATCTCATTAACTATTTTTGGAATGTGAATTTGGAAATTTTTTTGGAAATTGGAAATTTAATTATTTAATGATAAGTTACTTTTGTTAATTGATTTGGAATTTGTGCTTTATGCTGAATGATTTTTTTTGAAAATGAGACGTGTTTTAATTGACCCTTGGTATTCATATCAGTGATCACATACACTAAGGTGCACATGTGGAAAGTGGAGAAATTAGTGATGTGAGTGGATGGGTGATTATGCTAGCACAAGGATATGTATGTGTGAGACTTCATGGAATAACAATAGTGGATATTTAAGTTAATTTTTTTTTGATGAAAAAAATGGTTTTCAAAATGGCAATTTAAATGTTTTGAAAAGTGAGTAAGCAATTGTTTAGCGTTCTCTTTTTGTGTTCAGTTTTCATTTTCATGGGTTCTTGGTTTTTAACATATTGAATTGTGGTTGGAATAGTGATTTGAGTTTGATATTTCATTTGTGATTGAGGTGTGGAATTTTGATTTATGGTGAGTTTAGATTCAGATTTGTGCCTCTTGTTTTTGAGTATGCTACCCAGAAAAGTTCCAGAAGTTTCTAGTGAGCCTCTTCTAGTTGTTGGTTCTAACCAGACTCTTAGAGAAGTGGTGGAATTTAATTCTTTTCAGTTATTATCCAGCTTATGTGGTGATCGTGATCTAAAGAAGGTAGCGGACTGGCATAGTAAAATCGTTGGTGTTTCCAGGTTATTGGAAGCTACCAAAACTATGAGAGTCCATGTTGGTTTGGGTCCATTTTAAGGTGCAACTATGGATTGGTGGAGGAGATAATCCCTGCTTCGTTGCATGATGGTATATCTTGGAAGGTGTTTAAGACCTCTCTCATTTGATGGTTTATGCCCGAGGAAGTGAAGGTGAAGAAAATGGTAGAACTAGTGAGTGTCGAGTAAGGCCAACGAGCAGTGAAGGCCTACATGGGGCATTCAAAGGGGTTGATTCCATTTTCTCCAGTGGTAGTGTCGTGGAATCAGTTAATGTTTTTATTGTGTGGGTTTTTCATCTAGAATTCCAGGACCGTTTCATTTTTCTATTCATAATGGTTCCTCATCCAGTGACAAGATCAAATCGGAGGAACCTGTCTTAGACAAGTCTTCTTGTCAATTACATCTTCTATTAGTTTGGCCACCCCCTTTTTCGCTTCTAGTGTGCTCGGTTTGGGTAGTTTAAGTCTCCTTGTCACCATCCTCCAAAGGCTTGCTATCAGTGTGGCCATTTGGGACAATTGGAGAGTTTCCTCTAGCAGCATCGTCAGCAAGAGTCTCGACCGAAGGATGTCATCACCTGAGTGTGGGGCAGCATATTCTTCAAGACATCAGAGCTCCAGCCACAGGTCTCAGAGTGATGTCTTTCACACATTCATGAATCATTGGATGTGGGGAACCTTGTCCTAACTTTTGTCTTCAGTGCTAAAATATTGAAGGTTTAAATCCCTCTATTGTAGATTCCTTGTTATTAAAGGTTCTTTTTAGATTTAAGAGGCTTAAAGTCCTCCTTTTCTCATTGTGGTCCTTGTTCTTTGAATACCCTAATTTGGTTGTAAGGAGGCGTGGTGATCTCTATTTCTTGAAATTCTAGTAGTTGTGCCTCCACAAGTGTGAGATTTGAAGGTAGTCTCTTTATGGCTGTGATCTCAAGATGATTGTCTCCCTTGTGTGGAAAACTCCATTGGTGACCTATTCTTGTTCTAAGATTTGATCGTTTTGGAGAGACACATGTTGTGGGAAATAATTAATAGGGCTTTGGTCCGCTACTCGGTTTGGGGTCTTTCGTTGATGACCCCATTGGTGGGGGGTCTGGTTTATGCAGAGAGTTCATGGGTCGGTTTGTGTTGGGTTTCTCGTAATTGTCTGTGAAAATTGGCTTTAGCTAGTTAGTTCTTAAATGGTGGGAGACCCACCATGAATCTTGTCATGCCTTCTTCGAGGATTGATCTGTGTGGTGATTCCCTCTGGGATCAAGTCAGTAGTTCCAGCGTTAGCCCATGCTGAGAGTCTCAATGTTGGTTGTGCTAGTCAGGTTATTGCGGTGGGGAGAACCCTCCTCGTTTCTTGATGCCTCTTCTCTTTGTAGTTCCCTTAGAGTTGGTCGGGTGTGACTAATGGAGTGAAAGGTCATGCCGAGTTGTGATTTTTTTGGCCTCATTCAGTTTCGAACTCGAGTTTGTTTCTTCGTTTGGCTGTGTAACTTTCTGGGGGTAGAATGTTTTTTTGGTGGGGAGAATTGTCACACCCTAACTTTTAAATTAACGTTATTTTATTATTTTATCAGACTTTGAAACTTTCTATAATTTTTCGAGACAATCCTGTTTGAATTTTTTTCATTTTGTTGTTGAATGAATGCTTTTCCCTTGATGGCATCTGATGCATGGACAGAGCGTGTCCAAAGCAGCGTGACTTTTCTCGGGTCAACGTGCGGCCTGCCTCATTTACATGACAAATAAATAATGTGATTTTTAATGAGTTAGTTTAATAATTATAATAATGGTGATTATTTTTATTATTATTATGGTTAATAATCTTATTTTTATCAAGTTTATTATAATTATTATTAAGTTTATGAATATTAATATTATCATTATTTATTAATTATTTATCTGTTTTATTTCATTTTCTTTTATTCATTTCTTTTTTTTCTTCCCTTGTCTTCCCCCCTCTTGCTCTTGTCTCTCGGACTCGTGCGAAATATCTCCCCCCACCTAAAAACCTATTCACACGGCCACCCCCCCCATCCTCTCCCGCTCGTGCTACCCCCACCAGCGAGGGCCCTTCGACACGCCTCCCACCCTCCAGCCCGTCGTGACCCCCCCTTGATCTGCTCCTCTCCTCTCCCTCCTGCCAAAGCTTCCATCACACACCCCCTCAATTCTGTTGGGCCGCACCATCTTCCACAAAACCTACCATTGAACCATCGACCTTCTTCCTCCTTACACCTCCACCGTGACCAGAGCATCCTCCTGCTCTTCTATCTTACTACATCAATTGGCTACCACCAAGCCGCACCACTATCTGCTTCACACCGAACCATGACACCCTCTGCTGCTTCGCAACACTCGGAACCGCGCCTCCATTTCTTTTCGGCTGGGATTTCTGGTGCGGCGCACCTATGGTGGCCCACTTTCTTGCTCAGTTGGCCATCTACACCTTTCCGACAGTTTTTTTCTTAGATTGTTTTCTTCTTCCAATTGGTAGATTTTCTGTTTGGGTTTCATATTTTATTTGGTCTAGTTTTTTTGTGATTGCTTCGATACTTTGTATTTTGGGTTCATCATTGGTCCCATTTGGTGTGAATATGGTGCAATTGAAGTTTCACACTGAAATTCGGCAGGTTTCAGCATCAAAGGTTGGTGTTTCTGAGTATAATCAGTATTTGGCTTATTGTTTTTCTTACTTGGTTATTTTAATGTGTTTCATGATTAACAGGTGAGGTACGAAGCGTGTTTTTAAAAATATTTCATATGAATTTGAATTTAATGTAACATTTTGAAATAAAATTGAGTACTTTTCAGGTTTAACTCTTGTCATGTTGTTTGATATCAATTTATAAATCACGAAATTGGTTATTCGGATTATGTACGTGATGAAAATGATGTTTGGAAAGGTTTTAAGTGTGTCTTTTCTTTATTAGATCATGAAATATCTGTAGATTATGTTTCAGTATGGTGTTTTTGTGAAACATTGTAATGTTTTATAAATTATGCAAATGACTGATTTCAAGGTGCAAGTGATGAGAAACTAGCTTTTAACATAATCTAATATGCATTTGTGTTGGAATTAGTTTCTTAATGTATATTTGTGTGTACTTTTCATGTAAAATCTTGTTTCTCCTCTTTTAGGTCTTTTATAAGTTGAACAAAGGGTTTATCTAGTTTTTCAAGTGGTGTGAGTCATCTTTTCAATGGTACTTAAACAATGGGATTCTTGGTTAGGAATTGGTTATGGTTTATGTGATGATTTGAAATGGCCTTTGGAAATGGATAAATTGATTATGTGACTCTCTTTTATTATTTTAAATGAGTTTTATGATCTATACATGTAGTGTGAAATGTATTTTCAAATGGTTTAGTGTATGATTGGGGTTTATAGAGTGTTTTTGGTGTGATTCTTTTTTTAGTGATAACTTTGAAGTGTTTAATAAATTGCTTAATTGTTTTATTAAATTATATGTATAGTGCATTGGGTCTTGCTTCGTTGTTTATGGGCCACGCATATCGAGGAATCCTACATGTACATGCATAGGTTAAGGCATATATATATGCCCTCTTTGTACATATTCCCTCATGGCACAGGGAATATGTTCAAGGCAGCTAGTGGTGTGTATATATATATGTATAAATGCATGTGCGTGTATGTGCCAAGTGTTGGCTCGAGTGGCCATCAACAAATAGTGACAAGTTTCAGGTAGGTCCTCTATGCCTATGAATTTAATTTCAGATTCATAATTGCTTGATTTTTATAAAAATATGTTTTACATTTATGCTATATACACATACTATGAAATCAGGTTACGGTTGCTAGAAATGATTATGCCTTTGCTTTGGAAATTGAAATTTATTTTTAATACTATCAGTCTTAAGTGACCTTTTCTTGAAAAATTGAGTTCCTAAGTGGTTTTGAATTGGAAATGTTTATTTCTATAGGTGTTTGGTCTTTTGGCCAGTTAATTATAAAAAGTATTCCCTTTATGTAATAAAGCCTGTTTGGAACCTTATGAATATTTTATTAAAAAGAAAAAAACCTCTCTTAAGTCACGCGCCCTTGGTTTTAGAAAATGATGTGTATGTTGAAAGTGTTATGATGTGCCTAACATTGAAATTTATGCATTGTTTGATGTGGAAGAAGGGGAATTCTCTTAAGGAGGGAGAATAGTGGTGAGAGGTTCAATGAGTTTTTGATAAAGAAAATGTTATGTTCATATATGTTTGCATGATAAAGAAAAACTCACCAACACTTGAAATAGAGCACAATGGGAAACACAGGTATCTAGGTGGGTAACGATGACTAGTACTCTAGATTACACGGTAGGGGTTCATCCTGGTTTGTCTAGCAGGATTAATGCAACAACAATAACTAAAAAATATGAATTTATGAGGGTCGTGGTCTTCTAAGGCACGCTTTCTGAGGGTCGTGGTCTTCTAAGACATGTTTTTTGAGTGTAGTGGTCTTCTAAGCTACGTTTCACCGATGTACGGGGTCTCTAGGTTTCCACTTGTTCTAGCTACATATAGGGATTACCCATGGTGCTCATTTGTGACATGATTCTAGTGATGTAACATTCTTTCCTGTTGTTTCATACATGATTCCTTGTTTGTGAAAACCATATTTTAATCCAAACTGGTTTCTCTTCATTTTGAAATGTTAATTCTTGCTTGAAACCTATTTTGAAAATATAGTGGGAGTAAAATTCATTACCTAAAAATGAAAACTTGTTACTTGAATTTTAAAAGGAGAAACATTATTTTATTATATCTTATTTTCAAATTGGCATAATTGGATTTATTACTAATGGAGGAGGTATAGGACGTGGTAACATTTTGGAATTCCTACTGAGAATCTCAGTGCTCATGCCTACTTTACTTTTTAGTTACAGGTTTTAGCCTTGGGTCACTTTTGGGAGTGAGTGTGGTTTACGTTATGTGTTGACCCACAGGTCACTTGAGGTATGTCACACCACTTCTTTAATTCCTTTTTCTGCTGCCAAGTTGTTTGGTTTTTTCCCTTTATGTATCTGATTGTTTAGTTTATGTTTATTCATCCTTGTTATGGGACAAGATCATTCCCAAATGGATTATTTTGATGCCTGACACTAGTTTCTAGCATGTGGGGATCGGGAACACCCTTCGGGCCATGTCATGGATTAGGTCGGGTGTCGGGTCGGATGACGACCATCCTGGTTCGTGACAATAATAGAGGTGTATCTGGTTTCTCAATGATAGATATGGTGGCATTTTGTCAGTACTCAGTAGCATGCATACTTCCATGCCATGAGAATATAACAGGATGTGGCTGCTGGTACTCATGAGTCAGACTACCCACCAAAAGATCAAGCCATGGAGAACCATGAATGGAATGCATCAGATGTTGCAATATATCATGAACATGGTAATTAGTTTTAAGATAAGGAATAGTAGACGATGCCTCTAGTGTCCCTCATATAGGTAAGAGTTGTGTCTTAGGGACAACCGCATCTAGCGCATGGTCGTCGCCACCTTCCTGTTGTACGTTGTTGTGGAAATGTTCTACAAATGCTATGAAAATAGATTATAACAATATTAAGAAGAAATATAGCATCAATAGTGGAAGATGAATGTTTGATAACACACTACCCAAGGAATACTATCCCAACTTCCCACTTAGATAGCTACATATCGGTAAGTTCCAAAGTATAATTTTCAATTAGTTTAACATTTAATTTCCCAGTACTCTCCTTTACCATTCATAATCATGATATGGTGGGATATGTATGTGAATCCAATTCATTTTATATGTCATGATTCTATTTATAATGGATATCAATTTATGGTGAATTACTATCCATATACCATTCCATAAGAAATTACATCAATTTTTTAGCATAATAGATCAACTCGATAAATTACACATCTCAAACCATTGTGGTCCATACAACTCATGAATGGATTTAGGTAATAACTCATTCACAACCAAATTTAACAAATATAAAAGATAACTATGACAACATAATTGAAAAATTATAGTCATATCATTGAATGGAAAATAGTGAAATACACCAATATAGAATGACAATATGCCTGACATAAAAATTCTAGGTGCCTAATATGACGCATGTAACAATTCTACTTTCCCTCGTATCGTCTGGACAAGGATGAAATAAATCATAAATAAGAGTAATAATAAACAACCCACACAACATGTACATCTATCAATGGTGAATCAATGTCAACTATAATAGAAAAAATATAACAACAATTATAATTTAGGAAATTCAGCTTTTACCCAGAACATGGGTTTGTGATGGCCAAGAATGACTTATGTCCATGTTCTCAGTGTTCATAATCTCTAATATAAGTTACAAAAATATAAAAGAAAGAAAAAAACATCATCTGATACCAATTTGTGATGTCTCAAACCTATATTCCACTCAATCGGTTCCCAAAGTCTGATGGGATAGATGACATAAAGCACATCTTCTTAAACACCAAAGGCTTCCAACTAGTAGTGAGGGATAAGTGTGTGTTCATTTGGAGACTATTCCAAAATTAGAAAATTGTATCATGATAGATAAATTTGAATAAGGGTAAATTAAAGACGCTATACATGTAAACATAATGCGCATTAGAAAATAGAGACAACAATAACAATAACTGAAATAACTAGAATAATATACCTACAAAAAATAATTGATGATATGTCATGTATTTAGAAAACTAGAAAACACAGATTCAATATAGTAGGCATGAAATGAACCAAAATATAAAAATAAAAAAAATTATATCTCAATTATCTTGAGCTCTGGATCGGTCATCAACTATGAAGATGCATCCTAAATAGCAATATATCAGTTGTTTGAAGTTGTATGCAAACCTTTATCAACACCTTCACACATTAAATCTACTTCGGGTACCAAACTTCACCTGGAGAGTGTGTGAGATACTTCCCAATAGACCACCACTAATGATGTATAAAACATTTTTCATATGTGATGGAAATTTAACAGTGTGAAGGTGGGCATAGAAAAGATAAAGTAGTGTAATATAACTATATACCCAAGTACCTCCTTCAGCCCACAACATGAATCTGAACATAACCATATTTTTTATTTATTATTACTAGTTTATAAATAAGTCACATGTTAATAATATTGAAGGTTACATGTTATGACATGACAACATGCAATAAAATTTACTAATGAAGATTCATTGTAATAAAGAAGGTGACATAGACATCAAGGGTCACCAAATCAGTAATATGTGTAGTCTTTCTAAGGGAATAAGTGTAATCCAATGAGAATATTCCAAGGAATTCCATAATAAGGTGCATACCGAATCCAAGGTGTGCATGGTAAAACTAGGCTAAGAAGAGACATATCCATATGGGTTGTAACCATCGAACCAAAATGTCAATGTTGTCTATAAAGATTGTATATGAGGCATCCTGTAATACTATGTGAGGGATCCTATGGTGTCATAGCGGGCATCCAAGAATAAAAGGATTTGGATATTGGTGGGTATCAACCTATTAAGTCTATATCATTGAATCATAATGGGGATCTTGATTGCTAACCACATTCCCTAATAATAATCCAAGGACAAATCAAGTCAGGACACTTCTATTTAATTATGAAGTCATGTAATATTTCATTTAGTTCACTGATTATATTTATTTAGTGTGATATTGTCATGTAGCATAAAACCATTTAATCAAGTCATAATAAATAAATAAGTGCATTTTGTTAAAGCCTTTCCTTTCATTAGTTTGAAAAGTCTATGTAGCTTGAAACCATTATTAATTAAAATTAAAGGAATATTATATAATTCATATTCATTTCAATAGATTACATTACTATGGTAATGGGTGACACAAACATATAACCTGTTAATCATTCACATTTTATATGGTCAAGTAATATACATAGTATAGTTGCAAATTTCCCTTTTATATTTAATTATCAATTTGAATCACTAACCATAGGCAGTTCAAGTGGATGTTACATTGTACATTAAATTCCCCATTACATAATACAATAAGAATTTATGATAAGGGGCCATACCATTAGTGTTTTCACGATCGAGAACATCCGAACAATGACTAAAATGAGTCAAAACACTAATTAATAAAATATGGAAAATAATCCTATAAGGGATGGATGGAGTTATGGGCATAAACTACAAAAAACAATATATGTAATGATAATAATCACACAATTCTAATGATTATAAGCTTGACATATAAATTAAATAAACGACACCTGATAAAATTAGCAGACCCCACACGATAATTCAAAAATCAATGAACTTGAACGATGAGTTATAGAGCACACACCTAAGGCTTGTACGACTCTCTTAATATAGTTTCAACACTTTATTTTGTTTAGATCAGAGTAGATATATAAAAATAAGAACAGTTATCACACCATGATTACTAGGATGATATAGAAAGAGAACCAGAAAGGCAAAAATAGACTCGAGTACTTATTATTTCACATCCAACATGATGAACGAAAGCTCAATCAGATCCCAATCAATGGAAATGATTTAGTATAATTATTAGCATAAATAAATATTTAAAATTAGAGACATAGTGGAAAATCCTATGTGAAATCATATTAGTTAAAAAAATGTGGCCTAATGAAATCACTAAGGGAAAAATAAAAATTTTATCTAAAAAAATTGTCTCTACATGGTTGTCCTACACGGTTTGAAAAAATGTGAGAAAACCATGCATGGGTACCTGGGGAAGAGGGTACCATTCATGGTTAGCCTATACGGCATGGCGCCAAATGTGCAATATGGTTCTTCTCAAAACTAGACCATCAACATGGTAATGAAAATAGTACGCGAACATTACTCCAACCTTGCGATATGGCTAGTTTCCCATGAAGATGGGTTCTTCTCTCTAGACAAGACCCAGACACCCCTAATACATTTTCTAACCCATTAAGAATATATATTAAGACCAAAATAAATCATTATAATAAAATTTAAAGGATTAATACATGGGAGAAAACTGGATTCTTACAGAAAGGTTTGTTTGATAAATTGGATGTAGTTAACTATTTACAAGATAAAATAATTATGTCAATAGATATATCTACTCATTAGTTTTTCCATTGATTAATATTGACTTTACAATTTAATGTAACTCATATTAGGTAATTTCAATTAACAATTAATATAATTCTTTTATAAGAGTGATTGTAAGAGTCATATTATGATAATGTTTCAAGAATCCTTTTTTTGGTCTTTTTAGAAATATTTTAATTCCAAATGGTAAGAATAAAAATTTAGGGATTATTGATTTTTTATGATTTTAAAATTTTGAATGGTTTTCTTAAAAGGAAATTTTTATATATTATTTATGAAACCCTTTTAAATTATGATTTTTTCCTTTATGATCTTATAAAAAATGATTTATGAAAATATTTGTCATTGAAGTTGATTTCATGAGAAAGTAAATGATTATTGGAGATTAAATGGTACCACATAAAAGGAAAACATTATTATCTGTTTTAAGAAAATTTTAGGATATTAATACATTACCATGAATTTTATATCCTTAATGAGTTTTTATTTTCTCTTTTCATATTCTGATTTTTTTTCACATGGATTATGTCTATGAATGAATTAGAACCAGGTTAACGGTGACACATATTGATTATCAAAATAATTTCTTTAATAATACATTAATATAAATATATGAAGATATTTTTGTGGAAAAATTTAAACAATACATAGATTTATCTTCTTTATTTAATGGATTTATTAATTATATAACACTCTATATGTAAAATATACAATAAATATAATAAAGTATATCACTTGTTATAAATTAATATAATTATGTTTTGTTTATTGATTGATTCCTTATAGTCATATTTTTGACAAATTGACATTTATAAATCATTAAATAATATAAGATAAAATTCTTAAAATAGGATAATTAATATTCACATGAAGGATAATTATTAGTGACCAAAAACTCTATATATGTTTGGATTCTATTATAAATATTATTTCAATGTTTTATAATCAAAGAGAAGATAAATGGAATGAATAGTTAAAAAACATAAAAATAAATAGAGGATATGAAAATATATTTGATTTAGAAGATATAGAAACTTTGATTACCTCAATGTAAATTGAGAAACAAATAATCCTAATAAAATGTGAGATTGTAATGTAAACCATTACTACTTTGGTTAATTTTTAATCCAAATCCCTTGAAATAGATAACATGAGAAGAAATTAATATATAATGAATAAAGAGGGTATATTAATTGATATATCAATGGAGATATATTACAACATATAAATTCATGAATAGTGTACAACATGAATCATGACCCAAAAAATTGAAATTGTTGCAAAGATTGTTTACCTTGGATTCTCGCTTGGTTGGATTCAATATAATGACCTTTATAATAAACATATATTTATTAATAAACTATTTCTGGTATGTATTCATATTTAAATTCCTAGATATCATTGTTTAATAGCATATTATTAATCCTTCATTCAAATATCATTATTATAATTAATATGAATATGTTAAATTTTTTTGGTCATCTTGTATGTTTTGGTCCATCAGTTCTTGTCTATCAAATATGGACATGTATTCAAAATATAAATAATATTACAGAACATTTATAGTATTTCATTGATATATTTTAGGATTTCCATGGTCACATCATCGTACTTATAATAATGAATCACATGGAAAGCATACAAATTGTAACACCCCTACAATCCACAGTACATTTCTCTTTAAATAATGAAATAACATGTGATGTACGCAACTTCGAGTCGAGCACATCACGACCAATCAGACTTGTCATTGTGAATAGTAAAACCCACTTTTTGAAATTTTATAAATTTTATTTTTCAAAATGGACTTTATTTTTGGAATTGGAATATCAAAATTAGCGTAGGTTGAATTTTTATTATTATTCTGAAAACATTAAATTTTTGATGAATAGTGAAAACACTTCATCATTGTTCAAAACCAGCTTTTATATAAATAATTATTAGTTTTATATAAATTTATTTTTAGGTAAAAATAGTTACATAATACCTATATACAATCAATGTATTTCTTCAGAATCATTTTATAATTAAATTTGATATATAAAATCTTATTGAACATTTTAATTCCTTTTACCACCTTCAAGGAACATTTGAAATTTTTTATAAAAGATAATATTACCACTTCGTAGAATTTAATTTCAAAAATACAAGAGACATGGTTGACATCAATAATAAAATTTTGGTTCAATAGGATGAATATATTTTTTGGTGAATAGTAACTTTTGTATTTTATTTACCATAGCTAAAAGTAAATAGGGTAATTAAAGGAAAAAATGATATTATAATTAACCTAACACATACCCAAATTCTATTGGATAAATTTATTTCCACAAAAATAATCTGTAGTAACAAAATATGATCCTCTTTGATCCACATGGATTAGATTATGACATTTATTATTATTTTATTTAAAAAATAGTTAAAAGTGTTAAATTCAAATTTTCATAACTAAAAGATATTAAATATATAGTTATACATAAGATAACTTCGACTATAAGTACTCATTAGAAATATAAAATTATTTCCTATATAACGGTATTTTATTTATAATCTTTAGACATTAAATAATTAAATATAGTTATGAGACAATGATAATGTAGTAACTACCTTATTAACGAATGATTGATATAATTGATATTATAAATATCCAAATAAATGTAAATTGAGAATTTTTATGCATTACACTAATTTTATAGGTTAATATGATAGGTATTTATTGATTTTATTTATTTTTTTCGAAGTAATTGTTTTTTAAATTTCCCCAAAACCAAATACTAAATAGTGTCAAAATTGACCTAAATGAATTTTTAAAACAAAAACTATATTATTAAATGATATAATTTTACCAAAAATATATGGTTCAGACAAATGAATTATATAATAATATATATGTCATTAATTAACCACTTTGGGTTCTCTTGGAATTTTATAGTGAGTTTATTAACCATGTAATATTAAAATAGAAGAAGACGTTGTAAAAGATATACAATTTAACTAATTGTTAAATCTAAAGTGTAATGTTAATATAATGACTTAAACTTGTCTAAAATGTATTGTTTGAGAGTTTTTTGACCTAGACCAACCTTATACTCAAAATAAATCCTTTTGGAACCATTATAAACCAAATATGATTTTATAATATAATAATATATCATGATTTTCTTAAGGTGACCCTGACCTCTCTTATAAAAGGGTACAACACCTTCCCTCAAAATCACACCTACAAAGCCATTTAGATTAGACAAACCCTACTCCAATATCCTCTCATCTACCCTCAAATCATCCTAGAGGCCTTACATTGATCATAAAGCCAACCTAATAATCCCTTTGATCAAATCCAAAGGAAGAACCCAAATAAGAGGTAACAATTTCATCACCTATCTCAAAGGTCTTTTCATTTTACACTTCCTATTTCATTGAGGTTTCTATAAAAAATAATAAATCCAGTACCTTATACATACTATGATGTTATTATGTATATTTTACAAGAATATTCATTATTCTTTCCATTCTATTAATGACAAACTCACCATACGTGTGTACGTTCAACTTTCATATCCACGTCATGGTGTAGTTTTTTATTCAACAGTTCATTATTTGGATTGGTATAATAATGTGTATAATTGATGTAAATAATAAACAAAACATGTTAACTATTTTGTATATATGATACAACTCCAATTACATATGATTTCTCCATTAGTAAATTGCGCTTGTCGGGTGTGCGTACATACAGATTACCGTCTCCCCGAACGCAAAGAGATTCATTCCCCATCGTAACCATTCAAGAATACTTTTTTTAATGATTAAAAATAATATATAAATACTTAATATCAGTGTAGATATGAATCAAATAAATCCTATCAATTAAAAACATGACATAAGTAACAAAACATATAAAGAAAAACGAATCTATTAACACCCAAAACAATGATACTACTGAAATATTATTAACAAAGAGAATTAGAAGATCATATATGATATCATATTTATGTATGTGGTTATTTGATAATTTAAAAAAAAATTATTTTACAAGTATATATGAGTTTGAGGTACCCTCAACTATGGAAATGTATAATGTAAGGGTTAATTTTACAATCACTTTATTTATCTGTGTTTTCTATACATAAGTATCTACTGGGACTTCTTTATCATCCACATTTGTGTTTCATAAATTTTTTTATCAAAACATTTTAAATATTTCCTATTATATGGATTAAATTCATTTATACCATTTTTTGAATTTTAATAAAATATTTTTTAAGGAATCATTTTGTTGTTTTCAAAACAACGTACTTAATGACCTTTTTGATGAATTAAGGTAAAATGTTTTTTAGCTTATAAGGTGGGTGCGGCTTTTTCCACAGTTATAACACCTTAGAATCATCCCTTACAATATTATAATAATATTTTCTAAATAAATTTTTTCAATGATAATTATGTAACTTTTAAATGATTTCTAAATTGAAATATATATTTCTCTCAAATTGTTTTGATTTCATCTATGTCAACATCATTTAATTGATTTTACATTTTCCTGATATTGATTTAGTATGATACAATCTACCATATTGTATTTTATTTTTTGTAATATGTTTGAATATGGATGTGTTATTTTTATACCATTCAGGATTTATGGTTAAAGTATTAACATTTCTTATGCTAGTTTTAATTTGAATTTTTATGTCATGTTTCAAACATTTCATATGAGGAATTCATTGAACTTTTTAAGTGATGGGTGGAGCCTGCTATAGCTCCTCGATGCATTAGTAGGTCTCATTATAAAAACATGTGTCCTAGATCAATTCCATGAAAAAAACTTATATGTAGTATTTCCACATGGCCTTTACTATGTGGTTATGATGTATGTAATTATGCATACCATCATTATGATACTAGCTGTTGATATTACATGAGATTATTCAACTAGTAGAATATCCATGTGAATAAGTAAATTGAATTATTTGATTTATATTTTCTATATTATGCTAAAGTTAATGTTTAAAAGTATTGTGTTTTAGTTTCATGAATTACCTTAAATTTTTATACTTATTTATTATTTTTTTCAATATTGTTTTCCTTACTAAGAATCTGACCTCCTCCCTTTCTATGTATTATTTTTTCTAGGATGCGAAAAAGTATACTATGATTAACATGCATGAATAGGCTATGTGATATGAGTTTGTTTAGAGGGAACACACTGTTTTTGTTTTTCCATTTTAGGATGTAATGTAAATAATATATATGTATCTAGTAATTCAATAGCTACTAAACAAATAGGTCTTTTGAGACATGATATCTTGTGATCAATAAAATGTTATGTAATAATGCATTGACTCTGGGTAACTATGGTTGGGGTGTTATAGTTGGAATTAGAGAATGTTTAGTACAAACCATAGAAACTAGATTTATAAAATCTCTGATAAGAGAACATTAACCTAAGATAATATTTGAAGATTATTATATAAGAACTTCCTAGAATTTTTTTAATGTATAGATTTGGTTAATTTTCCATGAAATACATCCCTGCCCTAATATGATCAGGTGGAGGCACCTCTGGCATAGTTGAACCTAAGAGTGAAAACTCCGAAAGGGAGTTCTGGTCTTAACATGAGGTATCCTGGTACACGACAATGGTCATTGTTGCACTCTTGGATATGACACTCTTGAGTAAAATGCTTAATATTATTCAAATTTTCATTAAAGATCATTATAAAGGATATATGGGTAAATAACTTGTCAATGAAAACAATTTTTCATGATTATGGATTAATGAATAAACTTTTCAATTTATGTTTGGAATTTTACAAGATTGGAATTATGTATTTCATTTCATAAACTAATCTAGTGTATGAATTTTTTTAGAAATGGAACCTCGTTGAAGGAATGAGAACCATATCAACACACTTAATCTATGATGAGAATTAAATTAAACTCACGATAATTATATTGGATATGGTGATGCAAGCAGTGCTAAAAAACATATAACCATACTGGGAGAACTCACTCGGTTTATGAATAATAACCTTACCCGTATGGAGCACCAAGATCCACAATAAGGAGTATCAACATTAGAATTCTTCATCAGTAAATAACCCCTAACATTCAATTGGACTACAAATATGTTTGTAGTTGACCAATTGATAGATTACATAGCGAAAATATTTCATGATTTGGGGAGTAGCGAGAGGGAAAAAGTTGCATTGGCTGTTTAACGCTTCACGAGAGATGCAGATCAATGGTAGTCAATAAATCAATACATAAAAGAGGATGAAAAAGTATCTAATATAAAATGGAGGGAGTTTAAAGAGAAATTATTAGAAAAATATTTTCTTCGTGACCATCAAGCGGATATAGAAAGACAATTTCTGAGTTTGAGTCAAAAGAAGGATGAGAATGTTGTAAAGTATGAGTATAACCTTACAAGGGTATCAAGGCATGCATCATATTCTATATGTAACCCATGGACTAATATTTATCAATTATTTTTTGGGTTAAAACCATTTCTCCGCCGAGTATTAGTCTCACAATCCTTCTTATCATATGAATATATTGTCTCATGTGCTATCAAGACAGAAAAAGAATTCTTTTTGTCATATGACTTTAAAGAAAATAAAGAGGTAAAGAGATCTCCTGAACACTATAGAAATGGAAATAAGGGGAGGAATAGAAAAGTTTAATTTCCATCCAATAGTAAATGTGGGAAGAAACGCCCTGGTACTTTCCTGAAGGGAATAAAAGTCTGTTACAATTGTGGTGAAAAAGGTCACCAAGCTCGTGATTGAAAGGGAAAAAAAGTGGATGTCAAATGTTTAATGATAAAATTGTAGATAAATGGGGCGTTATAAAAATTAATGTTTTAAACTCCAAATAAACATACATCAGAAAAGGCTAGGATAGAAAGGAAAATCCAATGTAATGACTAGTGCTGAGGTTAAAGCTCCGAATGACGTGGTGTTAGGTAATATAATGGTTTCCTCAAATTTAACCAATTCTTTTTTTGATTATGGATCATAAAATTGTTTTATATCATCAGAGTTTTCTTAGAAAGTAAGATATTTTATATTTGATTTAACAAGGGAGTTTTTTGTCAAAACACTTAAGGGAAATATTTTTGCAACAAATTTTTGTGAGTTAGTTCCCATTAAGAAATATAAACATACTTTATCTAATGATCTTGTTGTCATAACAGTGATTTAATTTGATATAATCCTTGATATGGATTGGATTTCTGACCATGATGTGAATATTTATTATAAGAATAAGGAGGTTACAATTTTCTAATATGATAATGAGTACCTTATCTTTAGAGTAGAGACATAACAATCTAATTATTATCTAGATCCATCCCTAGTAGCCCTACTAAATTAAATAATTGGGAAAAAAATAAAATAAAATAACTATGGGTGAGGAATGGAATGTTCAAATAAAGGATTTTCCTATGGTGAAATAACATGTTAATATGTTTCCAGTGGATTAAACTATACATCCTCCAGAATGAGAAATTGAGTTTTCCATTGATTTAATTCCCGGTTCAAGGCTGATTTTGAAGGCCCCTTATAAAATGACCATAGTGGAATTATTGGAACTAAATAAACGACAATAGTAATTGTTTAATAAAGATATTATTCTCCCTATTTTTTCTCTATGGGGAGCCTCTGTTATTTCCGTTAAGAAGAAAGATGGATCGATGATGTTGTGCATTGACTACAGGGAGATTAATGCTATAAAATAAAAAACAAGTATCCCCTACCTCCCATTGATGATTTATTTGATAAATATTATGGGGCTCAATTTTATTCAGAGATTGAACTTCTATCAAGATACCATCAGTTATGTGTGGAGTATTAAGACATTCTGAAAGAATCATTTTTAACCAGGTATGAGCATTATGAGTTTAAAATATTTCCTTTTGAACTGACTAATTCACCCTTTGTTTTTAGGGATCTAATTAATATAGTTTTCAAAAATATATTGATCACATTGTAGTGATATTTATGGATGATATCTTGATACACTCCAAAATATATGATGATCATGAAAATCTCTAGCGCGCGGCTCTAAAGACTCTTAAGAAGAAATGGATTATATGATATGTTTAGCAACCGTGAATTATGGATTTTGGAGATATATTTTCAGGGCCATATTGTCTCTACATATGGAATCGCTATTGATCCTTCTAAGAAAATAGAAATACAATAATGTCCATCACTGACAAGTATAAATAAGGTACGTAGTGTTATTGGATTAGTAGTTTATTATCGGCGTTCAGTCCAGAATCTTTCCCGATGGGCTAACCCATTAACCAACCTCACCCATAATGGGGTTAAATTTGTTTGGAAAAAATAGTGTGAAGAATCATTTGATGAATTTAAGAAAATATTATTCAATTATCTTATATTGAATCTTCCATCAGAGGATTATGGGTTTATTATTTATAGTGATGGTAAAAATAAAGATCATGGTTGTGTTCATAAGCATAATGATAGAATTATTTCTTATTTATCATGACAACTAAAAAATCATTAAAAAAACATTCCTACTCATGATATTTATTTATATACTCTAATTATTTCATTGGAGATATGATGTCACTATCTCTATGGTGAAAAATGTGATATATATACTGATCACAAGAGTTTGAAGTATATTTTCTCAAAGAAAGAACTCAACATGTGGAAAAGAAAATGTCTTGAACTACTCAAATATTATGATTTCACTATACACTACAACCTAGGGATGGAATATAAGATGGCAGATGCTTTCAGGGGAAAAGATCCTGGAGTTTTGAATAGGATGAGAGTTAAAATGGATCATATGTTCTTAGATCTAATAAAGATGGATATAGGAATAATAATGGAAGGTGAAACATCAATTATTTTTCAAATGGTTGCCAAACCTTGTTTTCTAGAAAAGTTAAAAATTTCACATAATGATGATGAGGAGTTTCAAAAGAAAATTAATGTTGTAAATGATGTGAGATTGATTGACTTCGTATATGAAGATGGAATATTGAAATTTTGGAAGATAATTTGTGTTGCTGACATACCTGATCTAAAAAGGTAATTTTTGGATGATGCTCATAGCTCCAATTTCTCAATACACCCTGCTATCACTCAGATGTATAGATATTTGAAGGAACATTTTTTATGGGACATCATGAAGAGGGAGATTGTTGATTATGTGTCAACATGTATGGTTTTCCAATAGGTTGAGGCTAGAAGACAACATCCTAGAAGAGTCATGCAACCTCTTCCCATACCAGAGTGGAAATGGGATGATATTACTTTGGACTTTTTCATGGAGCTAGAACATAATCCTAGAAGGAATAATGTAGTATGGGTCATTGTTGATCATCATACCAAGTCATCATATTTTATTTCTATAAAATAATATTTACCACTTGAATGTTTAGCAAGACTATATATTAATGAGGTTATAAGTTTTATGGGGTACCCCTATCAATTGTTTTTTATCATGATCCTCATTTTACATCGAGATTTTGGAAAAGTCTTCAGAAGGACCTGGATATAGAACTTCGTTTGAGAACTACCTTCCACCATCAAACTGATGGACAATTAGAACAGACTATTCAAACATTAGAAGACATGTTGAGATCTTTCTCACTTGACTTTCATGGTATGTGTGAGCAATATTTGACTCTAGTATAATTTTCATATAACAATAGATTCCATTCAAGTATTCATATGATTCTATATGAAGCAATATTTGGAAAGAGATTTCACACACCAACTTGTTTGGATGATGTTGGTGAAAGAAAACTCATAGGCCTAGAACTTGTTGAGGAAATAATGGAAAAGGTAAATATTATCTAAACCCACATCAAAGTAGCTCAACATTTGTGAAATAGCTATGGTGATATAAAAAAGATTGATTTGGAATTTCAAGTAAGAGATCATGTTTTCTTGATGGTATTTCTATAGAAGTGTGTTATACAATTCGGTAAGAATGGTAAATTATGTCCAATGTACATCAGACCCATAGATATACTAGAAAGAATGCGAGTTGTAGCTTACCATTTAGAAATGCCTCCAATTCTCTCCAACGTTCATGATGTGTTCCACAAATCATTGTTGAGAAAATAAAAGCCTGACCCAATGCCTGTTCTCACTGATAATGAAATAAAATTGGAACCCGGTCTATATTATTGTGAAGAGTCTGTCAAGATTATTGATACCATATTACAAGTGTTGAGAAACTGGAAAAATCTTCAGGTAAAATTTCTATGGAGAAACCATAAGATGGAAGAGGCAATGTGGGATCCCAAGGAACTTATGATAAAGAATCAACTGAATATTTTTATGTAGTTATATTTTAAAAATTAGAAGAAGTAATTATTTGATGGAGGGAAGAATTTAACACCCCAAGCTATTATGACGCGTTATTCTTTGAATAATACAATATCATCTGTTGTATGCAACATCGAGTCTAGTACACCACGACTAGTCAAACTAGTCATTTTGAATAGTAATACCCACTTTTTGAAATTTTTAAAATTTTATTCTTTAAAAAGGGCTTATGTTTTGGATTCGGAATATCAAAATTACCTTAGGGTGATTTTTTGGAATTTTTATGAAAACAATCAATTTTTGATGAATAGTAAAAAACACTATGTTATTGTTTAATAGAAAATTTTATCAAAATAATTATAATTTTTATTTAAATTTATTTTTAGGTCAAAATAGTTACATAATACAAATATATGTTCAATGTAATTCATTTGAGTCATGTTATAATAAAATTAGATGTATAATTTTTTATTGAACATTTTATCGTCTTTACCCACCTTCTAGGCAGACATGAAAAGTTTCATAAAACAAAATTTTACTGCTTCTGTGAATTGAATTCAAAAAACTTGAGAGTCATGGTTGAAATCAGTATGTAAAATTTGGTTCAATTGGATGAAAATAATTTTTGGTGAATAGTTACTTTTGGATTATATTTACCATGGTTAAAAGAAAATAGTGAATTTAAAGGTAAAAATGATATTATAATTACCCTAACACATGTATTGATTCTATTGGATAAGTGTATTTCGACCAAAATCATCCTTATGAATAAAATATGATCCTCTTTTATCCACATGGATTAGATAAGAACATTAATTATTATTTTATTTAAAGAGGAGTTAAATGTTTAAAATTCATATTTTTATAACTATTTTTTTAATATAGGCTTATATATAATATAAAATTGACTATAAATATTCATAAAAAATATAAAAATATTTCCTATGTAATATTATTTTATTTAGAATTTTAATACATTAAATAATTCAATTTATTTATGGCACAGTGATGATGTAGTAATTATCTTATTAATGAATGATTAAAATAATTGATAATATAAATATACGAATAAATGTTAATTGAGACTTTTAATGCATTCCACAAAATTTAACGTTTATATGACATTTTTGGATTTGTTTAATTTAATTTTTTAAGTAATCATGTTTTTTTACTTTCAAAAAACCAAATATTAAATAGTGTCAAAATTGAAATAAAAGAGTTTTTAAAACAAATTCTATATTATTAAATGATATAATATTCTTAGAAATGCATGGTTTGTACAAAAGACTTATATAATGATATAAATGTCATTAATTAATAACTTGGGGTTTGCTTAAAATTTTATAGTATGTTTATTAACAATTTAATATAAAAATAAAAGAAGACATTGTAAAAGTTAAACTATTTAACTAAGAGTTAAATTTAAAATATAATGTTTATATGGTGTCCGAAACTTGTATAAAACCTACTGGATGAATTTTTTAGACCCATACCAATCTTATCCCCTAAATAAATTATTTTTTGAGCCATTATAAACCAAATATTATTGTATAATAAAATAATATTTCTAGATTTTCTTAAAGTGAACCTCACCTCTCTTATAACATTGTACATCCCCTTCTCTCAAAATCGCAATCTCTACAGAAATTTTTCTTGGCCAAACCTGGCTCAAATATCCTTAAATTTTCCCCCAATTAATATTAGAGGTCTTAATTTGATCATAAATCCATCTTATGGAGCCCTTTTGATCAAATCAAAATGAAGCACCCGATGAAGAGGTAATAATTTCATCACCTCATTCAATGTTCATTTCATTTTCCACTTCCTCTTTAATTATTGTTTCCACAACAAAATAATATATATTTTACCTAATACATACTGTGATGTTATTATAAATATGGTACAACCATACTAATTATTCTATCCATCCTATTAATGAAATGATCACCATACGTGCGTACGTATGACTTACCGTTTCTACATCGTGGTGTAGTTTTTTAGTCCACACTTCATTATTTAAATAGGTATAATAATGAGTGTAATTGAGGTAAATAATAAATATAAAATGGTTATTATTATTTATATATGATATACCATCCAATTACATACGATTTAACCATCAATAGAATGGTATTGTCGCTCGTGCGTACGTATGGATTATCGTCTCCACGAATGTGATGATATTCATTCCCCATAGTAACCATTCCAGAATAATTTTTTTTTATTTAATATAATTTTTAAGAAATTAATATCATTCTGGATATGAAAAAAATGTATCCTATACATAAAAAATATGACTTACATAATAAATCATATAAAGTAAAATGAATCAGTTAACACCCGAAATAATGATACTACTAAAATATTATTAATAATGAAATATTAGAGGATCATATATGATATCATATTTATGCATGTTGTTATTTTACAATATAATAAAAATAATTTAGCTATTATACAGGAGGTTAACATACCATTGACTAATTAAAATTACAAGGTAAGGGTTAATTTTTCAATCTATTTATTTATGTGAGGTTGTTTATACGTATGTATCTACTATGAATTTTTTATCATTAACATTAGTGTTTCTTAAAAATGTATTTCAAAACATTTTTACTATTTCCTATAAAATGGTCTAAAATAATTTATACCCTTTTTTACTTTTTATAAAATATTTTGAAATATCCTTTTTTTATTTTCTAGACAAGGTAGTTTATGATCTTTTCGATGAATTAAGGCAAAAATGTTTTTTAAATTATACAGTGAGTGCGGCTATTTTCTACTATTATAACACATTTGAAGCTTCCAATAATAGATTATATATTTTCAAAATAAATGTTTTCTTTAATAATTATGTGACTTTTAAATAATTTCAAAATAGAAAGAGATATTTCTATCAAATAATTTTGATTTCATCTTTGTCAACATCCATTGATGGATCTTACTGTTGTTTGAAGTTGATTTATTATGATAAAATCTTCCAAATCTTATTAAAGGTTTTGTGATATGTTTGACTATGGATGTGTTATTTTTACAATATTCATGGTTTATGGTTATGTATTAAAATTTCTTATGATAGTTTTAATATAAATGTTTATATTATGTTTCAACCATTTCATATAAGGAAATTATTGGACTTAGTATGTGATGGGTGGAGCCCGCTATAGCTACTCAAGGCATCAGAAGGTATCATGATACAAACTAGTGTCTTGACACAAGGCCTTGACAGCCTTTGACTATGTGGTTATGATGTCTGGCATTATGCATTCCATTATTATGAAATTAGAAATTGATATTATATGTGATTTTTTACTAGTAGAATATCCATGTGAATGAGTAATTAGAATTATTTGATTTATCTTTTCCATATTATGCTGATGATTTTGTTTAATAGTCTTGTTTTTTAGTCTTATACATTGCCTTATTGTTTACCCCTATTTATGATAATTTCAGATATATTATTATCCTTACTGAGCATCTGACCTCACCCCTTTATATTTTTTATTTTTCATTGGATGAGAAGAAGAATATTATGATTTACCTGTATGAATAGGCTGAGGGATATGAGTGTGTTCAAAGGAGACACAATGTTGTTTATTTTCCATTTCATGATGTAATGTAAAACATATGTATTTATCCAGTAATTCCAAGGATACTGAACTAATCGGACTTTTAAGACTTGATCTCTTGTGATCATGCCATTGTTATATAATAACGCACTTATTCGGGGTAACTAGGGTCGGGGTGTTACACAAATTTTTTTTTCATACCATTTTAATTCCATATGAATAATTTATTTTATTATATTGTAAAAAAAATTATAACCATTATAGAATTATTAGAAAATCATAAATACATAATTATCTCAAAATATTACCATTATATAAGTTTTTTTAATCATTTATGACATAATAATGGTAAAATTATTAATTTATGGTGTAATATTGATTAAAACCAAAAAAAAACTAATGGGTGAATTAGTATGATCATGATATTTTATTTGGATAATAAAACATTTATAGATTCTCAATAATTCAAATGAAAAATTATTTAATTGATAAATTACATTTTTTAATTGGTATTTGAATAAGATAAATTAAAACTAATGTTAAAAATTTTACTAAGTATGTCAATAGGATCATTTTAAGTGGCAAAAGTTTATGATGAACATGAACATTAATTTTTAATTTTGGTATTAGAATGAAAAAATTACCTTTTCAAATTCATAATATTGGTAAAATTAGATTATTTATTCATTAAATATATATTTATATCCTTTTATGAATGGTATTTATAAAACAACTGTAATAATTCATTCATAGATGTGGGAGCCTACATGTAACATTGATGACATTCTCATATTTCTAAGGAAAGGTGATGAAAGATGTTAATTGTTATTCTATAAACATAATAAAACTTCTATATAAAATTTTTTCGGATCATATTATAATAGGATTGTTATAGAATATCTAGATGAGGTTTTTGAAGGAAAAAAAGTATGAAACCATATTAAACAATTACCAATTCCTATAATATTCTCTTTTGGATACCTCTCTAAGACTAATTTAATTTTTAATTTAGAAAAAAATATAACATATAGTTCTGGTGAAGGTGAGCTGGGGAGTAATATTTTTAAGTATTTTCAAGATAAAGTTATCATGGAGTCTGTATAAGTTATTTTAGGATGGGTTACCATCATATGTGATGTGATGTAACTTTTTTAAATTCATGTAATATTAAAATAAAATAAATTTTTTTCAAAAAATAACGTGTATTTAAATTTATAATTTTATAATAAATAATTTTTTTTAAATACACTCAACAAAGCTAATTAAGGAATATTTTGGTAACAATTTGGGAATTTATTCATAGTTTAATCCATTTAAAACCCTTTTCTTATTTAATATAGTGACACCCATTTACAAATATAATTATTCATTAATAATAAAAAAAAATTAACATGTTAATTAATTTGAATGTTTTGATTTTATATGTGAAAATAATTTCATAAAATACAATTTTCAATGGTGGGAAAAAATAATTTTAATCATTGCATAATTAATGTGTAAAAATATTTTTAAAGAAATTGAATAATTAAGTAAATAAATAAATATATTTTCTTTAAATTAATAATAAAACAATTATATTATTGTTAATTTATTTTAATTACTATATTTTAAATTAAATTTATCTAAATAGTTCATCATTAGTGCTAAATTTAATTTATTAAGATAATAATATGATGTAAAAATTACAAAAAATAGTCCAAAGATGACATATTTTTAAAATTTAATGATTTCATATTCACCATTAATTAATTTCAAAACAAATAATGAATTGTTAATATTATTATTTGTATAAAAAAATATTATAAAAAATTTGTGTTGGAGTTTGTGCCCTAAAACTAACATCTTTGTACTTTATAAAAAACCTGTATTCATTGGATGAATATTAATAAACTATTTATCTCATCATGATTATTCTTCTGTGTGACATAGTGTGTGATAATTTCATAATAATCTCTATCACACTAAATGGTAATTTTATATCCCTACTACGATGAGAACCTAGATGATCCATGACACTATTCACGAATTCACGTTCTATGGCCGGATGATATAATTTTAAGTGATACTCATGAAATAGGCTATCAGTGGTGGGGAATCATGAAACTTTTAGGTACCACTTAATGGTGTTTTAACATGGTAATATCTGAGATGATATTATAATAAAAATACCCACAAGTAGGAGATCAGTATTCATATGTGTCCTTGGATATTCCTATCCACAGATGACTGTATTGGTCCTTTGAATTTAAAATAATTATTAATGGGTATTAGGAATCACTCTCTTAGATGTATTGATGAAAACCATGATAGAAGATGTTCATGGAGTGGTATGATATGTTGGGTGTGTCATGAGTAATACTACATTAATGAATAATGCGAGAAATAATTTTTCACTTACATGGAAGCAGATATCTCAGGACCTTTGATGGAAATGATATAGCCTATCTAAATCCAGGTCTGTGGTTTTCTTTAGGAAAGTTAAATTTTGGGAAGTCAAAGAATGAGAAATCAAGAACATTGGATGATGGATCTAGCATTCAACATACTTGATTTGAGATATTTGGATGAATGGATTATATTACACAATAAGCGTTCATACAAGATGACATGTCATTGCGACATAGAATTATTTCTCCTAGGTTCCTTGACCTGTTGTTAAATATTAATATTGGACTATTGGAAAGCCTACCTACTGCCAAAGTGAAAAATGCCTAGAGGGTTACACATTATGTGTAAAGGAATCTAAGTTAAAAAATTTATTTAATTAAAATTTTGAATTAATTTTATTCTCAATTGTGGTTAAATAATTCTTCATGTATGGCTTATTAAATTTATTTTACCTCTAGTTATCTAAGATAATATATTGTAGAAAAAATATTTATTTATCAATGAATAATGCTGTTATATTTAATTAATAAATAAATTGTCATTATTCGATGCTCATAAAATATTAATGATGATTTGAGGACCATGTTATGGGTCCAGGGAGAAATAATATTAAATATTATTTGGTTAAATAATTTTTAAATATAAGGATCAAATTATGCACATATAATGTAAATAACAACATCCCTATTATTATTTGACCAGGGTTTCAACATTTAATATTAAATTATTAAACGAAAATTGTGCTAATTATTTGTTTTTACCTGTTGAATTAAATTCCCCATTATGTTATCATTCTCTATATTAGCCAAGGGTCCATTCGACCGGATAACCCAATCGTTGTGTGCAGAAGATCCTGGGATAAATTCTCTCGATCATATAGAACTATTAATTCTATAAGAATTATCTCAAGAATGAGATAGATCCTCCTCTATAAAATGAAGATGAATTCTTTGGAAGTGATTCTAAAGGTGATCAAAGGTAGACATCGCAACCATAAGTATATTTTGCACTAGCACCTCGATATTCCTTAGACAATGTCCGGAGATACATGTATCATGTGTGGATCACTTCTAGATGATTTCTATCATTGGATTCAATATCTCAGCAAATCCACAACTCAGACCCATGGTCGGACACATTAATGAAGAATGAATAACCTTGGTGATAATTTTATAATTCAATTAAAATAATTATATACAAAATATGTTGATATTCTTTTCTCAGTTCTTGGTTCTCTCATTTTTCTTTTGACTTTCATTCAATTGCATGGATACTAGCATTAATAATCTTAATATACATGGATTAATCATCAATTATGACAATTTTTAATGTTTTGTACATGCCTATCATGCAGTTCTGTTGCGCCTAGAACCTACAAGTGGTATCAGAGCAGTCATATTTTTGTTTATAACTATTTAAATAATCTTTTGATGATTTATGCATTAAAAATATAGTTTTTAATTTAATGTTAAATGGTTATTTTAATCTAAATTTTGAGATCTATTCCACCTTTATTGTTTCAAATAGTTTTAAAAAAATGAATAATTTTATGATTAAAATTTAATCGAGGATCTCATCCGGAGGCACTGATGGCTCTATCTAGAAAAAAAAAAGAATGTATGCTATGTAGTAGGATCTAAACGCCATGTATTTTTGTTCAATGCATCAAGAATAATTTTTCAATTACATAAGCCCTGTATAGTAATGAGACATGGTGTAGTTAATTTTAACATCGTGTGTTGACCAAGACAGACTGGTACATGGTCAATCGGACTACACACCATGTGGCCCACTAGACATGGATTTTGGTCCCATCAGGACAGGGTCATGTCGTATATCCCATACACGACTTTCTTGGATAGTGACCATGTATCATAGTGTCTACACAGCATGTGGATGACTAGAAATGTCGTGTACTCTAAAGATTTCCATTGTCAACCTCACATGTTGTTTCCCCAAGCGTGTACTTCTAATGGACAGTGAAAAGGTTACACACTATGTAGTCAGATCTACACACTATGTACTGTTTCCTGAATCCACATATTTAAAAGTTTATTATTATATTATATGACCATTGAGACATGTACCTTCGTGTGGTCATAAATCATAGACATAATATGTGATAGGTGTTTAATATATATATATATATAAATGTTTAATTAACCACTTTGTAATGTTCAATGATCTGCACACCATGTATGAGTTGTATTACAGTTATAATTAATTTTTCATGACACATGAAACGAATAATAATGTGTATAAAAATACAACTACATGTTGGTTATTTTTTGATGGGTATTCGTAGGGTTCTTTCCAAGGAAAAAGTTATGTACAAGGTTATGGATGAGAATATCATAGAAATTCAGAAATGGATTAAGATAAAAATAAGATTGACTAATTAAAGATAATCATTAATTAATTCAAGAATAATTTATCTTAATAATAATAATTAAAGAATTTAATGGTAGTTTTATTAAAGGCTTATTCATTTCACGTATGTGTATGATCATGATCTAGACGAGAACATTGTATGTGATTGGTTCACTTTTAATTTATTTATTAAAAGAAAATTATTGGCATGTGTGCCTTCTCTTTATTAATAGGTATGTCCTGAGTTCCCCTAGATTCATTTATGTAAACCACCTATTACCCTTCATGTATGTCTGAGTTAAATCATATGTAATGGGTGGATATCCTATGAAATAGCTAACAGTACATGTTAGGAGCTGAGGAAAAACAAATCCAATGTGATACAAAGGTGGACAATTCGAAATCTATAAAGAAGAACCATAAAATGTTAAAGGTATTTCTCACATAGGTTTGGGTTAGTTTACCAAAAACTAGATTAACTAACCAGTAGTGAAGATCATGATCATAACCTTTATTGTTATTTTGGTCATTTATATCTTTATTCATTCTGGATGTTAGATGCGATCACATAATTAATAAACTAACAAGCATACAACATGGAAATAAAATAAAAATGGCTTATGCATAAATATTATCTATACATAGTTAATCACTTAGTATATCCCAATTAACAATAACAATCACATTAAAAGATATTACGTTGAAATTTATTCATAAAGGAGAAAATCCCTCAATTAAACACTAAGTTGGTATAGCCTCCCATTACTTCTGTTAGAATCGAACCATAGTTCAATGTTCTTGTCAAGCCCATGTTGGTGTGCATTCAATTATCATGAATTTTAATTTTATTTTTTGGGTTTACATAAGTTATTCTATATAAATGGTTGACTGACTTAGAAGGACATGGTGTAACTGAGTGGAAAAGGTTTAGAAAATCGAAAATATAAAATTTATGGATTAGGGGGTCAACTCAAAAGATCATGGAGCAGAGAGTTAATGTAGTTGGAATTTAGTATGCCCACCTAAAACCTATCACATTTCTTAAAAAACACTATTTTGGTTAATGTGAAGGGAAATATGGATTCTTTCTACTAGAATTCCCAATATATAAGATCTTCCAAAGCCAATGGTGATGGATATTGGGTTTCAACAGAATAGTGGGAGGTAGATTGATATTAATTTATTTATTTTTCCATATTTATCAAGATTATGTACTAATCCACTGTTCATCTTAATTTTTAGAAACCATAATCAAAATGTCATTAAAAAATTATTGTAATCTATACTCGAGAAGGAAAACCTTCTCATTGGCACGAATTTCCTAGAGTGAAAATGTCACCTTCAGGTTATTATTCTCCATGGCAGAAACCATTATGTGCTGGAAGATACTTTTCATGTTATGCCTAGATATTAGTCAAGGGATGATGATATATCTATGTAGGAGAAATGTCTGAATGAATATAAAATATTCGGTGGCTCATTTAATCATCAATGATGAATGATCTGTTAAAGAAACATGAGTAATTGGATGATTATAGCATTGTGTGTCCCCATTAGGATATCTATCATGAAAATTCAAGATATGAGAGTTATGAGATCTTAAAAACTTTTTTCACTAATATTTTCAAGAGTTCGTGCCAACTAGACCACATATAGTCATGATTATTGGCTCCATTATGAATCTGGACATCTTAGGGATAAAATTTCTAGATTAGTTGTGTACAGATCTCATACTATCATCGTTTCCTAAGACCTTCTATAATTTTTTAGTAAATTATAATATGATAAAAAATGAGAATAGCCTATCAAAGCTTCTTACCCTGAGTCACCAAGTTGATAAAGACATTGGGCCTGAAAATATGGCAGTCCTTATTGTTAATAGGAAGAGGAATAATAAGGAATGGGGTTGAATATTTATAAAAAAATATAAAGCCTCTGATCACCATCTAACCAAGAAGAAGAAGATCCAGATATAGGGGAACCAAAAGGAGGCAGTGTTATTTTCTTGTGGACAGTTAGGCCACTGGAAGAGGAAATACACCCCAAGGAAAGGGGAAGGTAAAGGTAGTTTCGTTATCGAGGAGAGTCTTTCCATTACAACACATTGGATATTAGATATAACATGTGGGATCATACATGTATTAAAATGGAGAAACCAAGTAGATTCTAGAAAATTTCAAGAAGAGAGGTGGATCTGTGAGCTGGCAATTGTGCATCGTGGGCTACTTGTTCCATTGGTGACAACTATCTCACATTCCCAACATGAATGATTTTGTTTTTTCATAAAAGTTATTATTTACATAGTGTTACCGTGAACAGAATTTGAATATGAATTTTGAAACAAATAAATTTATTTCAATGTTCATAAATAAATGTTGTTACTTTTAGAAGGACAACATATCTTATGAAATGGAACATTTAAAAAATGGTCTACATGTATTAAATTATGAGAACCATGTATTGGAAATTGATAACGAACCAAGTTCACATGACTCATAAAACAACCAGTAGTGAAATAATTTCCATGGTCATGTAAATGAGAAGCACCTGACAAAGCTTTGTCAAGATGATCATTTTGACTCTTCTGAGATAAAACCACTTGATAGATGTTGCAATTGTTTACTATGGAAAATGAACAAACCATAGTTAGTTGAGAATGGTTAAAGGGCCACAAATATTCTAGGATTTCTATACACTAATTTGTGTGGAACATTTATAGTAGAACCTAGAGGTGGATATTCATACTTTATTTCATTTAATGATGAATTGTGTAGATAATTCAATGTACAATTAATGAGGTATAAGTCAAAGTCGTTCAAAAAATTCATGTAGTTAAATAATGAAGTAGATAATTATCTTGGTTTGAAGATAAATAAGCTTTGATCAGATTGTGGTAATGAATACCTTAACCAGTAGTTCAACGACCTTCTATTGGAGTACAATATTTTATCTGAAATCACTCCAACTTATACACCGTAGTGGAATGGTGTTAGTGAAATGAGGAACCATACCTTTTTATACATGTTAAGGTCGATGATGAGTCATCCAGAACTCCCATTATCCCTTTGGGGATATGAATTGAAAAATGTGACATACCCATTAAACCATGTAACAACAAAGTCAGCAAATGAGATTCCTATTGATATTTGGAGTAGAAATAAACCCACATTGTAACATAAATATATTTGGGGAAGTGATTTGATTGTTAAATATTTCTCAAGAAACAAACTAGTACCATGGTGCATGAATAGTATCATTGTGTTCTATCAAAAGGAAAAAAAAGAAAGACTACCTATACAACCACTCAGACCAGAATATGACTTTTTATAGCAATCCTATATTTCATGAGAGGGACCACATCCTCAAAAAGGACTGTTGGAGAAAAATATACATCCATGAAGTCGATTCTCAAGATAAGTTTTTTTTACAAGTGCAAGTTCCATAGGTCCCTATGGAAGTGGTTTTTTAAGTTTCCCAAGTACTACGTAGTATCAAAAGAGAGGTAAGAAAACCAGAGAGATATGGTTTCCCTGTCTCTATGGAAGGAGACTTATTATTGTTGTAAAATGATGAATCACTCTCATACAAGGAAGCATTATAGAGCTCAGAAGCATCATGATCTCTAAAACAATGAATAATGATATGAATTCCATGTATCAATGCAAATTCTAGGTTCTAGTTGATGCACTAGTAGATGTAAAGTCTATTGGGTGTAAATGGTTATTCAAAAATAAACGAGACATAGAATTTGAATTGGTAACTATAAAGTAAGTCTAGTGTATAAAGGGTTTAAACAGTGTCAAGTAATTGACTATGATGAGATTTTTTCACTAGTCCCCCTGTTCAAAATAATAAGAATCATACATTCCATAGCAGCTTTCAATGGAAATTATATTATGTAGATGGATGTCAAAACTGAATTCCTTAATGAGAACATTTAGGAAGATATCTCTATGACTCAACCAGAAGGGTTACTAACACCATGTGATGCCAAAAGGGTGTGAAACTTGTAGAGATCCATTTAAATATTAGTGAAAGAATCCAGATCATAGAACATTCAATTCTATGAATCCATAAGAGATTTTTTTCATCTTAATAATGAATGTGAGCCATGTGTTTACAAGTGGAATAATGGGAATACGGTCAGTATCATAATAGTTTATGTTGACAACATATAGCTTATTGGAATCAATATACTAGTCTTGCGGTGGGTCAAGGACTAGTTACACAAGTTCTTCTCCATAAAGATCATAGGTAAAAATCCCTACATTCTATGGATCAAGATCATTCGTGATATATCCAAGAGTCAGTATGGACTATGTCAATGTACATAATTGACCAGATATTAAAGAGATTAGGTATGGAGAAATCCAAGAGGGGATTTGTTCTAGTGTCACATGGTACTCATATTTCTATGAAAATGTGTCCCCAGACACAACAGAATAAAGATAGGATGGCTAGGATTCCATATTCTATAGCGACATGATCTATCATGTTTTCTATGTTATGTACTAGACTTTATGTTTCTTATGCACTAATAATAGTTGGAAGATATCAGGAAGATCAAGGAGAAAAAAAATTGGACTACTATCACGACTATTCTTAAGTAACTGGGAACACTAAGGATACGTTCATGGTGTATATAGTAGATTATGGTATTATAATCAAAGCGTATGTTGATACTGGTTTTCAAAAAAAAATCAGAATGATATGAAGTCACAATTGGGATATGTTTTCTATCTCAATAGAAGAGCAATGTGTTGGTAGAGTTCAATGTAGCCACTAGTCGTAGGTTCTATAATAGAGTCCGAATATATTGAGGATTGTGATGCAGCCCTGGAAGTCGTCGAGATCTAGAACAATGTCTAAGAGTTTTATATGGTGTCTAGTATTGGAGATCCATTACATTGTATTATGACAATACTATAGTGTTGGATCTTGAAAAAGGGAGAAGGTCACATCAAAATATTGATAAAACACTCCAAAAGTATCACATATTTAGGGATTTATATCAATGGGGAGAATTTGTAGTGAGTATAGTTTTCATGGAATATAATGTTGAGGACCCATTGAATAAAGTCATATTTTAGAAGAAGTAAGAATATCATGTGAGAGCTAGTTGACTGAATGTTGTTTGCAGCTGGCTCTAGTGAAAGTTAGACTTTGTTGGATTTGGTTTCCTAAAAATCCAATTTTTACTTTGATAAACTTACATTCATTGGTAAAATTTTAATTAACTACTTATCACATCATGTTTGTTCTTCTACATGACATAGTATGTGATAATGTCCTAATAATAGATGTCAAATTAAAAGGACATAGAAGATCCCAACTATGATGAGAACCCAAAAGTTCCATGACACAATTCTTGAATATATGTTCTATGGCCAGATGATGTCATTTGAAAGGACACAAATGATACCAGATATCATTGGTGGGGACTCATGAATCATAGAGGCACCTTATCATGGTGTGTACCCAAGGTAATATCTATGAGGATATTATTAGAAAAAAACCTACTAGTTAGAAATCAATATTAATAAGTTTCATTGGATGTTACTATCTATAGACATGTATATTGGTCCTTATACTTTATGATTTGTATTATATGGAATTATGAATCATGCACATAGATGTATTGAAAAAAATGGTAATGGTAGATGTTCACAGAGTGGTAGGATATTTTAGGTGTGACACAAGTAATACTACATTAATGAATAATGTGTGAAATGATTTGTCACTTCTACGGATGCAGATATCTCAGGACGTTTCATAGAAATTATAAATCCTAACTAAATCCATGGTCATGATGTTCTCTAGGAATTTTCAATTCTTGGATTTTAATTAATGAGAAATAGAGTACATGGGTTGATGGAACTTGCGTGTAACTTGCTTGATTGGAGACATTGAGACAATGGGATTATATTACATAGTAAGTGATCGTATGAGGTGAAAAGAATTTGTGACATTAACTTATTTCTCTTGGGTGCCTTGACCCCATACTATGTAGTAGTCATTGAATTCAGAAAAACTCTCCCAATGCCAATGAGAAGGAGTCCTAGAGGGTCACACACTATATCTAACCAGTATCTCAGTTAAATAATATATTTATTTAAAAAGATGAATACATATTATTTCCGATTATGGATTAATTATTATTTAGTATTCCTGATCTCATTTATTTCATCACTAATTATCAGAGAGAATATATTGCACATGTAATATTTATTTATCTGTGAATAATTTTGTTATATTTAACTAATAAATAAATAGTCATTATTCAAGACCTGGAAAATATTGAGGAGGATTGGGAGACCATGTTATGGTACTAGTGATAAAAAATATTAAATAATATTTTGTTAAATAATATTTAAATATAATGTGAATATTAAGTACCTGTCATTGAAAAAATAGCATTGCGATTATAATTGGACATGGGGTTTCACATGAAATAAAAAATTATGTAACAACACCGATGCTAGTTATTTATTATTATCTTGTGAAATAAATTCTCCATTATGTTGTTATTCTCTATATTATCCAAGGTTTCATTCAACAATTTAACCCAATCATTATGTGAAAAACATAAATGGAGATAAGCTCTCGATCCTAGATAATGCTTCCCTCTACATGAACACTCTCATGAATGAGAGAGATACTCCTCCACTAGATTATAGATAATTCATTGAAAGTGATTCTCCTAGTTATCGAAGGAGGAAATTGGAGGTGAAAGTATCTTCCATGCTAGGACACAAAGACTACTTCTGTGATGTACGGAGATACATGTAGCATGTGTGGATCACCGCTAGAGGATTATTAACCTTGGATTTTATAGTGAAATGAATCCACACCTCAAACCCATGGTCAGATGAATCAATAAAAAAACAATCACATAAGAGGTAATTCTATAATTTAATTAAATTAATTGTAAACAAAATATGTAAATCCATTATTCTCATTTTTTGTTTCTCTCATTTTTTTATTTTTTATTCAATTCCATGCATACTAGAATTCATCGTCATATTGATCCAAGATTAATCATTGATTATAAAGATTTACAAAGTTGGGTACATGCTCATCATGTGCTTCCACTGTACCTAGATCCTACAAATTTAACAATATAATTTAATAAAATTAATTTACAAAATTAAATCATAGAAAAAATTTATAAATAAAGCATTTCAGTTTTGGGATTAATTATTCAATTATTATTCTTTTCATTTAAATGGTTGATAATATTTTATTTATAAAAAATTACATGTATTTTATTTGTATATTTTTTAATTAATTTCATTATTTTAATTATAGTTATCAATCATATGTTAATAATTAATATATTTTCCCAAACAGTATTTTTATAGTCTAAAATATAACACTTTTAATATTAAAATGTAAATCTTCTAATCAATTATTTTTTATTTAGCTCTCTTATAATTTATTTCCTCTCATAGTTAAATATTACATCTTTTATTTCTATTGAATGTTTCTGGTATTACAAGTTATCATTCATAATGATTTTATTTGAAGAAGTATATATACTAAAATTTTAGCATGTAACATTCTTCTATCCTCACACAAATACATTTTCAAAATTTAAATTTGTTCCTATTAAAATGAATATTCCTCAAAATATATATAATTTCATATATATATTTTATCATGATAAATAATTTCTAAAATACAACTAAGAAACAAAATATTCCTTAATTAAATATTTTTTATACTATGCATGTAATATTAATATAAATGTACCTTTGAATGAGTTTCCATGGTCATACCATGATAGTTTTATTATTTTTTATATAAAATACTCAATTGTTTTGTTTCACTTGATGAATTATTTATCCATCAATGAAATTAATATGAATAAATATAAACATAGTTGTTTTTATTCCATTAGTTGTCTATCTTTCAATAGGTTCTTCACCTCTACTTCATCACATATTCTATATAGTGAGTAACCATGTTCTTTTAATACTCGAATAACAAAAATAACATTTACTATAACATATAAACCATTAATGATTGGAATTTTATCACTCTAGTCACTTTCCATTTACTTAAACCAGTTCCGTTAACCCAAGTGAAGATAATAGTCAACATAAATAAAAATTCATGTTATGTAATAAGTTAATATCTATAACCATAATAAATAATATCATACTTCAATGTAAATAATTATTGAAACATGTTAAAATATAAAAGTCTAAATTAAAATTCAAAAAATTACAAATTATTTGTTTGATTTTCAATGAAAATTAATAGATCTATTATTAAAAAAATTATTGAGCATTTTAACATCCCCAAAACTATTCCCAAAGTTATTATATCATTTTACCAATATAAGATGAATCACCATAACATTAAACTATATTATTAAAAAAAATACTCGATAATTATAAATTAAATTATATCATGTACATACACACTATTTAATATACACCATTCATCTCTCAGAATCTCATTTTCAATAAATTACATTTCCTTCCAAATGGTTATCCATGTTTTCCAAAACTTATGATAACCCTTTCAACTAAATAAAAATAATTACCTTGAAATTTATTTACAAAAAAACCATACTTGTTATTTATACCTTAAACTTTTCCCCAAAAATAAAATCCACCTTAAATAACCTAGAAACTAATCATTATGGTTATATTTTCCTTATTTATGTATTCACTTAAATCCTTCTCAATATATATTTAATCCCTTTATATTTTAGTCCTATGCGACCTCAAAGGGCACCAATGAATTTGATCATATAATTAACCTTGAACATATTATTCCATGAAAGAGTCTATAATTTGTTATCCTAAGTAATTAAGAACATCATGAAATCTGTGGTTATCTAAAACCTGCATTGAAAATAGCTATGGATCCAAATATTGGCACTCATGAATATAGTTAAAAAATAATATTAACAAGATAACCTCCCTAAGAAATGAAACTAATAAAATATAATTACACATATTAGAGATAAATAAATAAATGTATCTTTCATACTAAATATCTTTTAGCTGTGTAGTTGTAGAGTGTTAGTAAAACACTTATGTGAAACAAAGCCCATATTTTCTTCATAAAAGGGGAATTTCTACACTATTCTGTAAATTTCATATTTTATTTAATGTTATTAAAATATCTTATTAAATTTCTCTCACAATAAACTATATTAAAGATATCAAATGTAATATTATTCTTCATTAACCATAGAAAAGGATACATAAGAAGTGTGAGAATAACCACTTAGTAAGGGGTAGTGTAAAGTGGTTGAAATCATAAAATAAGTAAGTAAGAAGAAATGTGGATGAAGAAATTAATCAATAAATTTTACATATAATTAATAATTAGAGTGTGAATACATCCATGGATAATAGAAATCCAAAAAATATAGATAATCCCATAGATAATATAGCCTATTTTTATATTAGAATGAATAATTCAAAACATTTTACACTTACCATCACAGAATCGAAAAGGGCACACTCTATAAATGAGTAAAATATATAAAAATACCAAAATAATAAGTTATACCAACTAGTTTGTCTAATGATTGTTGACCAGATGCATGGAGGGGATATATATATGATTTTTTCCCATTCATAGTATAATATATTTGAAATAAATCTTAATTTATTTAATGAAAAATACAATAGAAATTAAATAATTTTTAATAATAAAAAACTATATGAATTTAATTGTTTCTATAAAATATTAATATTTAGATGTTAATATAATAACATTCTTAATAAGAATAATTTAACTATCATTTTACATAGAAATTTATATGAACACAATCAAATAATGAAAAATAAGAAATGGTACCCAATATGTCCATCGTATGAAATAATAGTGATATAAAAGAGAGAAATAAAGTAAAAAATAATGATAGGGAGTGATATAGAATATAACATCAAGGAAGTTAATGAACTTAGAGTAAACCATTTACAATAAATACGTTACAAATCTTAATTAAATATGAAATGAATTGAAACTGTTAATTAACTATAAATTAAGGTTCTGTAGTATATGAAGATATTCTGTAAATTTTTGTGAAAACTGAAAAAAGAATTGAAATAAAAATTGTAAAAAAATTATATTAGAATAAAAATGTAGTTATAAGTCACTTGAAAAACAATTTTCCTGAGGTGTTAGAGACCATGAGGGAAAATTATTTGTAAAAAAATTAATAATAATTGAATAATGGATAAAAATACGATTAATTAAGTAAGAGTGTATTGGAAGTTAAAAATTTACATATATGAAAGGAAAAAATTATCAAAAAATTCATGGGAATCCATTAAAATAAAAAAATATAAACACTAGATTTTTCAAAATAATATTAAAAAATATAAAATGAATTTTATAAAATATGTAAAGATGATTCCCTAAAAAATTTAAATGTATTTTTTATTTCATTTAAAATATACTATAGATATCATTTAATTTAAAAAAAACATTCTTTAATCCAAGTAATGAATATGGATATTGAATAGAATGCTTCTTCATGAGGAGGGGAAATAAGGTTATCATTTCATATAAATATTATTTCAATGGTTTTGAATACAAAAGAGGAAACTGTTGAAATAATTATATGTAATCCTACTAATAACTGGAGAATAAGATAATATTTAGTGTTTAACAAATATTCCACATGTTATTCATTCCATGGAAATAGAAACATAAAAAATCCTAATAAAAAGCATGTTTGTAATATAATCCCTTACAATTTTACTAAATTTTGAATCAGGACAACATGAAAGAGAAAATTTTAAATAAAACTATTTAAATTTGGATAAGTATGAAATAATTATATAATATGTAAAATATTTAGTAAGTACACTATATAAATGGTTGAATAATTTAAAACAAGAAACTTTTTCTAATATATTGAAGTCAAAACAAAGTACCATTCCCTTCAATTCATACCTTTAGGGATGAAATCCATTTCATTGTATAAAAATATCTATTTATTATTCATCTATCAGCATTTATTATTTAAATATATTTTTATATACAATTATTTTGTAACTAATTTTAACCTATTAAATCAAAATTACTTATTAAAATCAATATTTAAGAATAAACTATTTTTTTCCATAGACTTGTTTCCATTTTACAGTTCTAGTAAACACACATAGGTCGTAGTTTAATCATATATTGAGTATTTATGATGGGTTTTAGTATTTTTAACCATATTCTTAATGTTCAAAAGTCACATCAGAAAACATAATGTGATAATTCTCATAGAAATAGTAAAAATTTCACATTAAACAATTTCCGATTCATAAAAAATATATTTTATTAGTGAATAAAAATATGTATATTAAAATTATAGAGTTATTAAAATTTATTAAATACATAATTACCATTTAGTATCTCTATTATGTAAATTATATTACTCTCTTTTGCCAAAAATAATATATCATGTTCTTGTATGTTGTAAAACTGACCGAAAAAAAGATGATACCATAGTTGAATGAATAAGAACATGTTATTATATAGGCATAAAAAAAATTATTAATGGTTTTTTATTTAAAAAATTTAATTATATTCATAAATCAAATTTAATAATATAAATACTAATGATATAAATAAACTTGAATGGTAAAAAAATTTCAAAGTTTCTCAACT
Organism: Viscum album; assembly: GCA_963277665.1. NCBI lineage: Eukaryota > Viridiplantae > Streptophyta > Magnoliopsida > Santalales > Viscaceae > Viscum > Viscum album. The sequence goes on from OY728157.1 coordinate 80,886,697, forward strand.
TGATCGTTTTAGAAAACTAATATTCACGATGGCCATGAGAAAATAATATTAATATAATTTAAATAATTAAAAAAAATAATTTATAAAAAGTATAAAATTGTTATAAATATCTTATTTATTCATTAAATTCATTTCTAGAACCAGCCGTGATTATATATGACCAAAATTATATATATCATTTTTAGTGGTGGTACTCTAAATAGAATTCAAGGGACAATCACGTTTCTATAAATAAAGATAAGGAAGGTCGATAATGGTAAATAAATACACAATTTTTTTTTAAACTAATAATAATCTAAATTTATTTTTTTACCATGGATTATAATTTTGGAATATTTTAAGAATAAAGAAACATGAAAGAACTTAGTTTAAACATTTACATATTCCTTGGTTATTCTCTATTGGATCTCTCCTTGAGACTTCATAGATTTTTGTTTTGTGAAAAATGAAGACTCAATGTTTGGAAAAGGATTTTTGTGGATGGAATTTTATGTCATGGTTGAGATAAAGTGTTCTAATAGTGTGTATATGTTAGTTTGGGAAGGGATTGTTCTATTTGTGAGAGTGGTGATAATCTTATTAATAATTATATTTTAAAATAATAAATATCTCCTCAAAAAAATGTGGAAAATATATAAAAATATATAATATATGAATAATTGGGTAAAAAATTCACATAATAAATCAAAATTATATATGATTTACTGATTATTGTGGCATTAACACGTATTATAACCCTATTTTAATCCATTTTATAATTTTAAGTTCTGAATGTCTTTTACCTAGGTATAATTATTTATTAATAAAAATGGAATGTAAATGACTTATAATATTGAATATAATGATTGAAAATATGGAAATAAATTTTCATTATTCAATTACTAAATGTCTAAAAAATTAATTTTCATCTTAACACACATAATTTATATTTTTTATTTAGAAAACAATATATATTTACCCATAAAAGTTAATATATTAGCATTCATTATATAGTTAAAACATTTATATGATTATTTATATGTATTGTTGAATATATTCTAATAAATATTAATTTAATTAATTAATAAAAATTGACTACTTTAATTTATGATGAAAAAACATGTTACAACTAATAAATACTATTTTTAGAAAAATATTTATTATTACCAAAAAATAAATTATTCTTCACCTATATCAATATTATAATAAATTAATAAATGATTATGAATTTTTTAAATGTGATTGAAATGGTTTTCAATAAATTCAATAATCTAATGAAGTGAATTTTTTCAATTAAATTATAATTTAAAAAATAAATGTTATTAAAGATATAATTTATTTGGGAAGAATTATACTACTACCCTTCTTATCATTAAAAAATAATCTTATGGATTCTATCAATTTATTTTAATATCAAATATTATAATATTGTTCTAATTTTTTTGGTTATATTTACTCAAAAATTAATATATCTATTGAAATATATAAATCCTCAAGGTATTGACTACAGAATTATTATTATTCTTAAATGTGAAATAAATTCTCTTAAATTTTACAATATAATTTATTTTTAAATTTATTTAATGTTTAAAAATATTGAAATATCATTAAATTTTGTAATTATAAAAAATCATTATTAAATTTAGCTTGGTGTTTCATATATCACAATATATCATTTGGGATGGGTTTATTTAATTATAAATAGTCACTAATATCCATAGGTTCTAAATTATATTACGTTTAAATAAATTGAATCCTCACAATTTTAGTTTTTCATAAAAAATGAATTTATATTTACATTGGTATAATTTTATATTTATTTTTTTATTATGGTTAGTATTTCCTAAGATACTACGAGAAATCATAATAATTCTGAATTAAAAACCCTTAGAACATTTTATATAACATTATAATGATCATTCATTTGAATGGTTTTCCATGAGAATTAATTTATTATTCGAAGATGTTTTAAAAAAATAATCAATATGTTTATATTTTTATCAAGGAATTATTTTACCGTTATGATATACTGTAAGAATAAATATATACATACGTGATTGTTTTCATCATTTAGTTGTGTTTTGATTTAGTTTTTTCCTATGATTTACCTAATATTTGAACTAATTAATAATAATGATATTTTTATACATGATTCCTTAAAGAAAATTTTTAATGGATCATGTGAAACAAAAAAATATAATTAAAGGTTATTATTTTCCCATTTTCTATTTAGTAAAACCTTAATTATTTTGATGTGTTAAGATAAAACTCAATATGAAAATTACTTTTGATAGAGATTTCATTCACTAATCTCTAAATAAAAAAAAATTGTGAATGTTCAAAATTAATTATCTTGAAAAATTTTATAAGTATTATCATCCAAATTCATAATAATAAATATAAAAAATTAATAAAATTTTATTTCAAAAATTGATGTGCCTTTAATGTAAAAAATTTCTTAAGATTAAACATCAAAAAACCTCTTCACAAAAAATAAGTTAGTATTTCCCTAATATAACATGAATCATATGCTATAAAATCAAATTCAAAAAGTAAACTAAAAACACTAATAATATCATGCATTGACGCAGTACTTAAAATATATCATAATCCCAAAATATTATAAGTATCCACCTGACTAACTCTTTCATTATATTATATATCAATTATAATTGTTATATATAAGTTCAAAAAAATTGAGAAAATATTTTCTCTTAATTGATTTGATTCCCATGACATAAAATCAAAAAATTACCCCAATTCATATCTATACCTCAAAACCCTCCAAAAAAATAATATTTTTCTCAAATAAGCTACATTATTAATCCAAGGTTTGTATATAGCTCATTCATAAATTCTAATAAATTTCTCCACAATTTATTTTAAACCCATTGATATGTAGTCATATAAGATTTCAAAAGGATTCCTATGAATTGAACTTATATTCAAACATAATCATATTAACCCATCCACATATCCACAATTTTTAATTTATACCTAACCAATAATACAGTGACCTCTATGCTTATCAATGCCTTACTTTCCTATCAATGAAGATATTAGAGTCTAGTGAACATGGATCTGATGCTAAAAATATATTCTGTATGCACCAGTTTTGACATCATATAAAATGACCCTAAATTAAAAATCCCTAAATATAATATAATAAAATAATGTTAAGTCTCTTACATATCTGAGACCATTTTGTCTTAGAGTTTTTGAGCGTTTGGAACTCCCCTAAATGTTATAAAAATCATTTATTTAAGACCAAGGAGAATTTTTATCCATTATACTAGACATTTTTATTTTATATAAATAATTTAATGTCCCCCATATTTTTTAGATGTCATAACTTATTAAACATATCATAAATAATACAATCGTTCTTAATATGCGAAAATGTAAACATAAAATGATTTTGAAAAATGTATGGGTAAGTGTTTGTAAAAATTGGTAGATATCATATAATAATTACAATATATCAAATATGGAAGAATAAATTAATCAATAAATAATACATAGTATCATTAACTTGAGTGATAAATGTCACAATGGTTAATAAAAATATAGAAAAACATATATGATAACATAGTTAATAATAACTAATTTCTCAATAATGAAATGAATTATTCGAAATATCATATTCTTAACCTAAAAATATTGCTAGAAAACATCTAATAAATTGGTTGGCATATTAAAAACACTCGACTAATAAGTCATTCTAAAAATTTTTACAATGAGGGATTACTTGATGGTTATAGGGGATATATAATTCTAATACCAAATTATTCCTAAAAAATAATTAATGAATTCATCATATATTTAATACACATTACTAAACAAAATAAATAACCCTTCTTAACCCATAAATATTCACAAATAATAGTCAACATGTTTTCAATATTTTATGATTTGAAGAATTACAATTACAATAATCTTCCTTTAACAAACATAATATATAGAAATGAATATTAAATTAAAAAATATTAAAATAGTTGAAATAATACAAAAAATTGGTACAGTACTAATGAAAATGGACATGAATGATATATATAAATTCATGTAAATGATTGAGAATGATATAGAACATAACATTAATTAATTTAATAATCTAAAAAATAAATATTATTCAAAAATTAAGGCATAACCCATTAATTATTCAATGATGAAAAGATACCATAAATTCATCAGAAATTACCAATTTTAGAAAATACAATGATTTTTTAAATTATAGAAAATGTGGAAGAGGAATATAAAAAGTAACTCTCATAACATTATTGTAAATTTTCTAGAAAAAATATGATAAGTCACAACATAAACACTTTTCATGAGGATTTAATGATTCATTTGTAATTTTTTTTAAAATTAATTTAAAAAATATAATATTGTATAGAATCTACAGCTACATATGTAAATCCAAAAAATATGATTAAAATAATTATATGGTAAAATAAATTCCTTCCAAAATATTCCAAAAAATATAATTGTAATTACCCGTACATTTATAAATAAAATTATCTTTTGATTGAATTAAATTCCCTAATGTGGTTATAGAAAAAACATGAACTTATTTGGTTTTATTATATATGTTCATATTTAGAACACTATTATTCATCAAAACTATTGATAATATATCCATTGAACAATGTTGATATGATTAGTACAAATTTCGAGTTTTGATAAACCCAATTGACACAAAAAAGGAAGTGGTGGCCTCAAATAGTAGGATCGTGCCTAATGAATCAATTTATTGAAGATTACAAGGGAAATAATATCATTGGTATTTTCCCTTGATCAATCCCCAGATGAAGTGTAATAACTAAAGAATAAGAAAATCCATTAATGGGATGAATTTATGCTCTTTAAGATAATGAGCCAAACCATATACACTAAACTACGACATGAAAATATCACTATCTTGCATTGTTCCCTAATGCATTTTCCTTGTGTAATAAAGGGATATGAATAAAGGCCCAAAAAATATGAATTTGTATAATTTATTTTCAATAGAATAATAATAATACTTACTTCTTATTGTTCGATCATGATCAATGAATATTATATTTATATGATAAAAAATTTATTTTTGTGTAATAAATGATATCAATTTAGTCATCTTTTAATGAATTAATTTATTTTTAATACAAATAATATTTTAATAATATATTATTTAATAATTACTATCCAATATATATTATTATATAATTTTTATCATGTCAAATCTAATTTTCATGAGGGATCCAAAACTGTTTTTACCAATAATTCTCAATAAATGTCAATTCTAATTTAAAAATAAAATTTTAATTTTTTAGAAATTTTTTGTTAAAATAATGAATTTTTTTGGAATAAAAAAAATAAAATTATGCCATTGTTAATTTTTCACAATTTTTTTATACTTTCTATTTTTTGGTAAAAATTAACACAGAACCAATATACTGTGTGTATTATGACATCGTAATGACCCAAAAGTTATGTAATTAATGCTTTAAATTTAACCCACAACCAAAAACTGGTTTCCCCATTAATGTTATATTATTTTCAGTATATTTTATTAATTTTATAAAACCATTATAAATCCTCCAAAACCTATATTATATTTTTAGGTTTTAAAATAATTTATTTATGACCATGACCCACTTAGGAACCACCAAAAGAATTATATTAATGGCTTATTCTACTGAACAAAACAAATAAAAATAAATAGTCTTCAATGGTTGAAACCATTGTAAAAAACATGTAAATATTTATGTTTTGGATTACATTATTGTAAATAGTTTAAAACAATCACATAAATGATCCCATAATCTTGTATTTTTTATTTTATTCTTCATTTATATTTTTCAATTTGTTCCCCTTAAGGTTTTGTGAAAAAATGAGAATTTTGGGTGGTTAGGCCCAGATGCACAGTTGGATCATGTTTAGTAGTAACCCTGCACCCAACCTAGATAACAGTATGGTAGGAGACATAACCAACCACATGGACACCACAAGACTATACGCATTGTCCAAGGTTATAGTTTGGAAGGACATTCCATAGATAGAACCATTTTCATAGTTATAACATGGTTTACCAAACTGTGCAGACTGGCCATGCATAGCATCCATTCCATTTTCATTTTGAGCATTTTATATCTCCTTACGATTTTAACTCCTAACCCACCTTATTTACCCCTTCAATCAGAATTTCTAACCCTAGTTGTTCCCCTCCTTCATTCCACCTCTCATGGATCTTTATTTTTTTGGAAGATTAAGGTTGTTTCTTCCCAAACTTTCCATGTAAGTCACCTTCTCCCTTGATTTCTCCATACAATCTAGGGTTCTCTTTCCATCATGTCTTTTTTCTTCTTCTCCATCCCAAGGTCTATGATTTTTGGATTCTATTTTGACATTTTTTGTTTGATATCTGGGATTAGGGATCGATTTGGCATTATTGTGGTGCGGTGGAGGTGAGGTTGTAGTTTCACATTGATTGCCATAACATTCTCCACATGAGGTATGTACTTTCATAGTAAAACGTTGTTTTATAGATTTATTATGATTTATTTTTTTTATTATCATGTTTTATGAGTTATAAGTATGGTTTGAATGTAATTTTTTAGGGGTTCACTATGAACTGTTTTCTAATTGATATTACTATGAAATTGGTGTATTCTTGATGTATGTCTAGGTTGCGTTCTTCTGAAATGTTTTATTTATTTAGTAAATAACTTATTAAATTGATATTGTGATTCGTATGATGGTTGGAACAAGGTTTGCTGTGTGTTTGGGTTTAAATAGAGTTTTGGGTTTGCAAGGGGATACTATGGTGAGTGTAGTGCCTTGTTTGGATTTTCAAGTGTTTATGTGATATCATTTGAAAAATTCGAAACTTGTTCATTACTAAGTGATTCATGGGAAACTAATAAGGAAGACTAGGATGAGTTTTATAGTGATGAAGAGGTGGATATATCCTAGTTTCACTTAGTAGGATTGACGATGAAAACACTATCTAAATAATTATGATGATCAATGACCACTAGAATATTTTATGTCTCTCCTCTTTATTTTCTTGTGTATGAGAACGTAGAAGGATGTGGTTTCTATAAAAATGTATACTAACACATGAGGTTCTAGGGTCCCATCACTAGCTAGTACCCATAGGGCCTCTTCCTTATTTAATATCTTTTGATACGTTGTGATCACTATTATCACATGATATGGAATTTGGGCTACTCTAAAGGTAAAAGTGTTTTAAATTAAATTATGTCTCCTTTAAATTGCTATATAATTTCATTTTATTTATTAAACATTCATGTTTATTTGTAATTTTTTATTAGATCATGGAATCTTATTGGGTGGCATTCTTCTGGGCAATAGATCACACCCTACATACACATTTATGTGTAAGAAGATTTGGTCATGTTTGATATAGGAAAGGGTAAAACTTTTGGTGATGGTTTCTTCAGAAGCTAGTGATCCTCCTGGACGCTGTTTCCATAATGGAATGAGGGTGATGTCCCCCTTTACTTTTTTTAGTTTTTAGAGATTATTTTTAGTTACCTTTTTGTAATACCTATCTTTTGGATTTTATAAACACATAGAATCAAATCTGAAATCTCATAAGAGCTTGTTTGGTATTGTTTTCTAACATTGGTTTGTTTTAAATTTTTCATTATTTTACATTGGTATGTTTGGGTAAATCATTCCAACATGCTAGTATTGATACAGAGGAAGTTGTTATTTCCCATGGGGACTAGGAACGCCCTTTGAGCCTTACCACAGAGTAGGTCAGGTGCTGGTTCCGATGATGATATGTCTTGGTTTGTGAAAAAAATCAATGTTTTGGAAAAATTAAAGAACTCCAATCTCTTTTCCAATATAAACAAACCAATGCTCCAACTCCTCTTCAATCAAATAGTTGTAGATAATTTCTTTATCCAACACTCCCATCTCAATAGTAATCCCAAGGGTCCCTCAATATATCATGAATCTTCTCCCATGTTTTTAGAATCACCCTCTCAAGGAATGAGATCCTTTCATTGTCTTCAATATTAGATAATATTCTTTATTTTATTCATGTGTTACAAATCCATATTTTTGTGATACGTTTTCCACATACTTATTACTATCAATTTAATTTAAAAATGAATAGAGTATCCATTGTCTATCTCATTAAACAATTTTTTGAACCGTTATTTTCTTCCATTTTGCTTTCAGAATTTCACTATAATGTTTCCATGACAAAAACATTATATAGTGAATTTCATCAGTCTTTCCATTAATGTGTATTCACATATAAATAAATATACTTATTTCATTAGGTAATTCTATGTATTTTTTCCACACTACTTGATCATGGAATTAAATGGGATGAAATATATTCTTATGTTGTATGATCTATGTGGAAAACTTATGCATGTATAAGATATGATTATGTTGGCTACACCTAGATAGTGTTCTAATTAATTGGGTAATGTTTTTGTTTTATAAGTTACTATTTATAGTTTTTGGTATTTTTTATAATCACATAATTTTATGTTTTATTTATGGTTAACCTTGACTTATGTATATGATTCCATGTTTGAAGTTGTTTCAACACTCCCATGATGACTTTGTGTTTTCATGTTGTTTCATGCCAGAATATTTTAAATTATGATTCTCGCCCCTTTTATGTACCATAGAAAAACATATTGTATTACATGTAATATTTTCTTGATTTTTTTCTTTTATTTTCTCCTTTACTGTACTTTATAGATAACCCCTTACTTAGGTATGTCTTGAGGTTATCCCATACAATTTTAGGAATAATGGAATAATATGAGAATGTTAAGGATGATATCAATAATATTAATGTACCTCTTGTTTTATGTTGTTATGTAGTGTTCATAATTACCAAAGATGCAATATTTCTTGATCTTCTAAGTAATATTATATTTTTAATAAATAATGAAATAATTTATAATAAAAGTAAGTTCTTTCATAGTAGGTATCAGAGGACATCTTAGTTACTTTAAGGATTTGTATTACAGATCTATACTGAAATAATTATGAATCATAATATAAAAACAAAAAAATACCAAAATTAATATAATTTATAGAGTAAGTACGTTTTCATTTAATGTTCATCACATTCTTGATACTACATGTGGATGTGGATCTATGATAGAGGTTCCAAGGGGAAATAATCCTGAAAATAGAGATTGAGAAAGACTAGATCATCACCCAGTGTTTGAAAACAGACCTTGATGCTCACAAATTTTGAGAGTACAATGGGATATTTGATTATAAATTTATAATCTCTATGTGATACATTATTAAGTTTAAAAAAGTCCTAAAATATTCAATGTTAGTTAATAAATCATGGAAAATTTGAGGAACTGATTAAACAACCAATGTGAAAGGAAATATAACGACCACCCAAAAAAGGATCCCAATAAGACCGTAGAATGAATTATGAACTATTTTATGATACCATATCTATAGATTCTGGTTTTGAATATATTCCAAAAATATGAATAAGACCCAAATACCATTAATAAATAAAAATCCACAACCTAGATTTTTATGTGACAACAGTCTATGAATTGCAAGGGTTCATATGAACCATTAATGTTAGAAAAGTGGATGAATTCTATTTAGAATATTTTATTCACCCTTTAAATTTTTAATAATGGTAATTTTTTGCTAGATATTTATCAAATGGATGGAGAAGCTTATCTATTGTGGACATTGATCAAGAATATGAATGCTGCGAAAGAGATCGAAGTGATTGTTTGAAGTGAATTCTTGATAATTCATTTTGAAAAATATTTCCAACGTACTCCCTAATGTAACATTCAATGTGATTTCATTTCACTCAAGAAAAATAAAAATAACATATCTACAAATATGAATAATACTTCAAAATATGTTCATGATATGCCTATGACTTTTTAATTAGACATAATTAAATGTTGATAACTTTTTTAGGGGATAAAATTGTGTCTATAAAATATCTTACAAATATAATACATTGATTTATATGTGTCAATTATCTGGTTTTAACTTAGAGTAAAAATAGAGAATAGAAAATATCAATGGTCTCATGGGACTAAGAAATGTAATTTGGAGTTTAATTGTGTAGTCGAGATACTAAAATTCTATTGAGGTTTGAAATTTCCACATCCCATATGTCCAATGTGTGGAAAGAAGAACACTAAAAATTTAATATAGGGGATAGGGAAATGATTTAGGTGCAGAAAAGAAGGTCACCTATCTATCGATTTATAAAGGGATCGACCCAACAATTTAATGGAATAGTGGAATGCATTTTTCAACCATCAGCCTATTATCAACTATTTTAAATAAATTTAATAACGAAATTTTGTTAACCACTACCCAATTACAAGAATTTTTTATAAATATGAATGGAAACAACCTCCAAGGAATAAAGGAGTAGAATATTCCCTCACAACCATTAAAGAGTTTCCTAATAATGAAGTGGTGATATGTGCACTAAGTATTCATTCAAGAACAAAAAATGTATTATTTGATTATGGGTTTACACATTACATCATATCATGAGTGTTTAGTAGACATATTTAATCACCACCACCATGAATGTAAGTAGAGTTTTAAATGAAAACAATAAATGGGGATATTATTTAGTCCCAAGTATATAACTCCTCCCTTGTTGGAATCTTTTAGCTAAAATTCCCTATAATCCTTATGATTCTCCATTTAATAGAATTTAATGAAATTCTTTGTATGAATTGTATTTATTTATTTAGAGATAAAAAAATTCCAAGATAATGAAACCACTATAAGTATCATGAATCACCCTACGATTCTATACAAGTGAAACTTAATGGATGAATCTTCTTTAAAACCAACATCTCAAGTATGGATAATATTTTCTTATGAGAAATAATATCTATCTCAAAAGATTAAATCTATGGAAAAGATCATCCTTAAAGAGATTACTATTTTAATGGGAAACATTAATGTCGTTACTAAAGAATTTCATAGTCTTCCACTCAGATGAGTGGTTGAAATTTCAATCGAACTTATGCCTGCAAGAATTCCCATTATCCAATACTCCATATAGAATGACTATTTTTGGACATGATGAGATGAAGAAAGAGCTATATTAATATCTTGATTAATGGTTCATACACCCAAGTGCTTCACCGTGGGGTGCACTCTTCCTCTCCAACAAGAATAAGGATTGAAAAATATTCCTTTTCATTGATTATCAAACGCTAAAAATATCATGATAAAGAACAATCATCCTCTATAACTGATTTTTGGAGTGTTTGATGAACTGAATGGAGCCCAATACATATCTTTGGTGGGCCTTTAGTCAGGGTTTTATCATATAATAATTTATAATGAGGATATCCCAAAAAAAAATTCATACATTGTACATGATGTTTGAGTTAAAAGTAATGTAAGTCATAATAACTAATGCAACATAAATTTTCATGGACATGATGAATAGTTAATGTTGAGATTAAATGATGACTGTTTTCACCATCATTATAGCCGGGAAGTGAAACGTGTATCATGATCAGAGACGATTGTCGAGGGTACTCCATATAGTCACACAATCTTCTACACATAGAGGCATCCCAAACCCTCTACTAAATTATACTCTCTAATCGATAGGAAGTTGACCGACTTGGTTAGTCAGTCAATGATCACCCAGATAGAGTCATGAACTCTAGATTTACGTGAATGTCCTGTCACAATGTCCATGGATATCTCATACTACTTCCACTATGGGACCTCTATAGGCTAAACCAACCCTACTCATAACTAATGCTCCGCCTTCACTTACTGATAAGTGAGGCACCAAGAGAAAAACTCTTCTACTGATTTCATCAATCCCAGCCACCGGTGCTGTCAATGGAGATCCTAGTACATCTTCTCCACTCCAGGATGTACCGCTAGTGGGGATGTGTGGAACTCTCTTAACACTTCCATATGAAGTGACACTGGTACCATGGTATGTCCTCTGAAGATGATGACATTCTCCCGAAATTTAGAAAATTCATTCGGTGCCTGTCCTATGGATATCTGAGAACATCGTGCCTTGCAGTCAGTGTCCCTATAATGTGCCTCCCTGAATCGCTGAAGAAGTGGGGGAGTGACTGTATGAAACTGAAAAAAAAATTCTCCATCCCGGTCCACAAAGGACATCTACAAAGCGGCCAGCTGCTCCGTCGCCTCACCAAGCTGCTGTATACCAGATCTTCTACTGAGTGAATCTGCTACAATGTTTCCCTTCATAGGAGTATAGACTATCTAGAATTCATAGTCTTGGAGGAACTCAAGAATACTTCACTGCCTCATGTTCAAATCCATCTGTGTGAAGATATACCAGAGACTCTTATGATCCGAGTAGACTGTAAAATGCTTTCCCATCAAGTAATGTCGCCACATCTTCAAGGAGATAACCACTGCTGCTAACTCCAAGTCATAGGTAGCATAGTTCTACTCATGCTGTCTCAACTATTGAGATCCATATATGATCACTGCGCGATCCTGCATTAGGACACATCTAAGACTTGTCCCAGATGCGTCGAAGTAGACTGTGTAACCTACGCCCTCCTACGGAAGCCTCAAGATGGGGACACTAGCCAGCCTCTGGCTCAGATCCTGATAACATTGTTGTCATCTCTCCGACCACACTAAGAGTTTCCCCTTCTTCGTCAATGCTGATAGTGGTAATGTAACTCTAGAGAAATATGGAATAAATCTTTGGTAGTATCCGACCAAACCCAAATAAATCCGTACCTCTGTCACACTCCTGGGTCACTCTCAAACATGTTCAACCCCAATATTCACTAAATCCACTGCAAATCCAGCCTCCGAGATGACATTTTATAGAAAGTGAACCTCTCGGATCCAGAACTGGAACATAGGGAGATTACCATAATGATGGTTCTCTCGGAGTGTGTCCAGTACTACCTCAAAATGATAGGCATGCTCCTCCTCAGTAGTCGAGTAGATCAGAATGTCTTCGTTGAAGAATACTACAAAGCGATCAAGTTATGGATGAAAGATCATGTTAATGAGTCCCATGAACACTGCTAGAGTGTTGGTCATGTTCAATGGCATAAACAAGAACTCATAATGTTCGTACGTACATTTTAAGGTCGTCTTCTTCCCATCCTTGTCTCGTACTCTAAGCTGGTGATAGCTTGATCTGAGGTCCATCTTCGAGAACCACCGTGATCTATTCAAGTGATAAATGATGTTGTCAATCCTCGAGAGTGGGAACTTGTTCTTCATGGTCACCTCATTCAGGCACTGATAGTCAACATGAGGCCTCAAGCTCCCATCCACCTTCATGGCGAACAAAATCAGGGATGCCTGTGGAGAAACATTGGACCGAATGAATCCCTTCTCCTACAAGTCATCTAGCTATACCCGCAGCTCACGAAGCTCCGCGGTTTCCATCTCATGCGTAGGTGAATATATTGTTGCCATCTCAGGGTACAAGTCAATGTAAAATTCCACCTCTCTGTGAGGAGGTTGACATGGGAAATCATCAGGGAAGACATCTGCATACTGGTCCACCACTACAGGATAACTCGGACACTCCACATCAACCGATCTGAGGGTAAGGCTAGCCAAATGATGACTGATTGGAAGCACTCTCTTTTGGGTATGTCCATATTGTGCTGTAAAGGCACCCTTATTTCCGGTGAAGGTAAACATAGTCCCATCTGTGCGGGAAGACAACACTTTGTGCATAATACAGTCAATATGAGCATGGACTATAGTTAACCAGTACATACCCAAGTTTACGTCGTAAGGTCTCGACACCGCTACTAGGAGATCTCAGCTGAAGCTCTCGCCTCCTAGAGAAATATCTCACTACTGACACCAGTGCGTAATCATCTTATCCTCTCCCATAAGTGTCTCTAGCCGTAAGGATCGGGCCAATGGATCTGTCAAAATCTCTGATCTCTAAACAAGGGCAGTGACAATAAAATAATGACTAGCACCTGTGTCTATAAGTTCTGAAGCTAATGTGGATTAGACAAAGATCGTACCTCATATTATCTCCGAAGTTCCATGGTCGTAGGCCTTAGCTAGCTGGAGGCGAGCTCTCCCCTACCCACCTGCTCCCTGTGGTCTGGGTGGACCACCTGGTGGTAGTGGAAGTAACTTATCGAATCGTCTCCCACCACCAACTGCACGACCATATCCTCTGCCACATCCGCATGCTCCCTGGGAACCACCTCAACCGAACCTCTGTCTCTGATTGGGAGGTCCCTCGACCATCTTCTGATCATCCGTACAGTAGGTTGGATAGTCACGAGCCCTGTGACCCTGCCCGACTCTTGTGAAACACTGCATTTCCATGCATGAATGGACCTATCTCTCGTACCCCACACATCCAATCATGAGTCATGTGGTCGTCCACCTATAGGTCTGGTCATCTTGGACCTCTATGAAATCTGTATGTTCCCTATTGTAGAATAATATGTTATGTGATATCCGGTTGTGGGTCTCGCTACTACTGACTGCTCAGTATGAAAACTCTTCATAATGAGGGCTTGCTATAACACCCCCACCTGCATCCGAATGCTAAGAGAAATCATCAAATACGTGATCTCTCGCCTATGTCCCTGCTCGAAGGTCTGGGCCCTCAAGAATGTGTCCCGCACCATATCAGTGAAGTAGCGTGAGAGGTCAGGGATCCTCACTGAGTACGGAGCCACAAACATGATGTCCTACTGCAGATGAAGAAGCTCATGCATGCGCACTATACGAAGAGCTGCTAGACAAACTCTACCTGAAACAGGCTCTCAAAGTTTTCCAAGAGGAGCATCACTTCATTGTGAACTTGGAGCATCAAGCTCCACCATCTGCCTACAGCTGCCTATTGTAGACTGGCAGCAAGGATCGCCATAATATCGGCTGGTGTCCATACTAGTCAGAAGACTCTCACCACGACCTCCCGCCAATCCTCTACCTCCTGTGGGTCTATCTCTCTCCTGGACCTGGGGGTCCTATAGTGCTAGAACTCATGTAATGTGCTCAAGTGGGGTACACACTCTACTACTGGGGCTGGTCTCATCAGTGTCCCAACGGGTAATAGTATCTAATCACCACACTCAGTACACTTAACACTATTTCCATCAAAACGATTAGTGTCATATGTTCTATGGTATAACCGACTCCTCTGACACAAATTTTTCATGACCCATCCCACAGGGTCCATGTTGTGACAACCCCAAGACCTCATTCCATAGGCCAGGTGCTGGCGACAAACACCGAAGGACGTATTCCCTAAAACTGGGAAGGCTTTTACTTACATCCTATAAACACACAGAACTAAGCACACAACATGATACGAACCCAAGTAAACTATATCACAAAAAGAGCGTTGAATGTAAAAAGGTACATAATACATGCCCAACAGTAAAGGTACAAGTACAGTTGAAATACAATACAACTGAAGAACGAGAAATATAGCTACTGGGTCATCCTATGAGGTTCCTACCAAAAGGGTTGGTATAGATCGGCTCCTTATCACTCCATGACTGCATGTCTCCTCTGCGTACTAACATGCTGTATGGTCCACCTACGGGCACCGTCCAGACCTGGAACCCTCGGCCTCGATCAGCGCTATACATTTTCTGCAACAAAAACAACAAGATGCGGGAATTTCCCATGTAGGGGTGAGAATAACGATACTCAGTAGGGACCCCAAGACCCTCAAGGGCTCACAAAACCCACAAAGGATAAACCACAAGGCATGGAATCTATTGACAACCCTAATTACATATATGCCCATAAATATACCTAAGTTATCAAGTATACCCATATCAATCATGAGGAAAACACAGAGTCCAACTCAAATCCCAAAGCTCAACTGTTCCACAACGGAAGGAATACCGCGAAGCTATGTACCACACAGGTACGCCACACAGAATAATACCACCAAGGTTTTACCATGAAGGAAAGTACCACAAGGTACAGACTCAGCTCACACCCTGTATAACATAGGTACAGTAGTAGAGATGATTAGATGTAACTACTGAATCATCTTAATCTATTAATAGGTAGACCCCCGAAGGATCCAAAATCATTATCAAACCCACAAAGGATCACAGTACATCGTCATACCCACAATGGATCCTAGTACCTTGTTAAACCCACATAGAATCCTCGTACATCGTCAAACCCACACCGAATCCTAGTACATCGTCAGTACATCATCAGATCCACACAGGATCCTAGTATATTGTTAGTACGTCTTCATACCCACATAGGTTCCTAGTATATTGTTGGTAGGTCGTCCGAACCACACAAGATCATATTACATTATTAGTATGTTTTCATACCCATAAAAGATCCTAGTACATCATCGGTATGTTGTCATACCCACACAATATCCTAGAACATCATCAGTATGTCGTCAGACCAACACAAGTTCCTAGTACATCGTTGGTACATTGTTAGACCCACACACGATTCTAGTACATCGTAATTACGTCGTCAAACCCACACAAGATCTTATTACATCATCGGTACGATGTCATACCCACATAGGATCCATGTACACCGTCTTTACGTCGTCAGATCCACATAGGATCCTAGTACATCATCCATACGTAGTAACAGCTAGCTATAGGGTTCCCACCTAAGCTTTCTTGTCTCCAGGAGGGTCCGCTCCACAATCCATTGGTCAGTACTCCAACAACCACAAAGTCGCATGAAGAAGTATCTCGAAGGAATGCCTCATCATAGGGGTCTCAACACAACAAACGGTGCATCAAACCGATGCCCGATCTGTATGTTATTAGACTTTTAGTCCCGAGGGCCCAGTTGGATTTGTGCTCTATCCAACCCGACCATACCCCATCTTTATCAGAATATCTTATGGGGTAAACTAAATGGACTGTATTGCTCCAATGTTTTTGTCTCCACATATGGTTCGTCAAACAGACGTATGATGCCAATGTTATGGCCAAAAGAGAGTATTGGGTCAAAACTATTTCGGGTCCGGTCCGACTCAGTCAGACGGACCCGGCCCAGCCCGTTGGGTATGGCTCGACCATCGCTAAGTGGACCTAATTGGGTAGCAGCCCGTAGGACTGCGGGGTGACCGTGGAGGCCATAGACGGGGTGGGAATGCAGAGGCCTTTGAGCGGCAGAGGTTGCGGGGGCCGCAGGCAGTGAGGGGCCTCAGCAACAGCGGGGCGGCGGCGGCCGTTGGCGGCAAGGGGCCGAGGAAGCTGCGAGGGAATGTAGGCCATGCGGGCCGCTAACGGCGTGTGGCTGTAGAGTTGCGGAGGCCATGGGGCGGCGGAGGCCGCGAGGGCCGCGGAGGCCATAGGGGTCGCGGTGCGGTGGAGGTCGCAAGGGCCGTGGAGGCCAGGGGCGCGAGGAGGCACGGAGACCGCAGTATAGTGGGGCGGTTGCGGGGAAGTGGGTCGGTCCGTTGTAGCTGGCCAAATGGCCAGCCCTCCTCTCCGCACGGTGCCGTCGCACGCCGCGCCCTCACAAGCGGCCGGTTCGGCCGACCACACTTCTTTCATCATTATGGCATAAAGCAACCTTCTTCCATCGTGAAGAACACACCATTCATGAAGAATGGTGGAGGGGTCGGGCCATGTTTTTTTGGCCCACACCCTCCACGTTAGAACAGTAGCAAGTGGTTGAAGGGGGTGATTCAATTTGAGGGGAAAATTAAAATTTATCAGTTTAAAACACACCCCTACCTCATTTTTTTGTTGATGTTGATGAGGAGGGCAGGATGATCATTGATTGAAGATTTCCCACATTGGAGGATGTCCCGAGGAAGAATTCGAAGACGTTGGAGAATGTCGACGTTCTTCATTTGAGAAGCGTTCTTCGTTGGAGATGAAGAATTCCTCCAAGGTTCTCCTCTTCCAATCCTTTCTCCCAATTCCACCCAAAAAGAAAAGCAGCCAATATATTGTGTTTCATCAATTTAATTGTCTTCACAAAATTAAATTGACGTCATTAATTACGTTGTGGTTGGAACTATTAAAGTAGGAAGATACCAAAGTTTATCGCCCATTAAAGGGATGTTCAACATTTATCTCTATATTAAAGAAGGAGTTTAGGGGGTTCAGGTGGTCCCAACAGTTAAAATCCAATTGGGAGGTTTTGGGCTCGATGGTCCCCACCTCTATAACCCATGTTGAGGTGTTTCAATAATAAAAATAAAATCTTAAAATAATTTTTTTATTTTCCCACGAAAAGTGAAAAACTAACTTTCACCCTCAACCAACTATAGTCAAGGTGAATGTCTCCTTAAGTGAACACCCATCTTGGGAGGTCAACAGTGCCCTCAAATTTCAATTCTGAGCACCATTTCAAAAGTTATAAAAGATCTCTCATATGTTTACTAAACGTACTCAAAAAGAATGTTCAAAAAATTATTCTAGGAACACATGGCCTCAAAATCACGCACGGTCAATTTTCACAGTCTTAGAAAATTCCCATATATTTAAACAAAAATTACAAGTAATTTTAGGGTCTTTACACTTAACTTCTATGTCTATACAATGATTTGTCCAAAATAATTCTTCTTTTTAAAAGTAAAAGTGTATTTGTCTCAAGAATTACTCGATGATTTTATAATGGTATCTTTATCTATTTCAACACTCTTTTTGACTCTTACATATTTTGGAGATTAATATTTTATGATATCATCTAAAATATTTAATTAAACGGTTTATTATTATATTTACTGTGGATGTGTTATCCTAAAACCAGTCACCAATTTATTTCTAATGGTCAGTGTTAATGCTTAATATTCAGGGAAAGTAATTTACATTCCATATGATAGTTTCAATATGAATGTATATGTTGTTTATGTTTAGACTCGTTCATAAGAGTAATGCATCAGAAATAGTAAGTGTTGGGGGCACTATATCCCCTTGGTGCATCGGTAGGTCTAATGAGGCCATCTATGGTCATGGCACAATGGATTGAAAAAATGGATATTTATGGTCTTAGCATAAGGCATGGATGATTTGGTTATGACGTGATGAATTATGAATTCCCTCAATAATAAAATATAGTTGATATTTTATGTGGTTATTCTACTAGTATAATACCCCTGATTGTGTTTTATTATGTCATTATTTATTCATCTTTTATTCCTTCAATAGTGTGTTAATGTTTATTTTTAAAGTCATGTATCATTTGTTATTCACCAAACCTAAGGTTTATGTTTGTGATATATTCCACTGTATTTCATAACCTTACTGAGCATTTCATCTCACACACATTTTAGGTTTCATTTTCTTTGGACATGATGATGTTTATTATGAATGACCAGTTGTGAAAAACTTATAGTTATGGATGTTACCAATTAAACTAATATGTTGTTTTTCATTTCAAGTTTTAATACAGAACTTATGTATGTATCTTATTTCCATTTATACTAAACTACTCAGTTCTTCAAGATATATATTAATTGTTTAAATTAAAATGTAATAAAATAAGTCATCGGCTTTGGGAAACTAGGGTCAGGTCCATACTGACATGGCAATTGGAGTTGGGGATGAAACTAAATTACTCTAATCTATTTTAGTTTATAAAATCAAAATTTTACTGGATAAATTTCTAAGAGGGGGAAGAATATAATGACGTGAACATTTGAAAAAAAACATCCATTATAATTTATATAAATTCTTTACAATGGTTTTAGAAAACACATTCACTTATTTTTTTATTATATTTTATTGGTTTTAAAATATCATTTAGAATAATAACCATTGATAATATTGATATTGAAAAGTGACCGAATGATATATATACATATAGTGTTTTGATCATTTCAATTGATAAATCCAAATGATGTGATGACCTTAACTAATTGGGCCAATCACTATAAATCCCAATAATCAAATCTTACAAGGGAGATTGAATCAAAGGAAATTGTCTTTGGACAAGCCCAAGATAAGACCCCATTACTAAACCATGATAAAAACTGTTTATGTGACAATTTTAAGCTCATCAAGATCATGACCCAAACTATGTACAGGTGAACCAACCTAATAATATTTCAAAATCATGCACCTTACCCTTAGAGTTTTTTGCTGTAATAATGGGATATGTATGATGTCTTTAAGAAAATGAATTTTTTATTGTATATATAATAGACTAATAATTATATTTACACTTTAATATTGTAACATTATAAAATATTTCTAATTTCTTACAATAAAACGAAATTTTTGATTTTGGGGAATGTACAATTTCAATTAATAATTTTTTTATAAATTAATGGATTTATAAATCAAATATTATTTTTATTAAATATTAATAAATTTTTATTCTTAAATATTAATAATAATATAAATTTTATGATGTGAAATATAATGTTTATAAGTGCTTTAAAAAATATTGGTAAAAAATCTAGCATTTCTCAATAGATACATATTCTATTTAAAATGATAAATTTAATATATTTATATAATTATTTTAAAAAATTAAACTCTATTTTTTAAATAATAACATGAAAATTATCCAATATAAAAATCATCATAATTTTTAAAGACATTTAAATATTCATGTACAAATTAAATACAATAAAAATATATGGTATGTATTATGACATCAAAATAATATATTTTAAAAAAAAATTATAAAAATTATATCTAATAGAAAATATATGTTTCCATTTTAATATGTGGGGATTTTTAGTTTATTTGATTAATTTTATAAATCTATTGTAATTCAACTATAACCTATATTATGTTTTAAGGATTTTAAAATATTTTTTATGAACACGATTCACTTGAAAATCACAAATAGAAATATTTAAATGAGTTTTTGAAATTCTAATTTTAAATATAATAAAACATTCCTACTCTATATAAAAAATGATAATATTCATCATATAGTATGTGGTTTTGATTACCTTATTTAATAAAGTCCAAAACCTATGTTTGGGAAAACATAAAGAACTGCACTCTATTTTCCAAAATAAAACCACATAATTTTCAACTCTACATCACTCATAAACCATTTACAACATCCTAAATATGGTCTCTCTTCTCTGAAGTCCTTCAAAAGTTCCCCAAGATCTCAATAAAAACATTTCATGTAGTTGGAATAACCCTCTCAAAAATAGTTATCCTCTCCTTCTCATTTTTATTCAATCAACTTCTTCATTTTATTAATTTTATTAATTTTATTTTAAATTAATATAGTAATATATGTTTTTACACACCCCTATTACATTAAAATTGATTTAAAAATGATAATATACCCCATTTATCTTAGTAAAACATTTTATAAACATATATTTACTTGTTGTGCTTATAATATTTCAAAACTAATTTTCTATGCCAAACCATGGTTTGGTGAGTCCCATCGCTCTTTTAACCCAAGGGGGATCACCTTGTCATACATATATTTCATTTTTTAGGGAAATCCTTTATTTATTTAACATTCCTTGATAATCTAATGAAATGGAATTAAATATGGTCATATTTTATATGATATATGCCACAATTATTTTGTATATGATTTGACTTTCGTAGGTGCAACCAGATAGAACTAAACTGAACTGGGTAATGTTTTAGTGCCCTGAGACTCCATGAACAGTGCGTGAGAGATTATCCAATAAACGTTTTATTATTATTTATGGGTTGTTAAAAATGACATATGTTTATGATGGAAAGTTTAATGTTTTTTCATATTCCACTATTGCCTTTATGTAGTCCAATGACATCATAGCATGATGTTCATGTTTATGATTCTCACCTTTTTTATTTCCCATTGATATTTCTATTGTCTAACTTGTAATAATGTATTCGTGTTATGCTTTGATTATTCACTTGCCAGGATTTGTAGCTACCCCATTATTAAGTATGTCTCCAGGTTATCCCACGATGCTTTATGAATGATGGAATAATATAAGAATATTAAGGGAATTTTCCATAATTTGGATGTACCTATATTTTATGATTTTATATAATGTGAAAAATTAATAATGAAAAAATTACTTCACTATCATATGGGTAGTATTATGTACATAATAAAAAAATGAATTAATGTGTAATAAAAAAAGGTCGTCATAAATATTCTTTTCTATTGCTATAAAAAAAATTCCCACAAATATTGGTATAAATATTACATTATAAAACCATTTAAAAATACGATATAATTGAATAAATGAAGAATTTTCCTGATGATGGAAAAAATATTTATAGAAGAAAATTTTAAAAGATATCATTTTCACACATTCTATGGAATGCATAATTATAATTATTAAAAATATGATTTGATTCAATTTATATTTTTTATATATATAATTTCATAGAAATTTACATTTAGAAATAATTTTTGTATATAAATTAGAATTTTGGTAATAATATAATGAATATGTAAGTGGGAGAGAAATATTCTTTTCTAATAAGGAGATATATTATTAGTTTTTCTTATATAAATTATTTTAGTGTTTTTGAGTGAAAAAGTGACTAAAATGTATGGATACTTTTGAGACATTGAAATAAATGTAGTAGTACAAAATATCATTAGTTTTGGAGAAATAAAATAAATAATTCCCCACCAGATGTTTAAAAATAAATAATCCCATTAAAAATGATATTGTAACACACAACATTATTTTTTTAAACTTCTAAATCAAAATAATATCATAAGATGAATCGTAATATACTATGAATAAATATGGAATAATTATATAATATGTCACTATGGCTGAAGGTCACCATATAAATGAAGATATAGTGAACAATATGAAACATTCATCAAGAAATTTAAATCGAAACAAATAACCCATACGTTGAATTACTTCTTGGTTTGACTCATTCTAACATTTAGTATAATAAAGTAATATTTATTATTCATATATTTTATATCCATAATTATTTATATATTTTTGGATATCATTTATATATATCCTCCAATTACTCATTTGCTCATAATTATTATTTAAATTCAATATTTATATGTTAATTGTTTTATTCCTCATGCTTTCTTTGGTTCAGTATTTGTGTTCCATGATCATTGGTCTAGATTTCATCATATCCCAAATGTTAATAAAGGTGTTTGGAATGTTTTTTTAATTATTTGTGAGGTTCTATGGACACATAAATGAAGTCATGGTGATTACTTTAATTGGATGAAAAAACATTTATTTTGAAATACATATTTATAAAAATAATTATGTAATTTTTTGAAAAAAATATGTTTATAATAAATAAATAATCACTAGAACATTTTACATTAATATATATAAATAATATAATATCACATAGTTTATATTAGTAATCTATGAAATAAACATGAAATTATAATTCTTGTTTATGGTAGAATAAACATATATAAAAAGATGTTATAATGGCTGATTTTGTAATAAAATTTTATTATATAGTGATATAGTCCAATTTAAAAAATATTAATGAAATAAAACGAGTTATATTAAATAAAAAAATGTCATTCAAGAAGTGATAGATTATAAAAAAAAATTATTTTTTTATAAGATGTTTACAACGTAATTTGATATTCTCATTTTAGGTGGTGAAATTTATTGATGATCACGGTCCTTTACTATTAATATATTTAATATATTTCAAAAACAATCTTCCAAGATACATAATCTTGTTTGGAATATAATATCTACCCATTAAATACATTTTAATGCCCATCCATGTAGTATGGTGAAAAAATTAAATATGTCATTCATTGGGGTGGTAGAACGCATGTAACAAAAGAGATGATAACATATTTATAACGAATATGGGGAGGTAAATAATGGATAATCAATAAGAAATAAAAAAATTTCACTATCAAATTCAAATGGAACTAAAGTTCAAAATATTTAACATCGATAGAGGTGAATTAGAAATCCACTCATCCTATCTAATTGATAAATGTTTTGTTTATAATTTTGACCTTATCGCCTAAATTAACCCCCTTTATTACAATTTTATACTTAAACATGAAATTTTCATACAATGGTAACCATTTCTTACGAATAAAAATTAAAATTAAATTATATTAAAATTTTAATATGATTATTACATATATAGAAAACATTTTCCATGATTTTATTTTAAATAGTTGTAAAAATTAACTTTAACCATAATTCACATAACACAATAAAACAGGTTTTAAAAAAACCTATATTTAATTAAAAATAAATTTATTTTAACTACATTAATTATAAAAGCCATTATATTATTAATATTGTTTTAGTTTGAATTAATTTTTAATACATTTAACTGAAATAAATAAAATTTATTGATTCATTTAAATCATTCTGATTAAGATATATCATCTATATTAGAAATAGTTCTCAGAAATATATATATTTTTTCTATTAAATGATTTCATCATCTCTTAAAACCTATTATTAATCCATCATTTAATGATTATTAATATTTAACATTTATAAATGATGGGTTTCAATAAATTTAATAATCATGTTAAAATAAATTTAACTTTTTAATAATATCATTAAAATCAATGTTTCTAAACATAAAATTTCCATTTAGATACGAATAATTAAATTTTTTATCTCTACCATTACTTAATCGTTAAATAGATATTATTAAATTTTTCTATAATAATTACTATAATTTTATTAAAAAATTGAATTGATATATTTTCATCAAAAGTATTAAATTTAAATATAAATATAATTTGGAATTTTTTTTGATATAATATGTTTTTATAAAGAATATATATCTTGTTCATGTTTAAAAAATAATTTATTTTTTTAATTATGTTTCATCAAGCTGTATTTTATTTCCTTATAATTTTTTTAAAATTAATAGTTATATATCATAGTTTGAAATTCTATGTCTCAGAATATATCTTTAATATTGGATTTTTTTAATACGAATACACAAAAAAATCATTGTGGTTTTCTATTATAATTGAAATGAGTGGAAAATGTTAGTTCATCATGATCAAACATATACCCTTCCATAAGTGCATCAAGATGTACCCCTTTCTTAATGAATTTAATTATAATATATATAATTATAGTTTTGTTGGATTATGGGAGAAATATGATACATTTAGTGTATTTATTGGAAATTTCTAACACATTAAAATGGGAATCAGATAAAAAATATTTGAATATAGCACAACCAAAACAAATCATGCAGTATCCCAATAATTAATTAATTAATTAATTGTGAAGGATATATTTTAGCAGAACATTAAATGATATGGAATTAATGATGTGAAAACCACTATTCTAAATAATTAAAAGGTATCAAGCTAATTATGAGATAAGCATGTGCTTTCATGCTATATTAGTTGGTTTTAAGGAATGATTAATGATGTTTAGTAAAAAATTCAGAGAAAATTTTATTTTCTAATTTATTTATAATATAATTTTTTTTATTCCTATAAGAAATATTTATTTTAAATAATTAGATATAAAAAATTTAGATATAATGATGATGACCATACAAGATCATTAGGGAATGTATTTTATTAAAAAACTAGATTACATAGTGTATTTTTATAAGAAAGTGTGTTATAGTACTATCGTTGACATATATGACATCTTTTTATATAGAAGAGGTAATTATTTCTATTATACCACTCTATATAATTAGAATGAGTTTTTGCATGGATGGAAAAATCATCAGAAGGTTAGAGGATAATTTGGGAGAAGAAATACCAATCACTAAGTAATAAATTATATATAGTTATAAAGGTTTTATATAAATATACTAATATTTTATTGGAATAAATTTATTATAACCATGATTTATAGGATCTGATAATACTGGAAAAATATAAGGATAATGGAAAATTATTTTTCATGTTATATTTCTCTGGTTAATTCTATTAGGACAGAAAATGATATATAATGTTGATTCATGGAAATGTTCTAAAGATGAGAATGAAGTATCACTCTGTAATGTATGACTCTATCATATTGTTTTCATTATTTAATGATTATTACATGAATATTATCATCACACTATAAATTGAATTAGTTTAACATGTATTATGAAGAATAATGGGAAATTTACATGTATTTTTATTATTGATTTTGATCCTTAATTTTTGTATATGGTTTTTACTGATCATTATATCATAAGAAAATTGGTTAACAAATAATATGATTTAATACAAGTTATATCACCTATAAGCTGATAAAAATAAATCCATGATTTTATAAATAAAAATTATTTTGAAGATTAATTTAAGTTAAAAATGAGTAAATATAACATGATTTTCTAAATATTGACTTAAATATATTGGATTTTCTCGACCATATCATAATATCTGGTTCACATGTAATGATCTCAAATATTAGGGAAAACATGGATTAATACTATCCATTTACACATAAATTTGGTTTTTAATATAAAAAATGTATTAGAGTAAAATAGGAAAAGGTGACCTAAAATGATGAATCTCATGGTAATTACCTCATATAATAAAAATATAGTCAAGAAAGATGAACCCAATGCATATAAAACATGTACATGTGTTTTCTGAACTAACCCATGAATCCAAATAGTCTTCAGCCTAGTCCCTTTCATGAAAAGTACGTATCAGGATAGTTTGATAATTAATGAAGGCCCCATATCTTCAAATTTGATAAATAATAGGTCTGTGAACCATTCTATAGCCCTTAATTAATATAATTATGGTCTATGAATTCGTCTCAAGAAATAAAAAATAAATATAGTTGTTTCTACACCTCTCAATCCCATCACATAAAGCACAACCCTCTTCCATTTGAAAATTAAATGTACCATAGGATTCATAAAAGACAATGATAACCTATCCATTGAATAAATGGCTTTGAAGAATAATTATTATATAAAAACTAAAATAGTCATTTATGGGGGGGGGAATATAAATTCATATATTTGGGGATCAAATTAAAAAAGAAACTATAGTAATACATTTACATATTATAAGATATGAGATATAATAAAAATTATTCATCAATACACCTATTTTAAAAGATTAGTGTTTAATATAATTTTTATATTAATTTATACACCAAGCTTATCATGTAAAAGAATAATCCTGCAAAAAATAATTGAAAAATATGAATTATTTTTATAATCATTTTCCATGTAACTATAATCAAATTGAGGGAATTTATTCAAGCATTAAGAATTATTTTAATATAAAAAACATTAATGAATTTGAATAATACATAGTTGGAAATAAGTAGAACATAAAATTACAGTTGATTAAGAATAATAAATATATTTTACATATTAATTTGGAAGAAACCTGGATGTATATAAACATATACCATTCTTTAATTGAGTTCATGGAGAAATAAGAAAATGGAGTTTCTCTTGGACATGTAGTGAGTTATCTTATAATCTTTTATAATAAAGGGATATAATTTTTATGGTGATTAAAACACAAATTTTTTTATTGATATATTTCTTATTAGTGGATTTTCATACACCGACAAAGAAAAATGCGTTTTATCTTTAGATGTATCCAATTATGGTTTTAATATGTAAAAAAATTACGTATTATGTTCATTAGATTATAAATTTTCAAATCATTTTCTTCCATACAAATCTATTGTGGGACTTATCAAATGTTTTCATACAAAAGAGGGAATAAGTTAAAATGGTGTGTTAGTGTTTCAGATGATTTTTTTTTATTTTAATAATTCATTGATTAAAATATCCAATCATAGTTTCTATAGAATTATATGATAAGTTTTTCCCATGATGACCACAGGTCATTATTTTACATTTATTAGTTATCTTTTTATTTATAATATATGCTATACCCACTCCATGATTAAATGTCGGTAGATATTAATCATTGCAACCATACTCCCAATTGTTACCTCTCTTGTTTTGTGGCTTCCCTTGGGAACCATGAAAAATTGATTTATCTTAATTCAAAATATCTATTTTCTTATGACATGGATATAGATTATCTTAACATTAAAAAATAAATAGGGATATAGTATAACATTAGTAATTATTATTACATGTTTTGGATTTGGAATTCACTTCCTTGATTTTTTTATATAAGACACATCATTCAAATTAAAGATGTTATTTTGAATATTCAAATAATATATAATTTATTTTATACAGATAAATATCATAAAATTCATAATATTACATTTTTTAGATTTCCTTTTTGTAAAAATTGTTTCACCACCTTCCATAGTGATGCCTTTAATAATATATGATATCTAAAAAGATATTAAAAATATTATTTAGTTATAAAACTTATTTATTTATATTCTATTTTTGTTACCCTATGTTTTATATTAATGAACTTTTTTCATTTATGTTTTTTATATGTAACTTCTATGTTATGTTTTGAAATGTTCTGATGGGGTTTGGTATGTATTAGAGGAAACTATGGAGGTTAACAATTTGTTAACAAATAATAGAAACCCAGAACCAACTCCATAAAAATTTGAAAGGTAGAACAAGGTTTACAGTTGGACAATGGTTTCCTTATATTTTCATCTAAGCATGCAAGTTGTGACTTTAAGATAGTATCATCCTATACATTTCCAAATCATGTTGCCTATTCATCCAACATAATATTTTCCCTATGGGAATTATGGTTCTAATTTTTCTTTTACAAAAACTTGAATTAATTACATATTACTAAAATATATCTAATTTCATTTTCTAGAAAGGTTATATTGTAGATTCCCTTTGATCTATAAGTGATTCATCGAGGAATCAATGTGTGTTTGAGTCACTTATTCATCATTAAGTCATCACTTATCATAAATATAGTCTCCTCATCTCTACTAAAATTATATATATAATCCATTGAGGATAAATCAACATTATATTATGGGATTTCAGATGAGTCCTTGTTGGAAGTAGTGATGGTAATATGGTTATTTATCAGTTCTTGAGAATAATTGTCTTGTACAATGTTTTCACTAACTATTGTGATGTAAGTGCCATCTCTATCATCTTGACAAGACATATAACAACAAGTAGTAGTTTAAGCTAAAATATTTCTCAAAAATGGTTGTTATGTACAAGTGTTAGTATATATTGGAAGCTCATTTTGCTTATAGCTTTAATATTTTTTAATTTAAATGGTTTCTTAGAAAAACATTTCATATAAAATTTTAAAATTATTGTTTTCAAATCTGACTTTTATTTTGAATCATGGATAATGCTTATAGAAATTCATCAATTCTTGAATGTTTTATGTGAATTTTAATTCTTAATGCAATTTAGAATACATTTTGGTGTGAGTGAATTCATATATGTGTGACTGTGTAAGGGGAATGTTCTATTGGTGAACTAGGTTTTTGTCACCTTTTAATGAATTGGTGGATTGACTAGAGACTTCTCATTAGTATGGAACTTCCACCTATCATGCATTGTGTTTTTGTGTGTGAAATCATTGAATGGGTTTTCCATATAAAATAAAATTTATTAATTTAATTTTTCATTGTTTTCCTTGGAATTCCTTTACTATTTTGATGTAATCCTTTTAAACTATATTGAAACTATTATCCCAATTTTTCTAACATGTTTTGTCCAAATAGTACGAGTGCTGAATTATTTTTAGAAATCCTAATAAGTTTATAAGAACATATTTATATGGAACATTAGTTAATTTGAGATTTAATCTAACAATATAATGTTAATGGAAAGGTATCTCAGTTCTTCAGTGATTCTTCATGATATCATGGGCATAGAATGTGGAGTTGTGAATTGCATCTGTTTGGCCGGTCATAGAGATGGAAATGAAATCAGTCTTGCATATTCTACGTTACAATTTGTAAAAAGATATATTTTTTGTTTAACACTTGAGATGTATTTTATGAAGAAGGTTAGGTTTTTAGAATTTGGCATTTCAAGAAAATAAAACATGCAAAACCTTTATAAGTTTTCCTTCATGTTACATGAGATGAAGGGTATAAAAGTGTTTGGAGAAGAATCTATGTGATTTCTCAGATAATATTTTTGGTTTTATCTAATAATGAACATATTCCATGTATTTATATGAATATTTAGCACTAGGAATTAATTTTTCATTCTTATTTTAATGGTTTATGAAATGAAAAAAAATATATATTTTTCAAAATAACAAAATAAATTATTTTTAAAACCATATTTCCAGTATTTTAAGAAATTATTATTGTTTTTAATAGGGTTGAATTACATAAATATTTGATAATTGTATGTGTTAATGTGGTCAATTGATATTTATAATCACTATTTATTAATGTGTGAGAAAAAATAGAGTTTTTTACTATTATTGTATATGAAGAAATGTTGAAATTGAAGGATGCAACTTGAGGTGGCTGAATTTTTTTTTGTTTCACCTATACCACATGTTAAGAAATTGTTTTAAATATATTAAGGTTACTAATAGAGTGAACAAGAATTATGATCCTTTAAAAATAGTCCATTTAGTATATTTCCAAAAGAAAATTCCTACCCATATTAAGAGGGGATTATGAATTGGAAAACTAATTTGTTTGTTATAATATGCGGAATAAAATATTTTATTTCCTTGGGACACAAGTAGAGTTGAATATAAATATATAAGCATGCATACTTATGGTTTTGGCATTCCATTTGCGGGATTTAGTAGTTCATGCTAATGTAGACCAAGCCATGGCATTGGCGGTTTTGATGAATGTTTTAGTACAAAATTATATCCTCACCTGTTTTAAAATATAGAATAACATAATTCATCAGTTTGATGAATTATAAAATATTAGTGATTGATTACATTGCTAAATTTATGAATCTATAGATTTTTTTCACTAGAATAGGATGAAATTGATTCCATTAAGGAATGGACTTTTAAATTATGGGGTTGATTGGAAATTAACTCAAAATATTTCAGTTTTTTATAAAATACTATACATGAAATGTCAATAACATAATGGTGGATGAAAGATAAATCTCAAGACACACAGTTTCAAGTTGTATTTTTATTATTATGAAAACTTGTGAAAATTTCCAATCTCGTAATATGTAGAAGAGGAACACCTTCTCCTAGAGTGGTGTGAGACCTCATGATCAGACAATATGATCAGTAAACATTCCTCATCAAAATAAAAGTATGTTGGGATGTTTTCAATGCTCTTTTTATCATATAAAGTGATATTTCATTTCATCACCTTTTTATTTTCACAATTTATATTTGATGGGACAGCTTTTGTACTATTTTCACAGGTCTCCATGGTAAGGTTTTAAAGAAGCATCCCATGTCTCTCAAACATTGTATGCATATCATGGATTAGAATAGTTTAATACATATCATCATCAGAACTGAGTAGGACAATGTGATTCTTTGAACACCCTAACTCTCCATCCTATGTAATCTCATCTGGGTAATAATGAAAAATCACAGTGAGTAATAATCTATATGTATTTGAAAATTTTTTCATCGATGATCTATTATAACATTCACTAATTAAATGTATGAACCTTTTTAATTCTATACTTGTGAAATATTATTGAATATTGGTTCATCTCTATTATTCATTTCTTATAATGTTTTCATCATATGAATTTATTTAATTAAATGATGCCTTATATTTTGATACATAAAAATACTCAGAGAAAAAGAGAGTGTAAAGAATTTATGTGTAAATATTATTCAACAACTATTGATGAGGATGAGTTCTTCTAGGATTTATATGTGTGTCATGTGGATGTCTATGATCTGATTTTGGGTATATTTTGGTTCACATCATTTAAGGCCCACATTGATTTCAATCATAGATGGTTATTTTAATATCTATTGATGGAATTGAGATCATTTTAAAGTATATTGGGTTGAAAATGCTAAAAAAGTAGGTCTTCATGTACCAATTATAGGAAAAATATATTATTAGTTGATATTAGACAATTTATAATAGGTGTATGTGTTTATAAATATAAATTTCCTAAATATAATTGATACATTTATTGATTTTTTACTAAAACATTCTCAGGGATTCCACCCAATAGGCAATTGGTGTTTATTATTGATATCCTATTATGGACTATTCAGATTTACCATCAGTTTTACATGATGGAACCAATATAATTGTGTTAGTTTAATTACTCGTTGGAAGAGTTTTAATGAAAACGATCATTTAACAAACCTTGATTCAGTGGGATGCATTGGTTATTTTTTTGAAGAATGTGTATGAAACTCTTAGACTCAGTGTTTATTATTATAATCTTAACCTATTTATGATAAAAAGTTAGTATCTAATTTCCTGAATTGATGATTTGGATTCCCAATTACGAGGATCCCAATTTTCCTATAATGTTGTATTACATTCGAGATATCACCAACTATGAGATTGAAAGTAGGATAATGCAATGAAATTAGTTATAAGAGGACATGGCCTTTTCAAATTAGTTATTATTCCTTTTAGTATTGCAAATATTCTTGTTTTAGTTAGATAATTATTTAATGAAATATTTCTAAGGTATATAGATTCTTTTATAGTGGATTTGGTTGATGATATACTATTGTATTCTATAATAAAAGTGGATCATGAGAAACACTTGGAAAAATTATTAGGTATCTTCTGTGGGAATCAACTTTTTGTTAATTTAACAAAGTATGATTTCTAGAAAAAATAGGTGTGTATCATTGTCCATTAAATTTCTGATATACGAGATTCTTTAAATTCTTAAAATATAGATTATTTTATTTATTAGAAACCATAATATAAATTTTTTGAGATATATTGCTTTTACTGTTTAGTAAGATACTGTAGAGGATTTTCTCATGAATTTTCACATTTGGCCTCACTAAAAAATTAGAAGTAAAATTGATCCTTTAGAATGGATTGATGAGTGACATAAAAAATTCCATTAATATAATGTTTAACTGATGTCACCACCAATATTTACATTGATAGAATCTATAATGGTATGTTTATACTATTATAATTCATTGGGATCTGTGTTGGGATGTGTTCTCATAAAATTATTTCATGTTTTTTCCTACGGCTCATGAAAGTTATATATTCCTCTATAGAAACCCAACACATGTTTTAGGGTTATTTAATGTAATAAAATATTTTAATACATTATTTCACTATATTATTTGTGAAAAATTTATATTTTTTATTGATCATAAGATCTTGAAACACATTTTCTCACAGTGAAATTAAAACATAAGTTAAAAAAGATGGATGGAATTTCAAAAATGGTATACATTGTATTATTGTATATATTGGGGAACATATATTGAAAATTCCTTGATAAAAAATTCATATACATAGCTATAAAAATTGATATCATAGAAATGATATATTATTTCATTTATAGATGACATGAATCGTGATTTTTAGGAATAAGGTAACGTAGTAATTTTCATTCTACTTTATATTATTCCTTATTTGGTTGAGTATGTTATAATGTCTCAAACATAAAATATTGATTGTGCTACCATGAGGTTAAAACCCAATTTTGGTGATACCATTGTTGGATGGAAGCTATATGGTGATTCGATGTTTTGATTTTTAGATCAAATTCTTGTACCTCTTTTTTATTAAGAATAACTTATTTTTTCCTAGAACCATTGAAAATGGATTATCCTTCCAAGGATATAGAAGATACATAAGTTTATGAGAGTGAAATATTCATGGTCTATTTAGAAGAGTAACGTGGAAGAGATTGTCTCCAAATTCCTCACCTATTACCAAGTCATGGAAATGTATCTGCAACCAACTGGTATGTTTTAGACAATATCAATTCACATTTGGAAATGGGAGTAGATACCCATGGATTTTGGAGAAGGTCTACCTAGGATGGTTATGAAACATGATTCCATATTGGTGATAGTGTATTTTCTCATAATGTAATCTCACTTTATCCATATTTGGGAAACTAATATGGTATATGGATTTTCCAAAATCTACATTTAGTTAATTTTAAAGAAGAACGCCATTCTAGTCTTGATGTTATCAGAATGATACCCCAAGATGAATTTTGTATTTTGAAATTCTTAATGTAGTTGAATATATCCATGTGTTCCATCCTTAAATGGAAAAGGAATCTAAAATGTACATCCCAATGATTAAGAACATTATTAGGAATTGTATTATGGATTTTGGTGGCTCATGAGAGGATCATATATCTTTAATATATTTTTCATTTAAAATCTATAATCAGACTCAATATATATGCATCATTTTGAAGTATTATATGTATTTCCTTATTATTCTCTACTTTTGTGTGTGTTAAAAGGTCAGAAATCACTAATTGGACATAGTATTTTTAAGAGAAAATATAGAAGAATAATTTCATTGGAAAGATAAAGGATTAATCATATATTTAATAAACATTATAAATGGATAATTATCAATGACTATGTACATTTGTGGTGAGTGATAATGTGTCTTTTATAACCTGTTGATAGAATTATAATCATCCTTTTCACAAGAAGGGAACTTTTTCACCATAATACATAAACCCTTTTGAGATACCTAAATGAGTTGGTGAAGAGTAATATTTATATTATTTTCCGCAATGTTTTTAATGTTATTAAAAATTTATTTCTTATATGTATGTTGTAGAAGTTTCATCCAAATCATGAAAATATGATTCCGTTGGATCAAATAGACATTGAGTGGCATATATTGTTAATTCATGTGCTGTTATCGATTGTGGA
Source organism: Viscum album (assembly GCA_963277665.1). Classification (NCBI taxonomy): domain Eukaryota; kingdom Viridiplantae; phylum Streptophyta; class Magnoliopsida; order Santalales; family Viscaceae; genus Viscum; species Viscum album. Next base: position 80,921,248 of record OY728157.1, read on the forward strand.
TGCATAGAAGAAGAAAATCCAAGGGAAAAGTAGCAGTCCAGTATGGGTTTGGTGGTAGAACAGTCTGATTTAGAAAGAATCATGGGAGTGAGGAAATGAAATGTCAGAATAATAGACCAAAAACCATCAAGAGAAAATCTTTATTCTAGATTCTATGGATGGAAATACCACTTTTAAAGAGAAAGTATTATCGCAATATTCGGTTAAATGAGACTTTGTCATGCATTATTAGACTATAAATACTTTTGGTAATGTTTTAAGAATTTCCCTGTGTTTTTTTGATGGTATGTTTTAAATTTTGATGGTAAACGATTAGTATAATTTGTGCAGCATATGTAAAATGTCATGAAGGGAAAACATGGGTAATTGGGAAAGTGAACAAATGGTTCATAATATTTCCAAACCATGTGAAGGATCAAGTGGAACTTTGAAACTAAAAAGAGTGTAAAAATACATTGGTGGTGCACATTTTTCTTAAACTGATGATCCAATTATAGGAGATGCGATTTTAAGATAATATTAACACATGGTTTGTTTATAGTTTTCCAAATCAGGTGGCTGAACCATGATGTGTATAATCTGTCCTATGAAATTGATGGATCTAATCCACAATAACTATCTAAACTTACTTTAATCAAATATTACTCAAATATATGAAATTTATTTTTCTTAGTATTGTTGAGACACATCTCCCCTATTTTTGAAACAAATTATTAGGCCAATTAATTCATGTTGGGGGACCAAATTTATCTATATGTCATCGTTATTCATAATTATTGTTAGATATTTTATTCTCTTCAAACCCATAATGATAGATCAAATCTTTTTAGGATTAATATATATTGCATGTTGAAATTTTTATTTGAAATTATTAAATCTAATGGAGGGAAAATACTTTTCAATCAGATCAAGATAATCATTTTTTTTCATTCATCATTTTATACAACTGCTTTATGATAAATGGATTCTTTCTCACCCAAAATTTACATTGAACAATAATTAATGGTTTTAATTAATTTTCTTACATGAGATTTTGGTGAAACACATGTGTTATTATTGATTAAGACCTCATTTGAGGCATGGAATTGAAAATTATGAAATTGGATAGTTTCATAGAGATTCCTTTGAAAGATAATTTCGAAATTATCAATTAAAAAGTGTTGTATTTACTTAATTTCTAGGAAGTGTTTTTTAAAATTATTTAAATAAATATTGATATTATCTTAAATAAATGTTTCCATGGTATTTAGAATACCTGGTTTGTTTTATTTCATTCATATGTGTGTCTTTATGGAAGGGGCTTGTTCCATTGTGGAAAATGGTATTGGTCAACTTGTGAGGAATTTTTTATGCAATGAGAGGATGCTCGTGTGTATGTAGCATTCACATGACATGAAATGGTTGTTAGATTCTATAATCATGGATTGAGTATACCAAATGTATGGAGAATTGTTTAATGGATTCTCTAAATGATTAAATTTGAACATGTTAAATGTTTGGATACATACTATAAAAACTGTTATGAATATTTTTTTGAAATTGATCTAAAATGTTATTTTCTATTGGCATGATTTGGGTTGTCATTGGAGAAATCATAATAAGCATATACTCACCCTGTAATTGGTCAGCCTTGTCCCATTTTTTGATTTAATATATCAGTAAATTGGTAAAGGAAACATATCTCAGTTATTTTTTGGTGATTTATTATATAGTGGGAATAAAAGTGGAGTTGGAGATTGGAGTTTTTTGAGTGTTGATTTTATTAGTACAACTTGGGTGTGTGCATGTGTTTTTGGTTTTTTGGGTTCATACCAGTTTGTCTTTTGGTTTCCATTATAACTCTGATATGGTTATTGTAGAGACCCAAAGCTTGATGTACATGGACATTACATTACTTTTTTGGAATACTTAATACATTACAAAAACCAACACTCAAGGACCGTAATAGTTTAGTGTCTTCAGAAACATGGAACATAATCTTTTAATCATGGTAAAATATCTTCAATATCTCCAATAAAGATCTTCCACTTTTGTTTTCAAACCTAAAACCATTCTTTATATCCTGGGAAAAGAAAAAATAAAAAGGTTGAGCTCAAATTCTCAGATATGTGAATCATGGAGAAAATAAAATGAACCATATACATTTGAACATAAAAACATTAACATAATATTTAAACATCAAAATCATGAGCAATGACATGAAACATAGCAGCATATAAAGAATATATCATAATGGAACATCAACCATGACAAAATAGCATGGGAAAAAGACATGTAATTGTGAAAAACCATTATTCACATGATATGATTTCCATAGTAGCCAAGGCATTTCTGCCAAGACCATCATAGTGGACAAAGTCCCTTTCTGAATCGAGTTCACTCCATGTTCCAGCCCTGTAACTCTGAACCGGATTAACTTACTATTACATCCATGTCTATCTCATTAGATATAAATCTTTACCCAATGCATTGTAGGGAGATACAGGTCTCATTCATCTCATAATGAATTCATTCTTACTTGTGCCACAAAATAAACATAAATCATTCATCATAACCCAAAGAATAAAATGGGTTTCATAAACATAATCACATCATAACATAATCCATATAAAACAAATGGATATCATTTCATCATAAGAAATCAAACCATGTAAATAATAAAGACATTATACTTGAAACATAATCATACAAACTAATGTCATCTTACATGGAAAATAGTTTTGACAAAACACTTGAAATGAATTATTGAGGAAAATATCCATTCTTATTCAAAATCATTTTCTTTTCAAAAAATGCCATTCAATTTTAAAATAAGAAGATTTTGTTTAAAATAATCATGAAATAATTTCGAGTAATATTCATGAAAATAATGCGTTTTAAAACCATAAAAATCCATTCATGCTGTATAAGTTAAAAAAAATTCTTCTCGTACTTTTGCAGGAAAAGTCAAAATATACTACGTATGGTAAACAAAATAAAGATTCCTTCCATAATACAAGGTAAAATTCAAAGATGGGTAAAAAGGACTTCAAACATACATGAAAGCACTTCTAGAAAAAATGGACATTGATGATAACAAAAACCCCAGTAAATACTTATTAATAAACAATCTCGGATAAGAATGAGATTGGAATAATTATCCCTTACCTTAGATCAGATATTCTTTTTACGTACTAATACTCATGTATAATGATTTAAATAATGTAATTAACTCATCACAGAATCATATTCATTGTTATTATATCATGTATGTTTCACTTATGGATTTATATTACCCGTTCTTTTGTAAATTCCATGTTAAAACAGTGTTTTGGGTAAAATTGATTCATTTATCGTTCGTGTTTGGACTTGTTGTTCTTTATATTATTACTTATATTATGATTTACTTACATAAAGAAAGTAATAAATGATTTATATATCATATATATTCATTATAAATATATAATACATAGATACAGGAAATGAAATACACCGTTCATGGAGACGGTAGGTCGTACGTACGCATGAATGCTGTTTTCATTTCCATATTGAATTTAAGGGAAGTAAGTAGATGAAATATATGTATATATAAATACAATAGCATTATTATGTCATATATTTCATTATTATTCATTATATATACTTTATAATCATTCTTTAATGGTTATCATGGAAAATGAATCTCATCGCGTCGTGGAGACGGTAATCCGTACGTATGCACGAGCGCTGATATCATCCTCATAATTATTAAATGAAATTGGAGAGGATGATATAATATATCAGAATTAGAATCATGTAATAATAATCATATATAGTTAATCTTTACACCATTATACCCATCCAAGTATGGTGGTGGTGGAAAATATATTACACCACGTCGTGGAGACGGTATTCCGTAGGTACGCACGCACGGTGATTTCATTTTCCGTCAGATGGATAGAAGGTGAAATAGGGTTGTTTCATATTTGTAATAACATATTAAAATATAAGTAATACTGATGTTATTACTTTTTAATGAAACATCTATATAAGATTAAGAAGAAGAAGAAAGAAACATGAAAGAGTCAGTAGAATAGGTTACCTCTTCTTCGACGCACCTCCTTTAAACTTTTTCTTAGGGAACTTGAGTTAAACTTTTGATAAGACCAGAAACACTATGATATAACTATAGAGGGTAAGAAGAGTAATTTCCAGGTTTTGACCGAGCTTTAAGGCTCAAAAGGGTGTGAAGAGAAGAAGGTAGTGGTGCCCTTTTATAAGGGAGGAGAGGGGAACCTTTGGAATGTGTGAAAATATTATTTTATTATAAACGTATCAATGGTTTCAAAATGTCCAAAAATCATTAAAGATGAATATAAAAAGACTCATGGTCTAAATAAAATAATCCTATCAGAATTGGACATGTTTTGCATATTGTTTTAATCATTATAATCATATTTATTTAAATCATTTGTTAATGAGGTAACCAATGCATCATTATTGTGTCATAACTAATTTAATTTATTTGATGTATAAAATTTTAAAAAAAATACAAACATGTAGGAAATATTTTTGGATTTTCAATGAATATTTATAGTCCAAAATATAATTTATATAACTCCTTATAAAAATTAATTATTAAAAGATTTTTGTTAATGTCAATTTTGTCATTACATTAAATTAATTAATCCAAATTGTCATTATCACTGCCAAGTGGCTCAATGGGGTCCCAAAATCGACCCAAGGATTCCCATGGTCGGCCACTACTCATCTAATAAGGTTAGGGCAATTGTTAATGTAATTTTTAATTATTATAATATTCTTTTAACCTTGAATTACCCTATTTACCTTTACCCACAGTAAATAAAAGTCAAAAGTTACTATTCATCAAAAATTATTTTCATCTTATTGAACCAATTTTACTTCTTGATAAAAACCATGTGTGTCTGATTTTTTAAATTCAATTCACAAAAGTGGTAAAATTTCATTTAAATGAAAGAGTCAGTTTTTTAACTACCACTAAGTGGTTTCACTATTTATCAAAAATTGAAGTTTTTCTGAAAACTACCAAAAATTCAGCCTAAGCTATATTTGATATTCCGAAATCAAAAATGATGTCTATTTTTCAAAATTCAAAATACAGAAGTGGCATTAATTAATTTTAAAATTAATTCCTATCGTCAAAACAAATATCGTGTTTTTAAGAAACAATAATTATCAAAAGATCGACACTTGTTTATGTCCAAATTCAAAGTGAAATTAGTTCCAATGACCAAAATTGGATTAAATGGTAAAAATATATTCTAATTACACTTTGAAACAAGTTAAAAATATAATCTGACCATATAAATTATTACGATGAAAATAGTTGTTTTTAATTAAAATATATTGTGTTTTTATTATTCATTAAAATATGAAAGTTTTCATAATAATATTAAAAATTTATCCAAAGTAAATTTTTATATCCTGATTCCATGGAAGAATTTTATTTTCTCAAATTGAACTTATAAACATGGAAAAAACTATATTTAATGTGGGTGTGCCATTAAAATGCGGCAAAACTGCATTTTTTGAAAAATAATTATTTTACCTAAAAAATTTATTTTGTTCTCATACGATGTTCTAGAAAATATGTGAAATTAAAAATGTAGTTAGTTTTATTCATAACGGCTAGTTTATAATAATATTATAACCATATACCATTGTTTAGTGAAACCCGATATTGCGTATAACACACACTATCGAGGAAGGTCACGATTGCGTGTAAAGCAAGCCAAGTCAGGGTTGCGTGTTGTGCATGACTCTTTTGTTGTTTCATATAAGAGAATCCAACCAAAAATCAATTATACATTGAAAATATATATATATATATACACACTCAATGTTGCATAGAATAACTACTATCAATCGAACTTGAAATTGTGTGTAACATGATCCAAGAATAGTGTTGCGTATACTGCAAGCTAATACGGTTTTGCATATAACACAAGATAATCTTGGTGTAGCATAAAATAGAATATATTAAATAAATTAAAAAGATTATATCGCATAAAATCTTGGGGGGTTACATTCTACCCCCCTTAAAAGGAATTTCTCCCTTGAAATTCGTCGGGGTTATGAATGGTTTATTACATGAGAGTTTCATTCATAGAAACCCACATCGTAAAATGGAATACCAAAACTTATCTTTAAAAACTAATCTATGAAATGTAATGGTTACCCAAATTAATTAATCACTGGGTTTCCATAAATGAGAACATAGGTGAAAATATGGATATGGAAGATAAATATAACTATCATGTTATGATGGAGAGTGGTAGAGAATATGGCTATGAAAAATCCAATAATGACAAAGCCATAAATTTGAGATGATCTAAGGTACCATTTGATTCATCAGATACGAGGGCACTAGGAAAAAATGTTTGGTTTTCACGATCATTTCCATGATGTTAAAGAATTTTTTGAATTAAATGAAATACAAACTTGATTTTGGTACAATCTCACTGTTGTTTGTGACTTGAACAATTTCAACTTCATCTCTTCAAGGAATGAAATTGAATTTGTAATTTTTGAAGTGTTAGCAGCTCATGTGATAGAATTATGGGTCATTCCATTTATCTCAAATAAAAGGTTAGAAAAAGTTATCAAATATACATAAGTCCATCTATGGTGAGGTTAATCGTATATGATTCCAAAAATGGACTTATACTTCTACTATCAGACTACATGATAAAATAAAACTAATTTCTACTAACTAGGGACTTTTTGTAGGCCAGTGGTAGGTGATAAAGTCCTATCATACTTCGGTTGTGGGTTTGATTCTCACATCCTTGTTCGACGCGATGGGTTTTCACCTGTCCTACAGGTTGTCCTTTTTCTAAAACTACACTATTATAACATTCTAGAAATAATATCGAAAAAAGTTTATATCCTTAAACGATACTGTCTGATGTCTATCTTAATCTATTCCAATCTTAGTCTTACCCAAACTCACAGTATAAATAAAAATATTGATAGAGAGGTAATCTACAAAACATGTAAATACCATCATTTATCCCCATAGAAGATATGTCTGGTTGGTCACATTACAAACATTCGAATTCCTTAATCATCTATTCTATTGAAAAATTAATACCAATTGAAGCTTAGTGAAAACATGAATGCTATCAACAGTTATCTCTTTCCACATACCAAAATCCCAAAATTTCTATATACTCAAACCATGAAATCACTTTTTTCTTATATCAGTCATGCGCTCATTAATATGATTTTCTCCTTATCACTTCATTATGCGCATATCATCTACTTTACAAAATATTTTAATTAGTTTTCATGGTTACTAGTACCATGTAATTATTGAAAACCATAATAAACTAATACATAGATATTCTAATATTCAATAGTGCTATAAATTAGATTCCACAACATTATTTTGGAATCCTGTTACATAAACACATAATCATTCCACTAAATCATTTTCATTCAAAACATCGCAAATAGTGATCGCATGTGACTTCCCTGTGTCCTTTGTATTAAGAGGTCGCTCACGTCGATCATCATTAACCCTTGGATTAGGGCATTGATTAACACAATGTTCTATTTCCTTGCACTTGAAGCATTGAAGTGTTGGTGGATCATTCTATGTAGTCTTTTCTCTATTCACATCATTAGCTACCATTTTCCCATTACATCGACACTAAACTGCTCGATGACCTTCTTTTCAACACTTTAAAAATTTTATACTACCTTTTAGAAAATCTCCACCATGCTTCTTTCCAAACTTTCAGCATAAATAAACATTCACTTTCTTTTCACCATTATTCTGAGGTTTTTCCTTGAACTCTATCTTTCTTTTCTTGTCAAAAGCATGAGATGTATATGTTAAAACAACTTCCAGTTCTACCTTGATAGCTCAACGCACAATTTATTCATAACTAATGAAGTCTTTTATAGCTAATGCCCTTATAAGACTTGTTTTAAATCCACTGAAGAATCGATCAACTTTACTTTCATGTTGGATGATAAATCCAGATTCTTACCATGCAAGTCTTGTAAAATATTCTTCATATATTCCAACACATTCATCATCTTTCTACTTAAGATCAAGGAAATCCTTTTCCGTCTCCATTTGAAGAATACGAGGGAATCACTTATTGAATAATAATTTCTTGAACTCATCACTTTCCATAGAGTCAATTTCACCTTGGAGACTTGTATTCTTAATCAGAGTCCACCACTGGACTGGTTCACCATCTAAAAGGTAAACAACCAGAATGTCTTTTTAATGTTCTGAACCTCGAAGTATGGAAAATATCATTTCAATAGTACTGATCCATTGTTCTGCAACAAGTGGATCAGAAGACCCACTAAAAGAAGGTGGATGTTTCCTCATGAAGGACTCAATAGAATATTGTTCCCTTCTCTGCTCATTCAGAAGTCCAGAATGATTCATAGCTTCTATGAGTTTAGCAATATGTTTTTTCACACCATCTCCCATAACATTGGTTTGTTCTGGAGGACAATCATTGCATTTCCCATTACATTGATCAACATGGTTCCTTCGGGTACAACCATCATATAAAAAACAAAAAGAATAGTGTAAGAGGAAAAAATTAATCTAGGTAAAAAAATAATAAAGGGGGAGTACCTTCAATATATAACATCTTAGGTTTAATTATAAGATTGTTACCGTAATTCTAGTACTATAAACTATACTTATACTTAACCGTAGAGACATCCCTAGACATACCATAGAAATATCTCTAGGGATCTCACTAAATTTTTCACATCCTACTTTCCAAAGGTTAACTAAACCTTTCCACTTATACCAACTATAGAGACCCAAATATTAATGTACATGGACATTACATTAGTTTTCTAGAATACTTAATACATAACAAAAACCAACACTCAAGCAGCATAATATTTTAGTGTCTTTGGAAACTCAGTGCATAATCTTCTAATCATGGTGAAAGATCTTCATGATCTCCCACAAAGATCTTATACTTTTTTTTATTACCTAAAACCCTTATTTACATCCTGGGGAAAGGAAAACATAAAAAGGGTGAGCTTAATTTCTCAGTAAGGGTATGCATGGAAAAAATAAAATGAACCATATACATTTGAACTTCAAAACATGAACTTAATATTTAACCATCAAAATCATGAACAATGACATGAAACATGGCAGTACGTTGGGAATAGATCATAATGGATCATAAATCATGATAAAATAGTATGGGAATAAAACATGTAATTGTGGAAAACCATTAAGCTCATGATATGATTTTCATAGTAGCCAAGGCATTGCTTCCAAGACCATCTTAGTGGACAAAGTCCCTTTCCAAATCAATTTCACTCCTCGTTCCAGTCCTGTAACACTGAAAAGGATTAACTTACCGTTCCAGCCATGTCTATCTCATGAGATATAAATATTTACCCAATTAAATGTATGGGGATATGGGTCCCACAAAGCTCATAATGAAATCATTATTACTTGTGCCACAAAATAAACATAAATCATTCATCATAACCCAAAGAATAAAATGGGTTTCATAAACATCATCGCATCATAACGTAATCCATATAAAACAAATGGATATCATTTCATCATAATAAATCAAACCTTTTAAATAATAAATACATAATACTTGAAACATAATCATACAAAATAATGTCATCTTATATGGAAAATAGTTTTGACAAAATACTTGAAAAGAATTCTTGAGGAAAATATCATTTCTCCTTCAAAATCATTTTATTTTCACAAAATGCCATTCAATTTTAAAAGAAAATGATTTTGTTTAAAATAATCATGAAATATTATATATTAATCTTAATGAAAATATGGCATTATAAAACCGTAAAAATCCATTCACGCTGTATAAGTTACAAAAAACATTCTTCTCGAACTTTTGTTAGAAAAGTAAAAAAGTACTACGTTTGGTAAACAAAAGAAAGATTCCTTCCATAACCCAAGTTAAAAGTAAAATATGGGTAAAAAGGACTTTAATAATACATGAAAACAATTTTAAAAAACATGGACATGGATGATAACAATAACCCCAGTAAATACTTATGAAAAAACAATCTCGGATAAGAATGAGGTTGGAATTATTATCCCTTAGATCCGATATGCTTCGTACGTATCCGAACATCCTGTGTAATGATTTAAATAATGTCATTGACTAATTAAAGAATCATATTCATTGTTATTATATCATATATTGTTCACTTATGACTTTATATTACCCGTTCTTTTGTAAATTTCATGTTAAAGCAGTGTTTTGGGTAAAATTGTTTCATTTTTCGTACGAGTTTGGACATGATGTTCTTTATATTATTACTTATATTATGATCTAATTACTTCCGTAATGTAATACATGATTTATATATCATATATATTCATTATATATATATATATGATATATAGATGCATGAAATGAAATAAACCGTTCATGGAGACGGTAGGCCGTACGTACGCATGAACGTTGTTTTTATTTTTGTATTGAATATAATGGAAGTAAGTAGATGAAATAGATATATATATACATAAATCCTGTAGAATTATTATGTAATATATTTCATTATTATTCATTATATATACTTTATAATCATTCTTGAATGGTTAACATGGAAAATGAATCTCATCGCATCGTGGAGACGGTAATCCGTACGTACGCACGAGCGAAGATATCATCCTCATAATTATTGAATGAAATTTGAGTGGATGATATAATATATAATAATTAGAATAATGTAATAATAATATTATATAGTTATTATTTACACCATTATACCCATACATGTAAGGTGGTGGTTTAAAACAGACTACACCACTGCGGGGAGATGGTATTTCGTACGTATGCACACGCGGTGATTTCATTTTCCGTAGGATTGATAGAAGGCAAAATAGGGTTGTTTAATATTTATAATAACATATAAGTATATAAGTAATACTTATTTTATTACTTTATAACTAAACAACTAAATAAGATGAATTAGAAGAAGAAAGAAACATGAAAGAGTCAGTGGAAGAGATTACCTCTTCTTTGACGCTCCTCCTTTAAACTTCATCTCAGGTCACTAGAGTTGGTATTATGAGAATACCAGAACCTCTATGATATAAATAGAGATGTTAAGAAGAGGAATTGGAAGGGTTTGTCCGAGCTTCAAGGATCAAAAGGGTGTGAATAGAAGAGGGAAGGGGTTCCCTTTTATAAGGGAGGAGATGGGCCCCTTTGGAAAGTGTGAAAATATTATTTTGTTTTAAATTTATATTCAGTTTCAAAAGGTCCAAAAGTCATTAAAGATAATGATAAGAAGACTCATGGTCGAAGTAAAATCATCCAATTATAATTGGACATGTTTTAGATATTATTTTAATCATTATAATCTTATTTATTTAAATAATTTACTAATGAGGTAACAACTGCATCATTATTGTGTCATAAATAATTTAATTTATTTGATGTATAAAATTATATAAATAAATACCATCATGTAGGAAATATTTTTATCTTTCCAATGAATATTTATAGTCAAAAATATAATTTTTTTAACTACTTATAAAAATTAATGTGTAAAAGGTACTTGTTAATGTAAATTTTGTCTTTACATTAAATTAATTAATCCAAATGGTCATTATCACTACCAAGTGGATAAATGGGGTCCCAAAATCAACCCAAGGATTCCCATGGTCAGACGCTACTCATACAATAAGGTTAGAACTAGTGTTAAAGAAATTTGGAATTATTATAATATTCTTTTAACCTTGAATTACCCTATTTACCTTTCACCGTGGTAAATAAAAGTCAAATGTTACTATTCACCAAATATTATTTACATATTATTGAACCATATTTTACTTCTTGATAATAACCATGTATGTCTGATTTTTGAAGTTTAATTCACAGAAGTGGTAAAATTTCATTTAAATGAAAGAGTCAGTTTTTTAACTACCATTATGTGGTTTCACTATTCATCAAAAATTGATGTTTTTCGGAAAAATAAAAAATAATTCCTCCTAAGCTATATTTGATATTACGAATTAAAAAATTATTTCTATTTTTCCAAATTCAAAACATAGAAGTGGAATTAATTAATTTTAAAATTAATTCTTGTTATCAAACCAAATAACGTGTTTTTAGGAAACAATAACTATCTAAAGATCGACACATGTTTATGTCCAAATTCAAAGTGAAATTAATTCCAATGACCAGAATTGGATTAAATGGTAAAAATATATTCTAATTAAACTTTAAAACCAATTAAAAAGATAATATAACTATATAAATTATTGCATTGAAAAAAGTTGTTTTTAATTAAAATATAGCGTGTTTTTACTATTCATTAAAATATGAAAGTTATCAGAATAATATGAAAATTTTATCCAAAGTAAATTTTTATATCCATACATTTTTTGAAAAATAATTATTTTACCTGAAAATTTTATTTTGTTCTAAAACCTTGTTCCATAAAATATTTAAAATTAAAAATGTAGTTAGTACTATTCATAACGACTAGTTTATAATAATATTATAACCATATATCATTTTTTAGTGAAACATGGTATTGCGTATAATGCACGCTATCGAGGATGGTTGTGATTGCGTGTAAAGCATGCCAAGTCAGGGTTGCATGTAGTGCAAGACTCTTTTTTTGTGGCATATAATAGAATCCAACCATACTTCAATTATACATCGAATATATATATATACACACACTAAATGTTGCATAGAATAAATACTACCAAACGAATTTGAAATTGTGTGTAACATGATCCAAGAATAGTGTTGCAAATACTGCAAGCTAATACGGTGTTGTCTATAACTCAAGATAATCTTTGTGCAGCATACAACAGAATATATGAATGAAATTAAAAATATTATATCTCATAAAATCTCGGGGTGTTACCTGCTACCCACCTTAAAATGAATTTCACCCTTGAAATTCGTCGGGGTTATGAATGGTTTATTACATGATAGTTTCATTCATAGAAACCCACATCATAAAAAGGAATACCAAAACTTATCCTTAAAAACTAAAGTATGAAACGTAAAGGTCACCCAAATTAACTAATCACTGGGTTTCCACAATGGAGAACATAGGTGAAAATATGGATATGGAAGAGAAATCAAACCTTCAAGTTCTGATGGAGAGTGGAAGAGAACATGTCTATGAAAAATCCAATAATCATAAAGCCATAAATTTGTGATGATCTAAGGTTCCATCTGATTCATCGGATATGAGGGCACTAAGAAATTTTTTTTGGTATTCAAGATCATTTCCCTAATGTTGAATTTTTTTTGAATTAAATGAAATACTTACTTGATTTTGGTACAATCTCCCTGTTGTTTGTTCCTGAACAATTTTCACTTCATATCTTAATGAAATTAAATTAAATTTTTCATTCATGAAGTGTTAGATGATCAGGTGATAGAATGATGGGTCATTCCATCTGTCTCAAACAAAAGGTTAGAAAAAATTATCAAATTTACATAAGTCCATCTATGGTGAGCATAATCGTATATGATTCCAAAAATGGACTTATACTTCAACTATCATACTGCTTAATAAAATAAAACTAATTTCTACTAACCAGGGACTTCTTGTAGGCAAGTGGTAGGTGATAAAGGCATGTCATACTTGGTTGTGGGTTCGATTACTGCATCCTTGTCCGACGCGATGGGTTGTCGCCCGTCCTGCACGTTGTACTTTTTCTAAAACTACACTATTATAACATTCTACAAATACTATCGAAAAAAGGTTCTATCCTTAAATGATACTATCTGATGTCTAACTTAATCTATTCCAATCTTTATTCTTACACAAACTGACATTATAAAGAATAATATTGATAGAGAGGTCATCTACAAAACATGTAAATACTATCATTTATCCCCATATAATATATGTTTGGTTGGTCACATTACAAACATTCAAATTCCTTAATCATGTATTATTTAAAAAAATGAATACCCATTGAGCCATAGTGAAATCATGAATGCTTTCAAAAATTTATCTCTTTCCACATACCAAAATCTCAAAAATTTTATATACTCAAACCATGATATATGTTTGTCCTTATATCAGTCATGAGTTCATTAATATTATTTTCTTCTTATCCCTTCATTAGGTGCATGTCATCTACTTTCCAAAATATTTGAATTACTTTTCACGGTTATCGGTACCATATAATTATTGAAAACCATAATAAACCAATAAATGGATATTCTAATATTCCATGATACTATAAATTAGATTCCACAACATTATTTTTGAATCTCGTTACATAAACACATAATCATTCCACTACATCGTTGTCATACTCAACATCTCCAATAGTGATTGCATGTGAATTTTCTTTGTCATTTTCCTTAAGAGGTTGCTCACGTTGATCATCATTAACCCTTGAATTAGGGAATTCATTATTATAATTCCCCATTTCCTTTAACTTGAAGCATTGAAGTGTTGGTGTAGCGTTCTCTGTATTCTTTTATCTATTCACATCATTAGATACATTTTCCCATTACTTCGACACTAAACTGCTCGATGAACTTCGTTTCCAAACTTGAAACATTTTCTAGTACCATTTATACAATCTCCACCATGCATCTTTCCACACATTGTTAACAAAGAAACATTCACTTTGTTTTCACCATTGTTCTGAGGTTTTTCCTTGAACTCCATCTTTCGTTTCTTGTCAAAACCATGAGATGGATATATTACACAAACTTCCAGTTCCACCTTGATAGCACAATGCACAATTTCTTCATAGCTTCTGAAGTCTCTTATAGCTAATTCCCTTCAAAGACATGGTTTTATGCCACTTATGAATCGATCAGCTTTACTTTCTGGTTGGATGATAAAGCCAGATGCATACCTTGAAAGTCTTGTAAAATTCACTTCATATATACCAACAGATTCATCATCCTTCTTCTTAAGCTCAAGGAACTCCTTTTCCATCTTTGTTCGAAGAATACGAGGGAAGTACTTATTGAAAATTAATTTCATGGAATAATCCCATTCTATGGAGTAAATTTCACCTTCGGACCTTGTATTCTTAATTAGAGTCCACCACTGGTCTGCTTCACCATCTAAAAGGTAAACAAACAGAATGACTTTTTCATGTTATGAAGATCGATGTATGGAAAATATCTTTTCAATGGTACTGATCCATTGTTCAGCGACAAGTGTATCAGAAGAGCCACTGAAAGAAGGTGGATGTTGCCTCATGAAGGACTCAATAGAATATTGTTCCCGTCACGGCTCATTCGGAATTCTATAATGATTGATATCTTTTGTAAGTATAACAATAATATTTTTCACTCTATCTCCCATAAAATTGGTTTGTTGCAGAGGACAATCATTGCATTGCCCATTACATTGATCAACACGGTTCCTTCGGGATCCAACCATCGTCTAAAACCTAGAAAGAATAGTGTAAGAGGAAAAAATAAATCTAGGAAAACAACATAACATAGGGGGAGTACCATCAATATATAATATCTTAGATTTAATTCTAAGATCGTTTCCATAATTCTAGGATGATAACCTATACTTATACTTAACCGTAGAGACATCCATAGACATACCTTTGAAATATCACTAGGGATCTCACTAAAGTTTTCACATCCTAGTTTCTAAAGGTTAACTAAACCTTTCCTCTCATAAAAATTGAAAAGACCCAAATCTTGACGTACATGGACATTACATTAATATTGTGGAATACTTAATACATAACAAAAACCAACACTCATGGACCGTAATAGTGTAGTGTCTTTGGAATCTCGGAACATAATCTTTTAATCATGGTGAAAGATCTTCAAGATCTCCCATAAAGATCTTCCACATTTGTTTTCTTACCTAAACCTTTCTTTATATCCTGGGTAAAAGAATACATAAAAAGGGTGAGCTCAAATGCTCAGTGAGGGTAAGCATGGAGAAAATAAAATGAACCATATACATTTGAACTTCAAAACATGATCATAATATTTAAACATAAAAATATTGAGGAATGACATGAAACATTGCAGTACGTAGGGTATAGATCATAATGGATCATAAATCATGAAAAATAGTATGGGAATAAAACATGTAATTGTGGAAAACCATTAAGGACATGATATGATTTCCATAGTAGGCAATGCATTGCTGTTAAGACCATCTTAGTGGAAAATGTCCCTTTCTGAATCGAGTTCACTCCTCATTCCAGTCCTGTAACAATGAACCGGATTAACTTACCATTCCATCCATGTATATCTCATGAGATATAAATCTTTACCCAATGCACTGGAGGGATATATATGTCCCACCCATCTCATAATTAAATCATTCTTACTTGTGGCACTAAATAAACATAAATCATTCATCATAACCCAATAAATAAAATGGGTTTCATAAACATCATCCAATCATAACGTAATCCATATAAAACAAATGGATATCATTTCATCATAAGAAATCAAACCATGTGAATAATAGAGACATTATACTTGAAACATATTCATTCAAAATAATGTCATCTTAGACTGAAAATAGTTTTGACAAAACACTTGAAAAGAATTATTCAAGAACATATC
Organism: Viscum album; assembly: GCA_963277665.1. NCBI lineage: Eukaryota > Viridiplantae > Streptophyta > Magnoliopsida > Santalales > Viscaceae > Viscum > Viscum album. The sequence goes on from OY728157.1 coordinate 80,937,789, forward strand.
CTTTCCTCTTGAAAATCATTTTATTTTCAAAAAATGGTATTCAATTTTAAAAGAAAATGGATTTTTTTAAAATAATAATGAAATATTTTATAGTAAGATTCATTAAATAAGGTGTTATGAAACCATAAAAATCCATTCATGCCATATAAGTTAAAAAAAACATTCTTCTCGTACTTTTGTCGAAAAAAGTCAAAAAGTACTACATATGTTAAAAAAAGAATGATTCCTTCCATAACACAAGGTAAAAGTAAAATATGGGTAAAAACGACTTTAAACATACATGAAAACACTTTTAGAAAACAAGTACATGGATGATAACAATAACCCCAATAAATACTTAAAAATAAACAATCTCGGATAAGAATGAGAATGGAATAATTATCCCTTACCTTAGATATGCTTTGTACGTATCCAAAACTCCTGTATAATGATTTAAATAATGTAATTGACTAATTAAAGAATCATATTCATTGGTATTATATCATATATGGTTCACTTATGACGTTATATTACCCATTCTTTTGTAAATTCCATGTTAAAGCAGTGTTTTGTGTAAAATTGTTTCATTTATCGTACGTGTTTGGACTTGTCGTTCTTTATATTATTACGTATATTATGATTTAAATACTTCCATAATTTAATAAATGATTTATATAACATATAAATTCATTATATATATATAATAGATAGATACATGAAATGAAATACACTGTTCATCGAGACAGAAGGCTGTACGTACGCAAGAACGTTGTTTTTATTTCCATATTGAATTTAATGGAAGTAAGTTTATGACACATATATATATATACATAAATATAGTAGAATTATTATGTCATATATTTCATTATTATTAATTATATATATACTTTATTATCATTCTTGAATGGTTAACATGGAAAATGAATCTCATCGCGTCGTGGAGACGGTAATCCGTACGTACGCACGAGCGCAGATATCATCCCCATAATTATTGAATGAAATTGGAGTAGATGATATAATATATCATAATTAGAATCATATAATAATAATCATATATAGTTATTCTTTACATTATTATACCCATCCAAGTAAGGTGGTGGTGGAAAACGGATTACACCATGGTGTGGAGACGGTATTTCGTACGTACGCACGCACGGTGATTTCATTTTCCGTAGGATGGATAGAAGATGAAATAGGGTTCTTTCATATTTAAAATAACATATCAGTATATAATTAATACTAATTTTATTACATTATAATGAAACAACTAAATAAGAGGAAGTAGAAGAAGAAAGAAACTTGAAAGAGTCGGTAGAAGAGATTACCTTTTCTTCGACGCACCTCCTTTAAAATTATTCTTAGGTCACTAGAGTTGGTCTTTTGAGATGACCATAACCTCTATGATATAACTAGAGAGGTTTATAAGTGGAATTGGCAGGGGTTTGCGGATCATCAAGGCTCAAAAAGGTGTAAAGAGAAGAGGGAAGGGGTGCCCTTTTATAAGGGAGGAGAGGGGAACCTTTGGAATGTGTGAAAATATTTTTTTATTATAAACTTATCTTCAGTTTAGGAATTCCAAAAATCATTAAAGATGAAGATAAGAATACTCATGGTCGAAATAAAATCATCCAATAAGAATTGGACATTTTTGGATATTATTTTAATCATTATAATATTATTTATTTAAATCATTTGTTAATAAGGTAACTAATGCCTCATTATTGTGTCATAAATAATTTAATTTATTTCATGTCTAAAATTATAAAACAAATACCATCATGTAGGAAATACTTTTGTCTTTCAAATTAATACTTGTATTCCAAAATATAATTAATATAACTCCTTATAAAAATTCATTACTAAAGTATTTTTGTTAATGTCAATTTTGTCTTTACATTAAATTAATTAATCCAAATTGTCATTATCACTACCGAGTGGCTCAATGGGGTCCCAAAATCGACCCAAGGATGCCCATGGTTGACCACTACTCATTAAATAAGTTTAAGACAAGTTTTAAGATAATTTTGAATTATTATAATATTCTTTTAACTATTAATTACCCTATTTACCTTTAACCGCGGTAAATAAAAGTCAAAAGTTACTATTCACCAAAAAAATTTCATCTTATTGAACCACATTTTAATTCATGATAACCACCATGTATGTCGGATTTTTGAAACTCAATTCACAGAAGTGGTAAAATTTCATTTAAATGAAAGATTCTATTTTTTAACTACCACTATGTGATTTCAGTATTCATCAAAAATTGATGTTTTTTAAAAAAATACCAAAATTTCTGCCTAAGATATATTTTATATTCCGAATTAAAAAATTATTTCTATTTTCCAAATTTCAAAAAATATGAGTTTCGTTAATTAATTTTAAATTAATTCCCATTATCAAGACAAATAGCGTGTTTTTAAGAAACAAAACAACCAAAAGATCAACACTTGTTTATGTCCAAATTCAAAGTGAAATTAATTCCAATGACCAACATTATATTAAATGGTAAAAATAAATTTTAATTAATCTTTAGAAAAAATAAAAAAGATAATATAACCATATCAATTATTGCGATGAAAAATGTTGTTTTTAAATAAAATATAGCGTGGTTTTACTATTCATTAAAATATGAAAGTTATCAGAATAATATGAAAAATATATCTAAAGTAAATTTTTATATACGGATTCAAAAAAAGAATTTAACTTTCTAAAATTGAACTTATAAACATGGAAAAATAGATTTAAAGTGGGTGTGCCATCAAAAGGCGGCAAAACTACATTTTTTTAAAAATACTTATTTTAACTGAAAATAATATTTTGTTCTCATACCTTATTCTAGAAAATATGTAAAATTACAAATGTAGTTAGTAATATTCATTAAAGATAGTTTATAATAATATTATAACCATATATCGTTGTTTAGTGAAACCTGGTATTTCTTACAACACACGCTATCGAGGAAGGTCGCGATTGCGTGTAATGCAAGCCAAGTCAGGGTTGCGTGTAGTGCAAGACTCTTTTGTTGTTACGTATAACAAAATCCAACCATATTTCATTTATAAATTGAATATATATATATATATATATACACTCAATGTTGTGTAGAATAACTACTATCAAACGAACATGAAATTGTGTGTAACACGATCCATGAATAGTGTTGCATATACTGCAATCTAATACGTTGTTGCGTATAACACAAGATAATCTTGGTGTAGCGTAAAACAGAATATGTGACAGAAATTAAAAAGATTATGTCTCATAAAATCTCGGGGTGTTATAGTTATGTATTGTTGAGTATTCCTTTTCTTGTACTTATTCATGCAACATATAGAGTACTGGGTGATTAATTTTTATATTGTTTTAAGTGATTTATTCAAAAATTGAAAATCATCCACCAAATTTTATTAAGGTAATTGACATTTCTTTTATTACCCTTGTGTCTTGGTGATGTCACATTAAGGCCAAGTAGCACATATGACTCATCTCAGGATAATGACGCGGGGTGGGATGTTTCATTATATATCATTGAGATAATTCTAAATGGATAAATAATACATAGTTTTCTCATCATATTTTTCTTATCCCAATTTCATAATTTCCTTATATATATAAAAATTGGTTTCAGTATAACTGATGTTCCAATATAATTAATTCCATGTATTCATTTTCATACTAAATTCATATCTATTACTAAATGAAAATTCAACCAAAGGAAAAAATTTTCCTAACTTCTTTGATGGAATGTTATAATGACCTCAACCTATCCCTTAACTTGTAGATATACCATTTATACAACCAAAATAATTGAGGATAAAAATAAGTATAGTTTTCAATCATATTGTTCAAACACCTCTAAATTATTCTATATAATATTGAATTCAATTATTAATCTCGATCACATAGTATTTATAATGATGTAACAAATATTTCTATGATATATTAAATTTTAAGTAATACATCCTTTTCATGGGAAATAACTCATATATCTATTCAGTGGAAATAAAATGTTAGGTGCTATATAATTTCAAATATTTAATTATTCATAAAATATTCTTTCTGGTACCAATAAAAACGTAAATTATAATATTATCTCTCTTCGATATATGTTGAGTGTAAAAATTAATAACCGATATCAAAACATATTTTACCATAACTTTTTAGCATTCTAGTAATCATTTTATTTAGTTAATAATTTCTTGATTCATTTTATAAGATATGAAGGGTTCTTAGATATCTATATATATCAAGGTATATGCAGAGCGTGTCAATAAATGTTATATAATAACATAATCTAAAAACAGATCAAGCTACAGTATATATGGTATACATATTCACATTTTAATCATCATGACTCCTTAATTAATATTCAAATTTTTCATTTTCATAAATTATATATCTTTAATTTTATTTTTTATCCAATTTCATATTGTTTTTATAATTTTATATTCTTCATGAAATATTTTTTTTTCCAAATACCTCCTAATGATATGGTGTTTTTATTTTCTTTGTAATTCCTTATCCATTATATAGTATATAGGTACCAATGACGTGGAAGTGGTGGAATAAATTATTTAATATTTAATTCTTATCTAGATTACATGATTTAAATAATGAGATATGTATTACTATTTTATAGTCAAATAATATAATAAATAATAATCTAAAATATATTTTTCATTATTCTATACCATCTAAATGTTTTTTTAATCTTTTTATATTGATTGAAACTCGAATACCTATAGTGATATCCACACATTATTCACAATTACTGAGTGTTCTATCTCACTTTATTGATTTATAGTGAAATGAATAGGGATATATCCATCCTCCTTATTTTAATCCTTAATGATTCATTATGTTTCTTTTTAGATGTATAAGAGATTTTAGAGATAGTTCTAAATCAATGATGTGTCATGGAAAAATATTATAATATTATCATAATTAACTTCCATTAGAAGTACTTATATATTATAGTTAAGGAATTTGAAATTTTAAGTATTTCCAACCTCTATTTTACAAATCCAATAATAAACATCAAGTCATTATTAATTATATATTTTTTATTAAAAAAAATAAATACTAGTTATTTGATAGTTAAATTAATATTTTATAAATTAGTATTTATATTTTATTTTACTTTACAGGAAGATAATTATTTTACTAATATAATTTAAAATACCATTTATAATAAATAATCTACAAAAATAATTATAAGGCTGGGAACATTAATCTAACCATAGTTATCAATATATATGATAAATATTAAATTTTTCTAACTATTAATCCTTGAAATTATTATTATATATACTAACCCAACCCCATTATCATAAAATTAATACAATATTGTATTATATTATAGTTTATATAACATGAAAAAAATTTAATCTAAAAACATGGATCACATTAAACATAATAAATATAAAGAAATTAAATATTTTGTGATTATTGATAATATTTGTGTGTTAGCCCATATATCAATTTATTCAAGGAATATATTCCAACCCACATACAATGGTAAGTATCTAGAAACACATCATTCCCCATAGATAATGAGAAAATTAATAGAAAAAAATATTACCTTTAAACTCTATCAATGTATTATTATAACTTTTCCATTATTGTGTTATCTTGTATGATTCATAGATGGGTCATAATCCATAAATTCTAAATATATCTTTTTTTTAATTATATGTTTAAATATTTAATTATTCCCCATGTGTATTTTTTTTAAATTAGAAAAAAAAATAAAAAAAGGGCCTATGATTTATTCTTCTATAAACTAGAATGGAAAAATGTTTTTTAATCACCCAATTAACGTAAAAACATATATGAGCCAAAAAATATTATTTATGTCATCATAATAATTTATGTCACTATTTTAATCATGTATATTATTAGGTGATTAATGGTATATAATAATAATAATAATCAAATTTTTTGGACTATTACACTACTGTAGGCAGTAATTTCAAATGAAACATAATATAAGGAATTATTACTATAAGGATTTTCCATGATTATATATTTTTTGTGATGATATATAATTATTAATTACATAAATATATGTCATAATATTTATAATACCCCATATTATAATTGTAAAATAGTATATTATCCTATCATACCGATGAATATAGACTGTATGACACAACATTATTTTTATTTTTATTGAATTGGTCGGTTTTCATTATTTTATTGACTATTGTGGCGTATCTAAATGAAAATTATTTTAGTTACATTTATTTATAAATGAAAAATAAGTATACATTATTATTTCCAAAACATCTCAAATAACCAAAGTGGGGGTGTGGTATCATAATATCTTGATGTAAATTTTTTCCACGTGAAAATGAATCTTATTATAGTATTATCAAGAACATATTAAAGTAATATAAAATTAAGAACAAATTCACGAAAACTAAATATGAAATATAAATTTGAAAAAAAAAATCGTACATTGTTCATCATAAAGGGTTTCTATTAGAAGTAGACACTGATAGTTTATTGATATACCGAAAAATAAATATATATTGTATCTGAAAATTATATTTAGGGAAAGAAAACTACAAAACCATATTCCCACAACACTTTAATATTATAAAAAATATATAAATAAAGTGGATAAGAGAACACTCAATATCGATATCACTAAATAATAATTACAAAAAGATTGTATACCACCCCAAAATTTGGTGATTTTAATTTTACATCAGCCTCTAATAATAACATGCTTTTAATATATTCGAAGTTCTCCTCCAAACTCAAAAAACAACTCCATATATCCAAAAAAAAAATTAAATAAAAAAACATTCAAAATACTCTATAAAAACCCTTCTAATAAATATTACAATTTTTTCTACTAAAATTATACTTCATTTAATTCTAGATTTATGAACATTGTTTCCCCTTAAATCATTTCCTTACAGATGACTGAAAAAATGTTGAAAAATCAATATTTAACTAAAAATTAATTATATATATATATATAATATTTATTGTATCCTCAAATAAAAAAAATCATGTCATGTAAAACCTCACAATGTTGTGTTTTGGTTTATTTATCAACTCAATCTGGAAAACCAAAAACATTTAATTCCAAACACAATAATTATCCAATTATTTACTATATTAAAATATCTATATAGTTACCTACCCTAAAATTGAGCATTCTAAAATATTATATTGTGATATATTTAAATAATGAGGATTTTTTTATAAAAGCAACAACTTCATGTTTTAATCAAAGGATACAAACCATTTTTTTAGAAAATAGAAATTAAAATGCATATTATTTTTTTAAAAACCAATTCCATCAATGATCTATGAAATATTTTATATTGAAACTATAACTATAATGACATGGTGTTAATAATATCTCTAATATAGATCATTCCAATTATAGGAAAAAAATCCGAACTGTAAAAAAATTTGTTCAGTACTAGATCATACCATTTCTCTATTAATTTAAAACATAATACCAACGTACTCTTCCAATATTTAAAAAACTATAAGTTTTCTATTTTATCCCTGATTAGATTTATGGTGTAGTAATATATATGATTACCTCTTTGTATTTTCTCCTTCAAAAATCATCTACCATGACTAAAAATTGAAAAAAAATTGTTGTAACCAAAACAATTGACTAGTACCAAATAGTAGAAATGTTTTTATCCAATTAAAACTAATATTCTTCAAAAATAATTAATTTTCTCAATCTTCTATTATAAATTAAAAAATTAAGTTCTAATTCAAAATTAATAATTTAAAAAAAATTACAGAAAAGTACAATAAATTTTCTCCATTATTTAGGAATAAAAATCTATGATCCCATATCATTACATTATTTTATAATTTACCAATATGTCTAAATTCAAATTATGTTATTGTTCCATTTCAAATAATAGGATTTAAAATTGTATATTGAGACATGAAACACCTAAGAAGAGGTGTTTTGGGATTTTAGCAAGGCTCTAGAGAAGTCTTGAGTGATTATGTGGGCCTTAGTGGTGGTTTGGGTTATTGGTGATGTCTAGTATACAATAGGATTCCATCTAGATAAATGGTGCACGAAGAATCCATGTGGGATTATGTAACCATTGGTTAGAAAGTGGAATTTAAAAAAAAATATAGTGGTGTAATTAATTAGTTAAAATTAAACTTATCCCCTCTCGAATTTTATTATTTCATACCCCCTCATTTATTATCCCTTGTCATGTACAAATGGTGGTCAGCTCCCCCTCTATCTGTTACAGCCCAATATTTCATAGTAAGTTATTTTCTTTAAATTAATTCAATAGTTTGTGCTACACGAACACTGAGTTCGAGTGCACCACTACTTACCAAACTAACCATTAAGAAAGAGGTTATGAATATTATTATCTGAATTTTTAATTTTATATACTATATATAATTTTAGAATCCATATTATGTGTTTTTTATACATGATATAAGAATAAATTATTTTTTTCAGATAAAAGAAATATTCTTCCAAAAATTAAATTTACCACCTTTTAATTGAAAACCCTTTTTAAAACCAATATTTGACCCTTTAATATATTCAATTTAATGAAATTAAATTCCTCTTTGTAATAGGGACATAAAAATTTATTTTGGATAAATTGTTTGAACTTTTCTGATAACTTTAATATTTTGATTAATACTAAAAAATACAAAATTTTAATTGAAAAGAACTTTTTTAATCGAAATAATTTATATCTTTAAATTATGAATTTTAATTGTTTGGAAGTCTAATTAGTTTAAATTTTTATAATTTAATACAATGTAGGTCATTATAAGTAATTTCACATTTAAATTTGAAATAAACACATGTCAATCTTTTGAAGGTTTTTACTTTTTAAAAACCCGCTTTTCGATTTTGAAAATGGGAATTAATTTTAAATTAATTTAGGAAACGTTTATGTTTTTAAATTGGTAAAATAGAATTCATTTTTTAATTCAGAATATCAAAATTATCTTAGATTAAATTTTTGTTATTTTTATGAAAACATTAAATTTTTGATGAATAGTGAAAAACAATGCGTTATTGTTTAAAACCGACTTTTTATTTAAATAATTATTTATTTTATTTAAATTTATTTTAACTTAAAATAGGTATATAATACTTATATAAGTTCAATGTAATTCATTGAAGTCATGTTATAATAAAATTTATATACAAAATTTTATTGAACATTTTACTGTCTTTTACCCACCTTTTAGGAGCATTTTCAAATTTGCATAAAACATAATTTTACTTCTTATATGAATTTAATTTAAAAAATATGGGGGAAAAGGTTAATAATAGTATGTAAAATTTGGTTCAATACGATGAAGATAATTTTTTGTGAATAGTAACTTTTGACTTTTATTTACCACAGTTAAAAGAAAATATAGTAATTAAAGGTAAAAATGATATTATAATTACCCTAACACATGTAATAATTATATTGGATAAGTTTAATTAGACTAAAAACAACCTTAGTAATATAATATGATCCTTTATGTCCCCTTAGATTATATTAGGAGATTTATTATTATTTTATTTAAAGAAGAGTTAAAAGATATAAATTCGAAGTTTATTAACTAAACCATTTTTAATACAGTGTTAAACATAAGATAAATTAGAATATAAATATTCAATATAAATGTAAAATTGTTTCCTATATAATGGTATTTTGTTTATAATTTGTAGATATTAAATAATTAAATTTATTAATGACACAATGATGATGCGGTAATTACCTTTTTAATGAAATATTAAAATAGTTTATATTATAAATATTAAAATAAATATAATTTAAAAGTTTTGATACCATACACGAAATTTATATGATAATATGACATGTTAGGGTTGATTAGATAAACTTTTTTCTAAGTGATAATGTTTTTATGAATTTTACAAATACAAAATACCAAATAGTGTCAAAATTGACATAAATAAGTTTTAAAAAAATACTATATTTTTGGTTGATATATTATTCCTAAAAATATAATATTCTTCCAAAGGACTTAAATAATATTATATATTTCATTAATGAACCACTTTAGGTTCTCTAGGAAGTTTATAATATGTTTATTAACCATATAGTGTATTAATAAAAGAAGACACGGTTAAAGTTAAACTATTTAACTAAGAGTTAACTCTATAATATAAGGTTAAAATGGTAACCTAAACTTATCTAAAACCTATCGTTTGAGATTATTTTGAAAAAACCCACCTTATCTTCAAAATAATTCATTTTAATCCATTATAAACCGAAATTTATTTTCATATAAAATAATATTTAATGCTTTTCAAAAAGTGATCCTCACCTCTCTTATAAAAGGGTACTTCCCCTTCTCTTAATTTCACACCTCCAAATCCATTTGGCTCAGCAAAACCCTGACCAAAAATCTTTCCAACTCCCCAAAATTCATCCTATTGGGCTTACTTTGATCAGAAAGACAACCTAAGGAGCCCTTTTTATCATCTGAAAATGAAATACCTGAAGAAGATGTATTAATTTTATCACCCTATTTCAAGTTCTTTTCTTCTTCCAATTCCTCTTTTTTTTTGTTTCCATACCAAAATAATAAATATAGTACCATCTAAATATGGTGATGTTATTATAAATATGGTACAACCATATTCATTATTCTATCCATCCTATAAATGACAATGTCACCAAACATGTGTACGTACGGCTTACCGTCTCCACGTTGTGGTGTAGTTTGTTATTAAAACACATCATTTTTTGGATGGGTATAATAATGGGTATAACTAATGTAAATAATAAATATAACATGTAAATGATTTTGTATATATAATATACCATCCAATTACATATTATTTCACCATCAATATAATGATATTGTCGCTCGTGCGTACGTACGACTTACCGACTCCATGAACGTGATGAGATTCATTCCCCATCATAATCATTCAAGAATAATTTTAATTTTATTATTAAAAATAATTTTTAATAACTTAATATCATTATATAAGTGAATAAAATACATCCTATACATAAAAAACATGACTTATGTAAAAAATCATATAAAGGGAAAAGAATCAATTAACAAAAAAAAGAATGATACTACAGAAATATCATTAACAAAGAAATATTAGAAGATCATATATGATATCATATTTCTGTATTTGGTTCTTTTATAGTATAATAACAACTATTTCACAATTATACAAGTGGTTAACTTACCCTATTGTAAGGAAAAGTACAATGTTAGGAGTTTTTAACTAACTTTTATTCTTGTGAGATTAATGCTATATTTGACACTATTACCATTTGTGTGGTGTATGTACTACCCATGACTATATTGTTTATGTAATATTCTTTAATTTATGGGTATTTACATCATCATTATATGATCCTTCTTTCTTGGGGTGTAGATTTTTTAAATTACTAAATCGGTAAGGTAATTTCAATTTTCAATTTCCACTCATTCAGTTTTACACATACTTCATTGATTACATTAATCCATGATTATGTGTGAAATCACTATTTATTTACTTCTATAGTAATTTCCAATCTCGTTTGTGTCAATATACTTTTGATACACATAATCACTCCATTGATAAATTCCCAAGTCATTGATATAAACTAGATAAGAGTAATTTTAACTCAATTTCTATTAATTGAGTTAAACATCCATGTTATTGGTGTTGTTTTTACAAGAATATATGTGAATGTAATCAAATTTATTTGCACTGAATATCTAATCATATTAAGTGTATTTATATTTTTCACACATAAATAAGTCATTGATTTATCCTTAGCATATAGATACGGTCTTTATAAAGTAATTCATCTCAACTTACATTCTATTGAGACTTCATTGTTGTTATGCGCCAATTCACTTCTATTTGATGTATATACTGTACTTTGAAATAACATATCATTAATACCTTTATTATCATGATATTATAATGTTTATATTACCTCAATTATTTGTATTCATGCATCTCTCATTTGGTTAAGAACTCCAACTAAAATAACATTTTAAATGTTTTAAACTTTTATTCTTCTAAATATTTCTCATTAATGTATTTGTTTTAAAAATGGTTTCCAGGTATTATTTATTTGGAAATTAATGTTTTAAAATCAAAATTACTTTTAAAAGTTTCGAAGTGGTATGGTAAACTTTGACTCAAAAAATTTATTTTAAACAGCTTCGTGATAAATAGTGAGACTTATAAATGTTTTCATGAAAAAGGGATATTTACCTCAAAGATATTTACTAACCATTTTCAAATTTGTCAACATCATTTATAGGATATTATTCTAGATTGATGTTTATTTATTATGATACAAATATTTTATACTATATTGATGGTTTTGTATTATATTTGAATGTGGATATGTTATTTTTATATCATTCATGGTTTATGGATAATGTATTGACATTTTGTATGCTAGTTTTATTACGAATTTTTTTATGTTTAAACCATTTAATTTGATGAATGCATTGGAGTTAGTATGTAATGGGTGGATCCCTTTATATTTCCTCGATGCATCGGTATTTCTCATGAGAAAAACTAGTGTCTTTGCACAAGGCCATGACAAAATCTTATTTGTAGTCTGGGCACAAGTCCTTGACTATGTGGTTATTATGTCTGGAATTATGCATTCCATCATTATGAAATTGGCTATTGATATTAAATGTGATTACTATACTAGTAGAATATCCACGTGAATAAGTAAATTTAATTATTTGATTTATCATTTCCATATTATAATGAAGTTTATGTTTAAAATGATTGTGTTCTAGTCTTATACATTTCCTTGAATTTTTATTCTTATTTATGATAGTTTCCTTTATATTCTTATCCATTCTGAGAATCTGTTCTCACCCCATTATTATGTTTTATTTTAACAATGATGAAATGATGTATATTATGATTTACATGAAGGAATAGGATAAGGGATATAAGATTGTTCAAAGTGGAAACAATGTTGTTTTTTTATTCCATGATATAATGTAAACCTTATCTATGTATCTAGTACATCCTAGGATACTAAACTGATTGGCCTTTCGGGACATGATTCCTTGTATCATGCAAATGTTATGTAATAATTCACCGATTCTGGGTAACTAGGTTCGGGGCGTTATAGTTGGTAAGAGAGGAAGTTCAGTATAATCCTTGGAAGCTAGATTTAAGAAAAAATATGATTAAGAAACCCTACCCTAAGATAGAAATTGAGGATTAGTATAAAATAACATCTAAAACATTTTGTAATGTAAATATTATGTGGGTTTTACAAGAAATAAATCCATGTTTGGATATGAGCATGTAGATGAGGATCTCGCACAGATGTACCTAGGAGTGAAAACTCTGAAAAAGATTTTCAATCTTGAGTCGAGGTATCATGGTACACAGTAATGGGCCTTGCTGCACTCTTTGTTATGACACTTCGAGGAGATATTATTAAAATAATTCACATTTTCTTTACAAAATCATTTTAAGGATTTTAATATCAGATCAAAATAAATAAACTTGTTTAATCGTAAGGTGTTTTAGATTGAAAATAAGGTGTTATGATATTATCTAAATGATTTTATGACTCACACTATGCTTTTTTATGTTAGTCAATGGCTAGATTCCAAGGAAGTCATAGTAACATTGCAAATGATGTACATGGTGGGAACGATGGTGGAAATGAGCAAAAAAATAGAATGTTTATAGGTGTAAAACATATCGGGTTTATGCAGAATCAGTTTTCCAGAAATATGATCAACAACATATATATTTACCAACTCCCAGACTCAAGAAATAAATGAAAGGCGGTGAACGATAAGAGCTCCATCGGTAGAGACCATAGAGAAAAGAAAGCTCAATTTTCATCATGCATGAAATATGTAAGGATACACCTAGGAAAGTTTCACAGTAGAACAAATAAATGATTTATGTGTGGGAAATAAGGACATAAAGTAAATAATTGCGAAGAAAAAATGAATAGTACTATGGAAGAAAATAAAAATGATCCCAAAAATCCATTTACAGTTATCTACCATAAATTTAGGGGACCTAGGCATTATATGAGTGAATTCCTTATTCAATGAGATAACCTCTTGGTCAACGAACAAACTACGTGAAAATAAATGGATGGAGAAATGTTTAAATGTATTAGTGCTCTTTTTTTATGGGATTACATTGGAGGAATTTTCTCTTGTATGTGTAACCCTATAGTTTTTTATGTGAAAATGCTATTCTATGATGAATTATATTATCTATTGTTTATATAATTTTAAATAACCATTTGGGTTTATATGATCCTTGAATTTGAGGCAATTACATGTTATTAAATTTTGGGATGAAAATGAGAGGTATGAGGTAACAATTGTGGTTAAATTATTTTATGTTTATTTTGAGGAATTTATCTCATTTTAGAAATTTTATAAAATAGAGTTTTTGATAAATGACAACATGTAGACCGTGTGAAAACCCGTCATGTGAGGAAAAGCTATGAGAATCGAACCCACAATGAGAGTTCTATTGAGATTTTTTACCTACAACTGAACTACGTGAAGTCCATGGTAAGTGTAACTAATTATTTTTTGTCAAATTATTTTATTACAAAAAAATATATTGATTTGGGATCTTATGTCTTATCAAATTGATATCCTTTGTATAAGAAACTGATTTGGTGATTAAGTGGTAAATGTTTTTTTGGAAGACGTCCACTCTGTTGGGAACACTATATGCCTAAATAAAATAGAATACAATGGTATTTCATTTTAGGAGTAATGGTTGATTTTTATCTATGTTTTTTTTGTATTTATAGAGATTTTGGTTATTTATGGAAATGATTAACCTATCATATATATAACGCGATTAAGTTAATTAATTTGAAGTATGTGAATTTAATAGTAGTCGATGCTATTTGGATGTACAATGTAACATGGAAGACTATGTAGAAAAATTCTTCTATGTTTTGGGTTTCAATATTAGTTTGCATTAAATTGAATTATTTTAAGGACAATTGTTTTTTACATGGTATTTATTGACCATTGGGTATTGTTGGTTTAATATTCGAAATTAAAATTAGTATTTCTTTCATTAAAAGGATTGTCTTTTTTGGGAATCATTTGATCTTGTACTAAACATTTTGGTTTTGGTTAATCTCTAAAGATGAAGAAAATATATAGTTTATCCTTTGTGGATTTAGTGACTCTATAGAATTTGATTATAGCGCTTTAGGTGTGACCATGTCATCTTGAATTCTAGTCGTTTGAAAAAATAGTTTAGTTTGTGGGAAGAATTTATTAAAGGATAAGAATCTACTTAAAAAGTAAGTATATCTCTTTATTTTCTTAGTCATTATCATAAAAAATTCCTAATATTTTTGAAATGGAACTTAAAATAGAATATTTTGTCCGTTTTACTTTTCCTACTAGGAAACTAATGACCATTTATCCCGTCATTAGTATGTGGTTTTATTATTTTTAACTTTCTCATGATCATATTTTCTATCACTCTCAATCAAAACATGATGCATAGTTAATCATATATATACATGTTTTCCTACATGTAATCCTAGTATGGGTTATCTCAGGTGACCTTTGTACTTCTCTTTCATTCTTTTAAAGTGATAGTTTTATTCCCGCTTTTTCTGATGTGGGACTTTCAATGAAGTTCTGATGCCCAATTTTAAAATTTTCAGGACACAATTTCTAAAGGGGGGAATAATGTCACACCCCAATATTTCATAGTTTGTTATTTTCTGTAATGTAATTCAATAGCTTGCACTATAGCCAATACCGAGTTCAAGCGCACCATGAATTACCAAACAAGCCATTAAAAAAGTAGTTATGAATATTATTAACTAAATTTATAATTTTATATACTCCATATAATTTTAGAATCAATATTATACTTTTTTAAACATAATATAAGAACAAATTTATTTTTTTAATTAAAAGAAGTATTTTTAAAAAAATGAAATTTTACCACCATTTAATAGGAAAACCCATTTTAAAACCTGTATTTGACACTTATATATATATAATTTAATAAAATTAAATTCTTCTTTAAAATAGTTCGATAAACATTTATTTTTGTTATGTTTTTATTACTTTTCATATAACTATCATATTTTGATGAATACTGAAAAATACTAAATATTAATTGAAAATAACTTTTTTAACCGAAATAATTTATACAGATAAATTATGATTTTGAATGGTTTGGAAGTATAATTATATTATTTTTTTATCATTTAATACAATGTAGATCGTCATAAGTAATTTCACATTTAAATTAGACATAAAAAGATGTCAATCTTTTGATAGTTTTTACTTTTTAAAAACCCGCTTTTCAGTTTTGACAACATGAATTTATTTTAAATTAATTAATGCAACTGATATGTTTTGAATTTGGTAAAATAGAATTCAAATTTTAATTCAGAATATCAAAATTTTATTTGGATAAATTTATTATATTTTTTCTGAAAACATTCAATTTTTATGAATAGTGAAAACACTACGTTATTGCTTAAACCTGACTTTTTATTTAAATAATTATTTATTTTATTTAAATTTATTTTATGTCAATATAGATATATAATACTTATATATATTCAATGTAATTAATTGGAGTCATTTTTTAATAAAATTACTTGTATAAAAGTTTATTTAACTTTTTACTATCTTTTACCCACCTTCTAAGAGCATTTGCAAATTTTCATAAAACATAATTTTACCTATTCTTTGAATTGAATTTCCAAAATCCAAGGGACATGGTTAATATCAATAATTAAAATTTAGTTCAATAAGATGAAAATAATTTTGGGTAAAGAGTAACATTTGACTTTTATTTACCACGGTTAAAAGTAAATAGGGTAATTAAAGGTAAAAATGGTATAAAAATTACCCTAACATATGTACTAATTCTATTGGATAAGTGTAATTCGACTAATAAAAACTTTAGTAATAAAATAAGATCCTTTTGTTCCACATTTATTAGATT
The DNA here is from genome assembly GCA_963277665.1 of Viscum album. NCBI lineage: Eukaryota > Viridiplantae > Streptophyta > Magnoliopsida > Santalales > Viscaceae > Viscum > Viscum album. The sequence goes on from OY728157.1 coordinate 80,954,737, forward strand.
AGGAAATATATTATTATATTATTTAAGGAAGAGTTAAAAGTGTCAAATTCCAAGTTTATAAAATAAACCATTTTTAATATAGGGTTATACATAACATAAATTGGACTATAAAAAGTCATTATAAATAAAATAATATTTAATACATAATAATATTTTATTTATATTTTTTAGATATTATATAATTAAATTTATTTATGATCAATGATGATGCAGTAATTACCTTTTTAATGAAATATTAAAATTGTTTATTTTATAAATATTAAAAAAAATATAATATAAAATTTTTGAAGCCATACACTAAATTTTTTGGTTAAAATAACAATTTAAGGTTGATTAGATAAATTTTTTTCGAAGTTATAATGTTCTTATGACTTTCAAAAAAATAAAATACCAAATATTGTCAAAATTGACATAAATTATTTTTTAAATAAAATACTATATTATTGGTTGATATAATTTTAATAAAAAACAATGATTTGGCCAAAGGGATTAAAAAATATTATATATATAATTAATTAACCACTTTAGGTTCTCTTGGTAGTTTATAGTAAGTTTATTAACCATATTGTATAAGATTACTAAAAGACACGGTAAAAGATAAACTATTTAACTAAGAGTTAAATCTAAAAGATAATGATAAAATGGTAACATAAACATTTCTAAAACATATTTTTTGAGACTATTTCGTCCCATCCCCACCTTATCTTTTAAATAAACCATTTTTGACCCATTATAATCTGAAATTGATTTTATTATAAAATAATATTTCAAGATTTTCCTAAAGTGACCCTCACCCCTCCTATAAAAGGGTACTTCCCCTTCTCATAATTTCACACCTCAAAATACATTTTTCTTGGACAAACCATACTCAAATATCTTCCAAAATAGAATAAATTCAACCTAGAGGAATTACACTAATCATAAATCCATCCTACGGATCCCTTTCCATCAACTCAAAAGGAAACACCCGAAGAAAAGGTTATAATTTCACCACCATCTTTCAAGTTCTTTTCTTCTTCCACTTCCTCTTTCTTTTTTGTTTCCATACCAAAACAATAAATACAGTACCATATACATACTGTGATATTATTATAAATATGGTACAACTATATTCATTATTCTATCCATACTATAAATGAATAATTCACCATACGTGCGTACGTACGGCTTACCGTCTCCATGTCGTGGTGTAGTTTGTTATTCAAAAACATCATTATTTTGATGGGTAAAATAAGAAGTATAACTGACGTAAATAATAAATATAACATTTTAATGATTCTTTATTTATTATATACCATCCAATTACATAATATTTCATCATCAATATAATGACATTGTCGCTCGTTCGTACGTACGACTTACTGTCTCCATGAACACAATGAGATTCATTCCCCATCGTAATCATTCAAGAATAATTTTCATTTTATGATTAAAAATAATGTTTAAGAACTTCATATAATTATAGATATTACTCAAATACAGCCTACACATAACAAACATGACTTACGTAACAAAACTTATAAAGTAAAACGAATTTGTTAACAACCAATAGAGTGATACTACGGAAATATCATTAACAAAGTAATATTGGAAGATTATATATGATATCATATTTCGGTATTTGGTTCTTATATAATTTAATAACAATTATTACAACATTATAATACAGGTTAACCTATGCTATAATTATGAAAAAGTACAACGTAAGGGGTTTTTATCTCACTTTTATTCATGGGAGATTCATGCTATATTTTCCACTATTACATTGTGTGTGGTGTATGTACTGCACATGATTATATTTTTTACAAAAAATATTTTAATTTATGGATATTTATATAATAATTTGATGATACTTCCTTAATGGGGTGTATGTTTCATAGGTTACCAAACCTGTAAGGAAATTTCAAATTTCAATTTCCACTCATTCGATTTTACGAAATCATCATTGATTACATTACTCCATGATTATGTGTGAAATCAATATTTATTTACATAGGTAGTAATTTCCACTAAAATTTTTATGGATATACTTTTGAAACACATAACCACTCCATTTATGAATTCCCAAGTCATAGATATAAACATAATAAGATTAATTTTAATTCAATTTATATTCATTGAGTTAAACATCCAAGACATTGGTGTTGTTTTTACAAGAATATGTGTAAATGTCCTATAATTGATTTATACTGAATATCCAATAATATTGAGTGTATTTATATTTTCCACACAAAATTTTGTCATTGATTTATTCTTAACCAAATGATACAGTCTTTATAAAAGAATTCATCTCAACTTACATTCTATTGAGACTTCTTTGCTATTATGCTCCAATTCACTTTTATTTGGTGTATATACTATAATTGACATAGTATATCATGAATCAATTTATTCTCATGATATTTTAATGTTTTTATTACCTAAATTATTGTTATTCAAACGTCTCACATTTAGTTAGGAACTCAAACAGAAGTTTCATTTTTAATATTTTAAAAATATATTTTTCTAAATATTTATCATTAATGTCCATGTTATAAAAATGGTTTTTATGATTCATTTATATGGACTATAATATTTGAAAATTTAAATTCCTTTTAAATTATTCAAAGTGTTTTGGTACACTTTGATTCCAAAATCTTTTTTAAACAACTTCTTGATAAATAGTGAGACTTTTAAATGTTTTCATGAAAAAGGGATATTTCCTTCAAAGATTATTACTGATCATTTTAAAATATGTCAAAATAATTTACAAAATATTATTCCTGATCAAGTTTGATTTATTATGATACAAACATTTCATACAGTATTGAAGGTTTTGTGATATGTTTGACTATGGATGTGTTATTTTTACACCATTCATGGTTTATGGATAAATTATTGACATTTCATATGCTAGGTTTAATACAAATGTTTTTGTTATGTATAATCCTATTCATATAAGGAATGAATTGGAATTAGTATATGATGGGTGGAGCCAACTATAGCTCTTCAATGCATTGGAAGGTCTCATGAGACAAACTAGTTTCTTTGTACAAGGCCTTGAAAAAATCTTAATTGTAGTATTGGCACAAGGCCTAGACTATATGGATATGAAGTCTAGAATTATGCATTCCATCATTATAAAATTGTCTATTGATATTACATTTGATTATTAGACTAGTAGAATATCCATGTGAATAAGTAAATTTCATCATTTGATTTATATTTTCCATGTTATACTGAAGTTTAAGTTTAAAAGGCATGTGTTTTAGTCATAAACATTGCCTTAAATGTTTATTCTTATTTATGACAGTTTGCGCTATATGTTTATCCTTACTCGGAATTTGATCTCACCCCATTCTTATGTTTTATTTTTCCCATGATGCAAAAATAAGTATTTTAGGATTATCCTATAGGAATAGGATAAGGGATATATGATAGTTCAAAGGGAACACAATGTTGTTTTTTTATTTAATGATGTAATGTAAAACTTATGTAGGTATATATTGCTTCCAATGATACTAAACTGATCAGTCTTTTAGCAAATGATTCCTTGTATCATTCCAATATTATGTAATAATTCACAGAATCTAGGTAATTAGGGTCGAGGTGTTACACTATGTTTTTCCCTTGTCTTGGGGTTCCATTTAGGGTTCTTTTTTTAGTTTTGAGTTATTATCTACCCTTATATGTCCTATGATGATCACCTTCACTTCTCCATTTAATTATTGGTTTCCTAATTTAGGATTTTAGTTTTGATTCCACAAAAACATGTTAGGATATGCAGAGCATAATGTGGCTTCCACGTTCCCTTGGAAGTGGGTGACCCGAGATGTTTTCATCATGTGGTTTCTAACTGATTTACACAAGGTATGTCTAGTAATTAAATTTTATTAAGTTGTTTCATACAAATTAAATTGAAATTAATTTTTTGGTGTTTTATTCTAGGTCTAACCTAGGTGTGCCGATTTGAGAATTTCTTTGAGGGGGTTATTGGATACGGTTCAAGTGTGGCAAGAATAACTAGCAAGTTATCTAAAATTATATTGATTCGGAATGTAATTAATTATTTATTTGTAAATGTTATAATTAATTACATGTTGATGTTTCTTCGAGGTTTTTTTATTGGTGAATTGGTATGGGCCTTGTTGATTAATGATGAGCTTAGGTGGGCCTTGGAATCTACAGACAGACCTTGGGAATATATCAAAAAGATTATAAGGTAGTAGGTTCTCTCACATAATTACTCAAAGGAAATGATTTTATTGTTCCATGTACATGCTTGAAAATTCCACTGAGATTTTTTCCAGTGTTAATTAAATTAATTGAAATACATTTAATTTAATTTCTTTTTAGCTACATTAAATTATTATATAGGTTAAACAACAAAACATTGCTTCATGCTTGTGTCATTGACCACTGATGGATGAGTTAAGTAGTTTAGAGATTCCATTGAACAATAAACCTCCTGAGAGGTGTTTTCATTCAAAAAAAACTATTAATATGATAAATATAGACATGGAAAACATCCAAGATAAGGGTAAATGTGTTCATAGAGTACCTTGATTGAGTGGGTCATTGGAAGACTTTATTAACCATGATCCATTCATGCTTCTCAATATAAGGGTGGGATGATAAATACTCTTCCATATATTATGTATATGTTGGGATTTGGAATACATTAGTAGATAAATATAATGATGGGTGATTTGACCAAAATAGAGTACCTTAGAGGACTATTATGGGTCATGCTTCATCACTAGTTAATCACCCTTTTGGTGATGCATCATGTAGCCGGAAAGGCTATGATACCATGTTGATGATTTAGTGAGACATTTTTTCCTTAGATAATTGAGTTTTGAACCAAGAACATTTTTAAACTAAGAAATTTTAGTGGAGGGACTTTTTTGGATATGATAGATGGACACTAATGAGTGGATGATTATGAAAATAGGTACAAAAATTCACATGTCTCACATTAACACCCAGATCAATTACACGAATTTATTTAGGATGTGATGATCTAGTTTTACATCTCATAATTTAATCCATGGGTTTCATTTTATCTTCTTTAAAATGAACACCCATGTTTATAATTTTTATATTAATGATCGATATCGTATGTAGCTTGATGAATTCATATAAGTAAAAAATAACTACCATTTTTGAGGTTACCAAAAATTATTATAGAGAATATTACGTAGGTTGGGAATATCCCATTGTAGAAGTTAGATGATATTCTTATATGGATTATGTCCCGGTTGAGAATCCTTCCATAAGGGAGTTATTCTATACTAGTTCTGATTCCATGATTTGGGGTTGGATATGGATGGATCATCCACAAATATTGATATCAGATATGGATGGGATGCCACATATTTAGATCTATATAAAATCATGGTGGGAAGTTATGTGTTAGCCTAGTATGGGCCTTACAATGGGTAATTGGTACTTATGGTCTACATGGGGCCTACAATCTTAAGGGTCATACCCTGTCTTGTATAACATTGTGATATTGGCCCGAGGATTTTGATACCAATAGTCTTAGGAACCATATGAGAAAACTCACATTTGAAGGGGTTGCGATGAATTATAATGAAAATGTTTATATTTGAGGTGTATGATGGCTTATTTATAGAAACCCCTGATAAATAATTTGGCTATTAAGGTTATAATGATCAATAAAAATGCTCATAGACACTCTAACATTGGGATGAAGTATGTATAGTCATCCAGGGGCACAAAAATTAAGACCAATGGTTATATGTATTTATTTATTTCTAGTGGATATTAATTATTTGAGAATGTTACAACTGTTGAGTCAATAAGATTTCCAAATGACATTGAAATTCCTCTATGTTTTCAAAATCCCAAACAAATTTTCTTAAAGAAAATTATTTTTCTCTAAGATTTAATTTCTTAAGAAAAATTTTCCTTTCTCTATACAGTTTTATCCTTACCTTGGGTTTCAATCCCTTATACAATGTTTTGTCAAAAAAATCTAACCATTTTTTACTATGTAAATTATTTATATCCTTATCTAAAAAACGTAGAATCTTATAGTGTTTTGGATATCGAATTCTTGAAGTTCAGACTCTGAATTCTCTGAAATTCAGACTCTGAATTCACTGAAATACAGAATCCAAATTCTCTGAAATTTGGTCTCTGAATCTCCGATGTTTAGACACCAAATTCTATGAAATTGAGACTCTGAATTCTCTGAAATTAGGACTCCGAATTCCTCAAAATTCATAAACCAACTTGAATAGAATTAAAACTATATATTCCTTATAATTATAATCCAAATTACACATAATTCAGACTCCGAATTCCTCCAAATTCAGACTCCGGATTCCTCATAATCTAGACACTGAATTCCTCATAATTCAGACTCTGAATTCCTCTAAATCCAATCTTTGAATTCCTTATAATTATAACTATGAATTCCTTATAATTCCGACTCTGAATTCATCATAATTCAAACTTTGATTTCTTCATAATTCTGACTCTGAATTCCTCAGAATTCAGCCTCTTAATTATTTACTGTTCAGTCTTCGAATATTCATTTTTCTAGAATCCTAATATTCATATTTCTAGACTCCGAATTCTATTTTTCATAGATTCCAATTATTCATTTTTGGTTAACCTACTTTATTTTCCTTATATATTATCGATTCTTAAACATGATAATTTTTCTCATGTTTTTTGTACATAAAATGATGTCGTAAAATTTTATTCTAAATAACCATTGGTTGAGTGACATGTGTATATTTACCTCCTAGATTCAACGAAAAATATGAATTTTGGATGAGAGGGATGAAAATTAAATATTTTTATTTAAATTGTAGATCATTTGAATGATCTCATTATCAATAGATCATTCTATGATCCTAGAGATTACATGCTAGGATTTGATTTCTAGAGAGAATGAATCATGTGCCTTATGCATTTTACGAACATCTTGTTCATCTATGAACATATTGTTCAGATTTATTTTGCAACTTTGATTGTTTCTTAGTATAATTGAGGGGTTATGGTAATAATAAGTCAGAGGTGCTGACTAACGTATTGTTTGAGGGCTTCCAAGGATATGATGAAAGAGGTAACAACTTCCTTAATGATTGAGGGCCCATGGGGATAGCAAGACATAAATTGATATTATTATCAAGGGATTACCTGAGTATGAGCAAGATAGATTTTCTAGATAGTATAAATCATGGCACCTTTATCCATGATTGTTGGATACCCTTATCTTTGGGTTAAATGATTTCTTACTTGTTTACTTGATTGTTGTTTGAAGTATTATTTAAACTGTGTTTTTTTTATGTTAGAAATTATAACATTATTTTTATTTCTTATACATATATTTACTATGATAAATTAGATTATATATTCTTTAAGGTATAATCTTTCCAGAAGATAAACCTTCTTATGATTTCTATGTTTATCATGATTAAGTTTAGGTTTCTTGTAATTGGAAATGGGCCTTTCAAATTATCCAATTATGTATGAACGAAAGAGGGTTTGTGAATTTACCTTGACTATCTTTGTTAAACAAATTTTTATTTATGGATAAAAGTGAATGTTTTTAAACCTCAATTTCACCACTCTTGTATTTTAGAGTCTACATGTTCTATTTTATCCTACATCTTTTAGATATCACTATATATTTTGGTGAGTATCAGACTACATTGTTAATTCCCTAGTATGTTTTCTGATCACATCCTACTTACTCTAAAGATACACTTGGTCACCCAAATAGTATATCTATTGGATACATCTATTGTTAGGTTGATTCCCTAGTTTGACTGGCCAATATACCATAGATGAGTACATGGGGAATTAGGTATGGTATGGATTTGTGGTTTCATGGAGCCATATAATTTATTTTATTTTATTTTTGTCATTATATGTCACTAACCTAGTGTATAACCAACTATTGTATTTATGACATGGTTGAATGGGCACTTCATTATATCATTTATTATTTTTGATTTTTTATTATTCTTATATTGTATTATCTTTGTCTCCAATGAAATTTTTTTGGTAATTTATTATTTATTACTCACTCTAATATAGGGGTATTTTCTTCGCCATAATATCTATATAGACCATTACCTATACTCTACTACCTCCAACATATAGAGAGATGCACGAGGGGTAATGTGACTAACCTAGTCCAGTTACTCTTCACAATTAAATGGGACAAGGATATTAGAAATTTGTACAAGAGCTTGATTTGTTTCCTCTGATGATTTTACTATTGGGTAGAACATATATTTAGAAATGTGGTAGATCCTATGTTGGATATCATACTAGTGTCATGATAACATTTTTTCCTAATAGAATTCCATGTTATCATGGTATGTATTTATATAATTGGTATGAGGTGATATAGTTGTGTATGCTACTTTCATTGAGTGACCTACATGGGGTTTAGATTTTATTATGTAGAATGGAATTCAATAACTTTTCTCATTGGAAAGAAAACTGTTATTGCATTTTACTCATTCCCTATAGAGGTAATATGTGTTTCATGAATCATATTAAGAACAAAAGAATATTGTAACTCATCTACCTTCTCATGTGAAATTTCCATAAATGTGATGATATGTATTAAATTATTCAAACAAAAATAAAAAAACAATTCCTTGTATAATTTCATTATTGATTCCTAAGAGGCATCTAGACATAGGTTTCACTCTGCAGTTCCCCATGTAAGTGGGTCACTAGGCATCAAGAACACCTCCCCATATTCTAGAGGAAGCTGACTAGTAGTGGAGCCTAGTGTTTGTTTGTTGGGAGAATATTCCCTCTATATAGAGTGGAACACAAAATATTTATTATAAAATAAAAGATATATAATAATATAGGTATCATAATCATAAATAAATGTGTATGGTAGTGGAAGTAGGATAAAACAACTATAAATAATAATCATCTCAAAAACCAAATAATATATTATAAAAAATGATAATGGTAGAATGTTTTTAAAAATAAAAAAATAGGTATATATTGAAGCATTCAGAAAGTTCAATTCATGTCGTACAAATGGGAAAAAACACCAAAACCAATCGAAACATCCCAGGCACTGGTATGGTCATCCCCAACCATGATCATCCTAAATAATGAATGTAATTTAGATGTATAAGGTGGAATGTTTCCCCTCATATATACCTCTAGTCATATAATCAACATGGGTAACAATGATGGCTTGGATAGGTTGTGAGATAAATCTCGATAGGCCACCACCAACGACATATATATAATAATATATTTGAATAAAAACTTATAAATGTGTTGGCATATACAAATATAATGTAATACCATGTTAATAACTCATTCCTTCTTCAACATCAAATGATAATGTCTATAAACCCTAACATCACATAATTTTTTCATTTAGGTTTTTTATATAGATAAATAATGTAAATTTTACATTAACAGATTAATAGATCATAAGAATATAAATGGAAATCCAAGGGGTGAAAAAAGGAATCCATGACCTTAGTTGTATTAAAACTCATATTAGTGGGAATTGAATTTTGGAAGAAGGGGTCTTCATGTAATAAAAGGGGTGTTCCCAAGGAATTCCATTGTAAATATAGTCTATATATTCCCATGGAATTAATCCATAGTAACCTAAATCTATCATAACTTGGACTAATGGGTTGAATATATAGTGTCTTTTCTCTAAAAATATCAAAATAGAATCAAGGAGTGTATCTGATGTATCATAATATCAAAAAAAAATAGTGAATGGATATAAAGACATCAATATAGTTATCCACTCGTAGAAAATGACCATATACCATGGTTGGTATCTCTCGAAGAATCCTAATTTATGAATTATGATGGTTTCCTTTGAGGGATCAATGAGGTCTCTAGTGAATCCATGGATAAATCAAGTCTACACATTCCTATAAAGACTAAACTTCTATATGCAATATGCACCATATACTAATTACATTTATTTCCTATGTAAGTATTGGAAATGTAATAATAATGAACATTAATCATTAAAAAGCTTCATTTCTTTTCTTTAAGTAAAAATGAAAATTTTGGATTTGGACATGAAAAATATTTTAAATTCAATTTATATGTCAAGGAAAATTGATATACAAAATATACTTTAAATTCAATATTTAAAAGTATAATTAATTAACTTAAAACACATTCATTATCAAGGTCATGTCTAGTACACCGAAATGGTGTCGTAGATAAACAAAACATGGGTACCAGTGCATAAAAGAGGAAGCATCCTACTTGGGGTAATTGGAGTTGAGAATCTATCCATCTAAAATAGGAAGAACAATTATAAATTGGTATCTAGAACATGAGTTCCTTGATTACAATCAGGTAATATTTATTCTTGGAATAATTCCTAGTGGAATCGATATACACACAATAATTGTAAATTTTAAATGAATATTACTTTAAGGAAAAGTCACAAAAAAACCTATATTAAGTATGTATCACTCTCTTCATGTAGTATATGACCTTAGTTTGGCAGGGATTAGTAGAAAACTGAAGAATAGATCAACCCCTTGAAAATAGGATATATGATCCTACATCAATGTAGAGTCATCTAGAGGAATACATATATTAAAATGTCCCTAATGAGGGGAGCACTTACTGAGGGGGATCAAATGAGGAAAAAAAGATCTTAATTTTGATTTTAGATAGAGAAACATTATCAATGAAAATATTTTGGTTCAAAGGAGAGCTTCAGGGGAGAAGACCTTCTATTGTGTAAGATAAATATAAGAGAGAGAGAGTACGAAAAGAAAAATGGGTTCTTCCCATATAAAAAGATTTCACTCCATTTACATGGAATGTAGTTGATTTATACTTCATGTAATGCTCATTCATTCTCCTCTAGGGAAGTTTCATTACATGTCGTGATTTTTTGTACCCATGTTAATACATATTTTGTATTGAATACATGTCATGTACTTGGACTATCACCAACCCTCTTCCCACTTACATCCATCCTTCAAAAAACAAAAATAAATAAATCAAATGACATTATTTTATATTTAATCCAAGAAATATTCTCAATAATAGATTATGAAAAAATTAAAATGATTTAAACATGATTTGTAAAACCCTTTTCTTACATCTTTCCACCTAAAAAGAACTCATCCAGAAGATTCCCTAATAAAGGTGGTAAGACGCTGTCTGGGAAAAATCCATCCGCTTAGAATTTATGTCATAATCTCACACCCTTTTCCTATATTTTACATGGTTATTCTAGAATAACAACAGTTCTAACGGAAGATACCATCCTTCGAGAGACTTCAAATAACAATCATTATCATTATTTCCCATTTAACCGAGATTTGAAACATAAAATTACACTAATTACAACATATAATATTTAGTGATATAGTATCTTTGGGTCTTTGGAACATTACATAACATCTTAGAACTTGAGACACACTAATTTATCGAAAAAATCATTTAAATAACCAGAATATTTGTTCATACATAACAATACATGGGATAACCTGAGTACATACTTAAGAAAAGTGTGTGGAATAAATCCGAGTAAGTAAACAAGGTATAACATGAATAATAAAATATATGTATAGAAATATAAATATTAGTGTAACCTAAGAGATACATAAAAATGAATGCATGATATAGAAAGATTTTCATAACATGGAAATGTGGCAATAATGTAAAACAATACATAATTAACAAAATGGAATTATGTAAACCCCTGTGTAAACATGGTGGAAAAAATTACTATAAATTATTTAGGTAAAACTCTACACTAACATGATTTATCATGATACTAATCATTACTAAGTGCATTGTAGTGCTATCAGGTCTTACCCTTCATAATTATATCAGTATCATAACATAGTATATCACATAGATCATATGAAATTGATTCATTCAAAATCACCATTTATCACACGATTAAGGAGTTATTAATAGATACATTTATGTACACAAAAAACAATTATATGTGCATAAAATTAAATACCATTGGTAGATGAATGGGTATGGTATTCATTTCATGATGATTTTGGCCTGGAAAATCGTGGTGCAATTCTATAGCATTACGACATCATATAGAAATTCATAAAATGGGTTTTTGAGAGTGAATGGGGTCTCTAAAAATTTATTGATGAAATTAATATTATATGATCATGGAAGATATTATAAAAACATGTAAAATGGAATTTTAGATGCATAGTATAAAAAAAATTCTCAATTGGAAATGAGAAGAGAGAAATCCCTAAATGAATTTTTGCATAGCGAAAGGTGGGATTAAAAGGACATAGGGGGATTAATGGGGTTGAAAAGATAATCCCATCTTGTTTAAATAAAATTGAAATTAAGGAGTTACGTAATAAAATATCACAAATAAATAAAATGTAAATTAAAAGGCATGTCATAAAATAAGTTCATGAAGAAAAAAGAGAGAGGGACATCCATTATAGAATTTCAATATAGTAATGGGTGTACACAAATGAAAATATGAGAGATCGATTAGAGTAAAAGGAATATATCCTCATATATACATTTACTAGAATGTTTTGATATCATGATAAATCTTAACTACACATATAAAAATGTATCTTAAGAAGCATAATATAATAGAGTAGCTTGATTGAAAACGAGAAGAGAGAAATACCTTATGGAATTTCGGCATTGTATTGTCTTAGTTATGGATCCAAATGGGAGAGAATAAATGATAAACAAATGAAATGACACATAAATTATATTAATGTAATTATTATAAATTAATGAAATAAAAACCAGTTTAAATTTAAATAACTACACTAATATAAGATGCCTAAATTTGGAAGGTGGAGCGGAAAGTGAGGATCCCTTACATGGATGTGTTACTCCAATGGATTGGGAGAGGCTTCATGGACATTAGGGTCACCTAGGAATGAACCTATTGATTAGGGTTGGTATATTTTGGTTGATATTAAATGATATTTTGTGAATTGGAATGGGTTTATGGGTGGGTTTATATACGAAATATGGGGCAATTTATTATTATTTTTCTTTTGGACACTACACACTATAATATTCAAAACCACAAACCATACCATCAGGATTTCCCAATGTTTCTAACAAAGGAGACCATTATATATTATTATATAATGATAATGGACTAATATACAAAAATATTAACTTTTCTTATTTTGAGGTGATCCACACATTCAAGGAAATGATTATAAAATCATAAAATATTTTACCTATCTTAGAGGATCCACTAAGGATTTATAAAATAAACCATATAATGTGAAATTAAATTATTTAAAATGAAAACATATATTTTTCCTAATATTAATTTTATAGTATTTTATTACATCACTATTGGGTCATTATGATGTCACATAAGACATTATATATTTATATGATTTTTAATTTTTACACAAAAATTCGACTGACTTATAAAATTATAAATAATTCACTGTTGGGTAATTTTGACATCCTGATACTAAAAATAATATTCATTTTGGCCGAATAATTTTAAAAAATTAAAAAAAATTTACATTAAAATAAAAACTTCCATTTATTTAATATTGCAGAGTTTTGACAATAATAGTTTTCAAAGTATAATAAAAATTAAAGTTGACATGATAAAAATTATACAATCATTTATATTTAATAAATTAATTTAATAATAATTTTTTTTAAACAATATTTAATTCAAAAATCCAATATTTTATAAAAATTCATTTCTTAATTGAATTTGAATATTAACCATAAAATATTATTTGTCCTTTAAAATCATTTACAATGTAAAAATAATATAATTAAAGTATTTTCATTATTCTATAACATAATAATTCACTTAATCTTAATGTTAGGGTCTTGTTATATATCCCTTTATTAAACTGGAAAACACACAAGGGGTGGTGTGCGATGGTGGGGCTTTCATGGGTCTATTTGGTGAACATGGTCTGGTTCACGATCTTGATGAGATTGAACTTCTCCTTTAAATGGTTCACTCATGCATAAGTTTTTGGATATCGGATTGGACTTGGTCCAATTAAAATACCACAAATTCTAAATCCCTTAGAATCTCTAATAAAAGGGATTCATAGGGTATCATCCTACTGGTTGAGGCCACCACTTCCTTTGTATATTTTAAAAAGATTTGTTAAAACCATGTATTTGTACTAGTAATGTAATCACTATTCAACAGATACATTATGAATGGTAATTTTACATAATACTTATATAAATCCAACTAAATATAATAAACAAAAGATGTTCTTGTGTATTCTATAACTATATGACATTTAATTTAAATAAATGGAATTTTATTCATTAATGTTCATGTAATTACAACCATCCCCCCTTAAAAAATTTATCCATTGAAATTTTCTTTTCCCAAACTAAAAAAGATGATAGTAACTCTACCTCATCACTTCCTCCCCATCCCACATCGCTTATCCAAACTTGTGGTTTCTCTACAACACCTTGAAAAGGGGAATCATCTTATTTCATTTAACTTTTTCTCTATGATATAATATCTTCATCGGCTTATCATTATGGGATATTAAACTATCCAATCGTACCATTAATAGATTGACTACATGTGATTGTTATGGTACGTACTTTCTCAAGAGTGATACCTGGAATACATCATGTAATTCAGACAGGTTTGGTGGGAGTACTTGTCGATAGAACACTACCCCGATGCGATCAAGGATCTCAAAAGGGACAATGTACCTTGGACTAAGATTTCCCTTCTTCCCAAATCAATTAAATCTATTCTATGGAGATGATAAAAATAATACCATGTCTCCAACATCAAACTCTATGTCTCATCAATGATGGTCAACATAGCTCGTTCATCAACTCTAGGTTTCTTTGACATGTTACTGTATGGTCGTAACCTTCTCCACAATTTCTTTGACCTCTTCCTAACCTAGATGTATATTTCCAAACCTCATACCAAAATTCTGATGTTTTGCACCCCATCCCATAAAGGGATTGATAATGATCCATTTGGATGCTTCAATATAATATTTTTCTATAAGATAAATCATTGAAAGGATGGTGTTGTCCCAATCTGCCTTTTATGTACATTGAGCAAGATCACACCATGTCCTTAAGTGAGTGGATAGTAAACACAGATTGACAATAATTTTGAGGGTGATAAGTCATGCCGAAGTTAAGTTTTGTTTTCAGATAATATTAGATACTCTACAAAAACATATATATTAATCTTGGATATCAATGGAACACAATGGATATTGATACTCCATGCATCTTTAACAATTCTCTATTAAATTAATTTTTTTAAGTGATAAAGTTTTTATGACTTTCACAAAAACAAAATACCAAATAGTTTCAAAATTGATATAAAAGGGTTTTTAAAACAAATACCATATTATAATTGATATATAATTCTAAAAAATATATGGTTCAGCCAAAGGACAAAGATAAGGTTATATATATCAATAATGAACAACTCTGGGTTCTCTTGTATTTTAATAGTATATTTATTAACCATTTATTATAATAACACATGAATACATGGTAAAGGTTAAACTATTTAAATATAGTTAAATCTAAAAGATAAGGATAATATGGTGACCTAAACACGTGTGAAACATATTTTATGAGAGGTTTTGGACCCATCCGCATCTTATCCTGGGAATAAATATTTTTAGAGCCATTATAAGCCAAATATGATTGTATAATAGAAAAATATTTCAAGAATTTCCTAATGTGACCCTCACCTCTCTTATAAAAGGGTACTTCCCCTTATCTCAAAATCACACCACCAAAGCCATTTGGATTGGCCAACCCCTTCTCAAATATCTTCCCAACTTCCCTAACATAGACCTAGAGGCCTTACATTGATCCGGAAGCTATTCTAAAGATCCCTTTTAATCTAATCAAAAGGAAACACTCGAAGAATAGGTAATAATTTCACCACTTATTCCAATGTTCTTTTCTTCATCCACATACTCTATATTTGTTGTTTACATACAAAAATAATATATCCATTACCTTATACATATTGTGATGTTATTATAAATATGGTACAACTATATTTATTATTCTATCCATCCCATGAATGACATTTCACCATACTTTCTTATGTACGGCTTACCGTCTCCATGTCGTGGTGTAGATTGTTATTCAAACACTTCATTATTTGGATGTGTAAAATAATGAGTATAACATATGAAAATAATAAATATCACATGTTAATGATTATTTATATACGATATACCATCAAATTATATACGATTTCACTAGCCGTAGAATGATATTGTCGCTCGTGCGTATGTATGGATTACCATCTCCACGAATGTGATGAAATTCATTCACCATCATAACCATTCAATAATAATTATCATTTTATGAAAAAAAATAATTTTTAAGAACATAATCTCATTCTGGATATGAATAAAATTCATCAAATCCATTAAAAATAGAGCTTATGAAACCAAGCATATAAAAGAAAACGAATCAGTTTACACAAGAAAAATGATACTATTGAAATATTATTAACAAAGAAATATTAAGAGATAATATATGACATCATATTAATGTATGTAGTTCTTTTATAATTTAATAATTATTATTTAATTATTATTAATGAGGTTTACATACCTTCTATCAATTAAAATTACTTGGTAAGGGTTAATTCTACAAAATCTACATTATCTGAGATTGTTTATACATGAGTATATACTCGGACCTCTTTATCATCCACATATGTGTTTCTTAAAAATATATTTCAAAACAATTTTAATATTTCCTAAATTATGGGTTAATGTAATTTATACCATTTTTTATTTTTTATAAAATATTTACAAATGAATATTTCCGTCATTTTTCAAACAAGGTCTTTTACAACCATTTCAACAAAACTAAAGAAAGAATGTTTTTTAACTTATACAGTGAATGTGGATATTTTACACCATTATAAGACCTTATATAATTCCCTTAAAAGATTATAAGAATATTTTCAAAATAAATTTTTTCTTTTAAAATTGTCATGATCCGTCCCCGGGGCCCTTGTTGGGATAACCCCATGCCCGCCTTCCATAGGCCAGGGGCTGATGACTAGCATAGGAAAGGCATATCCCTAAAACCAGGAAATAATTGCCTTCATAATCTGTAAACCGACACATCCATGAACACAACACGATATGAGCACAAAGTAAACTGTAAAGTAAAAAATAGTGTGTAATGTATGTAAAGGGGGCTGAAATACAAGCCCAATTAGAAAGAATAAGAAAAACTAAAAGTGCAAGTACAACTGAAAATAACTCTTGTGAACAACCGCCAAGGATCCTACCTGAAGGGTAGGTATAGATCTTGAAAGGTCAACTCTGTGGTATGTCTTGTCTAAGGGCCACCTCTATGCATCCTCTAGTCCTAGTACCCTCATCCTCAGTCAGTGTTGTTTGTTGTCTTCACAAGACACGACAGGGTGTGGTCGTATCCTGTGTAGGGGTGAGTATAACGATACTCACTAGGGACCCTGAGATCCCGTAAGGTCTCTAAAAATATACAAATTATAATCCAAAAAGTATGAAAAAAACATTCGACACTACTTAGGTATGTTCCCGTACATATACCTATGTTATCATGTATACCCATATTTTTTATGAAGAAACACGAGGCCCAACTAATTAGCCCGAGGTAAAACTATTCCACAAAATAAAGAATACCACGATGGTAACACCACGAAGGTAAGTACAACAAAGGTAACACCACAGAGAAAAATACCACTAAGGTATAACAACACAGAAGAATACCGAAAAGGTAATGACTCAACTCACACTAAGTATATCTTAAATATTAATGTATGGATGATTAGCTGAATTGCTAGATCATATTAATTCGTTGAGAAGCCTCGCTATTGAACAACAGAAAATCAAAGATGACCCACAAATGATCTGGAAGTGACCCAAAAAGGATCGAAGGTGGACCAAAAAAGATCTAGAAATTACCCATATAGGATCACTGAGCGCTGACCCCCACAAGATCCAATGATGACCCACACAGGATCTAATGACTCTTCATGTACCGCCAGCCACAGGGTTCCTGCACTAATCATGCTTTATTTTGGGATATTTCTCTCTTCAATACATCAGTTGATACTTAATATTCCATGAAGTCCCATGATGAAGTATCCCAATGGTTTTTCATGTCATAAGGGATGCAACGTGATAGATGGTGCGTCAATCAGATGCCCAATCTGTATGTTATTAGTGTTTCCATTTCAAGGGTCTGGTTGGATTCAGGTTCGATCCAACCCAGTCATACCCAATATTTTTCGAAAACTCAAGTTCTGTATACCAAAATAACCATCTTGATCCATGTATTATGGCCCTGAAGACATTTCGTCAAACGGACGATCGGTTCTGAAGATATGGACAAAAGAGAGAATATGGGCCCGGCTAGGCCTGGGTCTGGTCCAACCCAGTCGGACCGACCCAGCCCGACCCACGTTTGGACCGACTAGTGATGGGTATGTCCTGACTATTGGGCATGACCCAGCCCTTGATGGGCATCACCCGCTGGTGTGGCCCGCGGTGTGGCCCACTTTGTTGCTTGCGGTTCGCCCAGTGAGGTGCGTCCGACCTATCTAGGTGTGGTCCGCTGTGGGGAAGCCTGCACTAGCCGCAGCGGGGGGAGCCCCCCGTAGATTCTCGAACAGTCGATCAAATTGTTTGGTCTGCTGGTACTTGGGACCCACCGGATCGGGTCCTTCTCGGTGTGTCACGATCATTTCAATTCTCGGCTGGTCGTCCTTCTAGCACCGCGACGGCGCCACTATCCACTTATGGCCGGCTGGGTGCCGACCGCCCTCCAGCCACCACTGCGACCAAGTGGTCGTGGACTCCAACTCTAGTGGCACGGACACGCGCCACTACTTTTCCCCATGGCTGGCTGTCATTCCGCCTTCTCCCTACTCCGCATCATCCAATGGGCCGTGACTTCCTCTTCTGGTGGTGTGGACGCACAACACCCTCCTTTCACGCGGTCGGCCGGGTTTCGGCTTCCGCCTTCTTCCGCGAGTCATCACAGCCTCATTCCATTCCCGAATATTATGATGTATGCATATGAACGATCCTCTTATTGAGATATCTACGTCCATATATTGCACACAATGAAACATTGTGCTTTTATCACTCTTAATTATTTGGTGTCGATGAACAAACAAAGAACACGCGAAGAACGAATAAAAAAGGTTATGCTAAATGTGTGGATCAATGGTTGTCTTTGTTTAGCCATCATCGTTGATAATCGAGTATTTAAAAATATAAACAAAATAGATTTAATCATACTTCAAATTAAACCCTTATATCTCGTTTGCTTGTTGGATGTGGCTTGAGGAGGTGGATGAAGTCGATAAAGGGGGCGATGACATTCTTCACTCCAGCTACATGTTTCTGATCTGGGCTCAGGCGTCGTCATTGATCTTGATCCTAAGAAAGTTCTTTTTTAGAGGATTTTCTTCATTAGAGGATTCTCTAGCAAAGGTCGACTCTCTCTTTTTCCAACGAAAAAACAACCCTCAATTCCCTCAAGAAGTGTTAATAAAATAACTCTTAATTAAAAATTTGTTTCATTAATATAGATTTAATGAACCATATTAATTAAAGAGAGTTTTGGTTACATATTTTGGGTAACCAGGAATTTAATGCCCATCCTTGAATGTGGGGCCACCCTCGTGTGGTCCCCACTTCCTCAATTTAAAAAATAATATTCAAAAAGAAGAATAAAATCTTTTTTACTTTAGTTTTCTTTTCCTATGAAAAATTGAAAAACTAAATTCCACTCTCAACCAACTACAGTTGAGGTGAAGGTCTCCATAAGAGAATATTGGCGTTGCGAGTTCAAGGATGTTCTCAGATTTCAACTCCATGAACCGGTTCAAAAGTTATAAAATACCACTCACATGTCTACTGAACGTAACATAGAAAGTTCATAAATTCATTCCAGGCACACTGGGTCTTGGAATCATGTGCCTTTAATTTTCACGGACACTTAATAATCATATAAAATTAAAACAGATTACATGAAAAAATCTGGGTCATTAAAACATCCCCACATCCGGGCTTTACGTGCTCGATAGCCACAACACAATCTAAGGAAACAAGTGGGGGTACTGTGCATGAATTTGAGACTCTCACTCTCATGTGATCTCTTGGAGGTTCCCGTGATACCAACAAATGTGCACTAGAGGTATCAACTGCCCATGAAGGACCACCTCATGTTGATACTCAATCTTCCCTGGAACCTCTGAAAACGTCTCCCCATCGTCGATTTCTAGCTCTCCCCAATCAATGATGTGTGAAGGATCATGTACTTATCTCCCCAACTAAGATACATGGAAAACTTCATGCACTGAGTGCAACTGAGGGGGAATAGACAAGTGGTTATCCACCTCTCCAACTCTACTCAGGACCTGAAAGGGTCGGATGATCCTTAGAGACAACTTTCCGCCACAGCCAAATCACTGCGAACCACGTCGAGGTGGGACCCGTAGAAAGACACGGTCAACATCCTTGAACTCTAGAGGTATTTTTCTCCTGTCAGCATATGATTTATGCCTACTCTATGCAATCTTCATCCACTCATGGATGATATGAACCTTCTCTATGGTAGCCCATACCATCTCTATTCCCCTGAGTGTTGACTCCCCGGTGTAAGTCCATCATAGAGGTAATCTACAAGGTCGACCGTAAAATGCCTCGAATTGTTCCATTCTGATGGTGGAGACATATGTATTGTTGTAAGTGAACATCACCAAATGAAAGTGATCCTCCCATCTATGGGCGAAATCTAGGATGCAAGAACAAAACATGTCCTCAACAGTGTAAATGGTCTGCTCTGCCTAACCATCCATCTGAGGATGAAAGGCGGTGCTTAATCGAAGCTGGGTCTCGAACGCCTCCTACAACCCCTTCCATAGTAAGGAAGTAAAATGTGCATCATGATCAGAGAAAATCGTAGTTGTCACCCCATGATGTTGCAAAATCTCTTGTACATATAGGAATATCATTTCCTCTACTGATCCCTACTCTCTGATAGGTTGGAAGTGGGATCACATAGTGATTAGGAAAACAATCACCCAGTTGGAGTCATTTCCCTTGGATAGGCATGGAAGTCTGGTCATAAAGTCCATAGAAATTAAATTCCACTTCCAACCTGGAACCTCCAGGGGATGAACTAAGCCTGCTGAAACCTGATGCTCTGCCTTCACATTGTGTCATGTAAGGCACCGTGAGACAAACTCTGCCACTGCTTTGTTCTTTCCTAGCCATTAGTGCGGACACTGATGGCCCTGGTACATCTTCAACACTCCGGGATATTCCTCTAGAGAGGACGTATGAAACTCCCTCAAAACATCCTCCTATAGCGCCACCAGTTCCATAGTACAACCCTTGAAGAGGATGACATTATCCCCACCATCTGAAAGTCAATCAGGTGCTTGTCCTATGGATATCTGAGCACATAAAGCCTCTCTGTCACTATCTCCATGATTCACCTCCCAAACTTGATGAAGGAGTGGGGGAGTGAATGTCAGAGACTAAACATAAGATTCTTTACATTGATCCATGTAGGATATCCGCAAAATGGATAACTTCCCTATTGCCTCACTCAGCAACTGTATACCAGATCTCTTGCTGAGTTCATCTCCTACTACGTTCCCCTTCAAAAGAGTATAGACTATCTCAAAGTCATAGTCCTGGAGGAACTCAATCCAACATCACTGTCTCAGGTTTAGATCCTTCTAAGAAGAGATATTCCCAATACTCTTGTTATTAGAGTAGACTGTAAAACATTCACGCATCAAGTATTGTCACCAAATATTAAAGATGAAAACCAATGCTACTAACTCCAGGTCATGGGTAGCGTAGTTCTTCTAATGTTTCTTCAGCTATCACGAACCAAATACAATCAATTCTCGCTCATGCATCAGAACACATCCATCCCTGGACCTTGATGCATCACAGTAGACTACGTACCCAACGCCCTTATCCAGTAGCCTCAAGATAGGGTCACTCGTCAGTCACTTTCTTAGCTCTTAGAATCTCTGTTGGAATCTCTCCGGCCACACAAAGGGTTTCAATTTCTTCTTAAATGCAGATAAGGGTGCCGCAACTCTGGAAAAGTCTAGAACAAACCTACGGTACTAACCGGCCAAACCCAAAAAACTCCACACTTCCATCATGCTTCTGGGTATCTCCCAAGAAAGAAGAGCCTCGATCTTTGCTGGATCCACCGCAAATATAGCCTCCGAGATGATGTGTTCCTGAATGTGGACCTCTTGTATCCAGAACTGGCACTTCGAGATCTTACCATAAGGTTGGTTCTCTCATAGTGTGTCCAGAACTATTAGAAGATGATAGGTGTGCTCCTCCTCTGTAGTTGAGTATATCAGGATGTCATCGATTGAGACTACTACAAAGCGATTGAGGTATGGATGGAAGATATTGTCCATGAGTCCCATGAACACTGCTAGGGCATTGTTCATGGCAAATGGAATAACCAAGAACTCATAATGGCTATAACAACATCTGAAGGACATCTTTTTCACATCATCATATCGTACCCTAAGATGGTGATTTCCTAATTTGAGGTCTATCTTTGAAAACCACCATGCTCCCTTCAGATGATCAAAAAGATTTTCAATCAATGGTGGTGGGTACTTTTTCTTCACTGTCACTTGGTTCAGGTTCCAATAGTCCACACAGAGTATCAAACTCTCATCCACCTTCATGGTGAACATAATTGTGGCTGCCCAAGGAGAAACACTGGACCTAATGAACCCCTTGATCTAAAAGTCCTCCAGATATACTTGCAGCTCTCGTAGCTCCACAAGATCCATCTGATATGCTGGTGTAGATATCGATGTCATCCCAGGGTACAAGTCGATATAAAAGTCCACCTCTCTACGGGGAGGTAAACCAAGAACATCATCAGGGAAAAAATTAGCTTTCTAGTCCACCCTATAGGATAGCTCAGACTCTCAACATCAACCGATCCGAGGTTAAGGATAGAAAACTGATGTGTGATCCACTACACCCTCCTTCGGGTAATTCTATCCTGTGTTGAAAAAGTTCCTTCTCACCGGTGAAAGAAAACTTGGTGCCATCCTCACAGACACACCACACTTTGATCCTAGTACAATTGATCTAAGAATGGACTATGGATAACCAGTCCATACCAAAGATGACATCATAAGGCTTCGATGCCACTACTAGAATATCCCAGCTGAGGCTCTGGCCTCCTAAAGTATGATTGCACTACTGGAACCGTTGGGTAATCATCTAATCTGATCCCATAAGAGTCTCTATCTATAAGGATCGAGCCAACGACTCTACCAGAATCATCGAGCTCTAAACGATGGTAGTGGCAATAAAACTATGTCTGGAAGATGTGTCTATAAGTACTGCAGCTATGTTTGAGTGGACTCATATCTTACCTCGAATCATATCTGAAGCGACCTGGTCATAGGCCTCAGCTGAATGAAGATGAGATCTTCCCTATCCACCTACTCCCAACAGTTGGGGTGGACCACCTGGATGTGGTGGCAGTAATACCTCAAATCGCCTCACATCGCCTGCTGCACGACCAGCTCCTCTTCCACGTCCACATGATTCATGCAGACCTCCTTGATCAAATCTTCACCTCTCTTTAGGCGGTCCTTCGACCATCTGTTATTCATTAGTATGGAGGGTCGGGCAGTCGTGAGACATGTGACCCTGCCCGCCGCATGCATAACACTGCCCGCACCTTGCCTATCATACTCTATCTCGAGATCCCCACACAACTGACCATGTATCCTACGGTTGTCCACATGTAGGTATGGTCCTCTTAGACCTCTATGCCATTTGTCTACTGCCAGCTACTGATGACTCTACTATGTGTCATCCGTTGGTGGATCTTACTGCTGGTGATTACTCAGCAACGAGGCTCTCCACTAAGAGTGCTCTCTCTAACACCCCCGCCTGTGTCGGGATGATGAGAGAAATAATAAAAGCTCTAATCTCCCGTTTGAGCCACTGTTCGAAGGTCTGGTCCCTGAAGAAAGGGTCTCGCACCATGTTAGTGTTGTAGCACAAGAGGTCGGTGAACCACATTGAATACTGACCCACAGTCATGCTACCCTACTGCAAGTGGAGAAGATCATGTATACACACTGAGCGTAATTTCTCTGGGATGAACTATTTCCTAAAAAGGCTCTCAAATTCCACCCATATGAGAGTGACATCATCATGAACCGAAGCATTAAGCTCCACCATCTGCCTACTACTGCCTGAAGATTACTGGTGACAAGGATCACCATGATATCATCAGGTTTCCATATCAGTTGAAAAACTCTATCCACAGCCTCAAACAAGTCCTCATCTGCCCATGGATTAGTCTCACCTGAGAACCTCAGTAGACATTGGCACTGGAACTTCTGCAACACACTCAAGCGGCGTGCACCCTCTACTACTGGGGCTGGTGGAATCAGCTGCCCAATGGGTAGTGGTGCTGATGGTACACCCCCCGAGGGTACAACTATCGAAAGGGGGGCCTACACTGAAGCATAGTTGCTCAGTGGGATGCCATCACGTACTATACCTGGAACCCTGGCTGGTTGTCTATGTAGAGGCATCATGAAGGAAAAAAGGTGTGACATGGTCATTAATTAATACCTTGGGAGCTAACTCAAAGATATTATAACGAAAACTTTTCAAAAACACACACGCAATTAGTGTTTCATGCACTGTGTCAGAAATCAGAATTCAGGGTCATGGTGTATAGATAAATCATCCACCACACCAAAACTAGATTACCCAAACTAAAAACCACACTAATCACACTTAACACTATTTCCACATAGTAAAGATCAAAGTCCTAGTTCTTTAGTAGAATTTACTCCTCTAATACCAATTTGTCATGACCCATCCCCCGGGGCCTGTTCTGTGACTACCCCAAGCCCGCCTTCCATAGGCTAGAGGCTAGGGACTAACACAGGGAAGATATATCCCTAAAAATGTGAAGGCATTTACTTCATAACCAATAAAGTCACACAACCAAGAACACAAAAATATACGAACACAAAGTAAATTGAAATGTGAAAAAGGGAGTGTCAAGTATGTATAGGGGGCTGGAATACAGGACCAAATTGAAATTACAAGTAAAAATGGAATGTACAAGTAAAATTGAAAACACCTCCTATAAACACCTGTAAAGGATCCTACCTGAAAGGTAGGTACAGATCTTGAACGATCATCTCTATAGTACGACTCGTCTAAGTTCCACATCCTAGTAGCCTCTAGTCCAGGTAGCCTTTTCCTCAGTCATCGTTGTCTATCACCTCCACCAAACATAACAAGGTGCGGGCATAGCCCGTGAAAGGGTGAGTTTAACGATACTTAGTAGGGACCCCGAGACTACAAAAGGTCTCTCAAAATTCACAAAGGAAAATACACAAAGCATTAAAATAACATTCAACCCTCTTTAGGTATATTCCCATACATATACCTAAGTTATTAAGTATGCCCATCTCATTTATGAGGAAACACAAGTCCAACCCATTATCCCAAAGCACATCTGGTCCATGAAGGAAAGCGTACCACGATGGTAACACCATGAAGGTAAGTACCACAAATGTAATGACACATACAATAATACCAAAAAGGTATCATCACACAAAAGAATACCACAAAGGTAAAGACTTATCTCACACGAGGTATAACATAAATACAAATGTATATATGATTAGTTTAATTGCTAGATCATCTTACATTGATGAGAAACTTTATAATTGACCCACACATGATCAAAGATGACCCACCTAGGATCTGGAGATTACCAACATAGGATCGGTATGCGCTAGCACCCACATGATCTCTGAGTACTGACCTACAAATGTTTTGAAGATGACCCACACAGGATCCGAAGACTCTTCAAGTACAATAATCCATAGGATTCCCTCACTAATCACATTTGATTCTATGGAGATTCTGCTCTTGAAGCCATTAGTTGATACTTAAAATACCACTAAGTCCCACAAAAAAGTACCCAAAGGTCCGTCACATCATAAGGGACCCAACACATTAGACGACACATCAATCATAACCTCGGTCTATATGTTATTAACGTTTTCGTTTCAAGGGCCCAATTGGATTCAAGTTCAATCCATCCTAGCCATACCCAGACATTATCAAAAACATTTTTGGGGTATTCCAATATGATCATCTCAATCCAATCATTTTGGCACCATAGATGGTTCATAAAATGGACAACCGGTTCTCATGATATGGCCAATATGGAATTTCTGGGTCCGGTCTGACCCAGTCGGACCGACCCGGCTTGGATGAGAAGGGTCGCGGCGAGCCTAGTCCATGGGGCTATGGTCTAGCCCATCCCACAAAGTGGTATCCTGGCCCGCTGGGGAAGCCCCCGATGTGGCATGAACGGCTGAGTGCATTCCGTCTGGCTGGGTGTGGTCCACCCGGATGGGTGCAGACCGTTGTGGCAAGGCCCACCCTAGCCACACCGGGGGAGGTGCACTCCCCCATATTCTTGAATGGTCCATCGGACGGTTAGGCCTACTAGCACGTGGGACCCACTGAAAAAGGTTCTTCTTGGTGTGTCACAGCCGACCGGCTTCCTGGCCGGTCCTCCTTCCAGCGACGTGACGACATTGTTGTCTTTCTTTGGTCATTTCGGTGTCAATCGCCCTCCGGCCTCTGCCATGACAAAGAGGCCATGGTCTCCAGCACCTGCAGTGTGGAAGTACACAGCCTCTTTTCCACGTGGCCAAACAGTATACCAGCTGCCACCCTACTCTGCCACGCCCAACGGGCCGCGACATCCTCTTCCGGGAGAGTGGACGCGTGCCTCCCTCCAACCACGCGGTTGCCCAGGTGCCAGCCACCACCTTCTTCCATGAGCCATCTCATCTTCGTTCCAAGCCTGAAAATTTTGACGTTAACATATTCATGATCTTGAGGTCAAGATATCCACATCCATATGTCATGTTAAACAAAACATTTTGTTTTTAGAACACATAATTATTTGGCATTTAATAACGCACAAGAAAGCGCAAAGAACGGATAGAAAAGTTTATGGTAAATGGGAAGATCGATTATCGTGTTTCTTGTCCATCGCCATTGAGAATCAAGTATATATAAAATGAAAAAAAAATTAATCATACTTAAAATTACACCCCCTACCTCGTTTTCTTGTTCGAGGTGGCATGAGGAGGAGGATGAAGTTGATGAAGGGGACAAAGGCGTTCGTCACTCCCACAATACGTTTCTGATCTAGGCTCAGGCATCCTCCTTATTATGGATCCAAGTAAAGTTCTTTGTTGGAGGAAGTTCTTTGTTGGAGGATTCTCCATCAAATTCCTCCTCTCCCTTTCTCCAATGGAAAAACAACCCTTAATTCTCTCAAGAATAGTTAATAAAATAACTCCTAATTAACAAGTTGTTTCATTAATTTAGTTTTAATAGAACCTTATTTATTAAAGAGTGTTGTGGTTACATATTTTCAATAACCGAGCATTTACTACACAAACATAAATTATTGAACACCCTCAAGTGTTCCCCACACCCTCAATTCAAAAAAGTGGTTTAAAAAAAATGTAATTTATTTAATTTTTCTCCCCCCATGAAAAACTGAAAAAATAACTTCCACCCTCAACCTACTACGGTCTAGGTGAAGGCCTTATTAAGAAAATATCAACGCTTTGAGTTCAACGATGTTATTGGATTTCAATTTTGAGCACCGATTAAAAATTTACAAAATGCTGCTCGCGTTTTTACAAAATGTATCAAAAAAAATTTAGAAATTCATTCCGAGAACAGCGGTCCTCGGAATCAAACACTATCAATTTTCACAGACTCATAATATTTCTATATAATTAAAAAAAATTAAAAAATACGAGTGTTTAAAATAATTACAAGACTTTTAAATGATTTCATAATAGAAATATATACTTCTCTCACATAGTTTTTATTCCATCTATGTCAAGATTCTTTGATGGATTTTACACTTTTTTGAAGTCGATTTAGAATGACACAGTCTTCCAGATCGTATTGATGGATTTGTGATATGCTTGACTGTAGATGTGTTATTTTTATGCCATTCATGGTTTATTTTTAATGTCTTAACATATCATATAAAAGTCTTAATACAAATTTTTATGTTTTGTTTCTACTTTACATATGAGGAATGCATTGGACATAGTAAGTGACGGGTGGAGCCTACTTTAGCTACTAGATGCATTGGTAGGTCTCCTGAGACGAACTAGTGTCTTGAAATAAGGTCTTGAAAAAATACTATTTTTTGTCTTGGCGTGAGGCCTTGACTATGTAGTTATGAGGTCAGACATTTTTCATTAAATCATTATAAAATTGGATATTGATATTTCATGTGATTATTCGACTAGTAGAATATCCATTTAAATAAGTAAATGGAATTATTTGATTTATCGTTTCTATATTATGCTGTTTTTTATTTTTAAAATTATTTTATTCTTGTTTTATACATTACCTTAAGTGTTTAAACTTATTTATGATAGTTTCTGCTATACTGATATCCTTACCGGGCATTTGAGTTTACCCCTTTCTTATGTTTTATTTTTCCAAGTTGCAAAAAAGTATATTACGATTAACCAACAGGAATAGGCTCAGGTATATGAATGTGTAAAACGGGGACAATGGTGTTTTTATTTTTCATTTTATAATGTAATTCATAACTTTTGTATGTATCTAGTACTTCCAAGGATACTAAACTGATTGGTGTTTTTCTACATGATTCCTTGTATCATGCCAATGTTATATAATAATGAACCAACTCTAGGTAACTTGGGTGGGGGTGTTACTGTTGGTATCAGAGAAATTTTATTACAAACCTTTAAAGATAGATTTAGAAAAACTCTGATTACAAAGCATTACCATAAGATAGACTTCGAGGATTAGTATAGAAGGACTTACTAGAAATTTTTGTAACGTAAATATTTTTTGTATCTTCCTAGAAATACATACCTATATAGATAGGGGCAGGTAGAGGTGGCTCTAGAACATAAGTTCCTAGGATTGAATACTTCGACAAGGAGTTTTGGGCATGGGACGGGTATCCTGGTACACGACAATGAGCATTGGTGCACTCTAGGTTACAACACTCTAGGGGGTTATGCTTTGGAAAAAACACATTTTCTTTAAAAACCATTATGAAGGATTTATGAGTATATACCTCCTCGATAAAGATATATTAATGAATATGGATTTTATCCATAAACTTTTCAATTTATGTTAAGTGTTTTATAAGTTTTGAATTATATATTATGATTCATATACTATTCTTGTGTATTCCATTGTTTATAAGTTACACCTAGTGGAAAAAATGGAAACTGTATCAATGCATGTAATCAATGTAGGGATTTATATCCGAATAAAGATAATTATTGTGGAGCTGTTGATGAAACTAGGGCAGATTAGCTAATCGCTATATTGGGAAAACTCACTCAGTTTATTAATAATATCCTTACCCGTATGGAGAACCCTAATCCCTAACATGGAGGATCAATGTTGGATCACCTCATGAGGAAACAACCACCTACATTAAATAAAAATACAAATCTATTTCTATATGATCAATGTATAAGTTCCTTAGATAAAATATTTCATGCATTGGAAAGTCCATAAAGGGAAAAAGTTTTCATGGAAGTTTATTGCCTCATGGGAGATGCAGATCAACAGAGGTAATTAATTCAAAACACAAAGAAAAATTATTAAGTATAAAATATGGAATAGAGGGAGTTTAAAGATATTTAAAAATAACAATACTTTCCTTGAGACCATCGAGTAGATATGGAAAGGAAATTTTTGAGTCTGACGCAAAAGGTGGATGTGAATGTCACAAAGTATGAGGCTAACTTTACAAGGTTATAAATGTATGCTTCATATTATATATGTAACCCAATGAGTAAGATTGTTCGCTTCTTTGAAGGGTAAAAACAATTTCTCCATCAATAATTAGTCTCACAATCCTTTTCATCAAACAAATATATTGTCTCATGTGCAATCAAGACAGAAAAGGAATTCCTTAGGTCATACGACTTTAATGCAACGAAAGCGAAGAAGAGATCTGTTGAACACTCTGGAAATGAAAATGAGATGAATAAAAGAAAAGTTTAATTTTCATCCTATAAAAAATGTGCGAAGAAACACCCTAGTACTTTCCTGAACGGAATGGGTGTTTGTTACAAGTGTTGTGAAAAATCCCACCAAGGTTGTGATTTCAATGTAATGAAAGAGGCTATCAATTTTTAATACTACAATTGTAGAGAAATGTTGCATTATGAAAATGAATTTACTAATATCTAAGGAAACGTACCTCATAAAAGGACATGGGAGAAAGGATAAGCTTATGCAATTACTACTGCTGAGGTTGATGCTTCGAATGATGTGGTGGAAGGTAATTTAATGGTTTCTCCAATTTTAGCCTAGGTTTTATTTGATTTTAGAATATTTAACTATTTCATATATTCCTAGTTTTTTATGAAAATTAGATATTTAAAATTTTATTTATCAAGGGAGTTTTCAGTCAAAAATCCCAAGGGAAGTATCATTGCAATAATGTTTTGGGAATGACTTCCCATAGGGCATATAAATTTTCTTTATCTGCTGATCTCATCGGCATACCCAATATTGAATTTCATATAATCCTCATTATGGATTTTATTTTGGACCATGATGCAACTTTTTTTTAATAATAAGATGGTTACAATTTTCTATGATCATAAGTAGTACCTTATCTTTAGAATAGAAATGTCACCATCTGATTCTAATCTAGATCAAACCCTTATAGCTCTTCTACGTTCAATTATTGGGGAGGAAGAGAGTGAAATAACAACAGGTGAGGAAAGAAATGTTCAAATAGAATAACTACCTATTTTGCAAGAATATGTTGATGTGATTCTAGAGTATTTACCTGTAAAACCTCCAGAATGAGAAATTGACTTTTCTATTTATTTAATTCCTAGTTCAAGGACCATATCGAAGACCCCATATAGAATGAACAATGTGGTATTAGTGGAACTAAATAAACAACCAGAGGAATTGAGTAATAATGGATTAATTCTCCCTAGTGTTACTCTATGGGGATACCCTATTCTTTTTGTCAAGAGGAAATGTAGATCAATGAGGTTGTGCATTGACTATCAGGAGATCAATGCTATAATAATAACGAACATGTATCCACTAACTTACATTGATTATTTATTCGATCAACTTCATGAAGATAAATATTTTTCAATAATTTACCTTCGATCTGGATATCATTATATTTTGTGAATAATGAAGATATTTCTAAGACAACATTTTATGCCAGTTATATGCATTACGAGTTCACAGTAATGCCTTTTGACTAACTAACACACCCTCTGTTTTTATGGATGTAATGAATAGAGTTTTCAAAGAATATTATCATGAATTTTTAGTTTTATTTATTGATGATATAATTTTTTAATCATAAATCTATGAAGTTCATGAAAATAACTTTATCAATATTTTAAAGACTCTTAAAAGAATTGAATTATATGGGATGTTTAGAAAGTGTGAATTCTAAAAGTAAAATATTTCTTTTCTCTACCATATTGTCACTTTGAATGGAATCTCTGTTGATCCTCTAAGAAAAGAACAATACAAGAATTTTCACCACTGATGATTATAACTGAGGTATGCATATTTATTGGTTTAGTAGGTGATTGTATTCATTTTTTCCAGGATTTCTCCTGATTGGCTAACCCATTAACCAAGATCACATGTAAAGGGTTAAATTTTTTGACAAAAGAGTGTGACGAATCTTTTGAATAACTGAAGAGAGGATTATTCAACAATCTTATCTTCACTCTACCATCGGGGAATGATGGGTTTGTTATTTATAATGACTCTTTGAAGAATATACAAGGTTGTGTCCTTATGCAGATTGATAGGGTTCTCAAAAATGCATCACAATAGCTATAAATTCATGAAAAAAACTATATTACTCATGATATTGAGTTATCAAATGTAATATTTTCTTTGAATATTTGGAGACACTATCGCTATGGTGAAAAATGAGATATATATCTCTATAACAAGAGTTTGAAGTTTATTTTCTCACAGAAATAACTCAACATGAGTCAAAGATGACGGCTTGAACAAATGAAATATTATGATTGAACTATACACTACCACCTATTGATGGAAAATTAGGTGGCAGATGCTTTGAAAGGAATGATCATTGTGTTTTAAAAAATATTAGAGTTGAAAGAGATCATATGTTAATAGATCAAGTAATGATGGATATGGGAATAATCATTGAAGTTGAAACATCAATACTTTTTCAAATGGTGTCCAATCCAACATTACTAGAAAGGACAAAAATTTCTCAGACTGATGATGAGGAGTTTCAAAAAAAATTAAAGCTTTGAATGATGATAGATTGATTGAATTCGTATATGAAGATGAAATTTTGATATTTTTGAAGAGACATTGTGTTCCTGACATACTTGATCTAAAAATGGAATTGTTGGATTATGGTCATAACTCCAATTTCTCTATACACCTGTGTAGCAGTAAGATGTATAGGGACTGGAAGGAACATTTTTTGGGGGACAAGTTGAAGTGGTGCTAATAATGTGTCAAGACGTAGGTTTGTGAACATGTGATGGCTCAAAGACAACATCCTAGCGTCATGCAACCTCTCCCCATACCTATGTGGAAATGGGATTATATTATGATGGAATTTTTTATGGGGATACCAAATAATCCTAGAAGGAATGATGGAGTATGGGTCATTGTCGATCATCTTACCAATTCATCACATTTTAATGATATAAGAGAATATTTACCACTTGAATATTTTTCAAGACCATATATTAATGAAGTTGTATGACTTCATGGAGTACCATTATCGATTGTTTTTTATCATGATCCCCATTTTACATCATGATTCTAGAAAAGTCTATAGAAGGTATTGGATAATGGATTCCTTTGAGTACTTCCTACCACCCTCAAACTATAGGACAATCAGAACAGACTATTCAAACCTTAGAAGACAGGTTGAGATCATTCTGAAAATACTTTCATGGTATGTTGGATCAATATTTACCTCTGGTACAATTTTCCTATAGCAATTGCTTCCATTGAAGTATTCAGATGGAACCATATGAAGCGTTATATGGAATGTGATTCCGCACACCAACTTGTTGTTATGATGTTTGTAAAAGAAAACTCACAGGCCAAAAACATGTTGAGGAAACAATGGAAACACGTGATGGCTATCCAAACCCACATCAAAGCAGATCAAAGTAAGGAAAGATAGGTGTGCTGATAATTGAAGAAAAGATTTAGAATATCAAGTAGGAAATCATGTTTTCTTGAAGGTATCTCCATGGAAGTGTGTTATATGATTCAGTAAGAAGGAAAAATTAAGTCACAGGTACATCGTAACCCTCTAAATTATTGAACGAATTGGAGTTGTATCATAGCATTTGGCAATGCCGCCAAGTCTCTCTAAATTTCAAAATGTGTTCCACGTATCACTGTTTGGAAAATACATGCCAAAACCAGTGCATGTACTCACCTATAAAGAAATAGAATTGGAACCTAAGCTTTCTTATTATGAAGATCCTATCAGAATTCTTCATACCAGAGAACAATTATTAAGAAACTAGATGACTCATTTGGTGAAAGTTCTATAGAGAAACAGGTAGATGGAAGCGGCAACGTTAGAACCTGAGGAACATATAATTAAGAACCACCAAAATATTTTTATGAAGTAATATTTTAGAATTTTTGAGGATGAAATTATTTGAATGAGGTAAGAATGTAACACCCCATGCTTCCACAGTACGCTTTTCTTTGAATAATACAATAACTTGCATTGTATGCAACTTCGAGTTCTAACACACCACAACCAATCAAACTAAATGTTTTGAAAAGTAATACCAAATTTTTGAAATTTTATAAATTTTATTTTCCAATTTGGACTTTATTTTTGGATAAAAAATATCAAAATTATTTTTGGGAGAATTATTGTTATTTTTTTGAAGGCGTTCATTTTTTGAGGAATACTGAAAAACACTGTATTATTGCTTAAATTCGAAATATTATTCTAATAATTAGTTATTTTATTTAAATTTATTTAGGGAAAAAATATATACATAATACTTATATATATTCATTGTAATTTATTGGAGTAATTTTATAATACTTATATGTATATATAATTTTATTCATCGTTTTACCATCTTTTACCCACCTTATAGGGGAATTTGAAAATTTTCATAAAACGTAATTTTTCTGCTTCTGAGAATTGAATTTTAAAAAACCAAGAGACACAGTTTAATCAATAAGTAAAATGTGGTTCAATAGGATGAATCTATTTTTTTTGGTTAATAGTAACTTGTGAATTTTATTTAGACTGTTAAAAGTAATTAGGGTAATTAAATGTAAGCATGATATTATAATTACCCCAACACATTTCCAAATTCTATTGGATAAATGAATTTTGACCAAAATGAACCTTAAAAAAAATATGATCATTTTGGTCAACTTGAATTTTATTAGGACATTTATTATTATTATTATTATAGAAGAGTTCAAAGTGTTAAATTCAATGTGTAATAACTAAAGCATTTTTAATATAGGGTTATAAATAAGAAATATTCAATTATAAATATGAATTAAAAATCTAAAAAGATTTGATAAATCATGATATTTTATTTATAATTTTTATACACAAAATAATTAAATTTATTTATGACCTATTAATGATGTAGTAATTCCAAAATTAATGAAATATTAAAATTATTGATATGAAAAATATCCAAATAAATTTAAATTTATATTTATGATGAGTTACAAAAATTTTCTTCGTTAATATGACATATTAGGGTTTATTAAAAAAATCTAAGTGATAATGTTTTTATGATTTATACTCACCAAAATTTAAGGATTCTATTCGTACACATGGTCTTATCCCTAAGGAATTCCCAAGAGTTTTGTAATCCTAATCCCCCAAAAAACTAAACCCATCCTATGATACCAACTTTATCAAAACTTCTCTTTATTTTATATTGAAACATCATTTATTACATAAAATGGAACATTATTCTACTTATAAGATCTAGTGTTATAGAAATTTTGGTGATTAGGGATATTATTTAACAACCTAAAACATGAGATATAACTATTTATTGAAAACATATTTTACAAGACCACAAGATTACATTTTACTTTTTATTTTATGGGATAACCTAAGGATATACATAATTAAATGGTGAGATATAATGTACAGTAAGGGATTAAATTAGGAAAAACATGAATAATAAAATACATATTTGGTAACAAGAATATCAATAGAGCGTAAGAGAAAAATGAATATAAATTCATGATATATAATGATTATAATAACCTGGAAATATGGAAAAAACATAAAATATTACATCATTAACCTGAAAGAATTTGGTAAACCCCTGTCCAAACATGGTGGAACAAATTCCTATAAAAAAACAGGTAATACCATGTCACAAAATGACCAATCATGATACCATACATTACCCAATCCATTAGATTACTATCAAGGTGAACCCTTCATAATCATTTAAATATTAATCATATGTGATCCACATAGATCATATGACATGGATTCATTTGAAATCTTAATTAATTCAATGATTAAGGAAGGTTGTATACATATAGGTAATTCTATAATAAAAAAATATATGTGCATAATGTTGAATATCATTTATAGGGGAATGGGTATGTTATTCACTAAATGATTATTTTGACATGGAAAATCATGGGGAAATTTTGGCATTGTAATGATGTCATATGGAAATTCATAAAGATGGTGATGATAGATAAAGGGGTATCTCAAAATTTATAAAACAAATGGTAGGTAGGGGATTATTTAACAAAATATCCAAAAATGTGAAATGGAATTCTAGATTCATAATATAAAACAAATGCTTTGAAAGAAATTAGAGGAGAGAAACCCCTTACAGAATTTTGGCATAGTAAGAGGTGGTAATAAAAATCATAGGGGGATTAATGGGAGTGAAAGGATGATCCCATCATGTAAATGGAAAATTCAAATTAAGTAGGTATGGGAGAAAATATCCAGCAGAATTAAAATGGAAATTAAAATCCATGACATAAAAGAGGTTCATGAAGAAAAAGGGGATAGGGAGATCCCTTATTTAATTTCATCATAGTAACAGGTGTATTTAAAGGATCATAGGGGGGATTTATGAGATTGGAAAGAAGATATAATCATATTTAAATAGAATTAAATGTTTTTTGATCATGGAAAATCATAACCAAACTTATAAAAATGGAACTTGTGAAGAAAAATATAACATAGTATCTTGAATGTAAATGGGAAGTGAGAAATCCCTTATGGAATTTTGGTATAGTAAAATCTATGGGACCAAATGTGGAAGGAAAAATAATACCTCATTTAAATAATATAAAATATAAATTAATTTAGATATTCTAAATTGATGAAATTATAACCATTTTAAATTACAAGAACTACTTTCAAATAAGATGCTTGAATTTGAAAGGAGAGGAAAGAGTGGATCCCTTACTTGGATGTGAGACTCCGTAGGCTTGAGAGAGACTTCATGGGAGCTTTTGGGTGCACTGGGAGGACCCTAGAGAGTATGATGGAAGATAACGGTCTAGATTCAAAGATATTAAGTGAAGAGGAATGAGATATTGGGTGGGTTTATATAGGAAAGGTGGGGGAATTATTTATTATTTTGGGTTGGGACATTACTCTAAAAAATATTCAAAAACCACAAAAAATACCATGGTTCTTCCCATTTTTACTTGAAAAGAAGAGTGGAAAAATTTATTTTATTTGGAAGAGGTATGATGACATTAAAA
This sequence comes from Viscum album, assembly GCA_963277665.1. Taxonomy (NCBI): domain Eukaryota; kingdom Viridiplantae; phylum Streptophyta; class Magnoliopsida; order Santalales; family Viscaceae; genus Viscum; species Viscum album. Next base: position 80,991,624 of record OY728157.1, read on the forward strand.
TACTTACCTAGCATTTGTGGAGGTGATTCACACTTTCTAGAAAATAAATTTAAAATCATAAAATATTTTATATGTCTCAGAGGATTCACTAAGGACTTATAAAATAATTCAAATAATAGTGAAATTAAATAATTTGAAAGTAAAACATATATTTTCTAAAAATTTCTTTTTATAGTATTTTATTACATCACTATTGGGTCATTATGATGTCCAAAAACACAATATATATTTATAAGGTATTTAATTTTTTCCCCATAATGCAGTTATCTTATAAAATTTTGAAAAATTTACAGTTTTATAATTTTGGAATCCAGATACAAAAATAATATATATTTTCTGTAAATAATTTTCTAAATACTTGAATTATTACTTTAAAAACCAAAATTTATTAAAAAATGATCGGTTTTTGGAAAAAAAAGTTTTAAAACCTTAATAAAAATTACACTTGAGTTAATAAAATTTATACAATCATTTATATTTAATAAAATTAATTTTGTAATTATAATTTATGAAAATATTATTCAAATAAACAATCCACTAATTCATCAAAATATAATTCTTAATTGAAGTTGAATATTATTTTAAAATATTCTTTGTTCTATAAAAAAATTTACAAAGAGACAATAATAGAATGAATGTATATTCATTATTCTATAAAAAATAATACACATAATCATTCCTATAGGATCTTATTACATATCCCATTATTACACTAGCATACTCTCTAAGAGTAATTTGTGCGATGGTAGGGTTTTCATGGGGTTGTTTAGTGAACATGTATTGGTTTATGATATCATTGACCTTGAACTTCTCCTATAAGTGGATTCTCTCTTTATTATGTTTTTGGATATCATCTTGGGAATGTTCTTGGGGAATGACCATAAATTCTATCTCCATTGAAAGCTCAGATAAATGAGCTTCATAGGGTATGATCCGACTAGATGAGGCCATCACTTCTTTTTCTTGTGTAAAAAGGATATGTTGAAACTTTATATTTATACTAGATATGTTATCACTGTTAAACAAATATATTATAAATGGTACAGATACATAAAAGTCATTTAAATTCCACTATATATAATAAGTAAAAAAAGTTCACTTGCCTCCTATATCCATACAACATCTAATTAAAAAATGGAATTTTATTCACAAATGTTCCAGTCTTTACACCTCATCATTTGATCCACGATGCACATAAGATACTTCACAGAAGAAGAATTGGAATATTGCTCAAGATCCATGGGGGTGAGAAGTATGATATTGTTATGTATGATAATTGATAATATGGGAATTTTGGATGATTTAATTCATGAAATGGAACCTCTATGTTAATATTAACTCATAGGAAACAAGCTAGAATCTATCAATGATCTCAAAAGTCCCAAATAAGTGAAGAAATAGTTTCAATTACCTCTATATACATCTATTCCTAGGACGAGTTGATACATGTTGGAAAAATATGATAACTGACCTCGATATATAGAGGAATTAAACATGGATTGACATAATATTTCAATCTAGACTAACTGGTAGACATACACTTCCTGATCAGTCGAACGTACTCTAAAGTCTGCCTCATGAGACAATGACCTAGCTACACAACTTCTCCTTTTGCGAGAAAGCATATGGGTATACAACATGACCTAAAATACAAGGCGTCATATACATACATCTAAATCATAACCTAGAAGATATTATAACAGTGTGACACAATGAGAGGGACATGATTCTCATAAGAACTACTGAAATAATGGACACTTGATCGGAGCATGTACTCTAAAACTTGTCTCATCCATTCTAAATAGACATGAATATGTGGGTGAAAATATTTTTTTAGAATCTCCTATATACCTTGATCTCTCTGCCTCCCATTCTATAATATTGATGTGAAAATATCATCCCAATCATAAATGATAATACACAGAACCCCATGTAGCTGTATGATCTCGTGATCATACAATCGTTCTATTTTTTTAAATGAGAATGTTTCATAGAAAGAAAGAAAGAGGTATACATTCATAATTCAATCCATGGCTACCAAAACCACATCACCACCATGAGGATACCTCAGTATGACAACTATGAAATCCATTTAAAATACTCTCCATTTCTATTTTGGGAATTTTTTGTATTTAACAAGAATGAATGTCATTGGTGCTCTGCCTTCACCTTCTGATAGGTGGAAGACCGAATGATAAAAAAATTCTAACATTTTATCTTAGGCCACCTATACAAGTGATTCATATCATGATAAATATTTGATATTACTTTGTTGACTACCCACTAATAAATGTGGTACTATAACATAAATTCATAACTAATATATATAGTATCCCAGACACACCCATGTATGTTTAGGATATCATCTTAATAAATAGACTAATTTAGATTAAGGTCATCCCAAGAAATACACTCCATGAGAACCAACCCATAGTATCTGATAAATACCTTCATTTCACCCTTTCAATGAGTGAATAGGTAATATACAAGGTTATAAGAAAAGGCCTCTCATAACTTTCATGGAAATCTGAATGCAGTTGAATTATGGGCCCCACCAAGATTCATTTTTCATTGTATTCTTGAAAAATCAATTTCCATTATTACATGGCTTCATAAAAATAATCTACATGAGTCTTCTAGTTCAACACATCGGCTACTTCATTTCCATTTGTGGATCTGTATGAAATCTCACTCCCAAAATACATAACGTAATTGACCCATATTCCCTTTTCTTAAATTCATGTAATAGTATGTACAGAAATAACTGAGTCTATTACGATCTATATAACTCATAAATAGCTCACCCATTAGATAATGTCTCCAGTATCATAATTCATTAAAAATAGCCACTACATCAAGGTCATTAATGGGAATTTATGATCATGAGGTATGAACTAGAGAGAAACATAATAAAAAAACTCTATCCTCCTACTTCATTACTATGGTTTATCTGATGAATAATACATTTTAGAAGAATGTATAACCCCATTTAGGATGTAGAAAAATAATAATTCGGGCCAATGTATGACTTCATTCAACTCTTGAAAGGGATTCTAACACACTTCATACCATATAATCATCACACATATCTTAGTAAGATGATTAAGAGGTGAATAAATGTGTAATATGACTTGTATGAAATTTTTGTAATATCCACCCAGCCCCAAGAAACTCCTCATATCAAACACATTCATGGGATTCTCCTTGGATACTAAAACAACCACACTATCTGGGTCGACAGATATTCCTAATTTCATGATATTATGGCACAATAATTGACTTTTTTATATAAACATGTGTCTCTTTGTGGGTATGGATTATATTTCAATTTCTCTTAGTGTATTTAAAACAGTCTCAAGGTGTTTAGCATGGTCACTAAGAGTATGAGAATACACCATGACGTCGACCATGAAAACCATGACCAATGAATCTAGATAGGGGTATAAAAATATTTTCATCAAAACTATGAAAATAGATGGCACATTCATAATAAAAAATAGCATAACAGTATACTTATATGAACCATATCAATATTTGAAGTTCATATGTGGTATATAAGAAGGCATAACTCGAACTCAATGATAGCTTGATCATATGTCAATCTTCATGGATTCCAAAACTTCTCATATATATTAAAAGAAATCATATATTCATTGAAATGGATACCTTTTCTTAACCATAAGTAGAAACATCCATCAATAATCCATTTATAGATAAATGGTCTCATCCACATTTTTGGAGAAAATCCAGCGTGAACCCCAAAAAGAAGTCTAGGGTAATATAAAACCATTTGATTCCAAATCATCCAACTATATCTTGATCTCTTGGAGCATAGTAGATTACATATTTCAAAGAGGAATAAATACTAGGTCTTCTCAAAGAATAATGTAAATTTGAACTCTACCCCTCTATATAGTAGAAATAAAGGATAATCATCAACAAAGCCATCTATGAAATGATATTCAACTTGTAAAATTTCTGTTAGATATAATTTTTTCTCTTTTATGATGATACTAGAAATATGTGTGGTAAATCTTCTTTGAACATGATTATGTGGTCGAGATACACCATCTTGGACAGTCTAATCATTATTGTGGAGATGAATTCTACCCTACATGGATGTAAATGAAAACTTGTGACGATATTAGACTATATTGGGGCGATCTATAACCTTCCAATCCATTACAATATTGAAATTAAAACCTCTAATCTCAATCATGAAGAGGTCCCACAAGAAGGTAAAAATACCCAATTTAGGGGGATATTCCCTACATTGGTGTATGTTCATAGACCACACTCAAAATGGTGTGTCTAGTGTAATCACACTACAAAAGTACTAAATTTTCAACCTGATAATTTCTAAAGATAATAAATATTTAATGGAATGAGAAATTTTTGTATAAAATAAAGAAGATACAATAGTAGTATAAACTAGAGTATTACATCATAATATAGATGGTACTTCACTTTTATCATCATGTATCAACTATAAATCATGCATCTAAACCGATCCATGGACTTGTGGTATAGTATGAGTGCCCAATGTAGGTCCACTTAGTTGAAATTGGTAAAATATTTCTTGATAAAACGATCTAAAACTCCCCCAACATGTTCTTTCAACACTTCTTTATCACCTGACCTGATGCATTAAAACAAATCTTCCTCCAAAAGACGCATAAGATAAAGACCCTCTTCCACTAGAATTTGTTGTAATGGTCTGAATGAATATCTAATGACTTCTCATACAACCCTAATCCTGACACCCAAAAGGTATCTATAAAACTGCCGCATCAGATTCCCATCTACCCACAATGATATCATGTAATGGAGCTACGAGTTTCGAATAAATGGCTTCCAATACTCTAATGAGAAAGTACAAGTATATACTTCATGCTATCGAATGAAAAACTTCCCCATCCCAGAACTAATCCCCTATTCCCAAAACTATTGGATTGTGTCTTGTTTCACTCAGTGATAAGAGACTGATTAATGATCTTAGAAAATCCAAATAGGTGATATACATTCACCTGTGAGAATATTTCAGACTTGTTCCTATTGTAGAAACTTATTTTCATGATATCTTACAACCAGCTTCACGTATAGAAAAGAATTAAAAAGAAGTAAAATGGTATGAATAGTATAGAACAAAAATTACACTGTTCTCCAGATGCATTAACTATGTAGATCATTCATCTCTCAGAATATGAGGGATAAATTAATCCTATAATGAAATATGGAAGTCCACCTAGGCCATTCCCTAATGATGACTAACTTGTGTAATCACATCCCACCGGTGTTTGGGGGAATCACGTATTTTATAAGTGTAATGATTTACCCTCTAATCTATTTTAAAATCTAGATTATCCAAGATTGATAGAGTTTCCCATATCCAAGGCTCACCAAAATGTGGATCAATATCCCCCAAATATATTGGATGATGCTACTAGTATAACTCGTAAATCATATTATCCATAGTTTGTGTAGGCCATGGATCACCCAATGATGACAAAATTAGATGTAGAAAACCATAAAAAAGATGACATTTATGGCTCACTTTGGTTATAACATATAGTTCCTCACATGGAACTAATGGCGGTAAGCTCGGTGGCTTTGGGGCCACTATATCTTGATCATGGTTGTCACTGATTTACTTGGTAAAAACCTAATAATGTCATAGAAGAAGTTTTATAAAGATAAAAATAAGATTCCGTAGATTATAATTTGAAAATTTATAAAATAATTATTGGAATCATATCAAAAGTATAATGGATAACTACCAAAGGTAATACCCCAACCACAATCTTAGATGTCTAGAGTATCAGTAAGTGTTTAGACATATTATTTATTGTACTTCATCTAGATGAATGATCAATTGTTCTTTGTCGATTTAATTAATATAAACCATTTCATTTAAATGTCAAAATTTACATTTTATATTTCTATGTGTTTATATACATATAACATGGTTCGATTAAATAGATCATCATTTTCAGCTAATAAAGGAACGTACACTCAACAACTGAAATTGACCCCCATTTAATTTTAAAACAGCTACCAATAGTGTGTCATAGAATGTTCAGGGTAAAAATTATTAAGGTTTGAATAATTGAATTAACCTTAACAATTCAAAAGGGTCCACAATATTTATTATTTAAATTGGTTATCCAATGATTGTATCCAAATCCCCGCTCATGTAAATAGTGGTACATAGCTAATGTGGGTAAAAATAAGATACATAAGAATACACCAACTACAGATACTTGAAAAAATATTTATATTGAGGATTAAACATGAAATAAAATATTCTCTTACCCTAGAGAATATGTTATCATCCTTGGAAGGTATAACAACTATATCTCAATCAAAAATAATAAGAAACGCAAACAATTAAAGCTGTGAAATGCATCTATATGGCCAAAAATATGCACTTAATGTGAATTCTAGATGACAATAATTATGAATGTAAAAACTCTCCTTGTTATACTATTCCATGTTAAATATCCATAAATAGAAAAATACCACAATTCGTGTGCCTCACCCAAAGGTGAATATATATCAGTTGTAATAAAAAAATATAGAACATGAATTTTCCATTACCAAGAAATTGGCCATTTACCTTATACAAGGTACATCTAATCATAGGAATGAATCATTACTATGTTACAATATATCTTAATAACATTTATATGTATTAAAAAGAATAATATAGTAGAAAAGGAAAAATGATATGATTTTAATATGTAACATCCGGACCAAAGTTCCACTCGGAGGTTCCCAACCCATTGGGTCACTAGGACTCAATAATGTCTCCCAATATACCTACAGTTTATGAATACCGGCGGGGGATTATAGTGTCTTCATGGGAAGACTATTTGTTCTTATCATATTGAAAGAAAAATAGATATAATATAATATAACAAATGGGTACCAATAACAGAACCATAATCATATTTAAAAGAGTCTATTAGTGGATGTATGAAGAATAAACCATCATTAATAGTGAACTAAAAAGATGAATATTATCATATAAAAAAATATGATGATGTGATGTCTCTATAAAATATGAAAATTATAAATTTAAGATGGTAGATAGTACAATAAATGTTTTTAAAATGGAAAAATAGAGAAAAAATATCCAAGTACCCCAAGAACTCACCCGATCATCTTCAACCAGGCTCCATCACAAATAAATTAATGTAGTTAGGTGTCCATGTTAGTACACATCAACATTTCCATACATCCGATAATATAATCATTTGGTTCCCAATGATGGCTTGGATAGGTTGTGAGATAAATCTCAGTAGGCCACCCCCAACAACGTCTATACAATCTAGTACGTAAATATAAATTGAGAAACATTTTAGTATATATAAATGTAAAACAATGATAAAATAATAACTCATACCTAATTCACCATCAACCATTAATTTCTATGAATTTTATATCATTTAATTAATTAATTTATATTTAGTTTATATTGAAATACCATTTGAACATGACATCAAAAATAAAATAGTTAATAATGATAATAATGAGGATCCAAAGTGTGAAAAAGAAATCCATGAAATTAGTGGTCGAACAACTCAAAATAGTTATATATACAATATCGAATAAGTGGTGTTATAGTAATATAATTGGAATTCATAAAACAATTCACTATAAATAGAGTCTAACTAAGTGCATGAATCTCATCCATATTAATCCACGTATAAGCATGACCTGGATTAATGGGTGAATATAGGGAACTGTGTGTCTGAATACACAAAATTGGAACCATGGAGTGTATAATTGGAATTCTAATATTAAGAAAGATAGTGAAAGGGATTCTATAGTGTCAATCTAGGAATCCAATAGTAGTTAAGCACCATGTTCCATGGAATGCATTCCCCTAGGAAATCTTCTCCTTGATTCAAAATGGCATCCTCAAAGTGCTAAAAGCATTCCCATGTGAATCCAATCCTAGATCAAGTATTAAAACTCCGATAAAGATAAAAATATCAATATAAAATATGAAAATTATTATTATTCCATTTATATCAATTGAATTCATAGTCAATATAATATTCATTCATTTTAAATACTCAGTAGGTTCTTTCCCTTTCCTTTCACTAAACATGAAATAGTGGGATAAGAAAATCCATCTGTTGGTGTGAGTGGATACTAAAGGGGGGTGAATGGAGTACCAATTAAAAATTTCTATTTAAAATATTTGTATTAAAATCCCCGAATTTATAAAACAAGTTAAACTGTAGTGAATTTATAATGATTGTAAATGTTCAATCAGTTTCTCAAAGATTGATTACATCTCAGTTAACTTAATCTGAAGATTAAGTTAGATTTTGAAACTAAATTACTAGTTCACAATAATTACAAACACTTTATAGTTCAACTATCATAGTTACTCTAAAATAAATTTTTATTTAAGTTACTTTGAAGCGGAATGTTCAAAATGGTTTTAACAAAGGAAAATTGAATATTAGTTTCAAAACAAGAGTTTCAGTCTCAAGCTGAGACATAGTCCTCTTAAACAGTTTATATAAACAATGATCCACACTCTTTATCAAAGTTTTACAATAGTACTCAGACAGTTCAGGTCCTTAAACCTATACTACAGTTCTACTTGGGAAAATTAAGTAAGAAAACACAGGCTGTCCAGGTCACAATTGACCTCTTCCACAATTCACAGTGGGATACAATAATGTGTAAAAAGTTTGGTATGAGGATTTAGTATCCTCTAGTTTAGCCCAGGAGTTAATATGTGTCTAAAAAGACAGATGCACACACACTGCTCAATATGTTAATCAAAGGTTCACTATAGAGGAAATAAAAGTGATAATGAGTTTAGAATGCTATGAGTTATTGTAGATGAGCTCTGGACTTGTTTGGATGGTATAGATGTTATTCGAGTCCTTTCTGGTGAGTATGACACAAAATAGAGTGTCATTGTTCTTCTCAGCTACAGTTATTTATCCTTGTGAATATGATGTTCAGTAAGGCAGAACAACTCAGCTTCCATGTTTGTTCTAGGTGAATTATATTCTTGAGGCTCTCTGGTTTTTACAGGTGTTCTTCAAGTTATTTACTTGTTTTGTGGGCCTCTAGACACATGTACACTCTTCTTTTGGTGTGTCTCTATCCGTGTATTTTTCATGTCCCTTCCTCACTGCATATAGATCTTCCTTTTTATTCCTTGAGATCTGGTAAAAATAATGATTACTTTTTTATAGGTACGAGGCACAGTTTGCTGACATCTAACAACCAATTATACCAATAGAAGGTTCATAAAATAAAGAAAATATGACTGTTAGAATTAAATAATAGTTAATAAAATTTCAAATAGTATTCATGACTATCGTTGAGTCATGATATTAGTAGGTCATTTGAATTTTCATCGGTATTGGTAGGTCATGTATTGAGCATCAGCTTCATTTGGTCATTTGATCATCATTATCTTAGGTAGTTCATGTGATCAGCATCGGCTTTGGTAGTTCATGTGATCAGCATTGGTTTCGGTAGGTCATTTGATCAGCATCGGTTTCGGTAGGTCATTTGATCAGCATCGATTTTGGTGGGTCATTTGAATAGAATCGGTTTCGGAAGGTCATTTGATCAACATCAGTTTCGGTTGGTAATTTGATCAGCATCGGTTTCGGTAGGTCATTTGATCAGCATCATTTTTGGTAGGTCATTTGACCAGCATCTGTTTTGGTAGGTCATTTGATCAGCATCGGTGAGACAATTGTATCATCAGTGGGACCATTGTCATTAGTGGGACCATTTTCATCAGTGATACCATTTTCATCGATGCGATCATTGTCATCGGTGCGACCGTTGTCATCGGTGTGACCGTTTCCATCGGTGTGGCTGATGACATCGGTGGGACCGTTGTCATTAGTGTGACAGTTGTCATCGGTGAGACTGTTTTCATCAGTGCAGTGGTTTCTTCTATCGATGACTCGTCCATCAGTTTGTCACATCGGTGTCTCATTCCTTTAACTATCGGTGACTCAAGAAAATACATAATGGTGAGTCAAAAATATAACTAACGGTGAGTCAGAAATATGAAATTCTCACAAAGTGTCTGTGTAATCTAGAATACTTCTAGGTCAATAGTAGACGATATATAATCATAGATAATCATATCTAGACATGATTAAACATATTTAAACACATTTATAATAGGTTGAATAATTTATTAATATAACATATATAAAAACAATGATTTGTGATTATTAAAATAAATATCGCACAGAGGGTTCAACAATCATCCTCTTTTTGATGATCTCAAATCTATGACATAAAAGAATAGGGAAGATGATATAACAGTAGGTATGCTCCCCTTATGTAAAAAAAATATTTGTAATGGTAAATATGTCATCAGAGCATGGCATCAGATCAAAGATAGAGTATATCAACATAGCATTAGAGCTAGCAAACATGAAATCAGAGCTACAAGCCTATTGAAGCTTATATATTGTTCTCCCCTTGCTTATACTTATATATAGTATATTCTCCCCCTTAAAAATATCTGTATATATAATTTTCTCCCTAATAGATATATTGTTCTACCCATTTTGAATTTTCAAAAAGAAAAAGAGAAGGCAGAGAGAGAAAAAGGAAAAATAAGAAGGTTTCATTTGAAATACGATCTGAAAAGATACACGGAAAAAAGAAAAAAATACATCGCATAAAAAATGATAGGCGCAACTATTTCTGGGGGTGCAGAGGATCTTTCCCTTAACACAGGGGAGGAATGGATGGGCCAGAAGGTGTTTTGGTGGATTCTTGATCTGGTCGAATGGAGAGAAGAGGTAAAACAACTCTGGCTAGAAGCAGAGTGGGTGCTAAGGTTACATGCTGGTGGGTAGAATATTCTCTTGAAGGTGGCTACTGAAATACTGGCTAAATATTAGATAGAGCTTGAGAAACTGATATTTGAACAAGAGAAACACTAGATGGACTGAGAGGCTCATCATTAGGAAGAACAATTTCTTTCTCTTACACATGAAGATATGGTTTGAGTAGATTGATAAAATCCTGAATTACTTCACCACCATATTTCATGGCCTTATCAAAATCATCTTTGTTCTTCATGAAACTCTCTAGAGTGGGAGTAAAATCCTTCAAATGTTGGACCTGAGCCTTAAAGGCTTGATTGACAGGTGGTAGCCCCAAAATCTCAACCAAGACTTTAAACTAATGGTTCAACACATGCTTGGTATAAATTTTAGAAAAATTGTGATCCAATTTTTCATTGATCTTTTTCTGATCCTTAGTATCATCAGCCGAATATAGCTTCACCATATTGTGAATATGATCACTATTTTCTTTCATCTTCTTCAAAGAGTCGAAGTCCAGAATCAGTCAAAAATTTGTTAACTCTTCTTTTATAACATCTTTTAAGGTATGGATCTCATGTCTAGTGAACTTGGTCACTTTGGAAAAGATATCCTGAGCAATAATCTGAGTTATCTCAGCTTTCAATTTCCTCAAATCAAATATCTTCATGTGTTATATCATGTTTCTCAAAACTTCCATCACATCGGTGATGTTTGATCTAAATTCTCCTGACAGAGATACTAAGTCACTGCTCATTTCCTCGAGCGCTCGATTCAGAGAGGAAATGTGCCTGCCAATCATTTAACTAGTATTGCACAGATTTTCCTTAATAATATTTACCACTCTTTGAGTTATACCATCTATAGCTGCCTCATATAGATTCAAAATGAGCAGGAGAAGGAGCATTAGATTATTCCTCATTCATTGTTTCTCTGACTATGTGGAGCAACTCATCGTTAAACTTTTCAAAATCAGATCGAGAAATAGAATAACTAGGTCTTTCTGCAGTCACTTGCACTTACGCAGCAACTGGTCCAGCCTCAACTAGATGGCATACTCTTGAAATATTCACATCCTCTTACTCTTTCTCTGAATAATCCAAATCTAGAACCGCAAAACCTGGGTGGTCTTCACATTCAGCTTTATAAGTGGTATACATAGGCTTTACAAACTCACCTTTACCAGAATTTTCAAGAGAGTCTTCCCCTCCTACATCAATCACAGTTTGCACTGTCCTTTCAGCCTCATGAATAGTTTCTTTCTCACTTGTTTGTGGTTGTGGATTAGCTTGAATCATATCATGAGCATCCACTGGTCGATTACTTGCATCATCATCATCATTACCATTTCCTTTTATATTGTTGTTTAATGACGTCTCATTGGTACTATCTTTGTTAATGGATTCATACTGGTTAGAATTGGAAACATTAGTGTTAACTTCTTCTTCATCACCTACAAGGAGTTCTTACTCAGGTAACATTAGAGGTGGACTTTCTAGTCCCAATTCCATTCTTTATTTCTTAGGACTTACTGTATCAGGATCACTTCTGTCATCAGGAGGTGACTCAAGTTCCTTTTCTGTATCGACATCGTCATTAGCTTCAACTTCCCCTGTTTCATTTCTATTGGACTCTATAGTGTCCTTTGGAGATTCTATCTCTTCTTCCTCATCAGAATAAAAAACTTCCTCATCAGGTTTTAAACCGGGATCTCTCATCCCCTTTGGTCTCTTAGAGTGGTCAACAGGATTAATGGAATCATACAACCTATCTTCATCAGAAACCCATGTCTTCTTCCATGGATTCCAGTTAATTTTCATTATTTTTCAAATATATTTACTAATACAAAAACTACTACTAAATGAGATACACTCATCCCCATCTTCAGCACAGGCTGAAAACATTAGCATGGCAGAGAATTCCTTAGAATATAACCAGGTTGTAGCCTTCTTGGATGGCTTTACCATCTCACCAATATGAACAGTAATTTATCTACAGATGTTGAACTTCTCATCATTGAGAAATAAAAACAACAAGAAAACATCTTGATACTTCACAGCAGCAAAATCACCCTTCCTAGGACAGATGTGGTGTTGAATATATTTAAAAAAGATTCTAATTTCACCATCTTACTCACCAGCTGTTATTCTTATGGATTCATATTTTTTAGTCAAAATCTCTAGAGCACACTCATAAGAAAAATAGTCAGTGGTAGGAGGAATATTACCAGTGTAATTCTCATATCTACCGCTATGTGGTACCCCCAAACACTCAACCCATTGGTTCGATGAAAAATTTATCTTTTTCCCTTTTATCATTGAAGATAATGTTGAAGCTTTTGCGCTATCCAATATAATACATATGTTCCAATAAAACACATACACTAGCTTTGGGTAGTAGACTTGATTATTATCCCAGAACTAGTCTTTCCATCCTTGCATCTTCAGCACTTTTAAAAACACAGAAGTACTGGATAACACCCATTTAGAACTTAATTCTTTATCTGCGGTGATCACCCGAGTCTCTAGTTTCGGGTTCACAGACTTTTGAGTCGTGCTGATTGATTCTTCTTGAGTGCGTTTCATAGGTATGGATCTTTCAAATTTCTTTTCTTAATGCTTTTTTTCATTTTATGGTTTGAGAGGATTGAGAGGTTTGAGTGTTTTGAATGGTTTTAATGTTAGGGATTCAGAAAAAGTGTAGTTTGGTTGGAGATGGAAGGTCAACGTTTCTTAGGAATTGAAATAGCTCTGGGTAGTTTATTTTATCATTTAGGGTAAAAATATTAAATATAATATCGATTATGTAAAACAATTTACTTTCAATAAACACTAACAGTTTCATATAATTTAAAACTCAATAGGTAGTAGAGATCGGTCTCACTGATCGGTTTCACTGATCGGTTTCACTGATCCGTTTCACTGATCGGTTTCACTGATCGGTTTCACTGGTCTATTTCACTGTTTAGTTTCAGTGATCAGTTTCACTGATCAGTTTCACTGATCGATCATACCTAACTCTTGTTTAATAAAATCCAACCTTTCAGAGCTAAAGGGATTGGTAAAAATATCAGCCAATTTATGTTCAAAGTCAATAAATTCTAGAGAAATATCCCCCTTTTGATAATGGTCTCTCAAAAAGTGATGTCTAACATCAATGTGCTTAGTCCTAGAGTTAGAAACAGGATTATTAGAATTGTTAATTGCACTAGTGTTAACGCAATTTATAGTCACATTTCTAAATTGATATCCATAGTCCAATAAATTTTGTTTCATCCATATAATCTGTGCACAACAGCTACCAGCAGCAATTTATTCTGCTTCAACAGTAGACAATGAAATAGAGTTCTGTTTCTTACTACACCAAGATACCAGGTTCTTTCCCAATAGATGAAATCTTCCAAATGTTCTCTTTCTATCTAACTTACAACCATAAAAGTCAGCATCTGAATTACTTATTAAGTCAAAAGATTTTCCTTTTAGATAAAACAATCCTAAATCGGCAGTATGTTTAAGATATTTGAAAATCATTTTAACAACAAGAAAATGAGATTATTTAAGATTATCTTGAAATCTTTCACACATTCATAAACTAAACATGACATCTGGTCGACTAGAAATAATGTAATGTAAGTTTCCAATCATACCTCTAAAATTGGTTTGAACAACTAGTTTCCCAATTTCATCATCATCCAACTTATAGGTGGTACTCATATGTGTATCACTTCCCTTATTACTATCCAAACCATAACATTTTAAAAGATCCTTAGCATATTTAATGTGATTTAGAATAATACCATATTTATTTTGAAAAATTTAAAATCCAAGAAAATTCATGAGTTATCTCATTAAACTCATTTCATAGACATTGCCCAAAATTCGTCATTGATTTAACTCTTCTTGCATAGACATTGCCCAAAATTCATCATTGATTTCATCATTATTATATTTAGGTTCTAGCTATGAATGAAAGGCTTGATGTTTAATCGATTTCTCAAAGAAGCTCTAGTTTGTGTTTCTCTATCTAGGTTACCTACAACTGCATCTAAAGGATGGTTCATTAGAATCCTAGTTGATCTAGTAAAGGTAGGACTAGAAATTTCAGGTTCTTCTCTCGGTTTGGGTTCAACATAAGAAGGTTCTCGTGTATTTCTAGAGTAGGCTGTCTTTATAACAGGTCCACCATCTTTATCATTAAGATTTAAAATAGACAGTTCTTCTTTAGTATTTTCAACAACAACTTTAGATTCATGTGGATCAGTTTCATCAAATTTGAAGTGAACAGATTCTTCCACACATTTGGTTCTTTTATTAAAAACTCTATAGGCCTTTCTAGTAATTGAATATCCTAAAAATATTCCTTCATCACTCTTGGATGAAAACTTATCTAGATTATCTTTAGTGTAAAAATATATAATTTTCAACCAAAATCTTTGAAGTAACTAAGTTTAGTTTTCCTATTATTCCAAAGACCATAAGAGGTTTTCTAATAAACAAGTCTAATCAAAACTCTATTTATAATATAACAAGATGTATTGATAGCTTCATCCCAAAAATAAACAGGTATTCATTTATCATAGTTCTTGAAATTTAATGATGGGTTCTATTAATTCTTTCTACTACACCATTTCATTGAGGTGTCCTAGGGGTAGAAAAGTTGTGATTATAGCCATTATGTGAGTAGTATGATTAAAACTAATGATTTTAAAACTCACGGACATTATTAATTCTCAGGGATTTAATATTAAGTCCCCTGAGGTTTTCTGCAGACTAGGAGTATTTAATAAAGTATGAGCAAACTTCACTTTTGTGTTCTAAAAAGTATACCCAAGTATATCTAACAAAGTCATCTACTAGAACATAAACATAATGCTTCCCATTTAGGCTAGAAACTCTAGAAGGTCCAATCAAGTTAATGTGAACCAACTCGAGAGGTTGAGAAGTTGAAACTTCTTTCATTGATTTAAAAGAAACATTATGTTTCTTTCCCTTTTGATAGGTATTATAAACTTTATCAACTGGTAATTCATGTTTAGGTAGGTCTCTATCTAAGTTCTTCCTAGTCAGTTTTCTAAGTGAATGTATATTACTGTTTCCTAATATTCTATGCCAAATCCAAGATTCTTTATGAAAAACATTTGAACAATTAATATTCTTCTTAGCTAAATAATTCAAATCTATAGCATATATATTTTCATTTCATAAGGCAGAAAATACTAAAACATTTTTAGAACTAAAAACATTTCAAGAATAATTTTCAAATTTAATATTAAAACCATCATCAAATAACTAAGAAATACTTAAAAAGTTATATTTTAATCCATATACAAATAATACTTTAGAAATTAAAATTGTATCAGTGTTTCCAATTTGACCCAGGCCGATGATTTTCCCTTTAAAGCTATCACCAAAGGTGACATATCATCCATAAAACATTTTTAAGATTTTGAAGAATGAAAAGTCTCATATCATGTGACTTGAACATCCACTTTACAAATACCATGTCTTCCTACAGGAAATTTTCAAGCAAGTATCCTACAAAAAAAATTTAGATAGAAAATGATTTTCGTACCCAAATTTTCTTGGGTCCAGATAGGTTAGCAAGAAAAACGTTCGGTACCAATATTTTCCTAATGGGGTTTATATACATAACAGAATCAAAATATTTTGATAGATAAACCTTGTTTGATCCATAACTATGTGAATATCAAGTTGAGGCATAGGAATTTTAAAAACTAGGATCAACAACATAATGTCCAGATTTAGGAATAAATTTATTTTTTGTAATTTGTCTTTATCCAGGCTGATAACCTAAACCAACAGTATACTTTGGTGCCAGTTTTTTTCCTAGAATTTTTGTAAGTGTGTCCTTTCCATTAGTAAAGTTTTACAAATATTTCCTAAGTTTCTCATTAGAAATTTTCAGTTTAGTATTCTTTTTTAGTAGTTGACCATTCTTTTCCTTTTCTACTTCTAGTGCAGATTTGACAGTGCTAGTTAATGTATACTGCTTCTTTAAGGCTTTATACATATCATTCAACTCATTGCAGGTATCCTCTAGAATATTAAAGTTTTCAAATAAATCTTCACTAGACTTGTATTCAGAATCATAATTATCTCCAGAATAATAATAGTTTAAAGCATGGGTATCCAATGTTACCTCATATGTGTTTGTCATCAAACACATATTTGCTTTTTGAGATTTTTTATCTTGAGTAGAATTTGAATCACTTGAAATGTCTTTTGAAGCACTCCAGTTTTCTTTCATAGATTGTTTGTATTTTCTGTCCGTATAGACATATTTCTTCTTGATCATTAATTTTGGACAATCAGCATTCACATGTCCTTTACTCTTGCATTCGTAGAAGACTATGTCATCACCCTCATCA
This sequence comes from Viscum album, assembly GCA_963277665.1. Classification (NCBI taxonomy): domain Eukaryota; kingdom Viridiplantae; phylum Streptophyta; class Magnoliopsida; order Santalales; family Viscaceae; genus Viscum; species Viscum album. The sequence goes on from OY728157.1 coordinate 81,008,850, forward strand.
GTCCTTTTCAGATCTTTCATCCAATGACCTTTGTTGTTATACTTTCCCATAGAGTTGGATTTTTTGAAAAAATTCTTTTTTCTATAAAAATTCCTAAATTGTCTGGTTATTTGAGCCATCTCAGCATCACTGTCTGATGCACTATCTTCACAGCTTGAGTTATCACTTTCACTTTGAATTTTCTCTTTATGCTTAATTTTTTAAGTAGAAGTCTTGAAAGCTATAGAATTCTTCCTTGGTTCATCATCTTCTTCCTTGTTTAGTTTCAGTTCTTCCTCATACATCATTAAATTACCAATTAGTTCCTTGAAAGGAAAAGCACCAATGTCAAAAGATTTTCTAATTGAAACTGATGTGCCTCTCCATCTTTCCGGCAAGCATCTGAGTATTCTCAAAATATTGTCCTTAGCCGGAACAACCTTTCCAAGTGAGCACATTGTATTTAAAATTTCTTTTAACCTATGATAAATGTCATAAATAGGTTCATAAGACATAATTTTAGAATTATCATACTAAATAGTGTATGTGTTTAGTCTCATTTCATTAACATTTGTTGTTACCTCATGGGAAATAGCTAAAGTATCCCATATTTTATAAGCAGTTTTACAGGTAGATATTCGCTTAAATTCATCATCTCCTAATGTAAAATAGAGGTTATTCATTGCTTTATAATTATTAATGTAAGCAGCTTTAGTATGTTCATCCCAAGTAGTTGAAATAGTTTCTAGATTCTTATATTGTGTCTCTATGGCAGTACAAATGTAAAATCCCTTACTTTCTAGATATATTTTCATTTTTATTTTCCATTGGGTATAATCAACACCATTAAAGAATGGTGTCTTGTTGGTAGCTACAACATCTAATCTGTTATCCATAATTATATATTGAGAAATGTATTTAAAGAGATAAAAATTTAGAAATAATAGAAATCTATGATCTTTAAGATATAACTAGAATCACAGTTGAAAGCTTTTCACAAATAGAGTGTTTTGAAAACTTTTATTCCCTCTGATACAAAATGTTGGTTGGAGTGGATACTCAGGGGGCATGAATTGAGTTCCAAATTAAAATTTCTGTTTAAAATATTCGTATCAAAATCCCCCAATTTATAAAACAAGTTAAATTATAGTGAATTTATAATGATTATAAATGTTTAATCAGTTTCTCAAAGATTGATTACTTCTCAGTTAACTTAATCGTAATATTATGTTATCTTTTGAAACTAACTTACTGGTTCACAATTACTACAAACACTTTCTATTTCAACTATCATTGTTAATCTAAAACAGATTTATATTTTATGTAATTAGAAGCGAAATTTTTAAATAAAATAAAACAATGGAAAAATGCACAGCAGTTTTAAAACAAGAGGTTCAGTCTCAAGCTGAAACTTAGTCCTCATAAACAGTTTATATATACTATTATCCCAACCTTGGATCAAGGTTTTATAATAGTACTCAAACTATTTGGGTCCTCATACCTCTACCATAGTTCTACATGGGAAAATTAAACAACAACACACTAGTTATCCAGGTCACACTTTACCTCTTCCACAATTCACAGTGGGATAGAATAAGGTGTAAAAAGTTTGGTATCAGGATTTAGTATCCTCTAGTTCATCCATGGAGTCAGTGTGCGTCAAGATACACAAATGCACAAACATTTCTCAAAATGTTAATCAAAGGTTAATTACTTTGGAAATAAAAGGGATAATGAGTTTAGAATGCTCTGATTGATTTCAGATGAGCTGTGAACTTGATTGGATGTTGCAGATATTATTCCATTACTTTCTAGTGAGAATGACACAAAAAAGAGTGTTTTTGTTCTTCTTATCAACAGTTATTCGTCCTTGTGCATATAATGTTTAGTAAGGCACAATAACTCGGCTTCTGTGCTTGTTACAGGTGAATAATCTTCTTGAAGCTATCTGGTTTTTACAGGTGTTCTTCAAGTTTTTTTTTAGTGGGCCTTCACACACATGTACACTCTTCTTCTTATGTGTCTTTGTGTGTGTATTTTTCATGCCCATTCATTACTATAGATAGATCTTCCTTTTATTCCTTGAGATTTGGTAAATAGAATTATTACATTTTGAGAGGTACGAGGTAAGGTTCCCTGAAATCCAAAAACAAACATTAATTAATAGTAGGTGCATAAAATTAAGAAAATATGATCGTTGGAATTAAATACGAGTTAATAAAAATTCAAATATTGTTCATGACTATCAGTGATTCCTCAGATCAGTAGGTCATTTGAATTTGCATCTATATCGGTAGGTCATCTGATTAGCATCATCATCAGTAGGTCATGTGATCAGTATCGGCTTCATTAGGTCATGTGATCAGCATCAGCTTCGATAGGTCTTGTGATCAACATTAGTTTCGGTAGGTCATTTGATCAGCATCGGTTTCGGTAGGTTATTTGATCAGCATCAGTTTTTTCAGCTCATTTTATCATCATCAGTTTTGGTAGGTCATTTGATCAGCATATATTTCCGTAGGTCATTTGATCAGTATCTATTTCGGCTGGAAATTTGATCAGTATCGGTTTTGGTAGGTCATTTGATCAGCATCGGTTTTGGTAGGTCATTTGATTAGCATCAGTTTTGGTAGGTCATTTGATCAGCATCAGTGAGATAGTTTTATCATTGTTGTGACCATTGTCATCGTTGCGACCGTTTTCATCGTTGCGACCATTGTCATCGGTGCGACCGTTGTCATCGATGCGACCGTTTTCATCGTTGTGACCATTGTCATCGGTGCGACCGTTGTCATCGATGCGACCGTTGTCATCGGTGTGACCGTTGTCATTGGTGCGACCGTAGTCATCGGTGCGACTGTTGTCATTGGTGTGACTTTTTCTTTTATCGGGGACTTGTCCATCAGTTGTACACATTGATGTCTCATTCCTTTAACTATCGGTGACTCAATAAAATAACTAACGGTGAGTCAAAAATATGACTAATGGTGAGTCAAAAATATGAAATTCTCAAAAACTGTCTGTGTAATCCAGAATACTTTCAGGCCAATAGTAGACCATAAATAATCATACATAAACATATGTAGACAAGATTAAACATATATAAACACATTTAGAACATATTAAATAATTCACTAAATTGACATTTATAAAAACAATGATTTCTAATTATTAAAATAACTATTGAACAAGGGGTTCAATAGCATCCAATATCAAATTCAATTTTCAATTCAAGGAAAAGTGATATATATGATATATTCCATTAAATATTTTAATGGGTCATGTATTATTTTATAACACATAACTTATCATGTTCAGTTCCAATACACCTAAACAGTTTCACTAAAAAATCCAACATGGGTTACTAAGGAATAAAAGATAAATCACCCTATATGGGGTGATTGGTGCAGAGTTCTTAACCTCAAAAAACATTAATAACAATTATAAATAATCCTATAGAATATTATATGTTTTTCATAGATAAAAAATATTTATTTTAGGGGAAACTTGTATTAGAATTGGCATTCTCATAGAGAAGTCAATTTATAAACAATATTAATTTTATGGGAAAGTCAAAGAACACATTTCTTATGCATGTATCACTCTCCTAGATTACTATCAAACCTTAGTATTCCTTGTATCAGAGGAAAACTATAGAATTAAAGAATTTCCTAAAAATACAGTATATTATCCCGACTGAAATTACAGTCGTTGAGGGGAGGAACAGTTATGAACTGGGCCTAAGGAGCGGTTTAATTACCGGGGGGGATCCAATATGCTGAACAAATATTGATTCTAAAGCTGGATAGTGAAACATGATAAAATACTTATGTTAAAATAAAAATATAGACTCAATGAAGGATACGTCTTATTGACTGATTGAAATAGAAAAGAGAGGGTTACAAAAATAAAAATGGGTTATTCCCCATTAGAAATATTTCCTTATATTTACATGACATGAAAGTGAATTACAAGTCAAGTAATTCTCATGATTTACATTATGGGGAATGCACTGTTAATGCGATGAATTAAACCTACCCATGACATTACATGTTGTGTAATTGTATATTACCAAGCCTTTAACCCCCATTCTTCATTCATTCTAAACACAAGCCTACATACCTGAAAATGTGAATTTGGATGTAATCAAAAATGAATATCAAAAAAGTATTTCCTGAAATTTAAAATTATTTGAACCCAATTTCAATAATAGGTTCTTACATAATAATCATATGGTTATACATGAATTGGTATTTTTATTAATGGATTGTCATGTGAATATTCAATGAGACACTCGATGATGATTATGGTGTAAAAATGCATGGTGTGATGTGAAATGACCCTGATAGTACGGTATGAAACAAGGATCATAAGGAAAAACCTAATGTGGATTTTTTCTACATAGGTATTGCAATATAAATAATGAGTAACAACCTATATAGTGTTTTCCAATTTATATTGAAGTAATATTCAACAAAACAAATCAATCAAGTTATGGAATCCATGGGGTGATTTCTCGAACAAGATGCCACTAGATGATTTCCTTATTCAGTGGCCCACATGACTTCAACCATGCCTACCAATATGTTAAAGGCTATCGAATACTAGTGAAGGTCCAAAATGATTTAGTTGGAAGACTATACCCTCATGATTAGAGTTGAACAGTTGGAAGAAGAATAAATAAATAGTGGAATCATAATACATATCTGAAAGTGGATGGTAAAATACTATATGTAATAGATAACCAACATCAACAATAAACAACATCTTTTATAAAATATTATAATGTCATGTATCTATTAAAAGTAATTGGTCATGAATGGAAACAGTAATAAAACACAATACATGACTCAAAATCTCCAATGACCAAAAATACCATCTCTAATAACATCATGAGCTATATCTAGGTCATTTTCTTCTCTATTACCATGTGATAAATAATCAAGCATAAAAAACATGGTTTTTAACCCCATCCTTAGCAGCATAAACATAATATTATTGGGTACCATAAATTTCCTAGATATTGGGTGAGATAAATTCTGTATGACACCACCAACGGTGTCGAAAAATATCCAGTGAGTGCATATAATATGAATAGTGAGAAGATATAATGGTAATAAAAAGTAAATACAATAAAGAGTTATATATGATTCTGGAAAGACAATCGGATAAAACTACCCACTTTACCCCATGTCTGATAAGATATGACCAAGTAACACATTATAAATACATATATGATCTATATACGTAGTGATGTATTCATCCATAAATATGAATACTACTACTAGTCCCGATCTAAGGCGTATGTTTGGAGTCCATGAGTAGTAGCATGAGTTCTTCATGTTTCAAGAAAGTGAACGCTATAAATAAAAATATTAAGGGACACCATTCCCAATTACATATTTTTTATGGTGCTTCATTCCCAATATCATAGTAGTGGGGTTGTTATTCCTATATAACAACAATTGGGGCACCACTCCCGAATCATCAGAATATAATATCTATTCTCAAATTATAACAATATGGACATCTTGACTAAATCATATATTTAAGGATCTATATGCCAAAATCATATTAGTTGGGTCACCATATCCAAATAAATTAATTAGGTTCATCTTGCTAGAATCATAATAATAGGGTCACCGTGATCGAATCATATTACTATGATCACCCAGAAAAAATAACATTAAAAGGGTCTTCATTCCCAAATCATACAAATGGGGTCGTCATGATAGGATCATACATGTCGGGTTCATCATTCCCACTCATCAATAAATATAAAGGACCCAATGCTCACACATCATAACATTAGTAAGAAGTCGTGTCTTTTTGAAGAGACAATTAGATAGTTAGAATTTTCATATATTTTCTATTCAATAAGGGAGTAACCATTATCATATTTAAGCAGGTGATGTGGTCATACCAGTCACTTCTATTGATCTAATTAGATTTATCTAAATTATTAATCACACAAAAACCATATGAAATATGTATTAAGTGATTACTCATATATTAAAACAAGGTAAATTCCATTAGCACTTCTCAAGTTGTAGAATCAATTAAAAGGGACCTATCCTAACAATAGTATTGGGTTTCTGGGTTATCTATATCATGGAAATTGAATTTATTATAAATAATGTGTATTTTTATGGGAAGACATATATAATACTACATGAAAACAAGAATCGTAGTATAAATCATTTCAACATTGAGGGATAAATAATAGACCACCTACCTTACAACTGTAGAGGAGGAATCATTTAATATCAGGCTATGCATTGTTCAAAATGAGATGAAATAAAAAATATATATGAACTCTATGAAAGTGGGGAACATGAACCAACATTATAATAACTTCAACAAGGAGAAAAAATGGAGAAACATTCCAAAGGAATGATTTACATACCATTATCTATTTAATTAGAAAATTGGATCTTCAATCAGTGGCCATAAAATAAAAATACACCAAATCCGAGATAGAGCGTGAAGAGGATCTCAAATAGGCAGAAAATAATACGTTGTCTACTATGATGAATAATAGAATACCCCATTTAATTTTACATTCATGTGATATGGGAAATGGTGTGAATACACATCTTTTCGGTTCTATTAAAAACCATTAAGCCTCTATATGAGCTTTCATCATGGGACACACTATTGGTGAAAACTATGCTGTCAAGTTGTTTATTCTACTAGCTAGGGTTCCAAGCTTAAAATAGTCACTAAACATCCCTCTTTCCTTCATAACCTCATTAGTAATTTACATGATGTAAAAAAATGGGGATAAAATGGAATTTATAAGAAATTATTCTAATAGAAAAACACGGTTCTTATAGTATTCCCCTTGAAAGAACTCATCGTCGTGTTCCCCTTACAAGGGTGGTGAAGAAAAACCTGATAACAACTCCGAACCCTAAACACTTATTTAGTCCTCTACATTCCAAGTCTCATTTTTTACATGGATGTGCTACCATAACACACACACTGAATGGAAAGAATTACGTCAGATAGCCTTCATGCTAAGATCAATGATCTGTATGTGATACTCCTCAAACTAAACATAGACATCTAGACCAACATCCCCATGATAAGAAGTTTGAGACTGGTCATAATGGTAATCTAGAATTTATGATATGAAAATGACATCACATATGAAAAAATACCTATGAGGTAATAAGAATTGATATGATACTTTACCAACTGTATCCAAAATATAAAAGTTCTAGAAAAACAACACAATGACTCCTATTTTCATAGATTTTTCCTATGAACAACTGTGTGAGGTACCTGTATAAAAACATGATCTTGAAGAATGAAATTTAATGGTTATTCATAGTGGTCATATTAATCATTATAGATAGACCGAGTGATATGCATATGTTTTTTGATCAACTATAAGCGCTAAGATGTCTCATGCACAAGACAATGACCTAGTAGCATTGCCATTCATGAATCTAACCAATAATGGGGTGAACAGAATGACCTAACATATATGGAATCTTATGGAGCCATATAAATGTTATATTTAAAGATATTATTTTTGTATAACTTGATCATAATGATATGAATCTCCAAAAAACCACTAAATCGAAGGACTATTGGTTGGAGTATGTCCTGCAACACCTTTATAGTCTGTTCTGACTTACTGTCCGTCTTGGCTGAGATGAATTTCTTAGAAACACCTATATATTGAAATCTCTATAAAACCCCTTCAAGATCATTGACATGAACCGTGAATCTGTATATATAATTATAGTACAAGGGACCCCATATATGAATACAATCTAACAGACATACTTTCTTCCTCATCCATCAACAGATGATATCTCATATATTGAAGGTAAGTGGGAAACATTGTAAAATATATTCATCAATAACCATACCGTGTCAATACCATGAGGTGAACATGGAAACCCGACCATAAAATCCATTATAATGTCATTTAATTTCTTTCGATGGACCAGTAATAGTTGTAAAAAGACATCATGTCTCTTGTTCTCCACCCTCAATTGCTGACAAGTGAAACACCTAGTGGTGAATCCCACTATCATAAATTTCATCCGTGGACACGAAATCTGATAGAACATATCAAGATACATCTTTGACATACCTAATCACAAATCACACAATGTTTCTTGGTGCTCTCTTATTGGATCCTCACTCATGTATGTAAGAACACAGATTTTTCAAAGTATATACATGACGTCGTCTTTACCAATATACCAATCTAGAGGTGGGTTCCCATAAGAAATACATTCCCAAAGGACCAAGCATCCATGATCAAATAATTGACACATATATACTCTCAGAATAAGAGAATATGTCCGTAATAGTGATTAAATTATATACTATCCATGATGATCATGAACCTCTATGTACATCCAAGAAAAAAGTTCAATAATATTCCACTCACTACTAAACACATTAACAAACTTTGTACGAGTCCTCAATTTTTGAGTATTGGAAATAAAATTCCCTTTCCCAAGCCTATAATTAATATTGAAGTAAATGGACTATAAGAATTATTCCCACATTCTTTTTTCAATGTTCATGTCACGCTGTTTAAAAATACACCTAAGGATTTGTTTCCATAAACCCATCAAAACGCTCCCCTGATTGGTAATTCCACCAACAACACAAGGCATGAACAAAAATTTCTAACTGGAGATCTTGAATTGAAAAATTTAGCTCATGAGGCCCCATATTCTAGGATCCATAAAAAAACATGATCTCCCTTCATCAGAACTACTCCTAGACCTATACATGATGCATCACAATATACTGTATAACATATACCTGGATTATGAATAATCGGGATCCAGGCTTATGTATGTCACCCATTGATCTCTTAAAAGGCTATATCGAATGCTTTTGAGCACATAATGTTCACACCATTCTATGTAAATCCCATATAAGTCACCGATAAGGGTGAGAAGTCATATATGATGAACTTGTCATAACCATTATTCCCCAAGAAACACTATGTGTCACTACTGGAATGACCATCTTTCCCAACACTTCTATATTAATGGTTTATGAAAACTGTTGGTAAATGTGTGGTTAGGGAGGGATTTCCCAATGGTTATCAAAAACCATTGGGAAATCTATGGTTAGGGAGTACTTTCCCAATGGTTATAAAAAACTGTTGGGAAATCAGTAGTTAGGGTGGGCATCCCAAATGATTATAAAAAACTGTTGGGAAATCTATGGTTAGGGAGGGATTTCCCAACAGTTTTTAATAACCATTGGGACATATATGGTTTTACCAATGGTTATTAAAAACCGTTGGGAAACCCCCCACCCCCACCCCCAAAATTCACACGGCTAGAAACCCTGACTCCCAAACGCACTCCATTTACAGAACTATAGTCCTGACTCCTAGAAGCGGCCACCCAGGTGAACCTCTTTCATCTGATCAGCTGCAAATCCCCCATTCAGGTTAGACTCCTTCAACAACTTTTCATATTAGCTAAGGATATCCTTCTATTGTCAACATTTATTCATTTATTTCACTATTTAGAAACATCACATCGTTTTTCCCTATTTCTAGGGATTTTGGAAAATTTTATGATTAACTACTCCCTTCACAAATTTTGTACTCAAATCACTAAGTTAATGTACACATTGTCCAATTAATGTTTTCATTACACATATACATTTATAAGGTCATTGTCTCTTTCTTGTGTTCTAATTTTAAAGATTCATAGTTCTTTTTTTAATCTTAATGCTCCAAATATTACAGATTTATGTATATGAACTCATAAGAAATTGTCTGTAATATTTATTCATAGTATTTCATGAAAATCACTCCTTTCAATAAGATCATGTCAAACATGAAGATCTTATTCATCTTCATTTTTGAGAACTATGTGTGTTACATAACAGGTATGTATCATGTTTCTATCAAAATATTTATATATATATATAATGACACACTGTTCACTTATCCTTTCTATAATAGATCATATGGAGTATCTTCCTCAACTTTGCAAAATAGTATGTGATCCATAATTATTTTTCATAGAAGAAATAAGAAATACTTAACCATAAAATCCAATGATGTTATAATGGTTTGGAGGTTAGTGATGCATTATGAGATTTTATGGGTTATTGTGAGGAGTTTCGTTCCCTTTAATTTATTGGTTCATAAAACATAATTTGGTGCTACATATATTATGTAATTGGAGTTGTTAAAGTAAAAGGTTGGTCTCGGATTTCCGAGTTGGTTATTTGGATGGTATTCTCTATCAGATGTGGGTATTTCTCTATTGTCTATGGGTGTATTTTCTAATTGACTAATGTATTTATTAAAATGACCATGCAATACACATTTCCCACAATATGGAAGCACCACAAAAATCATAGATAGATAGTACACACCACAAGACACCCATAGGAGACACCCCTTGAGGTAGAGTCCCACTCGTAGCCTCTTTTATTTTAGACTGCTTTAAATTGAATTTATCTTCTTTCTTAATTATGATTAATTATATCGAATTTCATATCTTGAATAAATTTTATTTAATATAATTGTTTCATTTGATAAATAAAGTCATGTTTTTATAATAAAACCCCTCCAACGGAGGTGCGCTGTCTGCAAAAACACATAGTAATAGTTTAGGGTGTGATAATTTGAATCTCAATCAGTAGTTTCAAACACCTAGTACATCTTTTAAAGACAAAAAATATAAAATATATATCATTATAATACCAAAATCATGAATCAAGAGTCTGTTTTTATAACATAAGATCAGTTTCTATAATTCGAATGACAACTACAAAGGATTTATTTGGAATCCTGGCTAGAAGATGCTTCCCCGTAGATGTCGATGCACCTGTACAACATGTCGCGGTCATTTCGCGGTCATGTCATGGTCACAACACAGTCACAGTGCATTCACTCCACGGTCAAGCCGTCGTCACGCCGTGGTCACACCGCCGTAACGCCGTGGTCACGTTGCGGTCACACCGCGGTCTCACCGCGGTCATGCCGTGGTAATGCTGTGATTTGGCCCTGTTTCAAGATGACACTCCATGGAGGTTCGCAGTCCTTTTAGAATTCAATGAATGATACCTAGATATGTTTTTAGATACATTACCCACCCTCCTCCCTGGACCCCGAATAGCCGCCCACCCTCATCCCTGGACCCCGGACAACCCCCCCTCCTATCATCCTCTCTGGACCCCAGATAGCCCCACGGACAGCCCCCCAACCCTCCTCCCAAGACCTCATATCCCAATCTAATCTCTCTTCAAGATTCACCATAAATCCTAACGGAAAAGAGGGTTTTATAGCTTCAGAAGAAGATAATAGAAGATAGAAAACCCTAATCGAAAATAGGAAGAAAGGAGAGGATTTGAATCGCCCAGATCTTCAATCCACACTTGATGACACTCAAAACACCCAAGTGACATTTACCAGTTATCTCCACCTCAATCCGAGGTGTGGTGTGGCCAGCACCACTCAAAGTGTCTCACTTTTCTTTGAAATGGACAACATTTTAAATGAAAACAACAACTGACATATAGAAAACCGACCAAAAGTATTTGGATTCTATTGATACTTTAGGAAAAGGATCCATGGGTCATTTGTGAAATATAAGAGTCATCCCCGCCTCAATCCGAGGCATGGTGTGGCCGGTACCACACAATGTGTCTTTTTTTAAATGGATACGCTTTTAAGTAAAAACAATTAGCATATGAAAAACTGACCAAACGCATTCGAATTCTATTGATACTTTAGGAAAACGATCCATGGGTCATTTTTGATGTGTACGAGTCAACCTTACCTCAATCTGAGGAGCAGTGTGGCTGGAACCAGTCATAGTGTCACTCTTTTGTTTTAAAAGGACATCATTTTAAGTGAATGCAAAAAATGACATACGAAAAACTGACCAAAGTCATTTGGACTCTATTTAAAATTTAGGACAATGATCCATGGGTCATATGTGACGTGTACGAGTCAACCCCGCCTCAATTCGAGAGCCGGTGTGGCTTCCACCACTCAAACTGTCTCACTTTTATTTAAAATGGAAAGGATTTTATGTGAAAATAACAATTGGCGTATGGAAAAACGACCAAATGCATTCAGATTGTGTTGATACTTTGTAAAAACAATCCATGGGTCATTTGTTATGTATAAGAGTCAACCTTGCCTCATTCCGAGCCGCGGTGTGGCCGACACCACTCAAAATGTCATTCATTTGTTTAAAATGGACATCAATTTATGTGAAAACACCAACTGACATACGGAAAACTGAAAAAACACTTTCGGATTCTATTAAAACATTATGAAAACAATCCATGGGTCATTTTTGACGTGTACGAGTCAACCCTGCCTCAATCCGAGGCGCGGTGTGTCCAGCACCCCTCAAAGTGTCTCACTTTTCTTTGAAATGGACAACACATTAAGTGAAAACAACAACTGAAAAACAGAAAACCAAAAAAACGCATTCATATTATGTTTATACTTTAGTATGAGGATCCATGGGTCATTTGTGACGTGTATGAGTCAACCTTGCCTCAATATGAGGAACGGTGTGGCCGGTACCACTCACAGTGTCTTTCTTTTGTTTAAAATGGATACGATTTTATGTAAAAACAACTGGCATACATAAAACCAACCGAAGGACCTCTAAATTCCATGAAATCAGATGAAAAAAGGGTGGGTGAATTGTGAAATAGTCGGCCAGACGACACGTCAATCAGAGGTGTCCTGTGACCGTGCTGGCCAAAAATGCACTCAGCATGTCGTAAATGGCTAAAACATGCGTTTAATGGTCAAATGCATAACCAATGACAATTTAATGACATGAAATCACACGAAATCACCATAATTATTATTCATGAGGTGTGTGAGGAGACGAAACATCATTCAGATGAGTGGTTTGCATGACATGACAGAATATGTTTTTTTAGGTGTTTGGGGTGCTTGAAAAGTGTGCGTGGGGTGGTCAAAACTGTTCGAACAACCGTGTAATGCCATGAAATCAAACAAAAACAATGTTTGAGAGAAATTTGAAATGCTTGGCCAGACGACACGTCAATCAGAGGTGTCGTGTGATCGCGCTGGTCGAAAACACACTCCGCATGTTGTAAATGGCCAAAACATGCCTTTAACAGTCAAATGCATGTTGAACGACATCAGGATGACTTTAAATCATAGGAAGACACCCTAATTATTTTTCATGAGGTGTACGAGAAGATATCACATCATTCGGATGCACGATTTGTGCAGCACAGTTGAATATGGGTTTTTAGGTGTTTGGCGCGCTTGAAAAGCGTGCATGGGGTGGTCTATACTAACCGGATGTTCTCATAATGACATGAAATTGGACGCCAACAAAGGGTGGAAGAATTTTGAAAAGGTAGGCTACACGCCACATCAATCGGAGGTGTTGTGCGACCGTACTGGCTGAAAATGCACTCTACGTGTCGTAAATGGACAAAACACGCGTTTAACGGTCAAATGTGTGCCTAAAGGCATCAGAATGACTTGAAATAACATAAAAAAACCTAGTTATTATTCTCGAGGTGTACGAGGAGACGGAACATCATTCAGAATCATGGTTTGCGCGACACGACAAAATATGTGTTTTTTAGGTGTTTGGTGCGCTTGAAAAGCATGCATGGGGTGGTCAAAACCAGCCGAAGGACCTCAGAATGCCATGAAATCGGAATACAACAAAAGGGTGGGTGAATTTTGAAATGGTCAGCTAGAAAGAACGTCAATCAGAGGTGTTGTGTGACAGTGGTGGCTGAAAACTCACTCTGCATGTCGTAAATGACCAAAACATGTGTTTAACGGTCAAATGCATGCCGAACGCCATAAAAAAGACATGAAATCACAAGAATACACCCTAATTAATATTCATGATGTGTACGAGGAGACGACACATCATTCGGACGTGCGGTTTTGCACGACATGGATGAATATGTGTTTTTTAGGTGTTCGGTGCGCTTGAAAAGGGTGCGTGGGGTGGTCGAAACTGGCCGAACGTCCTCGGAATTCCATGAAAATAGATGACAACAATGGGTGGTAGAAATTTTAAATTTTCGGCTAGACGGAACATCAATCGGAGGTGTCGTGTGACCGTGGTGGCCAAAAACGCAATCTGCATGTCTTAAATGGCCAAAACATGCATTTTGCGGTCAAATGCATACCTAAAGACATCAGAATGACTTGAAATAAGATTAAGGCACCCTAATTATTATTTTTGAGGTGTAAGAGGAGACGTCACATCATTCGTACACGTGGTTTGTGCGGCACGGCTGAATATGTGTTTTTTAGGTGTTCGGCGCGCTTGAAAAGCATGCGTGGGGTGGTCGAAGCCGGCTGAATGACCTGCAAATACCATGAAATCGGATGACAACAATGGGTGGATAAATTGTGAAATGGTAAACCAGACGGCATGTCAATCGGAGGTGTCGTGTGACCATGATTGCCGAAAAATCTCTCAGCATGTCGTAAATGCCCAAAACATTCGTTTAGCGGTCAAATGCATACTGGACGACATCCGAATGACTTCAAATCACACGAAAACAACCTAATTATTATAAATTATGTGTAAGAGGATATGGAACGTCATTCAGACATGTGGTTTGCGTGGCACAGTTGAATATGTGTTTTTTAGGTGTTTGGCCTGATTGAAAAGTGTGCGTGGGGTGGTCGAAACCGACCGAATGACCTCGGAATGCAATGAAATCGGACGACAACAAAGGGTGGATCAATTTTGAAATGGTTGGCCAGAGGACACATCAATTAGAGGTGTCGTGTGACTGCGCTGGCCAAAAACACACTCCACATGTCGTAAATGGCCAAAAAATGCGTTTAACAGTCAAATGCATGCCGAACGACATCAGAATGACTTGAAATCACACGAAAACACCCGAATTATTATTCGTGGGGTGTACAATGAGATGACACAACATTTGGATACACAGCTTTGACGGCACGGCTGAATATGTGTTTTTAGGTGTTTGAGGTGCTTGAAAAGAGTGCGTGGGGTGGTCTAAACCGGCAGAACGACCTCAAAATGCCATGAAATCGGACGACAACAAAGGGTGGGTGAATTTTGAAAATGGTCGTCCAGACAGTACATCAATCAGAGGTGTTGTGTGACCGAGATGGCAGAAAACGCACTTCGCGTGTCATAAATGGCCAACACCTACCTTTAACGATCAAATGCATTTCAAACAACATCGGAATGACTTGAAATCACACAATAACACCCTAATTTTTATTCGTGAGGTGTAAGAGGAGATGACAAGTCATTCAGAAGCGCAGTTTGTGAAACATGGCTGAATAAGTGTTTTTTAGATGTTTGGCGCGTTTGAAAAGCATGTGTGGGGTAGTAGAAACCTTCCAAATGACCTCGGAATGCCATGGAATCAGATGAAAATAAAGGTTGGGTGAATTCTAAAATGGTCAGCTAGACGAAATGTCAATAAGAGGTGTCGTGTGACTGCACTGGCAAAAAACTCACTTCGCGTGTCGTAAATGGCCAAAACATGCGTTTAACAGTCAAATTCATGCCAAACGACATCAGAATGACTTGAAATTACACATAAACAGCCTAATTATTATTCGTGAGGTGTACGAGGAGACGTCATGTCATTCAGACATGCGATTTTCATGACACAGCTCAATAGGTGTTTTTAGGTGTTTGGCACGTTTGAAATGCGTGTGTGGGGTGGTCGAAACTGGCCAAACAACCATAGAATGCCATGAAATCAGACGACAACAAACGGTGGGTGAATTTTAAAATGGTCGGCTAGACATCACATCATTCAGAGGTGTCGTGTGACCGGGCTGGCTGAAAACGCACTTCGCGTGTCGTAAATGGCCAAAACATCCGTTTAACAATCAAATGTATGTCGAATGACATCATAATGACTTGAAATCATAGGAAAACACCCCTAATTATTATTCATGAGGTGTATGAGGAGACGTCACATCATTCGGAAACTCGGTTTGTGCGGCACGACTGAATATGTGTTTTTTAGGTGTTTGGCGCGCTTGAAAATTGTGTGTGGAGTGGTATAAACTAGCCGAACATCATCGTAATTCCATGATATCGGACGACAACAAAGGGTGGGTGAATTGTAAAATTTTCGGCCAGACGGAACGTCAATCGGAGGTGTCGTGTGACTGCGTTGGCCAAAAACTCACTCTGCGTGTCGTAAATGGCCAAAACATGCATCTAATAGTCAAATGCATGCCGAACAACATCGAAATTACTTTAAATCACACTAAAACACCCTAATTATTATTTTTGAGGTGTACAAGGATACGACACATCATTTAGACGCGCAGTTTGCACGGAACGACAGAATATGTGTTTTTTAGGTGTTCAGTTCATTTGAAAAGCGTGGGTGGGGTGGTCGAAGCTAACCGAACGATCTCAGAATGCCATGAAATCGGACGAAAACAAAGGGTGTCTGAGTTGGGAAATGGTCAGCCAGACGTCACGTCAATCAGAGGTGTCGTGTCATCGCGGTTGCCGAAACCGCTCTCCGAGTGTCGTAAATGGCCAAAACATGCGTTTAATGGTCAAATGCAAGACGAATGACCTCATAATTACTTCAAATCACACTAAGACACCCTAATTAATATTCTTGATGTGTACGAGGAGAAGTCACTTCATTCAGACGTGCGGTTTTCACATCATTACTGAATATGTGTTTTTTATGTGTTCGGCGCGCTTGAAAAGCGTGCGTGGGGTGGTCGAAACTGGCCGAATGACATTGGAATGCGATGAAATGGGACGACAACAAAGGCTGGGTGAATTGTGAAATGGTCAACTAGACGGCACATCTATTAGAGGTGTTGTGTGACTGCATTGGCCAAAAAAGCACTTCGCGTGTCGTAAATGGCCAAAACATGCGTTTAATGGTCAAATGCATGTGGAACGACATCAGAATGACCTGAAATCACAAGAAGACAACCTAATTGTTATTATTGAGGTGTATGAGGAGACAGAACATCATTCAGACATGCGGTTTGCATGGCACAGCTGAATATGTGTTTTTTAGTTGTTCGACATGCTTGAAAAGCATGCGTGGGGTGGTCGAAACCGGCCGAACTACCTCAGAATGCCATTAAATTGGATAGCAACAAAGGGTGTGTGAATTGTAAAATTTTTATCTAGAAGGCACATCAATCGGAGGTGTCGTGTGACCGTGCTGGCCAAAAACACACTCCATGTGTTGTAAATAGCCAAAACATGAGTTTAATGGTCAAATACATGCCGAACGGCATCATAATGACTTTAAATCACAAGAAAACTACTTAATTATTATCCGTGAGGTGTACGAGGATATGTCACATCATTCAGCCGCATGGTTTGCACAGTATGGTAGAATATGTGTTTTTTAAATGTCTGGCATACTTGAAAAGCATGCGTGGGGTATTCGAAACTGGATGAACAACCTCAGAATTCCATGAAATCGGACGACAACAAAGGGTGGGTAAATTGTGAAATGGTCTGCCAGACGGGACGTCAATCGGAGGTGTCGAGTGACCGCGCTGGCCGAAAACGCACTTCGCGTGTCGCAAATGGCCAAAACATGCTTTTAATGGTCAATTTCATTCCTAAAGACATTTTAATGACTTGAAATCAAACGAAAAAAACCCAAATTATAATTAGTGAGTTGTACGATGAGCCGACACATCATTCAGGCACGTGGTTTGCACGGCACGGTTGAATATGTGTTTTTTAGGTGTTCGACGCGCTTGAAAAGGGTGCGTGGGGTGGTCGAAACCGGCCGAACAACCTCAGAATGCTGTGAAATGGGATGATAACAAAGGGTGGTGAATTGGGAAATGGCCGGACAGACGGCACATCAATCTGAGGTGTCGTGTTATCGCGCTAGTCGAAAACGCACTTTATGGGTCGTAAATGGCCAAAACATGCCTTTAACGATCAAATGCATACTGAAAGACATCAGAATGACTTGAAATCACACCAAAACACCCTAATTATTATTTTTTGAGGTGTACGAGGAGACGACGCATCATTCGGACGTGTGGTTTGCACGGAACGGTTGAATAAGTGTTTTTAGGTGTTTGGTGTGTTTGAAAAGCGTGCGTGGGGTGGTCGAAACCGGACAATCAACCCTAGAATGCCATGAAATCGGACGACAACAAAAGGTGAGTGAATTGTAAAATGGTCGGATAGACGGCATGTCAATCGGAGGTGTCGTGTGACCGCCCAGGCCAAAAACGCACTCCGCATGTCGTAAATGGCCAAAACATGAGTTTAATTGTAAAATGCATGTTGAACGACATCAAAATGACTTGAAATCACACTAAAACACCCTAATTATTATTTGTGAGTTGTATGAGGAGACAAAACGTCATTCAGACGCGTAGTTTGCATGTCACCAATGAATATGTGTTTTTTAGGTGTTTGGCGCGTTTGAAAATCGTGTGTGGGGTGGTCCAAACCGGCCGAACAACCTCAGAATGCCATGAAATTGGGTGACAACAAAGGGTGGGTGAATTTTAAAATGTTCGCCCGGAAGACACATCAATCGGAGGTGTCGTGTGACCGCGTTGACCGAAAATTCACTCCGCATGTTGTAAATGGCCAAAACATGCGTTTGACGGTCAAATTCATGCCGAACGATATCATAATGACTTGAAATCACACGAAAACACCCTAATTATTATTCTCTTGATGTACGAGGAGAAGAAATGTCATTAGAACACACGGTTTGTGCGGTACGACTGAATTTGTGTTGTAGGTGTTTGGCGCTCTTGAAATACGTGTGTGGGGTGGTCAAACCCGGCCGAACAACCTCATAATTCCATGAAATCGGAAGACAAAAAAGGGCTGGTGAATTGTAAACTATTCGGCCAGAAGACACGCAAATCAGAGGTGCCGTGTGACCGCGCTGGCTGAAAACGCACTCTGCGTGTCGTAAATGGCCAAAACATGTGTTTAACAGTCAAATACATGCCGCACGACATCATAATGACTTGAAATCACATGAAAACAACATAGTTTTTATTCTTGAGGTGTACGAGGAGACGACACATCATTCGGATGTGCGGTTTGCATGGCATGACTGAATATGTGTTTTTTAGTTGTTTGGCGTGCTTGAAAAGCATGCGTGGGGTGGTCAAAACCAACCGAATGACCTCAAGATGCCATGAAATCGGACGACAACAAAGGGTGGGTGAATTGTGAAATGCTCAGCCCGACGACACGTCAATCGAAGGTGTCGGGTGACCGCACTGGCCGAAAACGCACTCTGCGTGTCGTAAATAGCCAAAACATGCATTTAACAGTCAAATGTATGCTAAAATTCATCGGAATGAATTTAAATCACATGAAAACACCCTAATTATTATTCTTGAGGAGTAAAAAGAGAAAGAAAATCATTCTGATGCACAGTTTTCACGGCATGACTGAATATGTGTTTTTTAGTTGTTCGATGTGCCTGAAAAGCGTGCCTGGGGTGGTCGAAACCAGTCGAACGACATCATAATGCCATGAAATCGGACGACAACAAAGGGTTGGTGAATTTTGAAATGGTCGGCCAGACGACACGTCAATCAGTGGTGTTGTGTGACCGCGCTGGCTGAAAACGCACTCCGCATGTCGTAAATGGCCAAAACAAGCATTTAACGGTCAAATTCATGTCGAACGACATCAGAATGACTTGAAATCACACAAGAACACCCTCAATATTATTCTTGAGGTGTACGAGGATATTTCATGTTGTTTGGATGCGTGGTTTGCGCGGAATGGCTGAATATGTGTTTTTTAGGTGTTCGGCGTGCTTGAAAAGCGTCCGTGGGGTGGTCGAAACTGGCCGAACAACCTCGGAATGCTATGAAATTGGACGACAACAAAGGGTGAGTGAATTGAAAAATGTTTAGCCAGCCGGAACATCAATCGGAGATGTCGTGTGACCGCGCTGGCCAAAAACGCACTCCGCTTGTCGTAAATGGCCAAAACATGCGTTTAATGGTCAAATGCATGCTTAACGACATCAGAATGGCCTAAAATCACACGAAACACCCTAATTTTTATTCATGAGGTGTTCGAGGAGATGACACATCATTCAGATGTGCGGTTTTTGCGACACGACTAAATATATGTTTTTAGGTGTTTTGTGCACTTGGAAATCATGCATGGGGTGGTCGAAACCGGCCAAACGACCACGGAATGAAATTAATTAGGATGAAAACATAGGTTGGGTGAATTTTTAAATGGTCAGCCAAACGAAATGTCAATCAAAGGTTTCGTGTGATAGTGTTGGCCGAAAACACACTTCACGTGTCGTAAATGGCCAAAACATGCGTTTAACGGCCAAATTCTTGATTAATGACATTGGAATGACTTGAAATCACATGAAAACACCCTAATAATTATTATTGTGGTGTACGAGGAGAAAAAACATCATTCGGACTCACAGTTTGCGTGGAACGACTGAATATGTGTTTTTTAGGTGTTTGGCGCGCTTGAAAAGCATGTGTGGGGTGGTCGAAACCGGACAAACGACCTCAGAAATCCATGAAATCAGAAGACAACAAAGGCTGGGTGAATTTTGAAATGGTCAGCTAGATGACACGTCAATTGGAGGTGTTGTGTGACCGCGTTGGCCAAAAATGCACTTCGTGTGTCGTAAATGGCCAAAACATGTGTTTAACGGTCAAATGCATGCCGAACGACATCAGAATGAATTGAAATCACATGAAAACACCTGAATTATTATTCATGATGTGTAGATGAGATGACACATCATTCGGACACGCGGTTTGTGAGACATGGATGAATATGTGTTTTTAGGTGTTCGGAGAACTTGAAAAGAGTGTGTGGGTTGGTTGAAACTGGACAAATGACCCCCGAATGCCATGAAATCAGATGAAAAAAAAGGTTGGTGAATTTTGAAATCGTTGGCTAGACAGCACGTCAATCAGAGGTGTCGTGTGACTGCACTGGCTGAAAACGCACTCCGTGTGTTGTAAATGGCCAAAACATTCATTTAATGGTCAAATGCATGCCAAACGACATCGAAATGACTTGAAATCACACGACAACACCCTAATTATTATTCTTGAGGTGTAAATGGATTCAAAATGTCATTTGGACATGCAGTTTGCGTGACACAGCTGAATATGTGTTTTTAGGTGTTTGGCGCGTTTGAAAATCTTGTGGGGGGTGGTCGAAACCGGCAGAACGACCTCAGAATGCCATGAAATCAGACGAGAACAAAGGGTGGGTGAATTGAGAAATGTTCGGCTAGACGACATGTCAATTGGAGGTGTCGTGTGACCGCGCTGGCCGAAAACTCACTCTACGTGTCTTAAATGGCCAAAACATGCGTTTAATGGTCAAATGCATGCCGAACGATACATGGATCATTTGTGCCAGGTACGAGTCAACCCCAACTCAATCTAAGGAATAGTGTGACTAGTATCACTCAATGTGTCTCACTTTTGTTTGAAACAGACAACATTTTAAGTGAAGACAACAACTAACATATGGAAAATCATCACAAGGCTACACATAGATTCTTGAAATTAAGGGATAAAAAATAAAATATGGCCTATTGGTCATACTTTATTTGATGAAAATATTCACAAGGCATAGATTGAAACACAATGGGTCATATTATATATAGAAAAACATGAATTATATTAGGAATGAGTCTCAACATCCCATCATGAACATGCACCGACACTCTTGTTCTAATTCTCAATCATGGGTCGTTCATTCTATACAATAACATACAAAAAATAAATATCATATAGTGATTTCATATGAATGCTATGAATAATCTAGCATACCATATAAAAATTGGTTAACAAGGCTACACATAGATTCTTGAATAATAAGTTTCAATGTCTCATAAAAATACCCCAATGGTGAGGAATACATATGGTGACATCATAACACCATGGATCACCTCAATCCCAACTTCAAACAGTGGGTTCTAGGACAAAACCAAAGTCCGATTGGGAACACAATACCAAAGACTTAATTGAATATTCATACCCACTACCCAAGATGGGGATTCATCTCAAATCACACCCCAGTGTGAAAATTACAATTAGCCACATACTCCCTTATTCTAATTGAAAAATCTATAAAAAAACATGTAGGCTATTCCGGTAACCATCTCATATGTCAAGATTGGACAATGTTTCCCACTAACACATTAAGAACCATTTATACATGGATACATAATCATTAGAGGAATATAAACATCCCATGTGCTTCCTATAACTCATCATAGGTCTATGCACATGAGCACTACCATTGTCTATCTTAAGGGTATCATGATCCTTGGCACTCTACCCAAGTTTTTCTGTTGGGTTTAATATACTCAACCCAATACCATGACTAAACATCCCATGTGATTCCTATAACATGTAGGTTTTTTTCCCTCACACCTGGACACCCCCACCCCCCGGGACACCCCCAACCCCTTGTATGTCATATTTTATATGTGTTATATATAATTCAGAATTCCATATGCAACATAATTAATTTTTTTTGTGTTATTGATTCATAATTCAGAATTCATTACATAATTCATTATTCATGTATTCAATTGAGAATTCAATTACGAATTCTATATTTCATAGGGTAATTGGGTTCATATACATGATTATAATTGTGGTACATTCCATGGTTATAGTAGTATCTTGTTTTTATGTGATTTTGTGTGCTATATCAGGTGTTTTTGTTGCAGTTAAGAGTGTATGCAGGTGTGTAGTTGAGTGTGCAGTGGAGGATTTTAGGTGCTGTCAAATTCTAGTAATACACTATACCAACGGTTTACTAAACCGTTTGTATAGTGCTGTACATATTTTACCAACGGTTTTAGTAAACCATTGGTAAGAAATTGAAACACTCCAGCAATTCCAACAGTTTGAAAAACTGTTGGCAATACTCTTTACAACCCTACATTCCCAACGATTTTAGTAAACCGTTGGTATAGTGCTGTATTCCTCCAGAAATGCCAACGATTTATAAATCCGTCGAAATTAATCATTACGAACGGCCTTTCCCAACAGTTTTACAAAAACCATTGCTAATGGGCTACTGCCAAGAATTACATTCCAATGGTTTTCCAAACCATTGATATATAGTATACCAACAGTTTGGTGGCCATTAACAACGGTTTCAAACCGTTGTTAAAGGACTAATTTCAAGTGGTGTGTTAAATATGTTTTTCAGATATTCCTTGGTAAATATAAATCTCATCTTTTCTTGGTCAACTAATACTCTATCCTTTGAGATAACATGATCTTGGAAGTGAACTCTCTCGATCCCGAAGTGGGATGCGCTCATTTTATCCAATAGTTATTTCTATATCAACGTATTTAATATGATGTCATGATTTTATGAATTGTAACATTAACTATGAGAATACCCCAACATGTCATCCACAAAAACCATGACAAGGTAATTTAGGTATGGATAGAAAACTATATTCATCAATTCCATGAAAATAGTGGGAATATTTCTAACATAAAATAGAAAAAAAGATGCTCATATAAATGACACAGACTTTATAAAGACATATGTGGTATGTCAAAAGGAAAAACATGCACTTGATGATATCCTAAACTAAAATCAATCCTCAATAACTCTTTATCTTCTTCAATTGAGTAGATCATCAATTTGAGGAAAGGGATACAAATTATTAACAGTATGCTAATTAAAATTCAGGTAGTCCACCCAAAGCATGATGTTTATAGACATTTTCATTGAAAAAAGTACCGATGAACAATAGGGTGATGTACAAGTCTATGTAAATACCTTATCTTATAAACCCTCTATTTTTCACTTCATCTCCTATAACTTAGTAATGATT
The DNA here is from genome assembly GCA_963277665.1 of Viscum album. Classification (NCBI taxonomy): domain Eukaryota; kingdom Viridiplantae; phylum Streptophyta; class Magnoliopsida; order Santalales; family Viscaceae; genus Viscum; species Viscum album. The sequence continues at coordinate 81,032,667 of OY728157.1, forward strand.
ATCATTTAAGATGGAATGTATATAATTACACAATTTAATTAATAGATCAATTATAAATTTCACATATCTCTCATGAGATTTTCAATAAAATTCATTAGAGAATACATCCCAAAAACAATATACTATAGGAGGGAATTATATCATATGTGATCCTTGATTATTCATATAATGGATAAAAATCCAGGTGGTCACTCAACCTAACAAAAGTTTTTTGTCCTAGATCTACATGAGTGGATATCCAAATCTATCTTATTAAGGTAGGTACCACACTATAGAGATTTAATGGACCCCCCCGAGTGATAATAATTCACATAGGTGTGATAGGTAAACAACCAATCCATCTTGAGAATAACATCAAATCCAATCGTCTCAAGGGAAAATAAGTCCCATAAAAATGATTGTTTCTTATCTCAAGTGGGAATTCCTTACTTTGGCGTACACTATCCAAACGCATACCCAAGGGTTTGTTAAGAAACATAACAACATTGAAGTAAATGATATCAAGCCAAAGGTTTTCAAAAATAAACACATAGATGAAGGAATATAAACTGCCCATATAAAATAATGAAGACACAATAATAAAGGATTCATGAATAGTTCCATGTACAATAGATGAACTAATGTCCTGGTCCATTGGGATATGATACATAGAATAAATCTAGCCTAATCCATGAAACTACAGTACAAATTGAATACCATGAGTAGTTCCACTCTTCTTGGACTGCATATCTAATGCTTTGACACCTCAGCCAAAACCTCATCATCTTCTTTTATGGCAGGTAGTACTCTTGTTACGTACTAAGTAGGGTTGTCCTAATACTAATCCTAAAGGAGAATCCAGTATAGATCATCTCCCCAAATACATAGATGGGAAGCTCCTACAATAACAATATAGATGTCCCAGAATAGCGCAACATCAAAACTCAATAGGTTCTATGGGGTAGTAGGTCTTTGTATGCCATGGATTCACACACTGATGACATACCACATAAATATAAATGTGTTTCAACTAGAGTTTGGTTCTCATATGTGTAGTCTCTATGCATCACCTCTTACCTTTAGTACAACTAGTAACCAATATCAGAACAATTATTCTCAGGCACAAATCATCATATTCTCTTATGTTTCTATTTGTGATAAGATCTTGGTTTACTATTTGTGACATCATATTCAACTGAAAAACATTTACTTAATAACAAACATTATGGCTAATAACATCTTGATACCATTTCACTTTTAGGGTATCATCAATATCATATATAGGTGCCATGTGATTATGCTCTATAAAATGACCAGAATATGTCCGTAATAGACATTTAACCCTTATACAGGTTCATGAAATCCCAATCACTATCAATCATTAGTGTCTTATGGAAGAAATATTCCTAAAATATAGATTAGAAATGTATTTAATTTTATTCTAGATGCTGATATTATTGGATCAAAATATCCCACAAATTAATTGAGGATCCATGACTAATATATGTATATATGTTCACCATTCTACCAAGAGGTATCCCATAGTGCCTGAAGATAGAGAATAATATATCCAACCATAACTCTATAGTATGGTGCCCTAATCCCTTGAAAATGTAGGTGGATGATGTTGCTAAATCTTCCTCAGCAACATTCCCATCAAAGGGGAAGATCACAGATCTCCCTTTATAGCTTCTATAACCCGCAAACCCCCCCCCCTCAAAACTATACATCATCACTCACATTGAGGGATAACAAGAGGTGTTATAAGTGGAACCACAAGTGGTATCACTAGTGGTTTCCAACCCACCAGTTCTATATCATAATCATTCCCACCCTCTTAGTGCATTGCTAGAGGAATCCATGGTCGCATAACTACACCTATATAAGAACCATACCCATATTCTGACTCCTAGATCTAGGTATGGGTGATGAGAATAATTATATAGAACATTAGAGATATAACCTACTTCATACTCCCAAGGTCGCGTCTGGGTCAAGATCTATGTTTTAATGTAAGGGTTCCAATATATCAAGTTTATATTATAATTTAAAGATGAAAACAACCATTAAATTGAAAATGGAACACCTATTTAACATTGACTATGTCATTTAAAATTTAATTTCATTTAATTTCTTTCACATTTATATAATCTTCTTAAAAATTATGAAATGCTTGGATCCATAGTTCCAATTTATAATGGCACATATTCGTTATAAATTTATGTGTGGAATCAATTTAATCAAAACCACAACCATATAATGTCATTGCATGAAATTTTATCACAATACATGGGAATAGAAATATCAAAAAACATTCTTCAAGAAATTAATGCAGTTAGTAAATGTGGGGTGTCATAGTTGATGACATATTTACCCTATATGGTAATTAATGATTTCCTGAACATGTTTCCTTTCCTTATTATGAAAATGATAAAATATAATTCTCAATAATAATAATAAAAATCTCTCATCATATGTGTTACCAAACAGTGGAATGAAATCAACTTTAATGACAATAAACTAGGACAACATTTCCAATACTATGTAATTTATCCTTTCCATGTATGCGTGTTACCTACTCCAAGATAGAAATCATTGCCAAATGCTAACACATTCATAATATCCTTTATAATATTGAAATATTATATGAAAAAATAAATAAAAATGGATTTGATAAAACTTTTGGAAGTCCCAACCACGATTCCACTAAATCCTTCCCTGAGTTAGTGGGAAACATAGCCTCAAGAACACCTCCCCAAATGCCAGAGGCTTATTAATAACATCAATTGTCCAAGGTGGTATAGTGGGATGACTATACATTCATGATGGGAGTGTCAATGTAGTGAAAATAATACCTAAATAGAGTTTGTATTAGAAATATATTACAATTGAAGGTAATAATCCAAATGTAATAAATAACCAACCTCAATAATAACCATATTCATTTATAAAATGTGTTAATTCCATGTATATATCAAAATAAAATAGGAATATATTGATGTTTGTATTTAATCATAAAAATTTATGAAAAAAATAATTGACCAAAAACATGATATCCAATTTCATCATATGACATAGCTCAGCCTTATTTTTATCAACTCTCATGCAGTAAACAAATAAGAATAAAAAACTCTTAGCTTTCCCATATCCCGACCTACGTCCACATAATCATCCCTAGTATCATTAGTTTCCCATAAAGGGTGTCTGATAAACTAAGAATCCCACTATAAATAGTGTTAATAAATACCCAATCATTGCATATTAAAAGATAAATGTTAGTAAGTAATGAAAGGCTATATTAAAAAACTATACATTCCTAACTCTGGCTTCTAAATGAAACGTGGCAAACACTACATTTATTAGATAGTGTGGGATATGATCTGAATAATTAACCAAATGTTGAAACATATATAGTCTTTATATGTAGTGATGTATACAACTATATATGTGGATAATGCTACTAGTCTGGTCTAGTGGAGTAACTCCGGCATCTATGAGTAGTATAATGAGATTCACAAGTTCTAAGGGATGAACATATCAGTATCACATTAATAAGGGATACCATTCGAATTATTGTATATATACAGGGCACTCCCTTACTTATATCGTAATAAGATGTTCATCATTCATATATCATAAATGCTGGGTCACCTTTACTGAATATTAAAAATTGAGAGTCAATACCCAAAACATAAAAATAGGGTCATCATTCCTAAATCATATCTGTAAGGTACACCATTACCAAATAATATCATTAGCGTCACCCTGACCAAACCATATCAATAGGGTTACTATTCCCAAATCATAATAAAATGGTTCTCATGATTGAATAATATAAATATGGTTTCCATGCCGAATCATATCAATAGGTCAAGAATTCCTGATTCATAACAATAGGGTCAACATTACCAAATCATATACAGATGGTTTTTCATTACCACTAATAAATTAATGTAAATGATTTCATGTAGGTAAATCATAAAAATAATCAGTAGTTATGCCTCTATGAGGATCTAATTATATATTTCATAGTTCAATAATATTTATATTTAACTAGCTCATAACCATTTTTCTAATTGTGAAAGTGACGTGTTCATACAACTCCTTACTATTAAAATCCTTATTGTTATCCTAATCACAATTCATTCCAAAATAAAATAGAAGATTTTTTTCATTTAATAATTTATAACACAAATATGAATTCTTTTGACACACTTCAATGACTGGAAATCAAAATAAGGGACATATTCGAATGAGATTATAGGAGTTATAGTTTATCTTTATCAAGGTCATTGAATTTAATTTGAATTATGTGTATATTAGTGCATTACATGAAGAATATGGCATGAATAACATGAAACATATTATTATGAATATAAAATTTTAGGGATAAATGAAAGACCACCTACCTTATTCCTGTCGATAAGAAGTCATCTAGTATTAGCATCTGGTTCGGTCTAGATCCAAATAAAATGAAAAAACACATGATTTCCCTAAAAATGAATCTATATGAGCCTGCACCAAAATGACTACATTGAGGAGATGATAAATGGTGAAATTACCCAAAAGAGTGAATCAAATACCAGTGTCTATCCAAATGTATGGTCTTGAATGAAAGTAAGGATGATGAAACAGAATCAAATCCAATAAAATTTCTTAAGAAGATCTAAAATTTGAGTAAAATGTTAAACAGATAATTGCAATGATGAAACTAATAAATTGATATAAATTTATATGAATTTAACAGTGAAATTTTCATTTTAACAAAAAATTATGAGTGACACAGTTTGTACACATGGTTGGACAAGGTAGATGCCACCTCATAGATAAGAGAAACTATATAGACTGTGCGGTATAATTTCTACTAACTGTGCCACCAAATTGTTTCTTCCATAGACTAGGGATCTAGGGTTTGAAAATTCCTTGAACACCAATATTTCATCAATTAACATCACTAGGAATTCATATGAAGTCATTAATAAGGGTTCAAAACAATATTTTATAGATGGTTACATCATAGAACAATAGGGTTCTTACACTTGACTTGTTCTGTCTTGGACAATGTCGTTGGTTGAGAATGTGGTGACCAATGAGTTAAGGTACTCTAGGGAGTAGTCTAGATAGATATTTATCAGAGTGGAAGGGTAAAATATTATAGGTAGTTCTCAACATTATTCCATTGTATGAGGAACCTCATTAGTGCGTTTTAATAATTTGGGCATTGTGGGTTGATATGGGGTCACATATTATATTTTATGATATATGAACACGAAGTAGGACATAACTAGAAGTGATATGTGGGTGACCCAGATAATTTTGGTTTTGATATGAACCATTGTGGGTCTAGGGTTAATATTATTAGAGGAAAATACTTGAATGGGATTATCCTAGAATGTTGGTTTCCATTGTGGTATATGAATATGTTGGTTATTCAAGACTTCTGACTAAAGCATTAGAGATTATTAAGGCCTTCCCCACTTAAAATGTGATTCCATCGATTTTTTAGAATGGTCAAAAGAATCATGGTTATAAATTATCTTTTTAATGGGAATGAATTAATAGTTTACTGGCCATGATGATTAATGGTTGTTTTATAGGGCATCACATGGGTGATAAATGGGTCTGTGCATTTGGAAATGATTTTAGAAATGTGGCTAAGGAATGGGTGGGAAATTTAGACTGGAATGACACCAGGTGATGTATAAGAGAGTAAATTCTATTGAAAAAAATTGGCATAAGGATGGGAAAAAGTAGTTCTAGAATGATTCCATGTGTTGGATAGAAGTGTAATGAATGAGGGAACTCGTATAGTACCCAACAATAAAGTGGTGCTCTAAGGGAGAACCAAGTGTTCTGAGCCTATCATGCCATGATCCATGGCCTTCATGGGCTTAGTGGAATTTGAATAAGTAAATCTTGAGTAAGAATATATTTTTTGTTGGTATTGGAGTGTATTCTATTTTTTTGGGGGAGTAAGAGGCATTATGATCTATCTATGTGTGTTTCCATTGATATATGGAATTGGTGACAGACCTGATCGATTTGAGGATCGATGTAATCTAGTTAGAGAACTCTGGTAAAGTGTCTTCGGATTTTTATGAAATATGAAATGTTAATCAGTGGTTTATGAGACTTTATTTTTATGTTGGGTGTTGTGGAATTGTAAATCCTGGTGAATCCTATTCAGGTATTGACTAGATAAGGAGAGTATGGATCTAGAAGAGCGACACAAGTTCTTGGTAGTGAAACTTTTTGTAATTATATTGAGGAGTGGTATATGGTGATACATATAGTATAGAGTGTACCAATTGACATTTGATTTTGATATCCTGTATTATGAGTTTAAAATTAACATTTTGAATGGGATAGTTCTCGAGAATTGGGAATGGGTGATGAATTGGTGTCATGGGTTTGCACTCCAAAATGATAATGCGTTGTCATTATAGTGGTTATGTCAAATTATGAATGGGGTAGGTGACATTATTATAGGGAAAAATTATCATTTGTGTGAAAAAATGAATCTCCTCTATATGGGAGTGGAATATCAATGGATAAATGGTCCCATGTGAGGTTGGATTTTTTTAGGAATTCAAGATACAAGTTCTGGTAGGGGTTTTGGTGGATTCCATGTGTGGGTGTTGGGCTCTGGATGGGTTTCAATTATCAAAGTGCATGTTGAATTCAATTTATATTAGTGTGTTTTGTAGGAACCATTGACAGATTTGTGGATTAAGGATCCAAATTCTGAGGTACACATGGAGTAAGGAGTTGACATTGGTTATCTTGATTGAATGATCACAAAGTATCCCCTAGATTAGAGGCATCATGATCTAGTATTTTGTAATGATTTGGTAGTTGAATCCACATATTTTTGAGAATGGTAAAAAAAATTGTTTGAGTTGGTTCCTTAGAATAAAAATCATTTGACATTATACTATTATATATATATTTTCCATAAAATGAGAATTAATATAAATATCTTATCTAATAATATATATTACTATATATAAAATCATTGTTATAATGTTTCTAAGTATTTATCACATTGATAAGGCCACAAAAGTTCAATGCTATGTTGAGAAAAATGAAATTCTATGAAAATATTCTTAAATATAGTTTTATGGTTGATAATGTACTATGATAGGGAACATTTTATATTGGTAGTTAGGTTTAAGATATCATAAGTTGATAAGTCTTTCTCTAATGAAGTTTTCACTTGGAAATCATAGAAGATGAGATATTATGAGGACTAACTGAATAATAGTAATTCCACATGTTTTCATGTCATCTGATATTCGTATCTATGAGTGTGTGTATTTTTTAATATACATTATCCTTATTATTAATTCATGTGATGTAACTCATGTTTAAATGTATTTGATAAAACATAATGATAATAGTTTATGGATATGTTAGATATATTTAATTCACCATGAAATACATGTTGTTATTTAATAATTTAGGTTTGAATTTTTCCCATATGTATTTATGGATGTTGATCTCTCAACCCATTGATTGAAAAAAAATATCACAATAAATTCCATTTACTTGGGTGTAATGAAATTTATTTCTGATAGTTAAATAAATATGTATGGATCATATAGTGTGAGGATACATATGTAAAGCCTTATTCATAAGATATTGAGACAAAGGGAATATATTACACAGTTATAATTCATATGGTTTTCATAATTGTGACATTAATTACATTATCTTGGGTTCTATGACTCCTTTCAAGACAAAAATCATGGACTTTATGTGTACCCACCTAATGATAATGAGAAAGAGTCCCAAAGGATCACACAATAAGTGTTTCTATTTATATATATTAAATTTTATTTTAATTTAATTTAAAATCTAACTATTATTCTCATGATCAGGGATTAATTTTAGGCATGTTTTATTAAGATCATAAATTATATAAATTTTTAATCATAATGTTGTGAATAAAATTAATAAAATCTGTTATTGATTATTTTATAAAAATTTATTCAGAAGTTTTGGACTGAAATATATATTTATGAATGTAATTTTTATTTATGTATTTGAGAAATATAGAGGATAAATGGACCAAGACTATGATTAATGATATATATTTATTTTCCATTTGGTAAAATATATTTATCATTGTGAAATTTAGAAAATTTCATAAAATAATATTATTATTTTATTATAATGTGGAATGGAACATTTTATGAATTATTATATTATTTATTGACCGAAGTGAAATTAAAAAATATCATATCCTAACTCAAATTCCATTAATGTATGGTTATATCTATTTTTTATTATTGGTTTAAAATGGAGAGTATAGAATCACTACACATAATATATATATCTCTCTCCCTATCTCAATCTTCTCATCTCTTACTACCAATAATGAAAAGATCTCCTTCAATAAAGAAGGATCTTGTAGTGGTCAATATAAACCACACATGATAATTGATCCCCTGTGATAGAACCTGAAAATCAATTGATGTTTCTCAAATATTAATAGAGAACATGTGGATATCCTCTAGAGAGATTATACACATGGATCCTTAAAGTGAAATGAAGTTAATCCAAAAGGGATATCTTAGTATAAATAATGATATTAAATAAAAGTTCATAACAAATGTTAATATTTTATTCAAATAAAAAATAAATTCATTCTATTTTTATGTGAAAGATCTTTTATTAGTGTTCAAATATACTATAACTAAAAATAAATTTTAATTTGATGCCCAAAAAAGTTTATTATGTTGATCCCAGAACTAACAAGTGGTAGAAGAGGGGCCAAACATGAAATACATAATAATTTTTTTTTTATTTGTAATGTTGGATGGATTTTCATTTCATATCAATAATTATTTATTCCAATATTAATTGACATGTTATTGACATTATAATCATATTTCATCAATGTTAAATTTATATAAATGTCATTGAATAAATGAAAAATAACTGGAGATTCCATCAGGATGTGCCAAAATATTTGGCTGGTATGATTAGGTTACACAATGTGTAAGAGGACTACATAGTATGTAACCATTCACACTATATCTAGATGTCTCATGTATTACACAACATTCCAGAAAATAACTACATGTAGTGATTTTATTACACACCACATGAAGAGAACTCCAGTTTGGAATAATGGTTGTTAGATTACAAAGCATCCAGCTACTGTAAAGACCATGTATTCTACATTGTTTAGAAGAGATACTCACACAACATATGTGTTTATAAAAATGATCAAACCATGTGAGAATATTATCCTTGATAAATAATGATATCAATGACATGTAGTTTGATTTCATAGTCTATGTGGTTCATTTTTTCTCCCTTCCAAAATACATAACATGTTCCTTGGTTAGTTATATAGACATGTTGAGTAATCGATATAGGACATGTATCTATTCTATACATGTCATGTAGATGAGTCTGAAAAACATGAAAAGTTCTTGGGTGGGTTGCATAGAAACATATAATGAGTGATAAATGGCATATAGCTGGCTTGTACACACCATGTATTCTGACGAATATACATACCGAGCCCCAGGCATGTCACCCAGGAACATGAAAACCAAAATCATGGTATGTAGATCATATATACATATTTTTTCATCACCTAACAATGTAAAAAAATTAAATTTCATTAAATTTAAAATTTCCTCATTGAAAAACTCATTTATTTTATTGTCTCATTAAGTGATTAAAAATTTATTAATGGTTTTATATAATTTTAAATCCTCATTAATTTATTATAAAAACCTATAACAATTTGATTTACAATTTATTTATCAGGAAGACCATAAATATTCATGTGTCTAGAAGAATTTGGATGGTCCTTGAGAGGAAAGGGAACTAATTAATTAATTTAATAATTAACTAATTCATGATAGTTAATCTTTATAATAAATAATAAACATGAGGTTAATGTTAGATAATTATTTTTTGATATTCTATTCATGTTTTACTAATCAAGAGTTTTACAAAGACATGTGTATGTGTTAGAATTTATATAATTTAATTTATTATAAAGGATTTTAATTATGAATTATTAAATTGAAGCAGTGGATTATAAGTCATTTGTCCATTCATTATTATGTAGGTCCCATGAGTCAAATGTTATATATGGAATCATATTTAACCAATAATTTGGTGTCCCTCACTAGTGTACGATTAATAAATACTTTTAATTAATGGAAAATCCAAAAGTACATATAGGTGGTTCATGATGGAACCATTATGATTATAACCCATGTGTTTCATTGGTTAATTGATGGAACACTTCAACTTATTCCATGACTGGAAGAAGATGTTACTCCCATTGGAAAATGGTTTAATGATTTTCTGCTCAATAAATCATAAGATAGTTAAGCTTGAGATTGGTTAATTTAATTTTTTTTGTCTTATGCATTATTAATTCAATGAATAAAAGATATATATCACATAAATATATGAATTAATATGTAATGTGATAATTTAAACAAATAGATTATTCTGAAATGTTCTATCAACTATGGTGAAATAGTTATGTTAAATTGATTTTATATTAACATTTTTTTGTGAAGAAAAATATAAGATAAAATTTATTAATAAAAAAATCATAAAATAAATATCTTGAAAGAAATGGCCTTCAATTACTTTAATAATATTTAAACTCAGTTCAACTATGATTTTTACCAACCCCTGTTCCGAAATTTAATATTATAAGGCTTTTTATTTTTATGGTTTTGGGTTGAATAAACCATTTTTTTTGTCTAAAGTAGTATCCCTTAATAGATGAATTAAAATTTGGAGGTAAGTGTTGAGGAAATGAGAGACAGTATATCACTATTATAGAATCCATTCTATAGATAAACAAGTTGAAAGCCAATAGTTGGAAAAGGCTTGGATACCTAAATAGTTTTGTGTAGCTTGAGGAACCATTTTTGGAGTTATGTGAGGAGATTGTGGATCCTTTCAACTATAATTCTATAAAAACTAAAAATTCAAAGTTAAATGGTGTGGGATATTTAAACTTGATAAGAAATTTTGAGATTTAATATAAATTTAATTATCATTAATTCTCAAATATTTCTTTATAATGAAAATTAATTATCAATTGTCTTAATTATTATAGAATATGGAATGAAAACCAATAGAAAATGTGTGATAATTATTTAAATCAAGGAAAGACTTTACGAATACAATTTTTTTGATATGGTACAATTTCTTATGTGATTTTTTGTTATAATAATAATTGTATTCGAGGTTTGAGTCCTCTATTTCTGTTCTAAAACCCCAACAAGTGAGTGATAGTGATACATAATTCTACCAAATATAAATTGAGGATGACTCTTATGTCTATTGTACGATATTATTAACCATATCATGATATTTTTTATTAAACATAAAAAATATAGATGCTTACAAAAAAAATATATAATACTCATTATCGAGATATAGGGATCAAAAGGCTTGAATTAAATTAGATTTTCAATGCACTATATCTATGTAAAATACAAGATGAAAATCCAACTACTAATCATGAAATTAAAATCATGTGCTTCCACTTGGATGATAAATTACCCATAAATAATATCTTATTATTATTACCAGAAAGATTATCTATAATTTTCAAATCCCATATAAACAAAATGTATATGTCACAAAGGGTTTTTTCCTATAATTCAGAAATAGGATTAGGACTTCTTGAAACCAATATTTACACCCCTTATAGTAGATAGATTTAAATAAATGTATAAACCTCAAATTAAAAATATAATGAAAAAAATATCCATTATGGATCCCTTCAAAGAGATAGAATATTCAATGGTAGAAGGATGAATATGAGGATATTTTCATTGTACAAGGAATGAATAGACACAGGAAATGAAATTTAAATCAATAGAATAACAAAGTCTTTTAATAAAATTCTGAAATATCCATCATGATTCTATTAACATCATGTGTATAACATAAAATATTCACACATCTTAAATTTATTTAAAAATTGTAAATGGGTAATAATAGACAGGATGTAGAGAAAATAGAAAATGTGAATAAAAATTCTGTTTTTTATTCCAATAAAGGGGAGATCTCTATTTTTAATTTATAAATGGATTTATTGATGTTTCTAGAAATTGTTTCTAAAATCATTAATCACAATATATATATCTACAAAAAACCCCTATTTAGTTTTGGAATAAATTTTTACTTATAGCTTAATTCTCAAAAAACAGTTTTGTAACTATTGATTCCCAAATATCAATTTAAATGTAGGATTAAAAAAATATAATACTACTACATTAATGTGAAAATTCATTTTTTATCACATAAATGAGTGAACATGGTAATGATCTATGAATATCGAAGCTGGCATATTCGAGAGCATCTTATCCATGTAAGAACTAATCATTCATATATATTAATGGTTAGTCATTGCTTACACTTCTTTTTATACATCAATATAATTGTGGTAGTAAAAGAAAGATAAATTATTATACATTTATATATAAATGTATATATATATCAAATATTAAATTGTTCCTTCAAAGGAATATCTCTTAAATAAAAATGAAACAGCTAAAAACATTACAATTATGTTATCTAATGGATATTATATCATTTGAGATATAGTAAGTATGTATTAGGAAACTACCACAATTATTTTCTAGAAATTATTTGTTAAATGATGGTTTTTACTAGACATGAATATCAAAACATGATGATGTATCAATTTAAATAATCATATATCCACTGAGGATATTATTATATTGTTATGACAGACTATATTTCCATTAAGGGAATCTTATCTCTTATATTATTGTGGCATGTGAATTATCTTTGAAAATTTTTTGTCTTTAGATTTATATATGTTGGCATATTAATTCAGGACACCACTAAGCTTAGTGGATCGTGTAATTCCAGATACATATATTGTGTTGGAATTTATAAAAAAAAAAGTGGTTTATATTCCCCATAGAGGGTAATAGATTTATTGTTATTCCAGAATAAAAATTCCAATATTGTAGTATTAAATGGTAATATTCTATGGTTGAAATGTATATATATATATTCACATAATGAAATCCATGTATCAAGATCTTGGGACTATGTATTTTTAATGTTAATGTGATGAAATAATTCATGAGGTTATTCTAGAGAAATGAGGCACAAATAATATTTTTATATACCAATAGATAATGATTCATTGTAGAAATATTTAGCACATGACAAATCTTATTCTCCCATTATCACGACTAAGATGATTTTGAATTGTACTTGTCAAAATTATACTTTTGTGATCATTATATTAGGATATTCTATGTCAAGGCCATCTCATTTATATGAATATTAAGGAAATATATATATATTACATGACCAAAAATCTAACCTATGGTAAATTTCTATTGGTAAAGACATAAAAGTATTACTGACATCAATAAAATACAATAAGATATGAAGATTCCATAAATTCATTTATAATTAAATCATGAATAGTGATCATATAATAATTATTAGGAAATGAATGGGTAAAATGTGTCTCAAACTAGTCAGTGGGAGTTATATAATTTTTAAATATTATTACATATCTAACAAATGATAACAAATTTTAATTATTATTAGTTTGACAAGAATAATGAATGAGGTTTCCCTAAATATTACTGACAATGGAATTCATTTTGTGGGGAAATAAATCATCAAAATGTATATACTATTTTACTAAATATGTTAATAATATATTTATTAAAATATCATTGAAAAATTTATGATGAAAAAATTCAATAACAAAATGATGTTCTCATATAATCCTTCCAGTTGAACATGCTTGGGAATAAGAATTGATTGCATAGTTTATAATAATTTCACGTGATTTTGTGTGAGAAATTTATCTCACATTACATGTTATGTACTTAAATTTTCTATTACAATCAAATGATTCATAAGAAAATACCAAACACCATTCAACATAACTACATAGTCTCGAAGTTATAACTATTTAATTGTACTTGTAAATGAATAATAGGATGAGTTCCATGTTTTTAATGATATGGGAATAATAGTGATCATGGGAATTGAAATAACTTCTGTACTTTGATCAACATTATTTAAAATCATAGAATATAATAATAAAATATTAATTGAAAACATATTAAACCATGTGGTTTACATATACATAATATCCGTGTACATTACTGATTCTGATGTAGCTTAAGAAGAGTTTTAGTGAAGTCATGTTCTAATTTTGGGTTATTTGAAAAGATATATATTTAATATTTTATGATAAGAATTTACTTTAGATTTAAGAAGGATTTATATATTCTGAAATGTGAATGTGATGTGTATAATTTTTTATATCACTACCTAACTGATTTTATCATGACAGTAATGTTATAGTAAACATATTTTCTACATAGAAAAACTGCATTACTAACCCTATCGAGAGAAATGTGGTTGGACTAGTAGGTTTATCCATACTCACAAAAAACACGTTTCTAATGTGAGTACTAATTGGTCATTAGTAGGTGGATCTAGTAAATTTTGGATTTATTTTGTATTTGGTACCCAAGAATTAACTACTTTTACATTGTATTAAATTTATACATATTAAAATAAGTCAATATAAATTAAAATATTTTTTCTGATATGTTTTTTTTCTTTGGAATAATAGTGATTTGATAATTTCTTAGAGTATCTACATCATTTATAAGGCCAGATTAGATCTCCACAATGTTCATATCCTTGAAATAAGATGTAAATATTCTTAAATATATTTTTGTAGTTGAAAAGATTACAATGATAGGGAATATAGTATATAAAAAAATTGGTCGTACTAATCATAGGTTGATGGGTCTTTTTCTCATTATGTTCTTAATTGGTAATTTATATTATAATATATTTTGAGATCTAATTCACTAGTAGTAAATCTGAATGGTTATTTTCATTGGAAATTCCTATATGTGAGTGTGTGAAATGGTCCTTATACATTTATAATACTATTAATACATGTTAGGGTTTGCACAAAAATTTATATATTGTAATCCATGGTGATCTAATTTTTCTGTGAATCCTGATATAATGGAAACATCATGAATGAAATTTTGATAATTAATAATTTGAGGATTAATTTATCCCTTAATTTATTCTTTATTCTTATGTTATGGTAGTTAACTTGAGTCTTAAATGTAGAAAATGTAGATTCATTTCACTCAATATCTCATAATCAATGTATGAATAATCATATATGTATTGGTTTCAAAAAGTACATATAGAATATGAAAAATATGACAATAAATTTTTAATGGAAGACATTTCCACCCCTATAATGAGTGAAATTTTTATTAATTTTATAGTAGTGTGGAAAATAACTATTAATTAATAACATGATTTCAATTTTATAGTTAGATTATATATATTTATTTATGTTGTTCATACATAGATAATTTAATATTTATTTTGATCCCATGGTTATAGGAATATTGGTGAATAATGGGTGTTTCTAGCTAATGGGTTTCTTAGAATGTATGATTCATTATGAAAATGTTACTTTTATAAAGTTATGGTAGGACCATCTGGGTCACATTAGAGAGAAAAGGATGAATAATACTGTATCTAATGAGATTAATATGTTTATTGAAACACCCCAAGCTTCCACAGTATGTTTCTCTTTGAATAATGCAACAGCTTGTGATCTACGCAATATGGGGTTTTAACACACCACGACTAATCAAACTAGTTGTTATGAATAGTAATACCAAATTTTTGAATTTTTATAAATTTTATTTCCCAAAATGGACTTCTTTTTTGGATCCAAAATATCAAAATTATCTCAGGGTAATTTTCTTGTATTTTCTTGAAAACATTCAATTTTCTTTGAATAGTGGAAAACACTACTTTATTGTTTAAAACTAATGCCTTATTTAAATAATTACATTATTATATAAATTTATATTAGGTATAAATAGATACATAATACCTATATATGTTCAATGTAATTTAGTTGAGTCATTTTATAAAAATATTATATATATATATATATAATTTTATTTAAAATTTTATTGTCTTTTACCCTCCTTTTGGGCACATTTGAAAATTTTCATAAAACGTAATTTTACCACTTCTGTGAATTGATTTTAAAAAAACTGAGATACATGGTAAACATTATTGTGTAAAATTTGGTTTAATTAGATGAAAATAAATTTTGGTGAATAGTAACATTTGAATTATATTTACCACGATTAAAAGTGAATAAGGTAATTAATCATAAAAATGATATTATAATGACCAAAAAACTTGTCCTCATTCTATTTAATAAGTTTATTTAGTCAAAAATCAAACTTATGAAGAAACTATGATCATTTTGGTCCACTTGGATTAGATTGTAACATTTATTATTATATTATTTAATGAAGAGTTAAAAGTGTAAAATTCAAAGTTTAATAACTAAACCATTTTTAATAAAGGGTTATACAGAAGATATATTTGACTATAAATATTCATTAGAAAGATAAAAATATTTCCTATATAATGGTATTTTATTATTAATTTTTATACATTAAATAATGGAATTTAATTTTGACACAATGAGGTTGCAGTAATTGCATTATTAATAAAATATTAAAATAATTGATATTATAAATATCCAAATAAATGTAAATTGAGACATCTGATTAATTACACTAATTTTATAGGTTAATATGACATGTTAGGGTGGATTAAATAAATTTTATTTGATGTAATAAAGTTTTTATAGCTTCATCAAAAATCAAATACCAAATAGTGTCAAAAATTGACACAAATGAGTTTTTAAAACAAATATGATATTATTAATTGATATAATATTCCTAAATATCTAAGGTTTTACCAAAGGTCCTAGATAAGGATATATATGTAAATAATGATCCTTTTGGGGTTCTTTTTGCTTTTTAATCGTACACTTATTTACCATTTATTATAACAATACAAGAATACATCGTAAAAGTTAAACTATTAATCTAAAAGTTACATCTAAATGATAATGTTAATATGGTGGCATAAACCTATCTAAAACCTATTGTTTGAGAGGTTTTTGACCCATCCCTACAATATTCTAAAAATAAATCATTTTATTTCCATTATAATCCGAATAAGATTATATAATACAATATTATTTCAAGCTTTTCCTAAAGTGAAAATCACCTCCCTTATAAAAGGGTACTTCCCCTTTTCTCAAAATCACACCTCTAAAGCCAATTGGATAGCTCAAACCCAGCTTAAATATCCTCCCAACTACCCTCACATCGACCTAGAGTCCTTAATCTGATCAAAAACCAAACCTATGGATCCATTTTGATCAACTCCAAAGGAAACACCCGAAGAATAGGTAATAATTCCACCACCTATTTTAAAGTTCTTTTCTTATTCCACCTCCTATTTCACTGTTCATTCCATAAAAAAAATAATAAATCCATTACATTATACACATTTTTATGTTATTATAAATATGTTAAAACCATATTCATTATTTTATCCATCCTATGAATGACATGTCATCATACGAGCGTACAGACGGCTTACCGTCTCTACATCGTTGTGTAGTTTGTTATTAAAACACTATATTATTTGGATGGATATAATAATTAGTATAAATTATGAAAATAGTAAATATAAATTGTTAATAATTTAGTATTTATGATACACCATCAAATACATATGATATCACCTTCAATTGAATGATATTTTTTCTCATGCGTACGTACGGATTACTATCTCCACAAATGCTACGAAATTCATACCCCATCATTATCATTGAAGAATAATTTTAATTTCATGGTTAAAAATAATATTTTTAACATAATATTATTATTTATATAAATCAAATACATCCTATTTATAACAATAATTACTTACTTAACAAAACATATACACATTTTATTTTATAATACAAACGTTTATGTTATGTTTCAAAATTTTCATATGAGGAATGAACTGGACATTGTTTGTGACAGGTGGATCCCACTAAAGATTCTAGATGCATTTTATGGTCTCATGAAACAAACTATTGTATTGAACTAGTACTTGAAAAAAATCTTATTTATAGTCTTGGCACGAGGACATAACTATGAGGTTTTGATGTCAGGAATTATGCATTCCATCATTATGAAATTAGATATTGATATTTCATTAGATTAATCGATATGTAGAAAATCCATGTGAATAAGTAATTGGAATTATTTTATTTTTATTTTCCATATGTTTTTGTTGTTTAAGTTTAAGAGGCTTATATTTTATTCTTATACATTTCCTTAAATGTTAATGCTTATTTATGAATGTTTCCTCTATATTTTTATCCTTAATAAGCATATGAGCTCACCCCTTTCTATGTTTTATTCATCCTAGGATGGTATAAGTATTTTATGGTTGACCTAATAGGATAGGATATGGGATATAAGTGTGTTAAAAGGGGAAAATTTTTTTGTTGTTTTTATCTCATGATGTAAAGTAAAACTTATTTTTGTATTTAGTAATTCTAGGGCAACTAAACTGATCTGTTTTTGGGACATGATCCCTTGTGATCATGCCAATGTAAAGTAATAATGCACTGAATCTAGGTAACTTGGGTCAGAGAATTATAGTTGGTATTATAGGATGTTTAGTACAAACCATGGAAGCTATATTTTAAAAAACTTTTAATAGATAACATTACCTTATGAAAAACTATGATGATTAGTATAGAAGAACACCCAAGATTTTTGGTAATGTAGATATTTTGTGAGTTTTTCAAGAAATAAATCTCTGTCGTGATAGGAGTTGGTAGAGTCAGCTCTGGTATAGTTGTTCTTAGGAGTGAAAACATTAACCAAGATATTTGGGCTTGACCCGGGATATCCTGGTACATGAAAACGGGTCTTGATGCACTATTGGTTACAACACTTCCAGGGAATATGATTGGGATAATTCAAATTTTATTAACAAACTATTATGATGGATTTATGAATATATACCTCCCCAAAGAAAACTTTTTTATGATTGTGGATTATATCCATAAACTGTTCAATTTATATAAAGTGTTTTACATGTTTGGAATTATGTATTGCGATTCATAAACTAATCTAGTGTATACCTTTGTTTAGAAATGGCACATAGTGGAAGGAATGGAAACCGTATCAATTCACATATACCATGTTGGTATTTCCCTATAACTGAAGATAATTATAGTGGAGTTGGTGATGTAACTAGTGCTAATCATCTTATCACCATACTCAGATAACTCACTTAGGTTATGAATAATAAACTTACCCATATGGAGCATCATGATCCACAACACAGAGGATCAATGTTAAACTGGATCATGAAGAAACAACCACCAACATTCAATGGGACTAAAAATCCAACAGCAGCTGAGCAATGGATATGTTCCTTAGAGAAAAAAATTCATTATTTGGGGAGTAGAGAAAGAGAAAACGTTTTCACTGCAGTTTATCACATCACGGGAGATGCAAATCAATGGTGGTTATGAATACAAAACACAAAGAGTGATGAAGAAGTATCAAATATGGAATGGATGTAGTTTAAAGATATTTTCGTAGAAAAATAATTTCCTTCTGACCATCAAGCTGATATGGAATACAATTTCTGAGTCTTTGGAAAAAGGATGATGAAAATGACGCAAAGTATGAGGATAACATTACAAGGATAGAAAGGCTTGCATCATATTATATATGTAACCCAAGGAGTATGATTGATCGATTCTTTGATGGGTTAAAACCAATTCTCCATCAAGAATTAGTCTCATAATCTTTCTAATCATACAATGATATTGTCTCATGTGCTATCCAGATAGAAAAGGAATTATCTATGTATTATGAAATTATAGAAAAGAAAGATAATAAAGGATCTATTGAACACTCTAGAAATTGAAATAAGATGAAGAAGTGAAAAATTGAATATCCATCCTGTGGTAAATATTGGAAAAAACAACATGGAAATTTCCTGAAGGGAGTGGGATTCTGTTACTAGTGTGGTGAAAAAGGATGCCAAACTCATTATTTCAAGGGAAAGAAAGAGGTTTTCAATGTTGAATGATAAAATTGTAGGTAAAATGATAATTATGAAAATTAATGTCCTATGCGCCAAGGAAATTTACCTTAGAAAATGCCAAGGGAGCAATGCCAAGCTTATGCGATCACTACTGCTGAAGCCGAAGCTCCGAAAGACATAGTGTAAGGTAATTTAAAGGTTTCCTCAAGTTTAAAAAGTTAATTATTTGATTTTAGATCATAGTTTTGTTTCATATCTTCCCAGTTTTCTACGAAAATTAGATATTTCCAATATGATATAACAATGGATTAGTCAGTCAAAACACTTAAGGGATGTGTCATTGCTTCAAGGATTTTTGAATCATTTCCCACTAGGGAATATAAATTTTCTTTATTTCATGATACCAATATCATACCAATGATTGAATTTCATATAATCCTCAGATTTTATTTTCTTTCAGACCATGATGTGAAGATTTATTATAAGAATGAGGATAAAATTTTTAATGATGATAACGAGTACCTTATCTTTAGAGAAGAAACATCACCACCTAATTCTTATCTGGATCCACCCCCAATAGCTCTACTAAATACTATTATTGGGGAGGAAGACAATGAAATAACAATGAGTGAGGAAAATAATGTTCGCATAGATTATGTACCTATTGTAAATGAATATTTATATGTGTTTCCAAAGGATTTAGCTGGACATCCTCCAGAATGAGAAATTGAGTTTTCCATTGATTTAATTCCTGCTTCAAGGCCCATATCGAAGACCTATTATAAAATGAACACTATTGAATTAGATGAACTAAATAAATAACTAGTGGAATTGAGTAATAAGAGATTTATTCTTACTAATGTTTCCTCATGGGGTTACCATGTTCTTTTTTTAAAAAGAATGATGGATCTATGAGGTTGTGCATTGATTATTGGGAGATCAACACTATAAAAATAATGAAAAAATATCCCCTACCTCTCATTGATGATTTATTTGATCAAATTTTTAGAGATCAATATTTTTCAATGATTTTCCATCGATCTAGATATCATCAGTTGTGTGTAAAGAAGGAAGTCATTCTGAAAATTGAATTTCAAACAAGGTACTTGCATTACGAGTTTACATAAATGCCTTTTTTACTGACTAATGCACCCTTTGTTTTCATGCATCTAATGAAAAGATTTTTTAGGGAATATCTAGATAACATTATAGTGGTTTTTATTGATGATATCATGGTATACTCCAAAATCTATGACGATCATGAAAATCACATGTGCACTATTTTAAATATTCACAGATGAAATGAATTATATGGGAAGATCAGAAAATGTGAATTCTCGCTTCAGGAGATTTCATTTCTATTCCATATTATCTCTAAGGATGGAATCACTTTTGGTCCTTCAAGGACCAAAGTAATACAAGGATGGATAGCACCGATAAGTATTACTGAGGTACGTAGTTTTATTGGTTTATCATGTTATTATTGATGTTTCGTCCATAATTTTTCTCTATTGGAAAACCCATTAACCAATCACACACGTAAATGGGTTAAATTTGTTTGAAAAAAATTGTGTGAAGAATATTTTGAAGAACTGAAGAGAAGATTCGTTAATGCTCTTATATTGACTCTACCATCAGGGAATGATGGGTTTGTTAATTATAGTGTTGCATTAAAGAAAGGACATGGTTGTGTCCTTATGCAGAATTATAGAGTTATTTTCTATACATCACTGGAGTTAAAAATTCATGAACAGACTGTCCCACTCATGATCTTAAGTTAGAAACTGTTATCTTTTCTTTGAAAATTTGGAAACACTACCCCTATGGTGAAAAATGTGACATATATATCGATCATAATAGTTAGAAGTATATTTTCTCACAAAATAGTTCAACATGATGCAAATAAGATGGCTTCAACTACTCATGGATTTTGATTGCACTGTACAGAACCACCTAGGGAAGGAAAATAAGGTGGTAGATTATTTGAGCAGAAAAGTTCATAGAGTGTTGAACATGATGAGAGTTGAAAGGGATCCTATTTTCATGGATCTAGTAAAGATATATATGGTATAACTATGGACAGTGGAACACCAATACTTTTTCTAGTGGTTTCCAAACTATCAATAATAGAAAAGATAATGATTTCTCAAACTTGTGATGATGAGTTTAAAAAAAATTAAAGTTGTGAATGATGGGAGATTGATCGACATCATATATGAAGATTGTATTTTTAAATTTTTGAAGAGACTAAGTGTTCCTGATAGACCTGGTCTTAAAAGGGAATTGATGGATGAAGCTCATAGGTCCAATTACCCTATACACCCTGGTAGCAGTATGATGTATAGATATTTAAAAGAACATTTTTTGTGGGGAAACATGAAAAGGGAGATTGATGATTATGGGTCAAGATGTATGGTTTGTCAATAGGTAAAGGTTGGAAGACAACATCTTAGAGGATTCATGCAACCTCTTCCCATACCTGAGTAGAAATGGGATGATATGATAGTGGATTTTGTCATGGGGCTTCCAAAGAATCCTAGAAGGAATGATGAAATATGGGTCATTATTGATCGTCTTACCAAGTCATCACATTTTCTTTCTATAAGAGATGATTTACCACTTGAACATCTAGCAAGAATATATATTAATGATGTTGTAAGACTTCATTGAGCACCCCTAACAATTGGTTAGGATCGTGATATATATTTTACAACAACATTTTGGAAAACTCTTCAGAAGGACTTGGGTACTAAACTTCATTTGAGCACTTCCTACCACCATCAAACAGGTGGAAACTCAGAACTGGATATTCAAACCATAGAATACATGTTGATATCTTGCTCAATTGACTTTGAAGGTATGTGGGATCAATATTTACCTATGGTATAATATTCTTATAATAATATCTTCCATTCATGTATTCAGATGGCACCATATGAAGAGTTATATAGAAAGAGGTTCCATACACCAACCTTTTGAGATGATGTTGGTGAAAGAAAACTCGTAGGTCCAGAACATGTTTAGGAATCAATAGAAAAGGGAAATGTTATCCAAACCCAAAATCTATTCAGCTCAATGTTGGGAAAAGAGATGTACCTATAACCAATGGAATTATTTTTGAATTTAAAGTAAGATATCATGATTTCTTGAAGGTATCTCCATGGAAGGGTGATATACCATTCGGTAAGAAGGAAATATTGAGTCCCAGGTACATCAGAGCATTCAAAATTCAAAAACGCCCTGGTGTTGTTTCTTATCATTTGGCATTGTTGCCATGTCTATCCAAAGTTCATGATGTGTTCCATGTATCATTTTTGAGGAAAGACATGCCTCACCCAATGTATGTACTCACCTATTATGAAATAGAACAGGGACCCCACCTGTCTTATTGAAAAGAGACTATCAGAATTCTTGATAGCAGAGAACAAGTGTTGAGAAATCAGAAAAATCGTCTGGTGAATGTTATATAGAGAAATCATAAGATGGAAGAGGCAATATGGGAACCCAAGGAACATATGATAAATAACCATATAAATCTTTTTATGTATTAATATTTGATAAATATTTAGGATGAAATTATTTTAAGGAGGGGAGAATGTAACACCCCAAGCTTCAATGGTATGTTTCCCTTTGTTATAATACAATAGCTTGGGTTGTACGCAACATGGAGTTTTAACAAACCACGCCTAATCAAGCTATCCATTATGAATAGTAATACCCTCCTTTTTAAATTTTATAAATTTTATTTTTCAAAATTGACTTATTTTTGGATTTGTAATATCAAAATTATCTTAAGGTGATTTTTTTTGAAAACATTCAATTTTTGATAAATAGTGAAAACCACTACATTATTGTTTAAAATCGACTTTTAATTTAAAAATTTAGTAATTTAAATTAAATTTATATTAGGTAAAAATATATACATAATACTTATAAATATTCAATGTAATTAATTGGAGTCATTTTATTATAATATTAGCCATAAAAAATTTTATTGAACTTTTTACCGTCTGTTACCCACATTCAAGGCGCATTTGAAAATTTGCATAAAATGTAAATTTAATGCTTCTATGAATTGAATTTACAAAATCTAGGAGACACGGTATACATCAGTAAGTAAAATTTGGCTTAATAATCTGAAAATAATTTATGGTGAATAGTAACTTTTTTACTTTTATTTACCACGGTTAAAAGTAAATAGGGTAATTAAAGGTTAAAATCATATTATAATTACACTAACACATGACATAATTTCAATAAATAAGATTATTTCAGACAAAATAAACCTTAGAAATAAAATATGATCCTTTTGATACACTTGGATTAGATTAGGACATTTATAATTATCTTATTTAAAGAAGAGTTAAAAGTGTTAATTTCAATGTTTAATTACTAAACCATTTTTATTTTAGAAATAAACATAAGATAAATTCAACTATAAATATTCAATATAATGATAAAAACATTTCCTACATAATGGTATTTTATTTTTTATTTTTAGACATTATTTAATTTAATTTAATTATGAAACGATTATGATGTAGTAATAACCTTGTTAATAAAATATTAAAATAATTGATATTATAAATATTAAAATTAATCTAAATTGAGACGTATGAAGAATACAAATAAATTTTTAGGTTATTTTTACATGTTAGGATTTGTAAAATAAATTTTAGTATAAGTAATCATGTTGTTAGGACTTTATCAAAAATCAAATACCAAATAGTGTCAAAATTGATATAAATGAGTTTAAAAAAAATACTATATTATTATTTGATATAATATTCGTAAAAATATATGGATCAACCAAAAGACTTAGAAAAGCATATATATATCAATAATGAACCACTTTGGGTTCTCTTGTATTTTTAAAGTATGTTAATTAACAATTTATATAATAATAGAAGAATACATGCTAAAAGTTAAACTATTTAACTAAGAGTTAAATCTAAATGACAAGCTTAATATGGTGGCCTAAACATATCTTAAACATATTTGTTGAGATTTGTTCGACCAAGCCTCACCATATCCTCGAAATAAATAATTTTGGATTCATTATTAACCAAATATCATTGTATAATAAAATAATATTTCTAACTTTTCCTAAAGTGACCCTCACCTTCCTTATAGAAGGGTACTTACCCTTCTCTCAAAATCACACTTCTAAAGCCCTTTGGATTTTCAAAAACCTACTCAAATATCCTCCCAGAAAACCCTCACTTCGACCTATATGACTTATATTTATCAGAAAGCCAACCTAAATGGCCCTTTTGATCAACTCAAAAGGAAAAACCCGAAAAAGAGGTAATAATTTCACCACCTCTTTCAAAGTTCTTTTCTTATTCCACATCCTCCTTCTTTGTTGTTTCCATACCAAAATAATAACACCAGTAACTTATATATAATATTATGTTATTATAAATATTGTACAACTATAATCATTATTCTATCCATCTTATGAATGAAAAGTCACCAAATGTGCGTATGTACAACATACCGCCTCCATGACGTAGTGTAGTTTGTTATTCAAGCATTTTATTATTTGGATGTGTATAATAATAACTATAACTGATGTAAATTAATAAATATAACATTTAAAGGATATTTTATATATTATATACCATCCAATTACATACGATTTCACCATCAATTGAAT
Source organism: Viscum album (assembly GCA_963277665.1). NCBI lineage: Eukaryota > Viridiplantae > Streptophyta > Magnoliopsida > Santalales > Viscaceae > Viscum > Viscum album. The sequence goes on from OY728157.1 coordinate 81,058,294, forward strand.
GATATTGTCGCTCGTGCGTACATACGGATTACAATCTCCACGAATGAAATGAAATTCATTCCCCATCGTAATCATTCAAGAATAATTTTAATTTTATGGTTAAAAATAATTTTTAAGAACATAATATAATTCTTGATAAGAATCAAATACATCCTATCCATAACAAAAAATACTTACGTAATAAAACATATAAAGGAAAATAAATCAGTTATCTTCAAAAACAATGATAATAATGAAATATTATTGAAAAAGAAATATTAGAAGATCATATATGATTAAATAATTATGTATTTTGTCACTATATAATTTAATAACCATTTTTTAACTATTATACAAGAGGCTAACATACCCTTGATCACGGAGAAGTTCAAGGTAAGGGTACATTCTACAATCACTTCATTATCTGAGTTTGTTTATACGTGAGTATCTACTATGACCTCTTTACAATTCACATCTTTGATTCTTAAAAATGTATTTCAAAACATTTTTACAATTTTCTAGACTATGGGTTAAATTCATTTATAACCTTGTTTGAATTTTTATAAATTTTTATAAAGAAATCATTCTGTTGTTTTTTTCTAAATAAGGTACTTTACGACCTTTTTGATAAAAATAAGGAAAGAATGTTTTTTAACTTATAAGGTGGGTGCAGCTATTTTATGCCATTATTACACCTTCGAAGCATCCCTTATAAGATTATAATTATATTTTAAAAATAAATGTTTTCTTTTATAATTATGTTAATTTTAAATGATTTCAAAATTGGAAGAAATATTTCTCTCAAAGAGTTTTTATTTCATCTATGTAAACAACCATTGATGGATTTTACACTTGATTGAGTTGATTTATTATGATACAATCTTCCATATTGTATTTAATATTTTGTGATATGTTTGACTATGGATGTTTTTTATACCCCACATGGTTTATGGTTAACGTATTAACATTTCATATGATTGTTTTAATATGAATGTTTATGTTATGTTTCAATCTTTTCATATGAGGAATGCATTGGACTTATTATGCTATGGGTGAGCCCACTATATCTCCTCAATGCATTGGTAAGTCTCAGGATACAAACTAGTGCGTTGGAATAAGGCCTTTAAAATATTTTATTTGTAGTCTTGGCACGAGGCCTTGACTATGTGGTTATGAAGTCTGGCAGTATGCATTCCATCATTGTGAAATTGGATATTGATATTGCATATAATTATTACATTAGTTGAAAATCAATGTGAATAAGTAAATGGTATTATTAGATTTATATTTGACATATAATACTGAATTTTATGTTTAAAAGTCATATGTTTTTGTATTATAAATTGCCTTAAATATTTATGTTTATTAATGAAACATTCCACTATATTGTTATCCTTACTAAGCATCTAATCTCACCCCTTTACAAGTTTTATTTTTCCTAGGATGTGAATAAGTATTTAATGGTTGACCTGCAGGGATAGGATAAGGGATATTTGTGTGTTCAATGTTGAGAAAATGTTGTTGTTGTTTTTATCTCATTATGTAATGTAAAAAATATGTTTGTATCCAGTAATTCCAAGGCTACTAAACTGATCGGTCATTTGGGTCATGATCTTTTGTTATCATTCCAATTTTATGTAATAATGCACTTACTCTGGGTAACTAGGTTCAGGGAATTTCATTTATAAAAGAGTAGTATAATAAATATGTGGAATGAATTTCTTGGAATAATTTTATGGTTTCCTTCTCAAATGATGGTAATAATCCTGTGAATATAAAGTGAAACGTTTTGCATATAGATGTATAAGGAAAACACCAGTACCTCTTCAATTTTGTCTTACATAATGAAGCTACACAAAAATTACGTTAATTATTTCCCAAAAAAATATTAATGTATTCAAAATAGTCATCTGATTTGAAGATATGGTGGAAATCAATACAAACCAGAGGTTAAGATCTTATGGTTGTATGTTTGTAACTAGTATGAAATTAGAGTGTTTCGAAGGTTTTATTGGTTGAAAGGATTAAATTTTATAGGGACCATAATAAGAACTCAAGAACATAATGGTTTTTTAAAGTGAATGATATGAATGTATTATGAAAAATTATAAATTATATTAATTCACCAGGGATTCCACAATTTATTTTGAGTGAAAATGGTGAATTTTAGAGAAAAATGATCAATCAATGTATTTCTTCTCCATTGGGGTAAAATATACTGGAATCTTGTTGTGGGTATTGTAATGAAGAGTTAAATTTTTGACTCTTGGATAGAAACCATTGGAAGGTGGTCTATATTTTTAATGAAATCATCAATGAAATTATTTGTATATATTATAACATGGTGGAAAATTCCAAGAATGGAAAATTATCATCCTAGGATAAATATTAGAATAATTATTTCCTAAACTATATATATATATATTTCACTATGATCCATAAATAGACCACTCTACAAATGATGTTCTAAAAATTATCCAAATTTAAATGTTGTTTCCATACCCTATTGTATGAGATAGCTAATGGATAACTAAACCTTATTTAAATGAACTAGAAGAAAAATATATAAAAAATATATTTCTATAAGGTTTGAAAACCCAATTGGTGTTACATAAATTTTTACAAGGTGTTGTTTCATGTAAAAATTTATAGATTTTATTTTAACCACTGACTTATGATGGATGATAGAGATCCAAAAACCCAAAAAAAGAAATATGTTTCAAGGACTCAACATAAAGGGAGTTATACATGAGGGATGAAATTGATTCCCACCATATATCCAAAATATGTGAAATGATGGAAGGTCATACTATGATTAATTTCATTCCAATTAAAGGAGTTTAATTGATAAAGGAAGATGTAGATTAGTGCTGGTGGTATAAGTTAAAGATAATAGTAATGGGGTTTCAAATATTGAATTTTTTTACTTCTCTTATATTATTTTAATACTACATAAATATATAAATTTAAATACCATATTGAGTTCAGTTACAGTGGGTGAAAATTATATTGGTCAGTTTCATGAAGAAATATCTTTCAATCAAAGTGATTAATATAATGAAATATACATGGATAAGCTATTTGGTTTTGAGGAGTAGCTGAAACAAGATCATATCTACAAGATGAAACAATGACATTAGGATCTAAATGGGTTCCATTGTATCAGAATTAATCATTCAATTACTTAATGATGAAGTGGTATTCCATAGCGAAAAATAAATACCAAGACTACTTAATGAATGTTTTTGGTTATGATAGATTCATCATCTTTCTTATTTACATTGATGATTTGTCAATTTTATGTCTGATAATGAAATAAATAAATAATGTAATGTCTGAATTTTATAGAATATTTTTTAATAAAAAATATCTTGAAAATGGATTTTGTTGAAATATTTAGTGAGAGACTTATATTTAGATACTTTATACCACATCTAATTAGATTTGGAGAATAATTTGGTAGAGTTCATTAACATGGGAAAAGTGATAGGTGTGGTCATAACATTGGATGGAATCCAAAATCCAAGAAAGGTAAAGGAACAAAAAATTGAAGTTGAGTTTTTGTAATTGTTTATGAATCCATATTCAAAAACCTATATAATCTTTACATATTCCAAGATATTTACACATCATAGAATTATAATTGAAATCGGTGTTCTGTTTAGACTGAATCCTATTCTTGAATAAGGGTGTTAGGCTGTTATGATATGGACTCTCTAATACATAAGTATTTTTGGAAGCATGTATTTTTTATTTTTAAAGATAATTTCATGAAAGTCTATACAGAATCATGGTTTAGCGATGATAAGGACACTTATAAATGAATAATCAGATGTCTGGTCACTTTTAAAGGATTAAAGTAAATTATTAATCAAATCATATCCTGGTAGATTTTATATTGAAAATAAAAAAAATGTATGTCATATTGATGGATACATGGATGAATTTTATATTATTGAATAGAATCTTGGAAGTTATTTGATGGACGAAAGATGATGGTATGAAATTTTTTGATATAAATAGTGTGATTCAATAATCCCAAATTCCAATGATTCACTTAATTGGAAATCTCTTTCAGATTTCATCTCTATTCTGAGGTTTGTGTTATAGTAAATTGTTTTGGATCTATAGAAGATATAAATCATACCACTCTAACTCCAATAACCATATTGGTTGGGGTTATTTTAGTATAAATGATCAAGAAACAAGTAATTGTATCCCAAAGGATCGTATATCAATCTACAGAGACTATATTTTTATTGTATTCTCATATTAAAATAAAAAAATTGAAATAAAACATTAAAAAACTTAGGATAAATTAATTATAACTTATAATATATCCCTGAAATCTTTCATAGATCCATTATTTTTTATCATGAGGAATGTAAAACAAAATAATGGGTGATCTTATATGTTCATTAATAGAAACAATACAAATATTTTTAATAATATAATATATAGATCATATATATTATGGAATAGATAAAAAGAAATAAAATATGTTATATAACTAATATCATATAAAGGGAATATATCCATGTCTAACATAGGGTATTAAATAATAAAATCTATAAAACTATATTATTTTATAATAATGGAATTAATAATGACGGACATTATAATTATACAATCATAGGCTTTCTCCAAAACATCATAAGATTATCGTCTTGGCCAAGATCCAAGTCATCTAAAATAGTGGTTAGGTATAGATGAAATACATATAATATTTTGTCTCAATAGACATATCAATGAATTATGGTGATATAATGAGCCCATACAATTATTAACTATTTCGGATGTAATCATAATATGATAATTTTTGAATAATCAATATAATACCAAATCAATTGTAATATATATTTTAAATCAAGATTACATATTTTAACTATTCTCACCAAATAAAAAATTTTGTATCTTTATTATTATCCATTTAGAGTGATTTGGTGGATCGTATCATTAGAATAAATACCTTGAAGATAATTATATTCATCAAGGTAAGGTGAAAAAGATGAAAATAATTTCAACATATCACTGAACATTTCATGAGAAAAATTCCATATTAATTTGGAAAGCACTGATATAAAATCGTAAAATTTTCATTATATTAGGGAAGAAATTATCTTCTAAAATATCTATGAAAACAAGTAAATGAAACCCAAATAAAAATAGTAGTCAGGATAATTTTAAGTAGTGGTCAAGCCATATATGCTAAAAATCATTCCCTTTTAACTTTGAAATGAAAGTCATAATGTCAATATGTGAAACGATTAGAAGATTAATTTTGAATTTTTTTTAATAAAATAAAATTTAATTGAAAATAGAATGAAGAAATCATTATTATTTCAATAATAGCATTATAAAATAATTTTTCTAATTCATGGATAAATAATTAATTTTAAGAAAAGACAAATTAAAGTTATCATTACAAATTAAATGTTTTCTAGATCATATAATTTACAATAGAGAGTAAAAAAATAATAAATAAATGAAAAATTCATTGATAAATGAATTAAAATTAAATATATGGATGTTATAGTTATAAGGGATTGTAATTTTATTTAATAGAAATTTATTCATAAACAAACAAGAAAAAAAATGAGATTATTGAATAAACACATACCACCTTAATAACAATTGAATCAAAACCCCCTTTAAATAAGTAAATTCAAATGAATATTTAAATACAATGATAAAAATGAATTGATGATATAATTTATCACTAGAATATTATTAAAACCAACCAAAAGAAACAAGTGTTGAATATGGAATGTGTCTCATAGAAACAAAAGTGAGGTAAGAAACCCTTATAATGATATTTCAATTCAAATAAGAGTTAATAAATGAAGTGATTATGTTTAAATATTGTAAATAAATATTATTTAAATTTTAAAAAAATAATATAAAATAAATATAGCTCATTACAAAAATAATAATTGCAAACAATATACAATGAAGAAGTATTATAACCCAATGAAAAACAATTTTGTTAAGAAAACCCTTCTAATTAACACAACATGGACATGATAATTAATTAAGGAATTCATTATATGAAAAGAGTTAATTAAATATATAATATGTGTAAATAAAAAAATATAATTGATTTTTATTAGATTCATATTACTAGAATAATTAATAAAATGAATAATTACTATCCAATGAAAGAAATGAGGTTAATAAAACCACTACAAATATTGAAACATTGGAATGATAATACATTAATGAATTGTTTATTTGTATAAAATTTTAATTGACATAATACATGTGTAAAAATTTAATAATATAATAATAGGTCATTACACGCATAATCTAGGCATAATATATTCAATGAATAATTAATATTACCCAATGAAATGAAATTGTGTTAATAATCTTTAACCAATGACCAAAATTGTCACACACATACTTTATGTCATGTATAATCAACTTATATTAATTTTATACATCCTTAAGTACCTTTTATATATTTATTCCTTCACTATTTTCCCTTCTATATCATTTATTACCATGCATTATATAGTTACAAAATCTATGTAGTTCATGTCATACATTGTCGTTCATAATCGCTAAACAAATTTTATAGGACGACTAAGTTAAATATAGTAATGGATAAATCATCTACAAAACTATAATAATTATCATAATATATATTTTATACATTAAAAATATTAATAATTATTCATTAAATATATGCGTGAAAAACAAAATGCATCAACTAGTGAGGCTATAGTCCATACATAAACACAAACAATGCTTTAACAAATATTTAAATATAATATAAAAAAATTTAAAAAAAATATTATTTTTAGGATAATCATTATAAAGTAATAAAATTTAAATATATTATTTAAATATACCCAAAAAACATTCCATTAGAGATGGTTTTTGGAAAGGAAAAATATCTCTACATAGAGGTGGGTGTATTTATATACGCAAGCGTGGTGATTATATTTTCAATGATTGAAATGTTATAAAGATATATATAATATGAAATTTATATAATAATAATTATTTCATTAATATCATATATATATATATATATTAAATTCATCATAATAATCTTCTATTAATTGTGGTTAGGAGAAACAAAATACATCGGTTTGTGAGGTGGTAGTCTATATGTACAAATGAAATGTGGGTTTGATTCCCATTGGAATGAAAATTGATATGAATTAGGTTATTGAATTAACATAGTAAAATATAATTATACGGTATACACTCTTGTTATTATATAGGAATTTTTATGAAAATTTTGAAGCAAGTGGAAAAAAGTAAAATGAAAATCTTGGCTTTGATGATTACTTCATCTTTGAAGAACCTCCTTTGGATATCTTTTTAAAGAACCTAGGGTATTTATTTTAAAAGAATATATATATATAATTTAGCTAAAGAAGATAATAATTTGATCATGAAGTTTGGGGAAGAGAAGAGAGGTGGTGTCTTCTTATAATTGATGAGAGGGACACCAATGAAATTTTCTATTGTATTATATAATTTAATTTACAATTCATGTTGTAGTTGGGAAAATTATTTTTAAATTATAGAATCATTTTGAGTTAAAAGTATATCAAACAATATAATCTACATAAAAATAGGTGTTTTTTATCCAAATATATTAGTTTTACCCTCCTATTAACTGTTATGGGTTATCGATATAGCTCTGTTTTTACCCTGTTAAAGTCAATAAAGTTACAATAATATGAAAAAGTGAAAAATAAGTTAAAAATTGACAACATTAAATATAATAAAAAATTAAATTGCCTTGTGATAATATAATTCTGAAAATTTAATCATTATATAAACTATTATATGATATAAAAGTAGTTTAATTTTATTTTCTAGAATATAGAGATAATTGATTTAAAAAAATAGGAAAATATTTATTTCCAAATTTAAACCTTTAAAAGAACACTAATACAATATATTATTCAAAATGAATCGGGTAAACCCATTATTCACCAAATAAATATTAGATTTTATATTTTTAAATCATTTTCTAGTTTTTTATAATACTTTCTGAATTTTTGCGTTGGGATCGTGTGAGCATTTAATTTAATTATTTCATCTAATAAATTTAAAACTAAATTCCCTAAAAAAATTCAAAATATAAAAAAAATTCATGTCTTTCTTAAATCCTTTTCAAAACATATTGGATATATTAAAATCCACAAAAAAAATCCAATTTATTAAATTATTCGTTACTTAAATTAATATAATGGTCTTTATCAATATAAAATTGCACAAAAAATATGTAGTTTCAAATATTATATGGTTTGAATAAAAAATAATGTCCTAAAATAAATATTAAAAAGGTGTAATGGTAATTTTAAATCCTTTTTCTAATTAGTTTCAACACTAGTTATCTCAACTTTAAATTTATTATGGTGATAAATAATTACTGTGGTTGTTAGTATTAATGACCAAAAATGGATCCCATTTATGAAATTTGAAAATCTTGATTAAAAATATGGAGTCCAGAATTCATGATGGAATTTATGTAATATGAATAAATGAATGGGAATATAATTTTATAAATAGAAATGTCAAATATGTGTTTCTGAAAAAAGAGTTTTTAAGCCCAAAATTATACCAAAATCAACTATAACATTAATTCCAACATAGATAATTTTATTATCTATAATTACAATATAATTATTTCTATTTAATATAAAGTTTAATATATAATAGTAATTCTATATTACATTATTTAAATAAAAAACATGCGGCTTTCTAAAAATCATAATTTATTTTTTATTTATTAAAAAAATAATAATTTTTCAAAAACATTGAAAAAATCATCATAAGAATATTATTCCATGATAATTTCAAAAATAATATCAACCATTTGAAATAAAATTTATAATACTAGATGAACCTAATTATAATATTCATACAAAAAATATAAATTTTTTTTGAAGCATAAAATTTCATTAATGAAATGTTAATAAATTTTTATTATATATATATAAATTACTTTTATCATATAAAAACATTATACATGTCTTTTATAATGTTTTTAGTCTTATTTATACTACCAATTAAATGGATTGGTTATAGAGGTTGCATTTAAATAGTTATATTTTAATAGTTTATCACATTTCTCTAAAATACCAGTGCCATGTGTTATGAATGATAAGGTTAATAATATTATTTTAAACTATGTTTTTGGAGTTGTGTATTCTTCCACCCCCAAATAAAATTTTTCTATTATTATATTATCTCAGTAATCAAAGGGTAAATACCTGAATATACCTTTTTTAAAATTCTAAATGATAAAAAGGCCTAATAAAACATACATTAAATATTAGAAGTGTTAAACGTATAGGTTATCTGAAATAATGCATTATTATGTTCCTAGATAAGGATAAAATTAATTGGAAGTGAAAATATAGAAATGGAGAGTAAAATTAATGTTATTGGAATTATTTATATAGGTAGAGATCATGATCATGATATTGGTAATCAAACCAAAACTGGAATCACAATGCCATAATTAACACAATTAAATCCTAAAAAATAAATGTAAAATGATAAAATTCATATTTAATGACAATTTTCAGGACTTTAGAGATTAATTTACAACCAGGACATAGAAAATGAAAAAATATACAAACTTTATCTCTATCTATTTAATATGAATAATTTCACCCTCTTGTTGTGCATCGATCAATTTTTGTTGTAGTCTAATCTCTTCCACAAATAAATTAATATTATAGATATAATTTTTATGCATGAAGTATAAAAATATTTTATATATATAATATTATACAATGAATTGTGAAAATTTATTCCATAAGATTCTCTTCAGTAATAAAATTAAAAATGACTACCGTAATATTTTCAAAAATCAATTATGAATAAACCATTATATAGAGATATCCCAAATCCAAATTCATTGATTCAATAGCAACAACCAAATATGAACTATCCATAATACTATTCAATGTATGACAAAAGAAATTGAAATAATAAATAATAGATGGATATTATTTAAATATTCAACAAATTATTTATCTCATATTGGAAATAGTCACTGTAAATGTGATATCCAAAACTTTATATACCCATAGTCATATATTCACTATAACAGAATAATCATTTCTCAAAATAACCCCAAAAACCAGAAATCCAAATCAAAATCATATATTCTTCCACAATTTATCCCAATATTAGTATATCAAATAAAATCCCATCTAAGAATATATTTTTTTTCTTAATGATATTATTATCAGTGAAAATATATTTAAAAAATTTTAAAATGACATTAATCACTTTGTAAAAAAATAAATTTCCAAAAACATCATTATCTATATGATAAATAAAATATTACAAAATTAAAATAACTCTTAATTAACTTAAAATAAAATAGAATATTATCCCTTAGGTTGATTATTATGATTAATTATATGTCAAAAGAATATAAAATAATTCTTCCTTAAATAAACATTTTACTAAAACAAATTCTAAATCTATAGAGACCCTAATCACAACACCCGAAGCTACATAACAAAACTTTCATTGGCATAATATAAAAAGAATAAAATCTAAATTAACCAAAGAGTTTATTATTATTGTTGACCTAGATACATAATTTGAATTCACATAATAATTGGAACCATAAAAACTAGAAAAACATTTATAGGAGAATTACATTATTATTTATAGTTTATCCTGAAAATAAATCACAAAACACATTGAGGTATCCTAGGAAAAATAAAATATAAGAATGGGGTGAGATCATATGATTACGAAGGGTAAAATTAGAACTAAATATATCATGGATAAATAAAACTAACTAATATGGAATGGTTAATAACCAAAGTACATGACAAAAAATTAATAAACATATTATAATATGGATGAAATATATTATGATCAAATAAAGTCTTATAAATATTCACATATACATGAAACATATATTTGAATATTATAAATAATTTATTAATCAGATTGAAATAAAATATCTCATAATGAATTAATTTATAATGTTGGACATCTAAATATAATATCAAGATATCTTAGAAGACAATTTAAATATATGGGTAATATTTTATCTAATTAGGAAAACATATTTGTGTAATAAAACCAGTGAATACATAAAAGGTCTCTCATAACTAGGACCACCGTTCATGTACTATGTATAACATATTCTTCATATGAATGGGGTGAAATAGAATAAACAAAAAACATATTTATTTAATATTTATCATACATAATGTTAATACTTCTACAAATTAAATAGACATAATCATAACCCATATAGAGTAATACAATGAATGGAAATAAAATTGTCAATCCTCATTCAAATTACTCATCAAACATCTAATGATATAATAACTAAGATATTAATACAACATATCTTCACTGTATCATATGTAAAATAATGGATGTATGTCATTCATGAGTAAAAATACTATAAAAAGTGCAATATGATATTTTTGGAGAAAAATAAAGATTCAATTTAAAATTATTTTTAAATCTAAAAGTTAAAAATATATAATTAAAATATATTTAGAATAATAAAAAAAATAGTTATAAAATAATATTTAAAAAATGAGTGGTCATGAATGTTGGAAATTCCATTCTTATCATAAATGTTTTAAAAAATATTCTTTTCAGGTTTCCATTAAAAGGGAAATCAACATTATTTTCGAAACGACAAGAATAATCCATTTATTTTTTTAAAAGAAGTTAATAAATGGGTAATTATTTGTCTAATAAATCATTTTCATGTGTTTAAAAACATATTTGAATACATTTTCAGAAAAAAATTGATTTTTAGGAAATTGATTTTGGAACTATGAGAGAAATAATGTTACGTTTTCTTAAAAACATTTTTACAATAATTTAAATAATTATTCATTGAATAATGGTACTATTATGTGAAAATTTCCTGGAAAACGTGAAGATAAGGAAATATATTTTAAAATAAATACAAAATAATTTTCCCCTGTGAGAATAAACCAAAATCAATCCTAGAAAATAATGTGATCATAAATAAACCATTACCACTTTGGTAACATTTTATTCAGAATACCAAATGAAACAAATAAACTAAAATTAATCTTTAAATAAAATGAAGATAAATATATTGAAAAAATATACAACCAAATGGGAAAGTATATAACCCATACAAAGGAATACATGGTGAATATGGCATATGTCTCATGAATGTAAAAGTTTGACGAGAAACCCATACCGTAGTTTCAAATTTCATATTATGTGATAAAACCTCATATATAATAAATATATGTTAAATAAAAATATATTATATAACCATTAAAAAATATATAATAACATATATTATTTTCATATATTCTTTGTTCACCCATATATTAAAAATTAATTATTAAATTCATTATTTTTGTTTGAAATTGTAACCAATTTCAAGAATTTTTTAGTTTGGTAATTTTTTTCCTTATAGTTTTTTCATTTTTATATAATATAATGAATTATAAACATGTTATAAATATCATATATATTCATTATATTTGTATTTATAGCAATATATTAATGTTATAAATAGATGATGGATTGTGTCGTATATGCAGACGGTAGGCCATACATATGATAGAACATTGTTTCTATTTTTCGTTATTGATGGAGCTAAAGAAAAATAAATATTAATTAACCTCTAAAGAATAATTATTATTTAATTTATTTAAATTATATTTACTAAATACATCATTTTTTACATCAATGTGAAAATAAAATGAAAAAAAAATCACATTGTTGCATGGAGGTGGGGGTCACATCTATACATAAGTGATGTTATTGTCTAACAATGGATGTGAAAGAAGGATGATATAAAAGAAACAATTTTTGAAAAAGTGTTCAGATAAAAAATATAATATATATTCATTTTCATTTACATTACTACCATTCATGTAAAGGGTAAACGAAAAACATATCACATCACTTGACGTGGTGCTAGTCCGTCACAAACACGAGCAACATTATCTTATCTTTCATAAAATGGGAAGTAAGAAGTTATATGTGATATAATAACTAGAGAAGCATAATAATTCTATAAATATCATATAAATACATTAATTATATTATTATATCCATCCAAAAAGTTGTTTATGAAAAAATATTTTCATCGTTTTGTGAGGCGGTAGTCTATCATAAAGACAATTGATGATTTTATCTGTTATTTGAGGGAAGGAGATATGTAAATGGGTTATTAAATTAATCTAAAAATAAATAAGTGTATTTTTTATGCATGTGGTATTATATGCTAATTTTAGAATATGTTTTTAATGATTTATAAGATTTAATAAAACATTTAAGCACATTTAAGAATTTTACCTATTATTCGGAGAGCCTTTTAGTTTTATACCTAAATTCGATATTGGATGTATTAAATAAAATAAACTATGTTGTTTATAGGGAAGTAATTAATTGGTTTTTTTGTCCTCATTAGAACTTGATTTGTTTTATATGGGAATAGGAGAAGAGAGGGGGCGTCCTTTTATATATTGAAGAGATGATACAAATGGAATTTTTGAAATGATAATGTGATACCAATGTTTTCATGACTCAAAAAAATAAAAAATTGTAAATTAAAAAACTGATGATATTTTCGGGATGATATGTTTCATTTAAATGGGTTTTTGAAAAATTTTATGTCTTTTTCAACCTTATCTTCTATGTTTAATCCTCAGTAACCCCATTTTTACCTTTTCCACAGTAATTATGTTTTAATAATTTTCAATTTTTATTATAGTTAGAAATTACATTAACCATATTAGATAATTTTAGTTATTCTTACTCAAAATAGGTAATTTTTTTCCAAATTAAATTAAAAAAAGTGTCATAATACAATTTAACATTAAACCATATATGTGATAAATGAGTAGGTTTACAAAGGGAAAATTACCATAAGTATTGAATGATTTAATATAATAATTAAACAAGAAAATTTATTAAAAATACCTAAATTTTTAAAATTTAAATATATTGAAATAATTTAATTTATAAAAATTTATAATATAATTCAACATCATATATAATTGAAATTATAATATAGTTTTCATTAAAAATTAGTTTTAATCACTACTCACTAAAATATTAATCATCTTAGAAAATTATAAACAATTCTACAAATAATAATGTTGAAATGTGAATTTTAAAATTTAATATTATTCTTTCAATTAATTATTTAAATTATAAATTTTATTTATATTATGTGTGAAATATGTGACAAAAATTATTTTTGTAAAATACAGATTTTTCAAAAAAACATTTTATTTTCATTAAACTGTATAGTATTTTATTTATAATAAATAAATGACCATTGCAGGATTATATACATGTATCAACCATATAATTTCAATTATTTATTTATTTATCTAAAATATATTTTCTAGATTATAAATGTCATGTTTATAAAATAATATTTTAATTTATTATGGCTTTTCATTTGAACCTAGTGTTGTGAGTTAGGAAAAAAATGATGAAATTGAATTTGTTTAAAAATAAATATATCAGAAATTCTTCTAGTGTAAGATTATGTTGAATTAATTTTTAACCTTTTAGTACACACTATGAAACATGATATTCTTCTTTTGAAATCTTAGGGTTTTACATTCTACCCAATTTAAATAAATTGTTCCCATTAAATTTTATATTGATCTTAGTGATCAAGTGTTTTGAATTTGGAAATAATTGTTTTGAAACCCACATAATAGATGGTGTTAATAAATCTATCCATCCATAAGAGTAAATGAAATTTATAAAAGTTATCTAGAAAAATTCATGACTAGGTTTCTAAGTATGAGATCAGTAGTGGGAAATAAAAACATAAGAATAGAATAGAATACTAATTCCCTAGGTATAAATGAGAGTGATAGAGAAAATTATCATGAGAAAGTAAAAAAACTGAAAATCCATTAATATATAATGATTTAAAATTTAATTTATTCAACAAAAATAAATTTAATATGATGATTTTTTTAAAAACATTTTCCAAAAGTTGTGGGATTTTATTACCATTATGATAGAGAACACCAGAAAAAATACTTCAACTTTTTTCTATTTGGTTGTTTGTTGGTCAATTCATAGTGCATATATTACTCCAAAAAATGAACATACAATAAGCATTTTTATTCATATATATGAAAATAACCATTAAAAATATCATTGGACAAATTAATGAAGGGAATGTCATTCATACCATATATATATATTATCTAAAAACCCAAATGGTTAGCAATTTTTATTCAATAACACTTGATGTTTAACTTAATCCTATCAAAATATATTATGTCCTCCCATAAAACATGACACTAGACTCAACCCACAATATAGACCAAAGGTAATTCCTGATCCCTATGAGCTGGAAACCAGTTATTGGGCAACAAAAAAACCTTCAGGTTGGATTTTACCCATAAGATAATAATCCAAAAACAAAAATAATTGCAGAAAACTAATTCCACATCCATGTCAGGAAAAAATAAAAATGGAATAATGATAAAAAAAGTGACATACATATTCAAAAACTAAATACTCCTAAACAATTATCAAAAATTTGGATCTGATTCACAATATGATGAAAACCTTGATGCTACATGTTGGTTGACACCCCATACCACAACCACATATACTTACCCAAAAATAATCTCGATCATAAAGAACCACCATTTTCACCATAGAATTTATTTCCATTAATTTTATTATATGTAAAATGTCTACATACCCCTAGAGTTGTATTTGGGGTTTACTCTAAATTTCCCTGTGGGATTCAATTGAATTTTCTTTAATGACATTAAATGGAAAATCATTAGGTTAGTTTTCAATAGAATGAGTTAAAAAATTTAAATGGTAATAGGATTTATTTTTAGAAAAGGTAAAGCAATGTAAATGTAATTAAAATATTTAAAAAACTCAATGAAAAAGGGTATAAATACTATCGAAGCTGGGTTGTTAAGGAAACAATGTCCTTGTATCTCAGTGATCTACAGAAAATTATCATTTACAATTATCTTGATAGGTCACTATAAAAGTAATAGTGGTCCCCATGGAATCATTATTAGTTTAGTGATTATTGTAGTGTGATCTCTCTGGGGAGACCAATTCATTAGAAAGCTATCCAAAAAGGTGTACCAACCCATAGTAACCTAACTAGATACTAAGGGTTCCTAGGTTCTCTATTACTATTTCCATATCAAATTAAATCCATTTTTTTAAACACAACATACATAGTTGAAATATTCATTGAAAATAACTATTACTAAAGTAATTATTCAATTAAAATATAAACATACACCAAGACCATGAGAATACACCATTTTCACTTCCCAAGAAATTTATTAACCCATTTGGAATCCTAATAAACCTTAATAAAGTCATAAAAAATAATAATAGAATAGACCAACCTACTTTCCTATTGGAATCACTAAATATTAGTTTAAAAACACAAGTCACACAATTGTAGGACCCTGATGAATAAATAGTACACTAAAAACATCCTAGTGCATCCCAAATAAATAATATTGAACCCAAGATATGCCAATATATATATTTATGAATAGAGAACTTGAGATTCCAGGGATACGAGAATAGGAATACATATGCTGAGAAAAGAGGTAGAGAAAAAAAATTCATAAAAAATACAAGCCAAATCCACCCAAAATCAAAGCATGGTGGAAGGGAAAATATAGAGTGTTGTGAATAGAGGTGGAGGATAGCTAATGGGTTGATATATATGTGTTTGAGGGTTGAAATATGGAAGAGGAAAAGTTATACTATCAAAAAAATTAAAAATATTGAATGTCGAATGACCTAGAGACATGGTATTTAAAACTATGCACCAACCATGTAAAACCTCTATCCAAGAGAAAAAAGTTTCCACATGGTTTTCATGGAGGGGGAGATTGGTCATTCTCTAAACTATACACTCTGGACAGTGCCACTTTTTGGTCAAGGGGTTTTCACAGTTCTAGGAAATAATTTCTAAAATCCTTTATCGAAACATGAAACTCCATCTATTCACATAAAAATTACAATTTATCTTGTAAAACACCATTTTAAAGTAGAGTATAATGGGAAAACAAAAAATTAACGATATAATTCCTCAAAATAACACCACGAATATTAAAAATATCCCCATGATGAAGAATTTTCAACCTCAAAATCTCAATGTAAAGTAAGATAATATAATAAATTAGGATATTTCACATGGTCCTATGATTTTGGTTCCCATGTATCATTCTTTTAAATTCCATGCGGCCAAAAGACCTAAACCAAAGGCATGGATTTCCCCCAAAGATATTTAACAGGGTAATCCACAAACTTCACTAGTTTCTCAGACATAGGAAAATCCGATTTCAGGTTAATGTCACATACATGACATATTTTAAAGGTATTATTCATTTAATTTATATTATTTCTTTGGTTTGGGGGTTTTCCATGCATTTTTGATGGAAATGGTGGGTTTCCGAAATTTGGGCCAACCCGAGAGTATATTTCCAGTATAAAAATTAATTTTTTTTTCATTAATAACTCCTTCTTTTTTGAACATTTTTCACCCATTCAACTTATAAAATGACCTTCATTTAACTATTCAAACCACCAAAGAAATTTGGGCCCATTAAAAATTCCTTAGCATCTTGGATTTGGGTGATCAAATTAGGTATTGGGCTAACCCGAAATCCCATTTCCAGTTTTAAAATTTTTTTGTAATGTTTTCATAAAATATTAATTTTTTTCCCTTTTTTGGTGATTCCCCCTCTCACCTGCTTCAATTGTACCTAGCCACACCCCTATCTTCGTTTCCCCCTCTTTGGAGATCGTATTTGTCGCGAATTAGGGTAGAACTTCTCAGGTTGCTAAAATCGTCCAGATTTCTCAAGTAAGTGACTATCCTTATAAGATCCTTCCTTTTACTTAAGATTTATACCTTTTTTCTTTAATCCCCAACTGTATAGAAGCTAGGGATACGTACCTAGTGTTTCATTTTGAGTTTATTTGTCCAATCCTCTAGTTTTAGGTTTGATATCACTCCCTTGTGGTGCGGTGGTGGTGTGGTTGATGTTCCGCACATGGATTTGCGATTCTTGACTCTTTTGGTAGGTGATTCCATTGTGCATGCAATTTTTGTAACTTATTTGTGGTGTTTTTGGTATTTTCATGTTTTTTTTAATTTTAATGTTTCTGCAAAAATTGGTTTTAGTGGCATTTATAAAGAAAATGAATTTTAAGTGCCAATTTTTAGTGAAATTCGGGGTTTTACAAACAAATCTTTTATTGGTTCATTTGGGTTGTCCTATAATTAAATCATTGGTTTTATTGAATTTTATTAGGATTGGAAATCATGTTTTTAATGTTAATTGTTTTTGTATGTTGCTGCGAATGTTTTTTTAGATGGTGTTTGGGAAGCAAATGGGCTTAAAGTGCCATGTTTGTGTGAAAACGTGGGTTTTTAAAGGATATGACTTCTTGGTTCACATGGGGCTACCCCATGACTGAATTTTTGATTTCATTAAAGGGTTTTGAACTGCCATTTTGTTTTTTTGACTTAAAATTGTGCACATAGTGTGCAAAGTGGATATTTCAAGGAATATTTGGTGCAAAATAATGTGAGATTTTGAGAGGTTGTTTTATTAAAAATCTAAGTGTTCTGTTGCATGTTTTAAGTGGTATAAAATGTGATAGCTACTGTATTGGTTGTGTTTGACCATTAATTATGTTTTATATGAAAATTAATTTATGTTTCATGCCGAAATTGATTGAACACAAAAGGGTAAGCCTAGGTACCTTGGTGGGGCAGATTTGTACTAGTACGACTAGTGAACAGGATGGGTTTTGTCCCAGTTTCACAAAGAATTTGGATGATGAAAAATCTAACTAAATTATGTGTATGATTATTGGAGACCACTCGGTTATGGGTATGTTCCCTACTAGTGGGTTGTACATGAGAATGGATTTTTCTATGGTTACTTTACACCGAGGTACAAGGTACAAAAGGCCCAAGACAACCTAGTGCCTAGGGGTGTTACCAATGTTGTTGCTCCTTGGATTTGTAGTATCTACCCATGTATTAGGGTGTGTTTGGTAGTAAATTAGAGTAGCTACATTTATATTTAAATGTGTGGACATTCTGAAAATTTTGGATTGAAAACTGTTTTCTAATGAAAGTTACATTTCTTGGAATTTTAACACTATTTTCCCTTGCCTATTAAAACAGATTGATTTATCACATTGTATTGAATGATATTTGGGATCATTGGGTGGTATCCTACTGGGCATAGGCTCACACTCTACTTACACCCCTTGGGTGTAAGTAGACTTGGTTATGATTGACTCAGGTAAAGGAAAGGCTAAGGGTGATGGCAGTTCAAGGTGTTAGTCCCCATCCATGGGTGGAGTTGTAGAGACGGCTTGTGGGCGATTAACCGTAGTCAGGTGGGGTCCTTGCTACAATATTTCTGATATATTTATTTTTATTTAGACCAATTGAATTATCTTTAAACCAATGTATTCATTTCTGGTTTTTTATTAAGACTTTTTTTGCTCAAAAAATCAGATTTATATTATGGATTGTTTTTAATGTTTTATGCTTTCATACTCGGGTGAATCGTTCCCAAACCTAAATTAATGATACCCAGGCACTTGTTCCAGCCCGTGGGGATAGGGAATACCCTTCGGGCCTTGCCATGAGCCGGGTCTGGTGCTAGTTTGCTGGCAACCAGATTTGGTTCGTGATAAAATGGTATTAGAGGAGGTTAAATTTTTGGGTTATATTCCTATTTTGGGATGAGTCATGATAGACAGGAGCTAGGAATGTCGGGGATCGGGGTTTTGGTTGTGAGTAGGGTTCCTGGCCTGCACCTCTCATGGAAGACCTTTAGTCACCCAGGGGTGTTGGAATTTATGGATTGACTTCACTTCCAGGTGAGACGTGTGGGCTCCAGACCACATGTGGACATCATGCGGATGTGGAGTAGTTGTTTCTATTATTTCTGGAATGTGTTTAGATTATTTATATTTGATGTATTTGATTAAAAATTTCCGAATTGTGGTATTGATTAATTTTTTAGACTGTTGAGTTTGGTAGCAACATGCCTCCACGGAAAGCTCTCACGCACCCACAGGTGGAAGCAGGAGAGAGTTCTGCCACACAAATTGATATGAGGCTAGTCGAGGCTGTGGTTCGGGCTAGCCAGGCTCTAGGATGTAGACCAGCTCCAGTTCCAGCACCTGTTAGAGAGGATTAAACTAGTCCTAGAATGATAAAGGCCCAGGAGTCCCTAAAAAATAAGACTCCAACCTTTCAAGACATCTCATAACCCCACGAAGAAGAGGAATGGCTCGAGAAGATCGAGCGTATGTTTGAGTTCCTGGAAACACTCAAGGAGATTAGAGTAAAGTGTGCCTCCTTTAGGTTGGAGGGTCCCAGCCGTAAATGGTGGAATTCAGTGCTTCAGTCTGGGAAGAATGAGCAGATGCGCTTGGGAGATTTCAAGGTTGTCTTTAATGAACAGTACTGCCCTAAGGAGTTGGCTTATGCTAGGTCTAGAGAGTTCATTGAACTTGTTTAGGGGAATCTATCTGTGATGGATTATGCCAACCATTTTGCTAAGTTGGTTCAGTATGCTCCATAAATTGTCTCTAATGAGAAAGAGAAGGCCCAGAGGTTTGAGAAAGGCTTACGAACAAAGATATACTCCCAGGTGTTCTTGTTTAAGCTGAGGACCTATGCTGAGGTCGTTGATCGGGTGTTCATTGTAACACCCGAGACTATTATGTTATATAAATCATCAAAGGAATCATTCACTACACATAACACTTTTTGGGTTGCTTTACATGCAATCGCGAACTTCCTCGATAGCTTGTGTCCTATGCAATACTGAGTTTCACTAAACAACGATATGCTATTAAAATATTATTAAAACTAGCCGTTATGAATAGGAATAACCACTTTTTGAAATTTTGTAAATTTTATATTTCAAAATTGACTTCATTTTTGGATTCGGAATATCGAAATTAGCCTAGGGTGAAATTTTGGTATTTTTCTGAAAACATTCAATTTTTATTGAATAGTGAAACTACTAAGTGGTTGTTAAAAAAGCTGAATTTTTCATAAAACCTAAATTTACCGCTTCTTTGAGTGGAATTTCAAAAATCCAAGAGACACGGTTGATGTCAGTAAGTAAAATGTGGTTCAATGGGATGAAAATAATTTTTTGTGAATAGTAACATTTTACTTTTTTTAGCAAGGTTAAAAGTAAATAGGGTAATTAAGGGTAAAAATGATATTATTATTATCCTAACACATGTCCTAATTCTATTGGATAAGTGTAATTCGACCAAAAACAACCATAGGAATAAAATATGACCATTTAGGACCACTTGTATTAGATTAGGACATTTAATATTAATTTATTTAAAGAAGGGTTAAAATAGTTAAAATCAAAGTTTAATAAGTAAAACATTTTTAATATAGGGTTATACATAAGATAATTTTGACGATAAATATTCATTAGAAATATAAAAAGATTTCCTACATAATGGTAGTTTATTTGTAATTTTTAGACTTTAAATAATTTAATTTATTTATGACACAATGATGATGTGGTAATTATCTAATTATTGAAATATTGACATAATTGATGTTATAAATGATCAAATAAATATAATTTGAGACGTTTTATGAATTACAATAATTTTCTAGGTTAATATGATATGTTAATATTGATTTTATTAACTTTTTTTTAAATAATCATTCTGTTATGATTTTCAGAAAAATCAATTACTAAATAGTATCAAAATTGACATAAAATAGTTTTTACAACAAATATTATATTATTAATTGTTATTTTATTCCTAAAAATCTAAGGTTCGGCCAAGATAATTATATCATGATACGTGTATCATTATTGGACCACTTGAGGGTGTCTTGGATGTATATGGTATGTTTATTAACTATATAATATAAAAATACAAAGTGACATGGTAAATGTCAATCTAATTAACTAAGAGTTAAAACTAAAACATAAGGTTAATATAATGACCTGAACTTGTCTAAATTCTATTTGATGAGAGGATTTCGACCCATACCCACCTTATCTTCGAAATATATCAATTTCGAGCTATTTAAAACCGAATAGGACTTTGTAATAAATTAATATTTTTAGTTTTTCCAAAGGTTCCCCTCTCATCCCTTATAAAAGGGCACCTCCTCCCCCTCTTCCTCACACCACTTTGAGCCCTCATGCTCGGAAAACCCCTACCACTTTCTCCTCTCCACTTCCCTAGAGACATCCTAGAGGTCCTGGTCTTCTTCAAAGACTAATTTTAGTGCCCCAAATGGAGGTCTCAAAGAAGCACTTCAAAGAAGAGGTAATATCCATTACCGATCCTTTCCAATTTCTTTCTTCTTCGACTTCTTCTTCTTTAGTTGTTTCATTATGAAGTAATAACATAAGTATCACTCATATACTGATATGTTATTATAAGTATGAAACAACCCTATTTAACCATCTACCCATCCTAGGGAAAATGAAATCACAGCGCGTGCGTACGTACGAAATACAGTCTCCACGCCGTGGTGTAATCTATTTTCCACCACCACCTAACTTGGATTGGTATAATGGTGTAAATAATGACTATATTTGATTATTTTAAAATGATATTGATTCTAAAATATTATACATACAATCAAATACAATTCCACGATCATGGGAACGATATCATCCCTCGTGCGTACGTACGGAATACCGTCTCCACGATGTGATGCGACTCGTTCTACATGATCTTCATTGCATAATGATTATATAAATTCATTGAATGAATGAATATTACATACACTACACTGAAACCATTCTGGAAATTATTTATCTATAACCTAAAAAGAAAAATAAGAATTTCTTCGACAAAACACACATAAGAACAAAAAGTAATAAACACCCGAATAACAAGTAATAATGAAGTATTACTAATAAGAAGCTAAACAATATGACCATATATGATATCATAACAATAAGTATGATTCTGGAATAAGTCAATAACATTATTTAAATCATTATACAGGAGGTTCGGACACTTACAAAGCAAGTCGGACCTAAGGTAAGGAAATTATCACAATCTCATTTTTATCAGAGATTGTTTATACTTTGAAATTTACTGGGGTGTATTTTATCATCCACATCCATGTTTACTCAATATGTAATATGTTTTCCATCCAAATAAAATGGTTTAAATCCAATTTTACCCTTCGGTGAGATTTTAGAAAAATATATGAAATGAATCTTTTGTCGTTTTTCGTACGAGGTACTTTTTGACTTTTCCGATAAAAGTCCGAGAAGAATGTTTTTTTAACATATACGTCATGAATGGATTTTTAAAACATTATTTCCAAGAAGCTTCCTTTACAAGTTTTCAAGATTATTTTTAGTCAAATTATTTTAGTTTAGAATTGTATGACATGTTAAGAAAGGAAAATGTTTTTGAAGTAGAAATGATATTTTCCTCAAGAATGGATTTCAAGTGTTTTATCAAAATTATTTTCCATCTAAAATAATAAAGGGTTATGTTTCTATCCCTATTATTACATTGATTTGATTATGTTATGATGGAATTATTTTTATGAATTCCTTTATCTTAAATGAATTGTTTTATGATGTCACAATGTTTATGATTCTCATTTTTATTACATGGGTTATGTTATGATGTATGGTTTATGATTTTGGGGAACACATAAGAATGGTATCATTATGAGATGGGTGGGACCTATATCTCCCTCCAATGCATTGGGTAAAGATTTTATATCTCATGAGATAGACATGGCTGGAACGGTAGTTTAAACCGGTTCAGTGAAGCAGGACTGAAACGAGGAATGACCTCGGTTCAGAAATGGACTTTGTTCACTAAGATAGTCTTGGAAATGAGTGTTGAATAACAAGAAATGATTCTCTATGATTATGTGTGTATTCCACAAAGTTTCATGTTTTAAGTTATGATTATTGGGATTACATTTCACTTCTATGATTTATCCCATGTTATGAAATTATGATTTCTTTTGTAGGTTAAAATTTCCAAAAGTTATGTTCTTACGTATATGATGTGATTGATATTTCTTTTGTTTACCCTTATTGAGCATTTGAGCTCACCCTTTTGTATGTTTTATTTCCCCACGTCAGGATGAAGGTTATTAAGTAGGATATGCCAAAAAGGGACTCTAGATATGATGAAATAAATATGAGGCAAAGTAGATGCTTTATGAACCAGTTGTTTATGTTTCCCAGTTTCTAAAGACACTATACCTATATGGTCCTTTCCTAGTTTTGTTATATGTTTTAATAAGTGTGCTTCAATTCTGAAGCAATAACAATGTATGTAAAGTATGGGTCGTTATAGTTGGTATCAGAGGAAAGGTATAGTCAACCTTTAGAAACTTGGATGTGAAAGCCTTAGTAAGAACCCTAAGGATAATTCTAAGCATAGAACACAATCTTAGTGTTTTAGAAATGGCCATGAACAACCTATAATAATACCCTTAGTGTGAAATTTTATTCTTTTACTATTATAATTAGTGTTTCTCACACTATTCTTCTTGGTTTTAGTCAATGGATGGAACCCGAAGGAGCCGTGTTAATGCGGAATGCGACGGACAATCCAATGATTGTCCCCCTGAGCAACCAAACGTTATGGGAGCTGGAATGAAAAATCTTTAAGCCATTCTCACACAACTTTCTCAAGCTATGAATCATGCAGGACTTCCAAACGAGCAAAGGAAGGAACAACATTATGTTGAATCCTTCATGAGGCAGCGTCTACCTTCATTTAGTGGGTCTACTAATCCATTAGCTGCTGAAAAATGGATTAGTACTACTGAAAAGATATTTTCAGTTCTTCAATGTTCTGAACATGATAAATTCATCTTAGCAGTGTATCTTTTGGAAGGTGATGCTGATCAATGGTGGAATATTATTAAGAATATGAGGCAAAGGGATGAAATTGAGTCCATGGAATGGGACAAGTTCAAGAACTTATTTTTCAATAAGTACTTCCCTCGTATTTTCCGAACAACGATTGAGAAAGAGTTTCTTGAATTGAAGCAAAGGGATGATGAATCTGTTGGTACCTATGAAGAACATTTTACAAGACTTTCAAGGTACACTTCTAGTATTATTATCCAACCTGAGAGTAAGATTGATCGAGTCTTTAGTGGGTTAAAACCAAGTCTTCGAAGGGCGTTAGCCATTAGGGACTTCAATAGCTACGAGGAAATCGTTCGATGTGCTCTCAAAGTCAAGATGTAGATTGGAGTAACCCATCAGTCATTTGGGTTTGATAAGAAGAGGAAAATGGAATTCAAAGGAAAATCTAAAGAGCACACTGAAAAGAAAATGAGCTTTCCCTTATGCTAAAAGTGTGGAATGAAACAGAGATGAAGTTTTCTTAAAGGGACAAGTAAATCTTTCAAATGTGGATAGGAAGGTCATCGGGCATTTGAATGCCGAAATGATGGGAAGAAGATGTCTAATGATGCAAACAAAGGAAAGGATACACTGAATGAACCTACTACAGTACAATGTTTTAAGTGCAAGGATATGGGGCATTATTCCAATCAATGCCCAAATCCAAGGGTTGATGATGATGGTCGATGTCAGTAAACTCTTAAGGCTAAAGACAAATGAAAGTCACATGCAATTCTTATCAGCGATGTTGAGTACGATAACGATGTGGTGAAAGGTACAGTTATCATCCACTCTAAAGTAGAAAATGTTTTATTTGATTTTGGATCCACCCACCCTTTTATTTATAAAGAATTTTCTAAGGATATGACCATATTACCTCAACAATTAGATGTTGAGTTAGCTGTGACAACCCCTAATGGCACAACAGTCGCATCAAAAGTTTATAATTCTTCTCCGATTGAAGTTTGTGGGAAATTTCTTCCTGCAAATATTGTGATCCTTCCTATAGTGGAATTTTATGTGAGTCTTGGCATGGATTGGCATTCTTTATATGGATCTCATATCAATTTCCAAAGAAGGGAAGTCACATTTCATAATCCAGACCAAACTATGACCGTCTATCAATGCACGGATGAACATAACCTTCCAGTGGAAATTTCATCCATCTTATGTGTCTTGATTCCACTAAATGAAGGTTATAAACTCATGATAAAATCACGATTAATAATATTCCCATTGTATGGGAGTTTGATGATGTCCTTCCGGAGGAATTACCTGGCCATCCACCAAATTGTGTAGTTGAGTTTTCAATAGAACTCATACCGGGTTCTTTGCCTATTTCAAATACACCTTATAGAATTGACCTAATTGAGTTGCAGGAATTGAAGAAGAAACTCCAAGAATATATTGATAACGGATTCATATGCCCTAGTGTGTCACCTTGGGGAGCACCTGTTCTGTTTGTTAAGAAGAAAGATAGATCAATGAGACTCTGTATTGAATATCGATAACATAACAAGATCACTATCAAGAACAAATATCATCTCCCGCACATTGATGAACAATTTGACCAACTACATGGAGCTCAATACTTTTCCAAGATTGATCTTCGTTCAAGGTATCATCAATTAAGCATCAAAAGGGAGGATATACCAAAGACGGATTTCCGTACAAGGTATGAACACTATGAATTTATATTGATGCCATTTGGTCTTACTAATTCCCCTGCTATCTTCATGGATCTGATGAATAGAGTCTTTAGAGACTATCTTGATCAGTTTGTAGTAGTCTTTATAGACGATATTCATGTCTATTCAAAGAGAAAGGAATAACATGAAGATCACTTGAGAGTTATATTGAAGACCCTGAGAAAAGAGAAGCTTTATGCCAGATTTACCATGTGTAAATTTTGGCTTCAAAAAGTTTCATTTTTGGGTCACATAATCTCAAAAGAGGGGATATCTGTGGATCTAGAAAAAACAGAGGTTATCGAAAGATTGTCGAGACCAACAACAGTGACTGAGATCCAAAGTTTTCTTGGTTTGGCTGGATATTATCGACGTTTTGTGAAAGATATTTCACGATTATCTAATCCACTAACCAAGTTGACTCGGAAAGGAGTTAAGTTTGTTTGGACGGAGGAATGTGAAGAGAATTTCGTGGAGTTGAAAAGAAGGTTAGCCAGTGCACCTGTGCGCACACTGCCTTGTAGTGGAGAATGGGTTGTGATCTGCAGTGATGCATCCAAGAAGGGATTGGGGTGTGTTCTTATGCAAAATGATATATTGATAGCTTATGCCTCACAACAGTTGAAAATACATGAGCAAAATTACCCATCTCATGATTTGGAGTTAGCTGCGGTAATCATTGAATTAAATATTTGGAGGCATTATCTTTATGGAGAAAGGTGTGACATTTATACTGATCATAAATGTTTAAAGTATATTTTCACACAAAAGGAGCTGAATATGCGCCAAAGAAGATGGTTAGAGTTGATTAAGGATTACGACTTCTCAATTCATTACCACCCTGGGAAAGCAAACAAGGTGGCATATGCATTAAGTCGACAAGACCATGCATGTTTATCCGTGATGAGGATCACAAAAGATCCAATATTTATGGATTTACAAAGGATGGATCTTGGAATTATAATGAAAGGGGAAAAATCGTATCTTTCTCAAATGAATGTTCAGCCATCTATACATGTGAAGATTAAAGAGGCACAGAAAGAAGATGTTGAGTTACAAAAGAAGGTGAGAAATGTTCCTAAATTCAACCTTGATTGTGATGGGATAATAAAGTTCAGGAATCTGGTTTGTGTTCCACCCATCCCCGAATTAAAGAAGGAGCTGCTGGATGAGGCTCATAGTTCATCATTCTCTATTCATCCTGGAAGCACAAAGATGTATAGGGACCTGAAACAGTACTTCTGGTGGGATGGAATGAAAAGAGATGTTGCTGATTATGTCTCTCGATGCTTGGTTTGTCAGCAAGTTAAAGTTGAGAGACAGAAGTCTAAGGGGATGTTACAACCATTACCCATACCCGAATGAAAATGGGAAAACCTCACTATGGACTTTGTCACCGGACTTCCTAAAACATCAAAAGGAAATAATGCTATCTGGGTCATAGTTGATCGTCTTACAAAGTCTTCACACTTTATCGCTATTAGAGAGGATTTATCTCTAGATCAGCTTTCCAGGATATATGTAAAGGAAGTGGTAAGATTACAAGGAGTACCACTTTCTATTATATCTGATCGGGATCCAAGGTTCACCTCAAATTTCTGGCGAAGTCTTCAGCATACTCTGGATACAGAGTTCAGTTTCAACACTGCTTATCAACCTCAGACAGACGGTCATTCTGAGAGAACAATTCAAACTCTAGAAGATATGTTGAGACCCTGATCTATGGATTTCAAAGTTGGTTGGGATCAACACCTACCTTTGGTGGAATTTTCTTATAATAATAGATTTCACTCCAGTATTCAGATGGCTCCTTATGATGCTCTCTATGGAAAGAAATGCAATACTCCAACTTGCTGGGATGAAGTTGGGGAAAAAAATATTAGGACCAGATCTCATTGTTGAAATGGTAGAAAAGGTCAGATCTATTCAAAAACACATAAGAGCAGCTCAGAGTCGATAGAAAAGTTATGCCGACAACCGAAGAAAAGACCTAGAGTTTGAAGTGGGTGATAAAGTGTTCTTACAAATATCTCCCTAGAAGAGGGTCATGAGGTTTGGAAAGAAGGGGAAATTGAGCCCTAGATATATCGGTCCTTTAGAAATACTGGATCGTGTTGGGAAGGTAGCTTACCAATTGATGCTTCCACCGAATATCTCTCAAGTTCACGATGTGTTCCATGTATCTCTCCTGAGAAAGTACATACCTGATCCTTCACATGTAGTCAGCTCAGAAGTTGTACCGCTGGAGCAAGATCTTTCTTATGAAGAGCAGCCGATAGAGATTCTGTATTGTAGTGAAAAAGTCCTACGAAACAAGACCACTCGATTGGTGACAGGCTTATGGAGGAACAACCAATTAGAAGAAGCTACATGGGAGCTTGAGGATATGATGAGGGATAGGTATCCTCATCTGTTTGTTACAAAGTGACAAATTTCGAGGGCGAAATTCATTTTAAGGGGGGTAGAATGTAACACCCGAGACTTTTATGTTATATAAATCATCAAAATAATCTTTCACTACACATAACACTTTCTTGGCTTTCTTTACACGCAATCACGACCTTCCTTGATAGCTTGCATCCTCCGCAATACTGAGTTTCACTAAACAACGGTATGATATTAAAATATTATTAAAACTAGCAGTTATGAATACTAATAACCACTTTTTGAAATTTTTTAAATTTTATTTTTCAAAATTGACTTCATTTTTGGATTCGGAATTTCGAAATTATCCTAGGGTGAAATTTTGGTATTTTTCTGAAAACTTTCAATTTTTGATGAATAGTGAAACTACTAAGTGGCTGTTAAAAAAACTAAATTTTTCATAAAACATAAATTTACCGCTTCTGTGAGTAGAATTTCAAAAATCCGAGAGACACGGTTGATGTCAATAAGTAAAATGTGGTTCAATGAGATGAAAATAATTTTTGGTGAATAGTATCTTTTTACTTTTTTTTTCACGGTTAAAAGTATATAGGGTAATTAAGGGTAATAATAATATTATTATTACCCTAACTCATGTCCTAATTCTATTGGATAAGTGTAATTCGACCATACACAACCCTAGGAATAAAATATGACCATTTAGGCCCAGTTGGATTAGATTCGGACATTTAATATTAATTTATTTAAAGAAGGGTTAAAATAGTAAAAATCAAAGTTTAATAAGTAAAACATTTTTAATATATCGTTATACATGAGATAATTTAGACTATAAATATTCATTATAAATATAAAAAAATTTAATACATAATGGTATTTTATTTGTAATTTTAATACTTTAAATAATTTAATTTATTTATGACACAATGATGATGCAGTAATTATCTTATTAATGAAATATTGACATAATTGATGTTATAAATGCCCAAATAAATATAATTTGAGACTTTTTATGAATTACACTAATTTTCTAGGTTAATATGATATGATAGTATTTATTTTAGTAACTTTGTTAGAACTAATAATTCTTTTATGATTTTCACAATAATCAATTACTAAATAGTGTCAAAATTGACATAAAATAGTATTTAAAACAAATATTATATTATTAATTGTTATTTTATTCCTAAAAATCTATGTTTCGGCCAAGATACTTATATCATGATAGCTGTATCCTTAATGGACCACTTGAGCATCGCTTGGATTAATATGGTAAGTTTATTAACTATATAATATAAAAATATAAAGTGACATGGTAAATGTCAATCTAATTAATTAAGAGTTAAAACTAAATGATAAGGCTAATATAATGACATAAACTTGTCTAAATTCTATTGGATGAGAGTATTTCGACCCATCCCCACCTTATATTCTAAATATATCAATTTGGAGATATTTATAAATGAATATGACTTTATAATAAATTAATATTTTTAGTATTTCCAAAGGTGCCCCTCTCCTCCCTTATAAAAGGGCACCTCCTCCCCCTCTTCCTCACACCACGTTGAGCCTTCATGCTCGTCCAACCCCTGCCACTTTCTCCTCTCCACTTCTCTAGATTCATCCTAGAGGTCCTGGTCTTCGTCAAAGACCAATTTTAGTGCCCTAAAAGGAGGTCTCAAAGAAGCACTTCCAAGAAAAGGTAATATCCATTACCGATCCTTTCCAATTTCATTCTTCTTCAAAATCTTCTTCTTTAGTTGTTTCATTATGAAGTAATAACATCAGTATCACTCATATACTGATATATTATTATATGTATGAAACAACCCTATTTAACCAATTATCCATCCTATGGAAAATGAAATCACCGCGCGTGCGTACGTACGGAATACCGTCTCCACGCCATGGTGTAATCTATTTTCCACCACCACCTTACTTGGATGGGTATAATGGTGTAAATAATGACTATATTTGATTATTGTAAAATTATATTGATTATGAAATATTATACATACATTCTAATACAATTCCATGATCATGGGAAGGATATCATCGCTCGTGCGTACGTACGGAATACCGTCTCCACGATGTGATGCGACTCGTTCTACATGATCTTCATTTCATAATGACTATATAAATGAATTGAATGAATAAATATGATATATACAACACTAATACCATTCTGTAAATGAGGTATCTATAACCTAAAAAGAAAAATAAGAATTTATTCGACAAAACACACATAAGAACAAAAAGTAATAAACACCCGAATAACAAGTAATAATGAAGTATTACTAATAAGAAGCTAAAAATATGACCATATATAATATCATAACAAAAATTATGATTCTGAAATAAGTCAATAACATTATTTAAATCATTATACAAGAGGTTCAGACACTTACAAAGCAAGTCGGACCTAAGGTAAGGGAAATATCACAATCTCATTTTTATCCGAGATTGTTTGTACTTTGAAATTTACTGGGGTGTATTTTATCATCAACATCCATGTTTCCTCAATTTGTAATATTTTTTTCATCACTCTAAAATGGTTTAAATCCAATTTTACCCTTCAGTGGGTTTTTAGTAAAAAAAGGAATCTTTTGTCGTTTTTCGTACGAGGTACTTTTCGACTTTTCCGATTAAAGTCCGAGAAGAATGTTTTTTTAACTTATACGTCATGAGTGGATTTTTAAAACATTATTTCCAAGAAGATTCCTTTACAAGTTTTCATGTTTATTTTTAATGAACTTCTTTTAGTTTATAATTGTATGACATGTTAAGAAAGGAAAATGTTTTTGAAGTAGAAAGGATATTTTCCTCAAGAATGGAGTTCAAGTGTTTTATCAAAATTATTTTCCATCTAAAATAATAAAGGGTTCTGTTTCTATACCTATTATTACATTGATTTGATTATGTTATGATGGAATTATTTTTAGGAATTCCTTTATCTTATATGAATTGTTTTATGATGTCACAATGTTTAAGATTCCCATTTTTATTACATGGGTTATGTTATGATGTATGGTTTATGATTTTGTGGCACACATAAGAATGGTATCATTATGAGATGGGTGGGACCTATATCTACCTCCAATGCATTAGGTAATGATTTTATATCTCATGAGATAGACATGGCTGGAACGGCAGTTTAAACCAGTTCAGTGAAGCAGGACTGAAACGAAGAATGACCTCGATTCAGAAATGGACTTTGTCCACTAAGATAGTCTTGGCAATGAGTCATGACTAACAAGAAATTATTCATTATGATTATGTGTGAATGCCACAAAGTTTCATGTTTTATGTTATGATTATTGGGATTACATTTCTCTTCTATGATTTATCACATGTTATGAAGTTATGATTTCTTTTGTAGGTTAAGATTTCCAAAAGTTATGTTCTTATGTATATGATGTGATTGATATTTCTTTTGTTTACCCTTACTGAGCATTTGATCTCACCCTTTTGTATGTTTTATTTCCCAAGGTCAGGATGAAGGTTATTGAGTAGGATATGACAAAAAGAGACTCCAGATATGATGAAATAAATGGGGAGCAAAGTAGATGCTTTATGAACAAGTTTTTTATGTTCCCCAGTTTCCAAAGACACTATACCTATATGGTCCTTCTCCTGGTTTTGTTCTATGTTGTAATAAGTGTGCTTCAATTCTGAAGTAATAACAATGTATGTAAAGTATGGGTCGTTATATGCATGGTGGAGATTGATAGGAAAGGCAGGTCTGGTTTCTATGGTTTAGTATCAGCAGTGGGAAGGGGCATCTCCTTAGAGAAGAAAAGGAATCAGGAGGATCATGTGATGAAAGGAGGGGGTAGTTCAGGCCACTCTTCCTGGCAGTTTTCTTTTGTGGCTTCTGATGTGAGATCGGTCGTGTGCCACCAATGTAGGAGGCCTGGGAATATCTGAATATCATGTCCACTTCCTTTGAATCCTTGTTACCTATGTGGAGGTATGGGGCATTTGCAGCATTTTTGTGGTGTGGCACGTCCACTTCCGAGTGGGGCGGGGTCAGTGGCTTCATGAGGAGTTCCATCATAGTCTGAGCAATCGAGGACTAGGGTATCTCTATTTGGCGGTCGTGGTGGAAGGGCTGGATCATCTTCTGGGCAGAGCCAGTTCAGGGCACAACCATAGACTAGGGTCATCCTCAGGCAGATACTGGACATCTCCATGCAGCGGATCAAGCACCAGTTGGATCAGAGGCGGGACCGTCGACAGTTCAAGGTACCTTTATGATCGCAACTTCTATAACTACTACTATTTTTGATACTGGTGCCTATGTTTCATTCATTTATTCCCATTTTTTTGACATTCTGAATTTTCTAACTGATTTGATGTCTTTTGAGATGGAGTTGGTGACACCGCTCAGAAAGAAGAAGGAGCAGGGCCTTAGGTTCCCCTCGTGTGCCCTTTCTGTGTCAGGGGTCAAGACGGAGTGGGACCTCTTGGTCTTAGATAAGGACCTTTTTGATGTCATACTAGGTATAGATTGGATAATACACTTCCAGGCACACATCTATTGCTACAGACGATGTGTGAGTTTCACGAAACCTGATGGGAGTCCTCGGGTTTTTCATGGAGAATGGGATCCTCGGTTAGGTTGTGCAGAGCCTCTACTCCAAGAGTTGGGAAGTGTTATCTTCCAGTTATCTTCTCTCGTGATAGAGGATGGTATTTCCCCTGATGGTTCACTGCCTCATGTAGTGAATGAGTTTCCGTAGGTATTCCTGGGTGATTTTTCAGGTTTTCCCCCAGAGTGAGATGTGGAGTTTTCGATTGATCTGGATCTAGGAACACAGTCTATATCTCTTACCTCTTCTCACATGGACCCCACCGAGTTATGAAAATTAAATATACAGCTGGAAGACTTAGAATTCAAACGATTAATTCTCCCAAGCGTCTATCCTTGGGCTGCCCTTGTGTTGTTCGCGAAAAAGGCCGGTGGATCCCTCCGGTTGTGCATTTACTACCGGAAGATAAATAAGGTAACAATTAAAAAAATACCCTTTGCCCAGAATAGATGATTTGTTTGATAAATTGAAGGTGAAAAGTGGTTCTCAATGATAGACCTACGTTCAGGGTATCATCATCTCAGGGGGGAAGGAGTCAGAAATCCCAAATACAGCCATCCAAAGCAGGTATAACCACTTTGAGTATTTGGTCATGCCCTTTGGATTGACCAATGCTCTAGTAATCTTTACGGAACATATGAATAGGTTGTTCCATCAGTATCTCGATTCCTTTTTTGTGGTATTCGTGGATGACATTCTGGTATACTCTAGAATAGAGGAGGAACACAAACATCACTTGAGGATCATTTTGGGTACATTACGGGATCACAACCTCTATGAAAAGTTGTCAATGTTATCTTTCTGGATCATATAGGTGAGATTAATAGGGCATGTGATATTAGATCATGGAGTTTTAGTGGACCCTGAGAAGATTATTGAAGTTATGTCATGGGAGAATCCAAAAGAAGGTGTTTGAGATCAAGAGTTTCCTTGTCCTGGTTGGTAATTACAGGCGATTTGTTCGGGATTTATCTCGGCTTGGTTCACCGATGACTGACCTCACCTGGAAAGGGGCGAAGTTTGTATGGGGTCCAGAATTCTAGGCATCGTTCTAGGATCTGAAGAGGTGGTTGACTACCACCCCCGTGCTGATTTTGTCAGAGGATGGAAAGAGATATGTGGTCTATTGTGATGCATCAGGTATGGGTCTTGGGTGCGTGCTTATGCAGGATGATCACGTGGTGGCTTATGGATCTCGCCAACTCTGACCACACGAAATGAACTACCCTACCCATGACTTAGATTTGGCAGTGGTGTTGCATGGTTTGAAGACTTGGCATCCCTACCTCTTTGGAGAGAAGTTTTTGGTCTACTCTGATCACAAAAGCTTGGCCTATATCTTCTTGCAGAAGGACCACAACATGAGGCAGCGTCGCTGGATTGAGTACTTGCAGGGGTTCGACTTTGACATTGTCTATACCCCAGGAAATGGTAATGTGGTGGCTGACACTTCGAGAAGAAGAGTTCTAGTGCAGGCTTTAAGGAAGTATAGTGATGAGTGGACATTGATGGGTATCTTTTCTCAGATGAATGTGGAGACCAGGGAACACAGTGGAGGGGCATTCTTGGTGAGCGTCCAGTTGAATCATTCTCTATTGGAGTTGATTCATTGGGAAAAACCCAGTGATGAGCTTTTTTAGCGGCCGAAGCAGTTTTTCTTCATGGTGGGGAGACATCCTCTGATTGGTCGTCGTCTCCCAAGGGCATCTTGTGCTTCAAGGGCCGTTCAGTATTGCCATTATCTCTTCGGAAGGTGGTGATGAAGGATAGCCACCAGGATCAGTGAGCTATCCATCCAGGTTCCACTAAGATGTATTATGATGTCTGTCGGCAGTTTTGGTGGCCTGGTATGAGACGAGACATAGCGGACTTTGTATCGAGATGCTACACATGCCAACAGGTGAAAGTAGAGCACCAAAGGCCCTCCGGTTTTCTCCAACCACTACCCATTCCTTCCTTTAAGTGGGAAGAGGTTGCCATGGACTTCATTGTGGTCTTAACCCGTGCACCTTGGGGTATGAATTCCATTTGGGTGGTGATTTATTGTCTGACCAAATCAGGCCACTTTATTCCGATCAGAGATACATCTAAAGTGGATGAGTTGGGCCGTTTGTATCGTCAGGAGGTGGTGAGACTCCATGGTTTTCCATGTAGAGACCCAAATCATAAAGTACATGGAAATTACATTAATTTTGTGGAATACTTAATAAATAACAAAAATAAACACCAAATGACTGTAATAGTTTAGTATCATTGGAAACATTAAATATAAACTTCTCATCCCGTTGAAAGATCTTCAACATCTCCCATAATGATCTTCCCCTTTTTGTTTCCTTAACTAATACCTTTCTTTATTTACTGGGGAAAGTAAAACATAAAAATGTTGATCTCAAATGATTCGTAAGGGAAAACATAGAGAACATAAAACAATCCATAAACATTTGAAAGCAAAAACTTGAACATGAAATTTAAACATCAAAATATTGAGCAAATAGATAAATCATGGAAGTACGTAAGGCATATATCATAATGGAACATAAACCATGATAAAATATAATAGGAATAAAACATGTAATTGTGGAAATCATTCATCACATTTTATTATTTCCATAGTAGCCAAGGCATTACTGCCAAGACCATCTTAGTGGACAAAGTCCCTTTCTGAATCGAGTTCACTCCACTTTTCAGTCCTGTAACACTAAACCGGATTAACTTACCATTCCAGCCATGTCTATCTCATGAGATATAAATATTTACCCAATGAATTTGAGGGGATATATGTCCCACCCATATCATAATGAAATCATTCTTACCTGTGCCACAATATAAACTTAAATCATTCATTATAACCCAAAGAATAAAATGGGTTTCATAATCATCATCCCATCATCACGTAATCAATATAAAAAAATGGATATTTTATCATAAGAAACTTAAAACCATGTAAATCATAGAGACATTATACATGAAACATAAACATATGAAATAATGTCATCTTATATGGGGAATGGTTTTGATAAAACACTTGAAATGAATTCTTGAGTAAAATATCCTTTCTTCTTCAAAATCATTTTCTTTTTAAAAAATTCCATGAAATTTTAAATGAATTTTTTTTCTTGAAAATAGTCATAAAATTTTGTAGATTAAGATTCTTGAAAATGAGGCGTTATGAAACCGTAAAAATCTGTTCACACTGTATAAGTTAAAAATAACATTCTTCTCGTACTTTTGCCGGAAAAGTCAAAAAGTACCTCATATGGTATTTAAAAGAAAGATTCCTTCCATGTGATGTGGTAAAATTAAAAAAGGGTAAGAATGACATTAAACATACATGGAAGAAAATTAAACAGTTTATGAAAACATTTTGTGAAGATATGGACATGGATAATAAACATAACCCCAGTAAATACATACAAATAAACAATCTACGATAAGAATGGGATTTGAATAATTATCCCTTACCTTATGTCCGATAGGCTTCGTAAGTATCCGAACCTCCTTATAATGATTTAAATAATGTCATTTACTTATTAAATAATCATATTAATTTTTATTATATCATATATGGTTCACTTAGGTATTTATATTACACGTTCATTTGTCAATTCCATGTTAAAGTAGCGTTTTGGGTAAAATTGTTTCATTTATCGAACGTGTTTGGACTTGTTGGTATTGATATTATTATTAATTATATCGTGATTTACTTACTTCTAGAATGTAAAACATGATTTATATATCATATATATTCAGTATATATATATAATAGATTGATAAATCAAATGAAACACATCATTCATGGAGACCGTAGGTCGTACGTACACATGGACGTTGTTTTCCTTTCATTATTGACTTGAATGGAAGTAAGTAGATGAAATATATATATATATAAATTAGATTAAATATTTCATATATTTTATTATTATTCATTATATATAATTTATAATCATTAATGAATGGTTAACATGGAGAATGAATCTCATCGCGTCGTGGAGACGGTAGTCCGTACATACGCACGAGTGATGATATCATTCCCATGATCGTGGAATTTTATTTAAGTGTATATATATTATTTAATAATAAATATCACATTAAAATAATCATATATAGTTATTTATTTACACCATTATACCCATCCAAATAAGGTGGTGGTCGAAAACAGATTACACCACGGTGTGGAGACAGTATTTCGTATGTACGCACGTGCGGTGAATTCATTTTTTGTAGGATGGACAGAAGGTGAAATAAGGTTGTTTCATATTTATAATAAAATATAAGTATATAAGTAATACTGATTTTATTACTTTATAATGATACAACTAAATACGAAGATGTAGAAGAAGGTAGAAACTTGAGATAATCAGAAGAAGAGATTACCTCTTCTTCGACGCACCTCCTTTAATCCTTCTCTTAAGGAAGTCGAGTCGGTCTTTTGAGAAGAAAAGAACCTCGAAAATGTTTCTAGGGAAGTTTAGAAGAGGAATGAGTAGGGGTTGGCCGAGCTTAAAGGCTCAAAAGGGTGTGAAGAGAATTGGGAATGGGTTCCCTTTTTATAAGGGAGGAGAGGGGCACCTTTGAAAATCTTAAAAATATTAATTTATAATAAATCTAACCCCACATAAAAACCTCCAAAAATGACTAATTTTCAAATATTAGATGATATAGTATTGTAATCGCATCAACCAATAAAAGTTAGACATGTATGAAATTTATTTTAAACATTATCAACTTGATTTATCTTTATTTAATCTATTAAATTTCATTTGTGGTAGTAAGATTCTAAATTTTAAATTGTTATAAATAATTACTTTTGTGCTGTGAATTATCCATAATTAGATCATTTAGGACATTTGAGACTATATAAATTTCAATTTATAAATTTTAAATATTTTTTTAATTTTTAATCAATGTAATAATATGTTATTTTTATAAAATAACAATAGTGTCAATTTTGACAGTATTCATTTATTTGAATTTAAATTTAATCCACACAAATGATATATTCATAATAAAATATTTAATAGGTGCCTAACATGTCATATTAATCTATAAAATTATTTTAGGACATTAAATAGTTCATATAATATTTATTTTACTATTTGTAAAACCATTTATTGGATATTTCTCTTAATAAAATAATTACTAAATCATTTTTGAATAATTATTAAATATATTTATTTGTTGCATAAAAATTAAAAATAAAATACTAGGATGAAGATAAGTATTATATCTTTCATAATAATAAATTTAGTCGTATTTATATTCTAAAACACCCAAATTTTAAAATGTTATATTTATTAAATTATGAAGGTGAAAACTTTGACATCATATAAAATAAAATAATGTAAGTGTCATAATCACTTTTATAAGACTCCAAACGGTCATATATTCGGTCATTGAATGCTTATGGTGTATATATACACTACCAATAAGTTTTGTTCAGGATTTGGATCTCATTAATATGTATTACTATTTCAATAAAAACAATATTATTGATTTTTTTACTAAATAAATAATTTCTGCATCATTAATGTATAAACTAATAAGGTAATTAAATAACTTTTAAAAATTAAAAATAAATTACCATGATAAAGAAAAACATTTCAGATTAAAAATTAGTATTTATAACCGAATTTATATTCTGTATAACATTATATTAAAAATACTTTAATTATTAAAGTTTGAGTGAGACATATTTCACTTTCCATTAAATAAAATAAACTAAAGGTCTTAATCACCTTCAAGTGGGTTCTAATGGATTCCATTTAGACCAAAATATGACTTAGGACAATATATAATCATCCAATTGTATTAATACTAGTGTTAGAGTAATTTTATAATATTATATTTACCCTTAATTACCTGATTTACCTTTTACTATGGTAAATAAAATTTACCGTAGTTACTATTCATAATGCCCAAAAATAAAAAGTAGTCTGTTAATATAATTTGGACCCACTGATTCCAAATATGGAATCCATTTTTCCAAATTCAATGCATAGATGTTTCAGAAATTAAATAAAAATTAATCTCGTTGTCGAAAGAAAACGGGTTTTTGTTTAAAACATTGCAAAAGAATGAAATGATTTTACCTATGAATTTAATGTAAAATAAATTCTAATGACATATATTATATTAAATGGTAAAAATATATTATATTTATACTTTAAAACAATTAAATATTATAATTTAACCACATAAATTATTACGATGAAAAAACTAGTTTTTAATTAAAATATAGCGTGTTTTTACTATTCATTAAAATATGAATGTTATCAGAATAATATTAGAATTTTATCCAAAGTAAATTTTTATATCTTAATCACAAAGAATATTTTTATTTTTTCAAATTAAAAATATTAAAATTTCAAAAACTATAATTAAAGTGGGTGCGCCATCAAAAGGCGGCAAAACTGTATATTTTTAAAAATACTTATTTTACCTGAAAAATTTATTTTGTTCACATAAGATGTTTTAGAAAATTTGTAAGATGAATAATAATGTTATAAAATTATAAATGTATCTAATACTATTAATAACAGCTAGTTCATAATAATATTATAACAATATATCGTTGTTTAGTGAAACCCGGTATTCCGTACAACACACGCTATCGAGGAAGGTCACGATTACGTGTAATGCAAGCCAGGTTAGGGTTTCATGTAGTGAAATCTCCCTTTTGTGTTGCGTAAAAAATAAATCAAAACTTATTTCATTTATAAATTAAACAAAATCTATACTTAATTTTGCGTAGAATAATTTCTACAAAATGAACTTTAAATTGTGTGTAACACGAGCCAATAATAGTGTTGTGTTTACTGTAATCTAATACGGTGTCGTGTATAGTGCAAGATAATCTTGGTGTAGCATACTATTGAAGATATTAAAGAGATTAAAAAGATTATATCTTATAAAATGTCAGGTTGTTACATTCTACCCCCCTTAAAATGATTTTTTCCCTCGAAATTCATCGGAGTTTTAAATGGTTTACTACTCGAACGTTTTAATAGAAACCCACATCGTAAAAAGGAATACAAAAACATAATTTTAA
Organism: Viscum album; assembly: GCA_963277665.1. Lineage (NCBI taxonomy): Eukaryota > Viridiplantae > Streptophyta > Magnoliopsida > Santalales > Viscaceae > Viscum > Viscum album. The sequence goes on from OY728157.1 coordinate 81,098,903, forward strand.
AAAGTGTTGTATGAAACATATTGGTTACCCAAATTGACTCATCACTGGGTTTCCACATAGGAGAACATAGGTTAAAATATGGATATGAAAGAGAAATCGAACCATCAAGTTCTGATGGAGAGTGGTAGAGGACATAACTATGATAAAACCAACAGCCACAAAGATATAAATTTGTGATGATCTAAGGTACCATCTGATTCATTGTATATAAGGGCATTAAGACAAAATTTCTTTTGTATTCAAGATCATTTCCCTAAAGTCTAATAATTGTTGAAAAGAAATACTTACTTTATTTTGGTACAATAACACCGTTGGTTGTTCCTTGGACAATTTCCACTTCACCTCTTAAAGAAATGAAGTTGAATTTGTCATTCGTAAAGTGTTAGCAGATAATGTGACAGAATGATAGGTCATTCCATCTATCTCAAACAAAAGTTTAGAAAAATTTATCAAATATACATAAGCCCATCTATAGTGAGATTAATCATATATGGAATTATACTTTATATATCATACATTTTAAATATAATCAAACTAGTTTCTACTAACTGGGGACTTCCTGTAGGCCACTGGTAGGCGATAAAGGCCTGTCGCACTTCGGTTGTGGTTTCGATTCCCACAGCCTTGTCCGACACGACGGATTGTCGCCCTTCTTGCTGGTTGTCCCTTTTTCTAAAACTACATTATAATAACATTCCTACAATAACATCTAAAAAAGTCCTAGCCATAAACAATACTATCTGATGTCTAACATAACCCTTTATAATCATTAGACTTATCCAAAATACATCTATCCAATCTCATAGTATACAAGAAAATGATTACTGGAAAGGTCACATAACAAGAACATGAATAACATCAATTTATCATACGATATATCTTCTTGGTCACATTCCAAACATGTGAATTCCTTAATCATGTGTTCTCTTGAAACAGAAATTACCATAGAACCTTATTGAAAACATGAATGCTCTCAAAAGGTAACTCTTTCCACATACCAAAATCAAAAAATTTATATATACTCAAACCATGATAAATTTTTCCTTTTGTTAGTCATGATCTCATTTCATTTTCTCTTTATCCCTTCATTATGTTCTTCTCATCTGATTTCCAAAAATATTTCAATCAATTTTCATGGTTACTGGTACCATATTCTTATAGAAAACCACAATGGACCAATACATAAATATTCCAATATTTCAAGATACTATATTCAACATTATTTTGGAATCCCATTACATAAACACTTAATCATTCCACCACATCGTAGTCATATTCAACATCTCCAGTAGTTATTGCATGTGACTTCCCTTTGTCCTTTGCCTTAATTGGTTTCTCATGTCGATCATCACTAACCCTTGGATTAGGGAATTTATTAGCATAATGCCCCATTTCCTTGCACTTGAAGCCTTGAAATGTTGGTGGAGAGTTCTCTATAGTCTTTTCTCTATTCACATCATTAGCAACCCTTTTCACATTACTTCGACAATCAACTGCTCGATGACCTTCTTTTCCACTCATAAAACATTTTCTAGTACCTTTTAGGCAATCGCCACCATGCTTCATTCCACACATTGAGCATAAAGAAACATTCATCTTTTTTCAACATTGTTCTGAGATTTCTCCTCGAACTCCATCTTTCATTTATTGTCAAAACCATGAGATGGATATGTAACACCAACTTCTAGTTCTACATTGATAGCACAATGCACAATTTCTTCATAGCTACTGAAGTCTTTTATAGCTAATACCCTTAGAAGAATTGGTTTTAAGCCACTGAATAATCGATCAACTTTACTTTTAGGTTTGATGATAAATCCAGATGCATACCTTGCAAAACTAGTAAAATTAAACTCGTATATACCAACAGATTCATCATCCTCTTTCTTAAGCTCAAGGAAATACTTTTCCATATTTTTTCTAAGAATACGAGGGAATTACTTATTGATAAATAAGTTCTTGAACTCATCCAATTCCATGGATTCAATTTCTTCTCAGGGAATTGTATTCTTAATTAGAGTCCACCACTGGTCTGCTTCACCTTCTAAACGGTAAAGAGCCAAAATGACTTTTTCATGCTGTGAACAATGAAGTATGGAAAATATCTTTTCAATGGTACTGATCCATTGTTTAGCAACAAGTGGATCAGTTGACCCACAGAATGAAGGTGGACGTTGCCTCATGAAGGACTCAATAGAATATTTTTCCCTTCTCTACTCATTTGGAAGTCCAGAATGATTCATATCTTGTGTAGGTATAGAAATAAGATTTTGTACTCTATCTCCCATCACATTTGGTTTTTCAGGAGGACAATCATTTCATTGTCCATTACATTGATCAACACGGTTCCTTCTGGTTCCAGCCATCGTCTAAAACCCAAAAAGATTAGCGTGAGAGGAAAAAATCATGCTAGAGAAAACAACATAATAAAGGGGTATTACCTTCAATATATAACATCTTAGGTTTAATTCTAATATCATTACCGTAATTCTATGATTATAACCTATACTTATACTTATCCTTAGGGACATCGCTATACATACCTTAGAAATATCTCTTGGGATCACACAAATTTTTCGCATCCTAGTTTCCAAAGGATAACTAAACCTTTCCACTGATACCAACTGTAGACACCCAAAGCGTGACATACATGGAAATTTCATTACTCTTGCGGAATACATAATACATAACAAAAATAGACACCAAAGGACCATAATAGTTTAGTATCTTTGGAAACTTGGAATATAAACTTCTAATCATGTTGAAAGATCTTCAACATCTTCCATAACAATCTTCCCCTTTTTGTTTCCTTTCCTAAAACCATTCTTTATTTCCTGGAGAAAATAAAACATAAAAAGGGGGAGCTCAAATTCTCAGTAAGTGAAAACATAGAGAATATAAAACAATCCATAAACATTTGAAAGAAAAAACTTGAACATGAAATTTAAACATCAAAACCTTGAGCAAAGACATAAATCGTGGAAGTACGTAAGGCATATATCATAATGGAACATCAACCATGATAAAATATAATGGGAATAAAACATGTAATTGTGGCAAACATTCCGCACATGTTATTATTTCCATAGTATCCAAGTCATTACTGCCAAGACCATCTTAGTGGACAAAGTCCCTTTCTGAATCGAGTTCACTCCTCATTTCAGTCCTCTAACACTGAATCACATTATCTTACCGTTCCAGCCATGTCTATCTAATGAGATATAAATCATTACCCAATTCATTGGAAAGAGATATAGGTCCCACCCATCTCATAATGAAATCATTCTTACTTGTGCCACAAAATAAACTTAAAACATTCATCATAACCCAAATAATAAAATGGCTTTCATTAACATCATCCCATAATCACATAATCCATATAAAACAAATGGATATTTAATCATAAGAAAAGTGAAACCATGTAAATCATAGAGACATTATACATGAAACATACACATATGAAATAATGTCATCTTAGAAGGAAAATGGTTTTGATAAAACACTTTAAATGAATTATGGAGGAAAATATCCTTTCTTCTTCAAAATCATTTTCTTTTTACAAAATTCCATGCAATTTTAAAAGAAAAGTATTTTTTTTAAAATAGTCATAAAATATTGTACAGTAAGCTTCATGAATATGAAAAATCAGTTCATGCCGTATAAGTTAAAATTAACATTCTTCTCGTACTTTTGTCGGAAAAGTCAAAACGTACCTCGTATGGTAAACAAAAGAAATATAACTTCCATACGATGTGGTAAAAGTAAAAAAAGGGTAAGAATGACTTTAAACATACATGGAAGAAAAGTAAACATTTTATGAAAACATTTTGAGAACATGTGGACATGGATAATAAACATAACCCCAGTAAATACTTAGGAATATACAATCTCGGATAAGAATGAGATTGGAATAATTATCCCTTACCTTATGTCTGATATGATTAGTATGTATCCAAACCTCCTATATAATGATTTAAATAATGTCATTGACTTATTAAAGAATCATATTATAAGGCCCCAGCCATAAACCTTACTTAATATTGAGTTATTACAAGATTACACATTGAGGATCTTTTTATGTTTAGAGTTTTAGAGAATTAGATCTTAAAACATGCATTACATTCCACATTAAACAAACTGGTTACATAAAAGATAGTATTCATTTTTTCCATCAACGGAAACATATTTAAAATAAAACATGGATTCTTTCTTGACACTTCCTTGACACTATCATTATATCATGTACCCTTCCCTTGACATGGGAAAAACTTTTCAAAAACTTGGGATGAGCATAAAAATATCAGTAAGGGATATAAAAATATGGAAAGGAAACATGAGTACATGTATACATAAGAATGAAATCATAATTTACCCATAAAACATAAGCACTTTAACATACCTCATAAAATCATGAATAAATCATAGAAATCATAAGACATAAAGGTAACTTGAGGCATTCATAACATTCTTACGTAGAGAGTAACCCTCTTGGTTATGTTTGGAATACCCATCACAGTATATTCCCTAAATCTTTTCGGAGAAAACTTAACGTTTAACCCCTTCGCGTTACCCAATGCATTGGAGAGCTATATCGGGCTCACCCGCCCTTAGTTTATCACGGAACCACCCGTTTTCATAACAATTCCCAAGAACCATAACATAAATGAATCACATAAAACATTAATAAAGGAAAGATAACATTTCCACATTTCAATCACAATATAACATTTTAGGATATTGAAATAATGAATCCATTCAAAAAGAAACCATTTCCAAACCCATTTAAAACATTTAATAAAGAGATTTTTGAACCAAAGTGTCCCATACCAACTTGAAGCTTTTAATATTTTAAACCATTAATATCAATATAAATAAATCCTTAAAACCATTTTGAAAACATGGATATTAATAATAACAAATCATTAAAACATTTAAAGCCATATTTTGGTTAAAGGGGTTTTACCAAAATTAGAGACACTTGAATACAATAATTGAGGAATAACATTTAGTCAGAAGTTTATAATATCACGAGAATAAATGGATTCCTGATATAATATTCCAAAGGACAGTATATACACCATATAAGAGTGAATTGGTGCATAAAAACAATGAAGTCTCAATAGAAATGTCAAATGTGATGAAATCCCTTATAAAAAAGGTATCCATAAATTAAGGATAAATCAATCTCAAAATTATGTGTGACAAATATAAATACACCCAATATAAGTGGATATTAAGTGTAAAATAATAAAAGTTCATTCACACATATTCAAAGGATAACATATTCAATAACTACATGTTGAACCCAAAGAAATCGAAATTGGGTTAAAAAGTTCCCTTGGTAAAATTCGACAGCCTAACGACATCACTTCTAAATTCAGAAAATGAGTTGATGAGAGATAAAAAGGGAATCTCATCACTTGGAAATAAAATTTACATCAATAAGGATATAAAATAACATATCCCAACATAATAGTATGTGAATTAAAAGACATAACAAAAGAAGTCTTTTAAAAAGAGGAGGGTGAAAGGTCCCCTTACCGAGTTGGGTAACTCTCGAAACGTACAGCCCATGGAAGAAGGGTCATACAATGAAGATGTGAATACCCATAAATAAAATAATACTACAAAAATTGTATAATAATGGGCAGTACATAAACCATTAAAAGGAAATAATGGCAAATGTATCATAAATGTCACGAGAATAAAAGTGAGATGAAAAAAATCCCTTTACGAAAACTCGGCAGCCTAACGGTGCCACTTAAATCTTCCAAAAATGGATTGATGAGATCAAATAGGGTCTCTCATCATATTACAATAAAATTTACAGAAATAGGAATATAAAGTAATATCCCCCATCATAACAAATATGATCTTAAAAGAAGTGACATAAAGGAGAGTACTTAAAAAGAAAGAGAGAAGTAGGATCTCTTACCTCAGGTCCGACTTGACTCGATCGTTCTTTAATGTCCTGAATAATAAAATTGAGTTAATTTATAATTTCTTAAGAATCCTTTTCAAGTTCATTATTCCTTTTATATCACTTATTTCCATGTTATAAACATTATGTAATCATTTAAGTTAATAATGTTTGTTTTGTCGATATTTGGTTCTTAAGTCAAAAGTGGACTTCTTACAATTACATGTTGTTCGTGTGGTCAAAGGTTCATTATATCAAGAATGATATTCATGATTTGGATATCATATATATCATATATATCCAGAATATACATGTATTTATAATATTACATAATCATTTATAGGTAACAAATGATATGCACCGTTCATAGAGACGGTAAGCCGTACGTACGCATGAACGCTACTTTCATTTCTATGTCATATTAACGAAATTAAAACTAAATTAGAGGTATATATATTTTAATTACAGAATTATATTATTCATTTATATTTAACATACATCATATATAATAACTTTAAATACATACCTTATACATACCAGATATGTCATTAACGAATCAAATCACTTTGAGGGGGCGGTAGTCCGCACTTCCTAAAATGAAATTATCGTGTTTACCCACAATGGAAACCATAAAGGTATGCCACAAAAGAAAAATACAGAAGCTTAATTAAAACATAAACATATTATATATCATATATAAATATAGTGACATATTAATGGCCACCTTTTAATGTGTTATATGAGTGTTGAACAATCATCGTTCCGTGAGGCAGAAATTCGCCATCCACAGAAACAGTATATTCTTTAACCATTTGATGTAGGTGTGTGTAAGTGTAGCTCTAAATATTCTTATAAAAACATCCTAGTATATTGCATATACTTTTTTTGTTACAAAATAAATGAATAAAAAGAGTTTAGTGGGTTTGAGAAGCAAAATAAAACAAAAGAGCACAAGTGAAGACATTGCCTTAAAATCGGGTAACTCTTTTTGATTTGAGCTCAAAGGCTTCCTTAGGAAGACTTCTGCCCAATGTGAGGCTTCTAGGAGTAAGAGAGGGATGTGGAGAGGAAATATTATCAGGGTTTGGCCTAGTAAAATGCTTTGTAAGTGTGGGTATGGAGGTAGATGTGGGGGCCTTTTATAAGAGGAGAGGAGGGGCTCTCTTGGAAAGTAAAGAAATGTTACTTTATTTGAAAATGAGTTTCAGATTTAAAAGGTCCCACATTGATATAATTCTAGTATAAGGTGATAATGTTTAGAAATACGCCAATCCAATAGGTTTTGGACATGTGTAGGTCATATATTTTATATTATCTTTTCATTTTATTTAAATCCTTTATTAATGAGGTAATCGCTGCATCATTATGATGTCATAAATAATTTTATTTACTTAATGTCTAAAAAATTATAAAAAAATATCATGATGTAGGAAATCCTTTTAGATTTAAAATTACTATTTATAGTAAATAATATAACTTGTATAACCCCATGTTAAAATTGTTTTAGTAAAACAACTCATGTTTGTGTCATTTTTACATTTACATTAAATAAAAAGTTATTTATGTCATTTCCCAACCAAAGTGGCTCCATGGGGTCCCCAAGTTGACCCATGGATTTTTATGGTCGGCAATGACACATCCAATATGGGTAGGACATGTTTCAAGATCATCTCATATTATTAAAACATTATTTTTACCTCAAACTACACTAATTACCTCTAATCGTGATTAAAAACATAAAAGTTACTATTCACCAAAAAATTATTTTAATTCCATTGAACCACATTTACTTCTTAATGACAAGCATGTATGTCGGATTTTTAAAATTCAAAACACAGAGGTGGCAAAGTTTCATTTAAACGAAAAATCAGTTTCTTTAACTACCAATTAGTGGTTTCACTATTAATCAAAAATTGAACTTTTTCAGAAAAATACAAAAAATTCACCCTAAGCTATATTTGATATTAAGAATTAAAAAATGAAGTCTATTTTACAAAATTCAAAACATATAAGTTGCATTAATTAATTTAATAATTAATTCCCACTCTCAAAACAAATAGCGTGTTTTTAAGAAACAATAAGTATCAAAAGATTGACTCTAGTTTAAGTCCAATTCCAAGATGAAATTAATTCCAACGACCACTATTGGATTAAATGGTAAAAATATATTCTAATTTAACTTTAAAACCAATTCAAAAGATAATCTAATCCTATAAATAAATTAGATTAAAAATAGGTTTTGAATTAAAATACATCATTTTTCACTATTCATTTAAAAATTAACTTTATCGAAAAGTTACCAAAAATTTACAAAAAGTAAATTTTGATGTCTCTATTCTAAATAAGAATTTTATTTTGTCAAATATAACACATAAAATTTTCAAAAAGTGGATTTAAAATAGGTTCGCTATCAAAAGGCGGTTAATCGACCTTCTAAAGAACATTAGAATGTTTACGCTTAAAAATTGAATTCATTCACATTTTGAATCCTCTAACATTTATTGTAAAAAGTAAAAATATTTGACAAACATATATAATCATTTTTTAGTCAGTTCTGTTCATTCCTGACATTATAACGGCTAGGCATTAACTACCATTTAAAATAATATTATTTTATTATTAGAGTGCAACGGAATATTCCCAAGAAACTCGTTGTTGCGTATTGGGTACGCCATCGAGCATAGCATCCCCTTAAAGTAATATTAATATTTTATTCACAAAAATGGATAAATATAAAAATGTCATATTATTTATTTACCTGGGGTGTTACATACTTCCCCCTTTTGGGAATTGCATCCTCGCAATTTTAAAATTGGGCTCGGAAACATCCTTGATAGTCCCACATCAGAACAAGAGTCGGTAAAACAATCACTTTAAAAGAATGGGAGAGAAGTACAAATGTCACCCGAGTTAACCCCCAATAGGATTCCAAGTATGAAAACATGGAAATGGAGGAGAAAACATAGGGTCATTTCTGATGGAGAGTGATAGTAAACATGTCTTGGAGATAGTTAACCATAAGAAAATCACAAACTGGTGGTGGGTTAAACGGTATTCGATTCCCCAGTAGGAAAAGTTAACAGACAACATTTTTGTTTTAAGTTACTATTCATTATGGAATTTATTTTTGAGCTTAACTAATTCATAATGAAACATACTTACTTGTCACATAAACTTTAAACCCTTACTAGATTCCTTAATCAAACTCATATTTTCTCCAAAAGACGAGTATTTAGGAAGATTTGTTCACATTAAGAGTACTATAATCAACGTCTTGAGAATCACATAATCCAAAAAAGAGAACTATATTCTTCCCATGTCTTTATAATTTAACCAAATCCAAAACCAAAAAGGTTAGTACAAGATCAGATAATCCAGAAAAGGATAACCCTTTATAAAAAGTATATCTATTCTTAACCTCCAAAATGTGTCCAACAAAACCCAATGTTCAACGAGGACCATTTGATATAAAAAAATTCCATAAAATTCTTCAAAGTAAACCAAACTAAGATTGAAACCCAAATATTTGAAGGATTTAGTCACATATTCTTCCAAGGTACAAATTAACTTTTATCTCCAAATAACATCAGTTGCTCTTAAATTCTCATATTGAAAAGTAATTAACCTAATCACATATCTACGATGATAGGTTAATCATTTCCATATATAACCCAAAATAAACTTACTCTTAATTCATAAAATCATCTAACTAAAAAGAATTAGTCAAACTAACCAGGGACTTCACGTAGTCCAGTGGTAGGCGATAAATACCATTCGCACTTTGGTTGTGGGTTTGATTCCCGCAGCTTTGTCCGACGCGATGGGTTATCACACGGTCTGCGTGTTGTCCTTTTTCCAAAACTATATAATTCTTAAAAAAATCCCCAAAATGAGATAAAATCTTCAAAAATTATCATAACATATTTTAACCTCAAGTTTATCTCATGCCTTTCATTTTCCATCATAACATATAATAACCCATAATTACCTCAAAATTAAGGATCATATAAACTCTAATGGTTACCTTTATAATTATTACCTGAACTTCCACATAGATTGGTCATATCTTTTATGATGCATTACAAATCATACCAAGGTTCAAGTGGTTGATCATGAGTCCTTGATAGTTGGTTTAGAACAACCACGAGTTTCCTCATTGTATCCCCCATTTTATCTAGTATCTTAATCAGAGAACCACCACAGTTTCCTTGAAACCTGTTGTCTCTTTGGTCCCTGCTAGATCCATCCATTCACTAAAAATAGAAATGTCAGTGTGAGTATATCAACAAAACCATCATGTACTAATGAGGAAGGTAAACACTAAGATATACTTACTCATTCACTTTATCTAAAACTAGGACTCTTTCTGAAATCCTAACCATTATGGTAATTTCACTTGTGCTTAGAGAATACCCTAACCTCTATAGTTATCTAAACCGACCTCTGATACCAACTATAATTCCCCAGCCTTAAACCTTACTTAATATTGATTTATTACAATATTACACATTTAGGATCTTTTCAGGTTTACAGTTTTAGAGAATTAGATCATAAAACTTGCATTACATTCCACATTTAAAGAAAGTGGTTACATAAAATATAGTATTCATTTTTCCCATCAACGAAAACATATTTAAAATAAAACACGGATTCTTTTTGACACTTCCTTGACACTATCATCATATCATGTACCCTTCTCTTGACCTGTGAAAAACTTTTCAAAAACTTGGGATGAGCATAAAAATCTCAGTAAGGGATATAAAAACATGGAATGTAAACATGAGTACATGTATACATAAGAATGAAATCATACTTTACCCATAAATCATAATCACTTTAACATACCTCATAAAATCGGGAATAAATCATAGAAATCATAAGACATAAAGGTAACTTGAGGCATTCATAACATTCTTATGTAGGGAGTAACCCTCTTGGTTACGTTTGGAATACCCATCACAGTATATTCCCTAAATCTTTTCGGAGAAACCTTAATATTTAACCCCTTCACGTTACCCAATGCATTGGAGAGCTATATCGGGCTCACCCGCCCTTAGTTTATCACAGAACCACCCGTTTTCATAACAATGCCCAAGAACCATAACAAAAATGTATCACATAAAACATGAATAAAGGAAAGATAATATTTCCACATTTCAATCACAATATAACATTTTAGGATATTGAAATAATGAATCCATTCAAAAAGAAACCATTTCCAAAACCATTTAAAACATTTAATAAAGAGATTTTTGAACCAAAGTGTCCCATACCACCTTGAAGCTTTTAAAATTTTAAAACATTAATATCCATATAAATAAATCCTTAAAACCATTTTTAAAACATGGATATTAATAAGAAACAATCATTAAAAAATTTAATGCCATATTTGGGTTAAAGGGGTTTTACCAAAATTAGAGACACTTGAATACAATAATTGAGGAATAACATTTAGTCAGAACTTTATAATATCATGAGAATAAATGGATTCATGATATAATATTCCAAAGGAAAGTATATACACCATATAAGAGTGAATTGGTGCATAACAACAATGAAGTCCCAATAGAAATGTCAAATGTGATGAAATCCCTTATAAAGAAGGTATCCTTAAATTAAGGATAAATCAATCTCAAAATTAAGTGTGACAAATATAAATACACCCAATATAAGTGTATATTAAGTGTAAAACAATAAAAGGTAATTAAAACATATTCAAAGGATAACATATTCAATAACTACATGTTGAACCCAAAGAAATCGAAATTTGGTTAAAAAGTTCCCTTGGTAAAATTCAACAGCCTAACGACATCACTTCTAAATTCAGAAAATGAGTTGATGAGAGATAAAAAGGGCATATCATCACTTGGAAATAAAATTTAAATCAATAAGGATATAAAAGAACATATCCCAACATAATAGTATGTGAATTAAAAGAAATAACAAAAGAAGTCTTTTAAAAAGAGGAGGGTGAAAGGTCCCCTTACCGAGTTAGGTAACTCTTGAAACGTACACCCCATGGAAGAAGGGTCATACAATGAATATGTGAATACCCATATATGAAATCATACTACAAAAATTTTATAATAATGGTCAGTAAATACACCAATCATAGGAAATAGTGGAAAATGTATCATAAATGTCACGAGAATAAAAGTGAGATGAAAAAATCCCTTACGAAAACTCGGCAGCCTAACGGTGCCACTTAAATCTTCCAAAAATGGATTGATGAGATAAAATAGGGTCTCTCATCATATTAAAATAAAATGTACAGAAAGAGGAATATAAAATAACATCCCCCATCATAACAAAGATGATCTTAAAAGAAGTGACATAAATGAGAGTACTTAAAAAGAAAGAGAGAAGTAGGATCCCTTACCTCGGGTCCGACTTGACTCGATCGTTCTTTAACGTCCTGAATAATAAACTTGAGTTAATTTTTACTTTTTTAAGAACCTTTTTCAAGTTCATTGTTCCTTTTATATCACTTATTGACATTTTATAAACATTATGTAATCATTTAAGTTAATAATGTTTGTTTTGTCGATATTTGGTTCTTAAGTCGAAAGTGGACTTCTTACAATTACATGTTCTTCGTGTGGTCAAAGGTTCATTATATCCAGAATTATATTCATGATTTGGATATCATATATATCATATATATCCAGAATATACATGTATTTATAATATTACATAATAATTTAGAGGTAATAAATGAAATGCACCGTTCATGGAGACGGTAAGCCGTACAGACGCATGAACGCTACTTTCATTTCTATGTCATATTAATGGAATTAAAACTAAATGAGAGGTATGTATATTTTAATTCCAGAATTATATTAATCATTTATATGTAACATAAATCATATATAATATCTTTAAATACACCACTTATACATCCCACATATGGCATTAACGAATCAAATCACTTTGAGGGGGCGGTAGTCCGCACTTCCTAAAATGAAATTATCGTGTTTACCCACAATGGAAACCATAAAGGTATGAAAAAAAAGAAAAATACAGAAGCTTAAGTAAAACATAAACATATTATATATCATATATAAATATAGTGACATCTTAATGGCCACCTTTTAAGGTGTTATATGAGTGTTGAACAATCATCGTTTCGTGAGGCAGAAATTCGCCATCCACAAAAACAGTATATTCTTTAACCATTTGATATAGGTGTGTGTAATTGTAGATCGAAATATTCTTATAAAAACATCCTAGTATATTGAATATACTGGAGTTGTAATAAAATAAATGAATAAAAAGAGTTTAGGGGGTTGGAGAAGAAAAATAAAACAAAAGAACAAAAGTGAAGACATTACCTTAAAATCGGGTAACTCTTTTTGATTTGAGCTCAAAGGCTTCCTTGGGAAGACTTCTTCCCAAAGTGAGGCTTCTAGGAGTAAGATAGGGATTTGGAGAGGAAAAATGAGAAGGGGTTGGCCATGTCAAATGCTTTGGCAGTGTGGGTAAGGAGGTAGAGGTGGGGGCCTTTTATAAGAGGAGAGGAGGGGCTCTCTTGGAAATTAAATTTTTTTTACTTTATTTGAAAATGAGTTTCGGATTTAAAAGGTCCCACATTGTTATAATTCAAGGATAAGGTGATAAGGTTTCAAAATACCCCAACCCAATAGGTTTTGGTCATGTGTAGGTCAGAGATCTTATTTTATCTTTTCATTTTATTTAAATCCTTTATTAATGAGGTAATCGTTGCATCATTATGATGTCATACATAATTTTATTTATTTAATGTTTAAAAATTTATAAAAAACAATAATGAGGTAGAAAATACTTTTATCTTTCCAATGAATATTTATAGTAAAAAATATGACTTTTATAACCCCATGTAAAAATTGTTTTAGCAAAACAACTCATGTTTGTGTCATTTTTACTTTTACATTAAATAAAAAGTTATTTATGTCATTTCCAAACCAAAGTGTCTCCATGGGGTCCCCAGGTAGACCCATGGATTTTCTTGGTCTGCCATGACACATCCAATAGGGTTATGACATGTTTCATGCTCATCTCATATTATTAAAACATTATTTTTACCTCAAACTACACTAATTTCCTCTAATCGCGATTAAAAACATAAAAGTTACTATTCACCAATAAATTATTTTAATTCCATTGAACCACATTTTACTTATTAATTAAACCATGTATTTAGGATTTTTGAAATTCAAAACACAGAGGTGGAAAAGTATCATTTAAACGAAACATCAGTTTCTTTAACTACCACTTAGTGGTTTCACTATTCATCAAAAATTGAAGTTTTTCAGAAAAATACAAAAAATTTACACTAAGCTATATTTGATATTACAAATTCAAAAATGAAGTCTATTTTACAAAATTTAAAACATGTAAGTTGCATTAATCAATTTAATAATTAATTCCCGCTGTCAAAACAAATAGCGCGTTTTTAAGAAACAATAAGTATCAAAAGATTGACTCTAGTTTAAGTCCAATTTCAAGATGAAATTAATTCCAATGACCACTATTGGATTAAATAGTAAAAATATATTATAATTGAACATTAAAAACAATTCAAAAGATAATATAATCATATAAATATATTATATTAAAAATAGGTTTTGAATTAAAATACAACATTTTTCACTATTCATTAAAAAAATGAACTTTATCGGAAAGATACCAAAAATTTACACAAAGTAAATTTTGATGTCTCTATTCTAAAGAAGAATTTTATTTTGTCAAATATAACACATAAAATTGTCAAAAAGTGGATTTAAAAGAGGTTCTCCATTAAAATACGGTTAATCGACCTTCTAAAGAACATTAGAATGTTTACGCTTAAAAATTGAATTTATTCACATTTTGAATCCTCTAACATTTATTGTAAAAAGTAAAAATATTTGACAAACATATATAATCATTTTGTAGTTAGTTCTATTCATTCCCACCATTACAACCACTAGGAGTTAACTACCATTTAAAATAATATTATTTTATTATTAGAGTGCAACGTAAGATTTCCAAGAAAATCATTGTTGCGTATTGGGTATGCCATCGAGCATAGCGTCCCCTTAAAGTAATAGTAATATTTTATTCACAAAAATGGATAAATATAAAAATTTAATATTCTTTATCTACCTGGGGTGTTACACATATTCATTGTTATTATATCATATATGTTTCACTTAGGTATTTATATTACCCGTTCATTTGTCAATTCCATGTTAAAGTAGCGTTTTGGGTAAAATTGTTTCATTTATCGTACGTGTTTGGACTTTTTATTCTTGATATTATTATTACTTATATCATGATTTAATTACTTCCAGAATGTAAAACATGATTTATTTATCATATATATTCAGTATATATATATATAATAGATAGAAAATGAAATTAAACACATCGTTCATGGAGATGGTGGAACGTACGTACGCATGAACGCTGTTTTCCATTCTTTATTGACTTGAATGGAAGTAAGTAGATGACATATATATATATATATACATAAATAAAGTAGATTTATTATGTCATATATTTAATTATTATTCATTATATATACTTTATAATCATTCATGAATGGTTAAAATGGAGAATGAATCTCATCGCGTCGTGGAGACGGTAGTCCGTACGTACGCATGAGTGATGATATCATTCCCATGATCGTGGAATTGTATTGAAGTGTATATATAATATTTTAGAATCAATATAACTTTAAAATAATCATATATACTTATTTATTTACACCGTTATACCCATCCAAGTAAGGTGGTGGTCGAAAACAGATTACACCACGACGTGGAGACAGTATTCCGTACGTACGCACGCGCAGTGAATTCATTTTCCGTAGGATGGATAGAAGGTGAAATAAGGTTGTTTCATACTTATAATAACATATCAGTATATAATTAATACTTATGTTATTACTTTATAATGATACAACTAAATAAGAAAAAGTAGAAGAAGGATGAAATTTGAGAGAATCAGAAGAAGAGATTACCTCATCTTCGACGCAACTCTTTTAAGACTTCTCTTAAGGAAGTAGAGTTGGTCTTTTGATAAGACCAGAACCTCCATAATAATTCTAGGGAATTTGAGAAGAGTAATGGGAAGGGTTTTTATGAGACTCAAGTCTCAAAAGGGTGTGAAGAGAAGTGGGAAGGGGTTTCCTTTTTATAAGGGAGGAGAGGGCACCTTTGGAAATCATAAAAATATTAATTTATAATAAATCTATCCCCACATAAATACCCCAAAAATGAATCATATTCGAAGATTAGATTATATAGGGTCGTAATATTATTATAAAATAATATTTATCAATGTAGTGAATTTATTTTAAACACTATCAACTTGATTTATCCTTATTTAATATATTAAATTTTATTTGTGGTAATAGGATTCTAAATTTAAAATTGTTATAAATAATAAATTATGTGTGTAAATTATCCATAATAAGATAATTTATGACATTTTAGACTATATAAATTTCAATTTATAATTTTTAAATATTTTTTTTATTTTTAAACAATTTAATAATATGTTATTTTTATAAAATAACAAGAGTGTCAATTTTGACACTATTCATTTATTTGAATTTACATTAAATCCAAAAAAAGGATATATTCAAAATAAAATATTTAATCGGTTCCTAACATGTCATATTAATCTATAAAATAAGTGGAGCACATTAAATAGTTCATAAAATATTTTTTTTACTATTTGTAAAACCATTTATTTGATATTTCTCTTAATAAAATAATTACTACAACAATTTTGTAAAATTATTAAATATAATTATTTGTTGCATAAAAATTAAAAATAAAATACTAGGATGAATATATATCTTATATATTTCATAATAATACATTTATATGGATTTATCTTCTAAGACAACAAAATTTTAAAATTTTATATTTATTAAATTATGAAGGTGACAACTTTGACATCAAATAAAATAAAACAATATAAGTGTCATAAACACTTTTATAAGACTCCAAATGGTCATGTATTCTGTCATTGAGTTCTTATGGTGTATATATACACTACAAATAAGTTTTTTTCAGGTTTGTGATCCCTTTAATATGTATTACTATTTCAATAAAAACAATATTATTGATTTTTTTACTAAATAAACAATTTTTGCTTCATTAATGTATAAAATAATAAGGTAATTTAATAACTCTTAAAAATTACAAATAAATTACCATGATAAAGAAAAAACAATTATCTTCCAAATGAGTATTCATAGCCGAATTTATATTCTGTATAACCTTATATTAAAAATACTTTAATTATTAAAGTTTGAGTGAGACATATTTCACTTTCCTTTAGATAAAATAAACTAAAGGTATTAATCACCTCTAAATGGGTTCTAATGGATTAAATTTAGACCAAAATATGACTTAGGTTGAAATATAATCATCCAATTGTATTAAGAAGAGTGTTAGGGTAATTTTACAATATAATATTTACCCTTAATTACCCGATTTACATTTTACTATGGTAAATAAAATTTATCGTAGTTACTATTAATAATGTACAAAAATAAAAATTAGTCTATTAATATAATTTGGATCCACTGATTCCAAATATGGAATCCATATTTCAAAATTCAATACATAGAAGTTTTAGAAATTAAATTAAAATTAATCCCGTTGTCGAAAGAAAACGAGTTTTTGTTTTGAACATTGCAAAAGATTGAAATGATTCTACCTATGAATTCAATGTAAAATCAAACCTAATGACATAAATTATATTAAATGGTAAAAATATATTCTATATATATATTAAAACCATTAAATAACATAATTTAACCATATAAATTATTCTGATTAAAAAAGTTGTTTGTATTTAAAATATAGCGTGTTTTTACTATTTATTAAAATATGAAAGTTATCAGAATAATATGAGAATTTTATCCAAAGTAAATTTTTATATCTTAATCACAAAGAAGAATTTTATTTTGTAAAATTAAACTAATAAACATGTCAAATACTAGATTTAATGTGGGTGCGCCATCAAAAGTCGGCAAAACTGTATTTTTTTTAAAAATTCTTCTTTTACCCAAAAAATTTATTTTGTTCACATAAAATGATTTAGAAAAGGTGTAAGATGAATAATAATGATATAAAATTAAAAATTTAGCTAATAATATTCTTAATGGATAGTCCATAATAATATTATAACAATATATCGTTGTTTAGTGAAACTCGGTATTGCGTACAACACAAGCTATCGAGGAAGGTCGTGATTGCATGTAATGCAAGCCAGGTCAGGGTTGCGTGTAGTGTATTCTCCCTTTTGTGTTGTGTAAAACATAATTCAAAACTTATTTCATTTATACATTAAACAAAATCTATACTTAATTTTGCGTAGAATAATTTCTACAAAATGAACATGAAATTGTGTGTTACACGAGCCAAAAATAGTATTGTGTATACTGCAAGCTAACACAGTGTCTCGAATAGAAAAAGATAATCTTGGTGTAGCGTAAAATATAAGATACTAAAGATATTAAAAATAATATATCTTATAAAATCTCGGGGTGTTATATTCCATCAATAGTTGTCTCAAATAGAGACCCTCGTTTCACTTCTCGATTTTGGGAAGGCCTTCAGAAGGCCTTCAGGTCCCAGATTAAGATGAGCACATCATACCATCCTCAAACAGATGGTCAGACAGAGCGGGTGAATCAGATTTTGGAGGACATGCTCCATTCATGTGTCCTAGACTTTGGAGGTTCCTAGGATACCCATTTGGGATTGGTTGAGTTTTCTTATAATAATAGTAACTAATCCTCGATTTGAATGGCCCCTTTCAAGGCGCTTTATGGTCGGCCATGTCTGTCCCCTCTATGTTCGGCTGAGGTGGGAGAGACTTCACTGTTGGGGTCGAGCCTTGTGCAGGAGACTTATGAGAAGGTCAATTTGATCAGGCATCGTTTATTGATAGCTCAAAGTAGTCATAAATTATATGTTGAATGGAGGCATCAAGAGCTAGAGTTTTCTATGGGTGACAGGGTATTCTTGAAAGTGGCCCCTCATCTGGGCCATCGTCGATTGTGGAAGCAAGGTAAGATGAAACCACGGTATGTCGGGCATTTTGAGATCATCGAGTGTATTGGCAAGGTGTCATATAGTTTTTCCTTACCTTCTCAGTTAACATCCATTCATGATGTCTTCAACGTCTCTCTGGTGAAGAAATAATACCCGGATCTGTCCCATGTGTTGAGTTGGGAAGAGATAGAGATAGAGCCTGACTATTCTATTGTTGAGAGGCCAGTGAAAATATTGCACTCCCAAGAGAAGATATTTCAAAGGATGTCCATTCCATTAGTCCGGGTTCTATGGCAGCACGAGAATGATACACATGAGACATGGGAGCGAAAGTCAAGGGTTGAGGAAGAGTACTCGTTCTTATTTTTCAATAAAGCTTCATGTTGACTTTCCAAGGCGAAAAGTAATTCATGGTGGGGATAATTGTCAAATACATGAAATATTTTAAAGTTATTTTTCATTTAATTTACATTATTTCTTTGTTTTGAGGGTTTTCCATGCATTTTTGAAGGAAATGGTGGGTTTCCAAAATTTGTGCCAACCTGAGAGTCTATTTCGAATTATGGAAATAAATTTTGTTTCTTTAATAACTCCATCGTGTTTCAACTTTTTTCACCCATTCAAATTCTTTAATGACCTTCACTTAACTATTCAAACCACCGAAGGAATTTGGTCCCATTAAAAATTCATTTGATTCCTGGATTTGGGTGATCAAATTGGGTATTGGGCCAACCCGAAACCCATTTCTAGTTTTAAAATTGTTTTGTAATTCTTTCATAAAATTTTCATTTTTTATCCTTTTTCGGTGATTACACCTCACACCTGCTACCACTATTCCTATATGCACCCCCATCTTCATTCCCCCATCTTTAAAGATCGTATCTGTCAAGAATTAGGGCCGCACTTTTCAGGTTTCTAAAATCGTACAGATTTCTCATGTAAGTTACTATCCATCTATGTTTCTTTCTGTTTCCTTAAGCTTTATACCAATTTTCTTTAATCCCCAAATGTCGAGAAGCTAGGGCATCACAACGAGTGTTTCATTTTGAGTTTCTTGGTCCAATATTTTGGTTTTATGTTTTATCTCACTCCCTTGTGGTGTGGTGGTGGTGCGGTTGAAGTTCTAGACTAGGATTTCCGGTTCTTGACACTTTTGGTAGGTGATTCCATTTTTCATGCAATTTTTGTGACTTAGCTTTCTCTGTTTTTGGTATTTTCATGTTTATTGAATTTTAATGATTCTGAAGAAATTGGTTTTAGTGGAAATTATAAAGAAAATGAAATTTAAGTGCGAATTTTTTGTGAAATTGGGGGTTTTACATACAAATCTTTTATTGGTTCATTTGGGGTTGTCCTATAATTACAAAATTTCTTTTATTGAATTTTATTAGGACTAGAAAGAATTTTTTTAAGGTTTATTGTCTTTGTATGTTGTTACGAATGTTTTTTTAGATGGTGTTTGGGAAGAAAATGGGATTAAAGTGTCGTGTTTATGTGAAAATGTGGGTTTTTAAAGGATATAACTTCTTTGTTCACATGGGGCTACCCCATAACTGAATTTTTTGTTTCATTAAAGGGTATTGAACTTCCGTATTGTTTTTTTGACTTAAAATTCGTGACATAGTGTGCAAAGTGGATATTTCAAAGAATTTTTGGTGCAAAATAATGTGAGATTTTGAGAGGTTGTTATGTTAAAAATCTAAGTGTTTTGTTGAGTGTTTTAAGGGGTATAAAATTTTATAGCTACTGTATTGGTTTTGTTTTGATATTAATGATGTTTTATATGAATTTTTATTTATTTTGCATCCTGAAATTGATTGAGCACAAAAGGGGAAGCCCGGGTACCTAGGTGGGCGGATATGTACTAGTACGGCTAGTGGAACGGATGGGTTTTGTCCCTTTTTCACATAGAATTTGGATAAATACATCTCTAAATAAACTATTTGGGTGATTATTGGTGACCACTATCATATGGGTATGTTCCCTACTAGTGGCTCGTGCACGAGAACTGATTTTTCTATGGTAACTTTACACCGAGGTACAAGGTACATAGAGCCCAAGACAACCTAGTTCCTAGGGGTGTTCCCAATGTTGTTGATAATTGGATTTGTATTATCTACCCATGTCTTGGGGTGTGTTTGGTATTAAATTACAGTATCCACATTTATATTAAAATGTGTGGACATTCTGAAAATTTTGGATCGAAAACCTTTTTCTAATGAAAGTTACATTTCTTGGAATTTTAACACTTCTTTTCCTTGCCTATTAAAACTGCTTTCTTTATCACATTGTGTTGCATTATATTTGGAATTATTGGGTGGTATACTACTAGGAATAGGATCACACCGTACTTACACCCCTTGGGTGTAAGTAGACATGGTTATGTTTGACTTAGGTGAAGGAAAGGCTAAGGGTGATGGCGGTTTGGGGTGTTAGTCCCCATCCTTGGGGCGGAGTTGCAGAGATGGATTGTGGGAGATAAACCCTAGTCATGTGGGGTCCTTGATTCTATCATGATGATATATTAATTTGTATTTAGGCCACTTGAATTATCTTTAAACCAATGTATTCAGTTCTGGTTTTTTTAAGACTTGTTTGGCTCAAAAATATCAGATTTATATTATGGATTGTTTTTAATGTTTTATGCTTTCATACTTGTGTAAATTGTTCCCAAACCTAAATTAATGATACCTGAGAACTTGTGAAAGCCCGTGGGGATAGGGAACTCCCTTCGGGCCTTTCCATGAGTCGGGTTTGCTACCAGTTTTCTGACAACCAGATTCGGTTTGTGACAATCAAACTATTCCTAATTTAGCACATGATCGATGTATGGGTTATACATTTTGAATTTTTAGACAAGGAACAAATCAAGGATAAAAGTTAACATGGATTTTAAATACAATTAGAATTTAACCATACCCATTTTCTAGGAAATCTAAAAAGGTCTAACATAACATGATACATTCATCCCCATATTTCCAATATGACATTGACCTAGGCGAGGTTCCGCCTTCAGGAACACATGGTCACATACTAAAAACTCATAAGATCATCATCACTGATTAGAATAGGACTTATGGTGAATATATGACATCATAAAACACTTCCTGATCAGTCAAACATTATCACATGTCTCTTTCACGAGGATTAGTCTTATTAAATAGGTATCACCCACTTCTATCCAGTCTTGGTGTGACTAGAAATACCCAAAATAAAACCCTTACAAAGGAGACATATTTATTGAGTGTTAATAAAAATTATTATAATA
Source organism: Viscum album (assembly GCA_963277665.1). Taxonomy (NCBI): domain Eukaryota; kingdom Viridiplantae; phylum Streptophyta; class Magnoliopsida; order Santalales; family Viscaceae; genus Viscum; species Viscum album. The sequence goes on from OY728157.1 coordinate 81,121,128, forward strand.
AATTTTCAACAATTTCATATGGTTATTCCATGAGAATCAAAAATCCAACATGTATTCACTTAGATGTTTCTACAAAATATACATCACCCGCTTTGTCATACCATGTAATTGATAAAGATATGTCAAAATGAGTGTGAACACTGACCCCCTTATTTTATGAAGGCCTTCCTACAACAGAGAGGTAAAACATGGGTCTTTATCTGAAATGAAAGTTAATTGTACACCATGATGTCTCACAAAAGCTTAAATATACAACTATCCCAACTCATTCACCTTGGATAAATCCCTAATCGAAATGAAATGGTATGACTTGTTTATATGTACAATTACTAGAAAATTTCATTACATACATTTGGTGTATGAGGAAACCCAATGATTAAATCCATGGAGACCATATATAATTTCAATGTAGGAATGGGGTTTTGGTTGAAGTAATCCTGAGGGGATAGGGTTATTATATTTCATTATATGAAAAGTATAACACATATATACAATGTTAGTAATACCACGCCACATTCCTAGACAGAAAAAATAGGAAACACGATTCATGATTCATCTTGTTGGTCATATAGTGAATGAACCACTATGAATAGTTGACATCATAATTCCCAAAAATCTACGAAGATAACAACACCTAGAAATGACCCTTGAAACAATGGGTTACCTCATAAGATAATGACCAATATCTATGCACCTTCCACCTTTTATAAACTACATTGAATACATGAACAATTAATAATTAGGATGTTATACTTGAATTAGATAAAAATGGATTTAAGAGACTGAATGTTATATAAGAACGATTTTTCCCTCACATCCAAGTCTTGTTGTTTCATCTGAGAAAAACCCCATTAGAGTTCATTAATTATTGGACTCCATGACAGCATGAACCAACATCGTCTTGATGAGTTTTACCACTATAAAATTACATTTTAAAGGGTATAGAAAATGTCAATGTAAATCCCCTTATGGTACACAACCCATCAAAACGTCTTCATTTTTAAATCATTTAGGGAGAAGTTATAATAAAAAATCTTATGAAATGATTAAACTATTATTCTACATGATTATATGGTAGAAAGACGTTTTCAAATAATTCATCACTATATTTGTTTCTAGTTCATGGTTTTGAAAATATATTTCATGTGGTTGGAGTTGGAGTGAGATATGCACTTCCATAGTGCCATCATGAATCAACAAAAACCCAATACCTTTCTAAAATATTAACATAGTCCATGTATACCTTTCCAAATTTTGGTAGGATCCCAAAAGGGGAAGTGGTTAATCAACACTTGATCTATCCAAAATATTCATGACATTATAGGATCCATTAAGACCTTACCCCTTTTTGGGTATGTTTGATCAGGGGTAAAGTGATCAAATTAAAATATCTAGTATAGTATTTTGAATAAACATCAAGCCTTGGATTATCATGATTTTGAAGAAATAATCCAATTTCTCCACTGAAATCAATACTCTGATTTTGTTAAGGTCCACTGAAACCCCACATCCTAAGATTACGTTTCCCAAAAATATTACTTACCATATCCAAAATATTCCCATAGAAATATAGTAATATATAGTGTGGTCACAATGAGTTCCTATAATGACCCTCATGTGCCTCTCATGCTATTTCTGTATACCATAGTAAGACTTGGTGTGTTCAAAAAACACCACAATAATAGAGTAGAGGAATTATAAAATGAAAAATCCAAAATATCCCTGAAAAAATCGATCATTTTTCAATATGAATATAATCAAAATGTTCTCAATGTGTCCATACCATTTGTAGAATGTTGGATTGCATATTTTAGCCTCTTTAACCATGAAATGATGGTGTCTAGAGAACATATCAATCCTTTAAAACCATGTAAAAACCATGATCAGATAAAAAAGGACATTAATGTGGGGAAAGTGATATGTATTCTTGATTGTGAACCTAATCAACTTCTAATAATCAATGAACAATGAAGGGATGCATAATCCCTTTTATCAAATTGGACTAGGGAGGCCTAGGGAGAGATGTTGTGTTGAATGAATCCTTTATATTAAAAATCATCTTGAGGTATCATCAACTCCATCGAATCATTAGGGGCCTTATGATGTGAAGGATGAGATACCAATTGTATTCCAAGTGCTGGATCATTATTAATATAAATATCATATTCTAGATGTCAACCCATAATGTGATATGGAAATACCCATATATTCCCATTTACTACAAGAGGCAACCAATTCTATGAACCTATACCATCATAAAATAGTATAAGAAAAGAGTCATGGAAGAGGAGGAAACGTGACTCTGGATGCAGAGGTTCAGCTCACCAGTATCGTGGATCTTGTCACCTTGAATGATCTAGGTTCTCTTATCTGGTTTCATAAAATTAATTCTCAAGTGATATCAATTGATATGCACCATAGAACACACAATACATTCCATGAATAGGATCACATCAAAACGGTACATTTCCGAAACTGAAAATTCCCACAAAAATTCAAACCCAAAAAAATGTGAGAGTAGAGGATGGACATCTAAAACTTTATTCGCTCTTCATGTTGAGTGGAATAACAAAATCCATGGAAGAAACACATAAACATGTTTAGAAATTTCAGCTGTTCCACAAGACACATATAAATAAAAGTTTTAGATGTACTTATATAAAATAAAGATATGTATATGGAAAATTAAAAAATAGAACCTCAATCTTATGTAGGTCCTCCATCCAATTCCCCTAGAACCATCTTCAAAACATATAAGTGACTCATCTCTATCTGGTACTAGGATTTATTACTAACAAGCATATTTATATTAACCTAACCCTACCAAATAATAGATCATGTTCTACAACAATGACCACCAAACCAGAAACCTATGGTACTAGATGGTTCAGAGAGAGCTGTTATACCATAGAGGATAAGGAACATCCACCGATCTAATATAAGGGAATATTTCTAAAAACTAGTTTTTCATTCCCCAAAATTCCACACTGATTAAATCTACTAGTTGGTGTTGAACATGAAGCATGTACTTGTCCAAGGACTCCACACTAATTACACATGATTGACCCACCACAAGTGAATATATAAAAAATATTTTGGGATGGGTAACTAGAGCTACCATATCCCTTTTTATCCCACTTATTATGCATCATTTTTATCTCATATGTGTCATGAAAACCTTGTAATAAAGTTGAAAATTCTCTAGATAAACCATATTTACATATATGATCTATTTCCACCATAAAGTATTGATCTACCACCTAAGAATAAGTCTTTTGATTTAATTAGAAGAGTTGGGATCGAATATATATCCACATCCCCATTTGAAAATGAGGAGTATTTTACATTTCATTAGAAGCCTCCTCGGTTCCGGAATGTACCAATTCTAAAAATGGATGGTATAATCCAACATGTTTAGATAACCATGATGGAGATCAAAAACCGCAAAGGTCTTGGTGAGGGCAACAATTTTTGGGATATCTAGCTCTTTAAAACCAGAATTGAATTCATTCTATCCCATCTCCTCCTGATTTCCATTGTCAAACACTGACTCCCATGACCTATGATTGGTTAATTCTAACATTAATGAATCACATTTCACCTTCACCACATTAGGATTCCTGAAAAACGCAATGATCCACTTAGTATATTACCCCGAATTGTCCACTATATGGGGGGTCTATAATAAATTAGATGTAAGGAGGGTTATTCCTAATAAAATAATGATCTTTATCCAATAGGAACTTTTTTTGGGTTTTTAGCGTGAGAAGGATCAAATTCCACAACTTAATCCAAATCTCTGACAAAATGAACCATTTATTGGGAGAATATATAATCAATTGGTGTGGGAGAAATGTTTTTATCCACATACCATAGTTTTACTATAAGTATCCATTGTGGAATCATACTATATCAGTGAACAATAATGGTAAATACTCAATAAAACCAACATTAGGGTTTCAAAATAACATGATTAAAATATAAAAATAAATTAAATATTGAACAATAATAAACATAAATAATAAATCCAAACACTCCCCCACACTCAGTGTCAGTGCATAGTCTATAGTTTTCGCTTCACACATAGAAGCTGAGTAAAAAAAAATCCAAGACATACCAAGGTGAACCAAGGTATATCAAGAAGTTTGGTATCCAGTACATGGTCCATTGGTTATTACCATTCCCCACTGTATGGAAACTAGTGTCTAGGCGTCACAGATCTCCTTCAAAAATGGTTTATACAATGAAAAAATAACTTCCAAAAAAATATTTTCTAATAAATAAATAAGCATCCAATTAAATCCAAATAAAAAAGGGAAAATGATATAATGTCAAGTTAAACATTAATCAAGTACATTGGAATCAAATAAATTAAAAATTTTGAGGGGACGAACTAGATGAACGAAATCTCGATGAAACATGTGGGTCATCACTCCATGACACTTCCACCAAAACCTACACAAAATGGATCACTAGAAAATAGATCCACTGTCACCACCTCAAAATCCTTTTTTACATAGATCAAAAATTACATTTTCTATATACACAAGTGGTTTATGTATCATGTGAGATAAATTTCTTAGTATAATAACACAAAAAATATTCAATGTAAATAAACTGAATGCCTAATTATTAATCTATTTTTTGAAAATAATTATTATTTAAAAATGGAAATAGATATGAGATTTATATGTATAAAAGAGAGAAAATGTATATTTGTTTAAAATAGGTTAAAAAATCAATAAACCATAGGATAAATTTATATGATTATAGTTTTTAGGGATATCATATCCTTTCTTCATGGGGTTCAATCCATATAAAAGTTTCCCATGCATGATCTAATAAAGATATAACAATCAATATTTTAGTATTACCCATGTCATTATCAATAATTTCAAAGTGATGTAGTATGAAATTGTGGGAGATCTAGGTAATTTCTAATACAACCCAAATGTTATACTAGTCTATGAAAACCCACCATGATACTCAAGTTTCCTACATGCTATATTAAAATTTCCATATAAAATGAAATCCATTTTTATGAAATCACAAATTCCATAATTGAAATATGATAGAAAAACAGCCAATATAATGGAAAATTGTCCATTAAACCATGATATCACACCAAAATCCATATAAGTGACCATTTTAACCACCCAAAAAATATATTAAACAATTTTGAAACCCAATAATCCTTGATAAAATTAACTAAAAATGGAATGGTATAAAACCAACTTCCATTACCACTAAAATTAACCAAAACTAGTTGGAAACCATAATTCCCACAAAATGAGGGAACCTAAGGAAGAAATATTATACAAAATAAATTAATATTAAACCCAATGAAATAAAAATGAATGAAATATATGTCATCCTATCCACTGTAGAAGATATAACAAAAGAAAAAAGAGAGAGGAGACCATGAATAGGGAAGGGGAGAGAGGAGGATCTAACATGATGGTTTATTGAAGATTTCGACCCAAATCTACTCATAATTGAAGCAATGATGAGAATTGGAAGAGAGGGGGGTTCACCTAGGGATGAAGGATACTGAATGGGGTGAGATGTGTGTTTTTTAGGGTAAAAACTGGGTAAGGGAAATAGTGAAATGGTTTATCCCAGGATGTAATTAACCAAAAAACAATAATTATAGACAGATAAATAAACATCCAATCATGAAATAATTAAAAGGTGAATAATGATATAAAAATAATCAGTTACACGTTAAAAAAGAACAGCTAGAAACAAATAAATCCAAAATATAGAGGGGATGAAAAAGACAAAAAAACATCCACGAAGCTTGTGGGTAAAAATCCCATAATACCACCACCAAAACCTACCCAAAAAAATCACTATCATAGAGAATGTACATCACCACCTCAGAAGGAGTTGCCTTTACATGGGTCAGTCATAACATGGTCTATACACATTCAGTGTGTATGTTGGTGTGTGGTAAGTTTCCGAATAAGATACCAATAAATATAATCAATGAAATGAATATAAATGAATAATTAGCATGATATATTTTTATATCAATTAATTTAATGAAATTGAACTGAAAATAATATTTATTTGTATAAAAGGGGAAGAAACATAAATGTAATTCATACTAGTTAAAACAAAATCGAAAGAACCATGGAATAAAACCATATGAAACATTATTTTTAGGGCACTATCATCCTAATTCCATTATTTTAAATCCATATAAAAGGCTCTCTTGTGTGACCCCCTAGAGATTTCACAGTTAATGTTCTAGTCATCCCCTTGAAATTATTAGTATTTTAGTTAGTTTTGTAGAAGGAAATTGTTGGAGATCAATATCATTTACTAGATGACCGAAATTTCATTTTGGTCCATCAAACCCCACCAAGATTACCAAACATACAGATTTCTCCATTCTAATTTTCATATAAAATGAAATCAATTTTATGTAATCAAAACATCCAAAAGTTAAACGTGATTGAAATAAAAAATTACCAATGTAAATTCACCATTTAACATTAATATTTAACAAAAATCCATGGAAATCAATTTTTTCAACACTAAAAAAATTTATAACCATATTTGGAAAACAAACAAGGCATAATAACTTCATATAACAATGGCATGACATGCGAACACTTACTATTTCTATTAGAATCACACAAAACTGGTTGGAATCCACAAGTCACACAAAAGAGGGACCCTATGGATGAACGAGTACACAGAAAACATAACTACTAAACCCAAAAAACCATTTTTTATCTCAATATAATTCATCATATCCACTAGAGAATTGATAACACAAGGAAAAAGTTAGAACAGATCAAGAAGAGAGAAGAAGAGTATATGGGGGAGAATAAATGATGGTTTCTTGAAAATCCAAGCTAGATCTACCCAAAATTAAAGCAATGAGAATGAGAGGGAGAGAGGGAACTGAACCTATGTATATTGTAGACCAAATTGGGTGAGATATGGGTGTTTGACTATGAAAATATTGGATTAGAAATGATTATCTAAACCCCATAATAGAATGTATCATTCTTACTCTTTGGATTACATGAAATTATATGGTTCACATTATGTAATCTAGGGTTTAGTAAAAAAAAATTTAATGTACTAGATTGGATCCTAAAATTATTTATCGTATTGTATAATAAGAAAACATTTGAAATAATTAACATAAATTAAATGTTTTTTGCAGGTCCAATCCTATAATGAAAAATAATAATTTCATTTGTAATGTCTCCAAATAATAAAATTATTTTTAAATCCTTCATAAAATATTGTGATGAAAAGTTGAATTATCTGAATAATATTCCTAACAGTGTCAGTCATGGTGTGATGTAAGGTAATTTTTCATGTCCCATGTAAATCTCATGTGAAGCTCAAAATTCCTTTTCATTTTTCTTACTACTTGGTATATATGTTATAAAACCACATCCACTTTTTAAATCAAAACAAGGTATTATTTCTATGAAAAACCATATAATATTTATCATTAAAAAATATTTTTATGTTATTATATACATATCCTCAATTATTATCATATTTTTATTTTCAGTAATCAATGTTTTCATAAAGCTTGTTCATAAGGATTATACAACAAATCATATGATACGAACTATTATGAACCTAATCCCATTAACCTAGAGTCGATGCCTAATTCCTTACATTGGAATAAGATACAAGGAATCAAATCCCAATGTATTGAAAATTTTCATTCATCATAATATTGATGAATACATTAAAAACATATTAAAATAAAGGAAATAAAATAAATAAGCGTTTTCATTTATAATGTTATTATTCCTCATAGCATATCCATACCAGTCAATCAAAAAACAGTTACTACAATCTAATCGAAAAAAATATGAAAGGTTCGAGGTTAGATACTTAGTAGGTGTAAACGTAAAATGGAATATACCAGGAATAAATAAGAATAATTAATATGTCATCGTTAATAACTAAAACTAATTAAATTGAATTAAAAAACTGAGTATAATATCACAGAAATAAATAATAATCAAATAAATAAAACTATGTAATCAAATAATTGTGAAACTTTTTCATGAATATTATTACTAACAAAAAAATATCATAGAAATAAATTATCTTCTAATGATTTAATACATAATGAATGACATATAAAACATTCTATCTAGACCTTTTACATGAATGTTTAATTTATGGTTGGATACCCGTCTAATTTGGCCAACTGATCTCTCTAAAGTGACATGTCGAATAACTAAGGGGATATTTAAATTTGGCAATCAATTATGCCATAATAATTCCAATTAATTATTCACTTGAAAGAACTGAAGCATAATAAATAGAAAAATTATTATTGAAAATAAAACATATGAAATGTTTATACGTGGCCCTATAAAATTAAAATAATCATAAACCATTTCAAAAAGTATAATAAATTGTAATTAAATTATAAATCCTCATCAGAAATGATAATTAACATTACATCCAAATAATAAGGATGTTGTTAATACAAAATAACCTCAGAAAATCATATATATAATAAATATTTGATGTATTGGAAGGATATAAATACTATAAAATAGTAATAAAAAATATATTTTTTATAAACTATGATTTTATATTTGAAAATATTCTTAAAATTAAAAGTATAAAAAAAATTGGAAAAAAAAATCATTTAAAAATAAAATTAAACATATAAAATAAACTATAAAACAATGATTGGCAAGGATAGTGAGAAGTTATTTTCAGGTCAAACAAATTAAAATTTGTATTTATTTTAAATTTATATGAAAAAAGAATGAGCTTTGTTATAAAATGAAATGAATATTCCTTTAATGATACTATTTCAAAAGTTATAAAAGGATAAAAATTATTTTAATAAATAATTTGTAAAAGGATAATTTATTTTGAAACATTTTATGAAAACATGGATATTTTTTAAATGGGTGTTTTTGTCCAAGTGAGAAAAAAGGTATATTTTTCAGAAAAACAATTTATCTATCATTTTATTGACTAAAGAGTGGAAAATTGTAATATTACATTAAAATATCATTAACAAGAAACTTTTAACCAAATCATGTTTTTTTGTACAAATAAAAAATAATTCCTTCAAGGGATACTTATCCAAAATAATCTTGAATAAAAATGTGATTATGAAATAAACCAGTACCACATTGGTATCATTCTAATCACAACGCCAGTGAGGGAAATAAAATCATATGAAACATTAAATAAAATGAAGTGAAATAGATTCATGATATATCATATCCAATGGGTTATTATATACCAAACACAATAGAATTTGTGGTTAATATATCTTATGCCTCACAGAAGTAAATGTGAGATAAGGAACCATAATGTCAGGATTAACTTACTTTATATGTTTTTAACCTCCCATGTAATAAATTTTAGTTTATTATTATTATAATAAATATAAATACTTATATATATCAAAACATATATTATTTACTTGTTGTATTTTATTAACCATTTATTAAGAATTCATTTTTAATCACTATTTCGTGTGACAATTTATTCGTATTTCATGTATGGTTTAGTTTGATAATTTTCATCCTTTTAATTTAATCATAGTTAAATATTATCCAAAAGTATTACGATATATTATAATTAAATATATTAATTATAAATTTATTTATAATAATGTATTAAATTTATATACAATAAACGGAATGCACCATTAATGGAAATGGTAGGCCATACGTATGCTTGAATGTTTGTTTGATTTATCTTGATGGTTGGAATGAAAAGAAAATAAAGGTTAAATGGCCTTTGAAAAATCATTATTATTTCATATATATAATATTAATTAATCAAATAAATCTTCATTACTAACCATTTAAAAAAAAAATAAAACATTACACATCACTATTTATAGGTGTTAGTATAGACATACACATTAGAGGCATTATTGTATTCCCATGGATTGGAAGGTAATAAGATAAATGTGGTATTATATTTCTAAAAAATTAAATCCTAATTATTTCATATATTTATTATATTTAACATTAACACCTTTTGGGTGATGAGTAAGAGAAAAATGAATCACATATCCTTGTGAGAATGTAGTCCAGCATACACATGATTGACGTCATCATATCCTATATGGAATGGAAATTTTTATGGTGTATATGAAATAATAATTTATAGATGTATAATAATATCATAAAATCATCCAAATATATTATATGAATTATTATATCATCCATGAAATTTTCCGATAGAATGTAAATTACAACAATTCATGAGGTGGATGTAAACCATACACATGGTTGATAGTTTCATTTATCATTTGATGGAAATGGAGATTTAAATTTTTTATTGACTTAAAATAATAACATATCAGAATAAAATTGATATTTTCATTGTTATATTATCAATTTTTAATATGTTTTAAAGATTTTAAATAATAAATGAATCTAATAAACTTGGTTTACAATTTTAATTCTTTTTTGATGTTCCTCGTTTTGTTTATGCATAAATCATGATTAAGAATGGTTAGTAATTAAAAATTCCTCTTAAAAGAAGAGTGTAAAATAGTTAATATATTTTTTGGATAATACAAAGGGTTTACGAAGTGTGTCATCAAAAGGATATTGGGTAGACTTTTATAATTCAAGGAGATGACACACATGGAATGTTTCAAAAAAACAATGTGACACTAACATATTTACCATACCAAAAGTATCAATATAGTTCAATAACCAGATTTTCTGCATATAATGTCTAAATAGATACATATAATTGTTTTTAGATTAGTTTTATATCATTTACAACCCATAACTTTGTAGTTTAACCCCTTGGAAATCCCATTTTCTCCTTGGTTAAAGTAATTAATTTTGCAAAATTATCATTATTCATCATGGTAAAAACATATGTTGACCATATAAGATAATAAAAATTATTCTAATTAAAAATATGGACTCCATTTTTCCAAATTCAATTCCCATAAAAAATATAATTCAAATTAATAGTAAACCACAAGCGTAACAAAATAAATGATTTTTATGTGATAATTCTCATATGCATAGAATGTTTAAATTTTAAAAATCATTGGGAAATTAATTATAATTTCGTGAATTATTTAAATCGTAATATAATTGTACTAATATTACGTTAAAATCATTTATAAATAAAATTTAAAATTTAAAATTTTTTAAACAAAAAGAATTAAAAAAACAATATTGTTCACCATCCGTCAAAAAATTTATATTTTAAGAAAATTTTAAAAAACTAACAAAAAGATAATATGGAAATTGATATTTAACAAATTAGAAATGTTTTTTCCAATAAATATTATATTGTGTTAAAAAAAAATTAATATTATTTATGAAAAGTGTGACAAATCAGCTTTATAAAGAATAGTTTTTTAGAAAAAAATTCAATTTCTATCAAATGGTTATCATTTTAATTCTAGTCAATAGAAAAACATTGATTTTTATTAAATGAGTAAATTATATAATTATCATATTTTTTGAGTACCCGCCCCCTTAACATAATGTTTATAATTTTCAAGTTTACAAAATAATATTTTAATAGATTATTGTGTTTCTTTTAAACCAATTGTTTGAAATTAGAAAAGATATATAATAAATTGAATTTATTTAAAATGGAATATATCATATATACATAGGGTGTTACATTATCATATTTTATAGGTGTTGTGTTTCAAAAATTCTATCTATCATGATTTTATTCTTAAAAAATAATAGGGCGTCACAAAACCAATGGCTTGTATTCACATAAAAGACTGTAAATATTCTTAATAATCATAAAATCAAATTACATAAAACCACAATAGTTTTATCCATGAAATTAAAATTATTATCAACCCTAGATATATCATCCCATAAAACTACTGGTTTATCATTTGTCAATATGGATTATAATAACTTTCCATAGGTTCTATCCCCTCATTCATCATAATAGTTTATAACGTAAATTTGAATTAACTTAATAATATACCTTAAAATGTATAAAGTTATTTTTCAAGTATTAGGACTACACCTCATGATCTGGTGATTTTTATGTTAATGTCAAATCGACCCCTTTCACAGTTTTTACCCTAGGTGCATCATTTCCAAATCGTCATCCATTTTCCGATATCGTTTATAGAATATTTTGTAGGAAAACCTCAAAATATCTACATTAACAAATTTTAATTATATTAATCTATCGAAAGACATATTATTAGAATATGTTATATTGCTATGTTCTATAATCTATTTATTAATATAGTACCTTTGGTTCATACTAATCTTCATCTAATACAAACTACTACACTTTAACTATTGTAACACAGTGATAGTGGTCATTTTACTATATTGTCCCAAATCTAATGGGATCAAAACCAGGAGGATAAAATAAATTTGTATTCTTAAGATAGTAGATATGAAAATTATTCTAGAAATATATTCTAAAAAATTAGATTATCCTTTAAAATTATAGTGTGAACATTTTTATATCATCTTATATATCCTAAAAAGTATTCATAAATCACGTGTAGGGATACTGGGGAAAAGAAAACATAAAAAATGTTGGGGGAATATTCTCAATGAGGGAAACATTAATTTATATACTTTCAATGAATAAATAATGAATGAAAAATATTACATTTATAAGCGATAATCTATTATTCAATATATCAAATATCATAAAATGTGAATATATCCATGGATGACATTGGAACATAAATAATAACATGTATATAATTAATTGGTTCATAATTATCAAAATCATAATGTTGAATATAATAATCATATCATCAAGTCCTTGTCAAAAGAAGTCCTAAAATTATATCAAGGCCCCATTCAAAGAAATTATATATAATTTTTAAGCAATAGAAAAAAATTTCTACATATTTTTTCTCATGAGACATACTAATGCATCAGGGTTCAATAAAAAACCTCGCTCATCACTTAATATGTCTAGTTCATTCATAACATGAAAAGGGGAGAATACTCAATAAAATAAATAATAAAAAAGTTCATCTATTTTTGTGAACTATAACATGAAATGTTAATATTTTCCCAATTCAGAAATATAATTTCACGATTATTAGCTATAAAAAATATTATTGTGGATTTTATCATTATAATATATTCCTAATAAATAATAATATCAAGAAAAATAATTTTTACATAGATATAAACACATTTAAAAGTTCATTAGAACACATATTGAGTAAAAAAACATTTAATATTAAATTATGTTTTTTTAAAATATTTAAATATCTTTAATATTATTGAAAAAAATTTATTTAAAAATAACCTTGATTTTTTAAGGATAAAATAAAAATGAAAGTATTTTTTTTATAGAAAGAGGAAGTGGTCAGGGTGAATTAATTGAAAATATTTTTTCTATACAATGTAATGAATGTGAAAATGTGCCACACATACAATGATACAATGATTCTATTTTAATTATATAAAAATTAGATAAAATAAATTTAAAAATTTACTTATAAATCATTGAAATTTAAATAATATAATTCCAGAATTTTTTTTAGAAATAATGGTCCTAATAGAAATACATTGTTAACCAAATAAGAAATAAGGTGTGTAATTAATAAAGAATTGTTTTTTCAATCAAAATAAGTAATATATGAAAATTAATGGAAAACATTTAAACACTTTAGATAACCAATTAAGAATAACATTGATGTTTTTTAAAATGTAAATATATTATAATTTTCTTCAAATAAAATTATATATAAAAATTTTTTACAAAAATTGAGATTATAAAATTAAATATTACAAATTTAGCACGTTTGTAATCATAGTCCCTTAGAAAGAAATAAATTCCAATGAATCGTGAAATAACATGAAGATAATATTTTAATTATATAGATTATAAAAGTTCTAATATAAAAAATGAACACAACAAATAAGTGGTTAATATGATATATGACTCATAGAAATAATTTTGAAATGGAAAAATAATACAAAAATTATAACATTAGAGTGAGAATTAATTAATTAAGAGGTTATTCATTAAAAAAGAAAATACTCCTAAAAAAGGTGAAAATAAAAAAATTATAATCATACAAAATTACTTATATAATATTTTCATTACATGAATAATTTCAATGTATTATTTTCCAATGAAAAGAAACTGAGTTATAAAACCCATTATATTGATTGAAACATTGATGGTATAAATGTATAATGAAGTGATAATTATTTAAGGAAGTGATAATGTGTTAAAATTTAAAATCCACTTTATAAAAGTATAAATACAACATAATATAATTATAGAGAATTAGATAAATGATTTTTCGTAATATATTCAATGAAGAAGTATTATAACCCAATGAAAAATAAGTTAGTCAAAACCCCCATTAAATGATAATGACATTGAAGGGAGATTTCATCAATGTAGTTATTATGAATGAAAAACTTAAATTCACATAACTCATCTATAAATACTATATATAATAATATTAGGTAATTTCCCACATTAAATTTTAATAACATAGTAAATGTAGAAGTAATACAACCTAATAAAAAGAGATTTATTTATGTATCTCTTACCTCAATTTCAACTCACTATGTATGAACGTTATACATTGTATAATAATCATATATTAAATTTATTCATACAGAAGAATATTTTTCATATTTATTCTCTTATTATAATAAAATTTTTATTTTATTATCTTTATTTAAATATTTATTAAATTATTAAATTACATATTTGGTGTATTATGGATGTTTCCTTCATTATCATTGATCAATTTTAGTTGGTTGAACATGTACAATTGAATAATTTTTTCATCATCTCTAAAATATCTATCATTACATAATAAGTATTTTTATATTTAATATAGAATGTTAAATTCATCCATGAAAAGACTTCTTGAAGAGAATATATTAGATGTAGAGGAATAAGTCTATAAGTAGCACATAATACATTGGTCTTGTATCTACATTGTTATACTAGGAAAAGAAACAATGGATCACATCCCAATGGGATGGATATTTTTTTGTCTTTGTAAACTAGGTACATACATGAAATTGTTATTATATTTGATAAAATAAAAAAATATTTTCTTTTAGAAAATCATTATTCCCCATAATATATCCATTCATTTCAATAATTAATTCTTCTTGGTATCATGGGGAAAATAAGACAAAATATAAGAAATAGATCAGATGCTCATTTAGGGTATGTGTATAGTGGAATCCATGAATAAATAAGTGAAAAAAAATGTAACAATAAATAACTGAAACACACGACATTTTATCATCCACATAATTATTATTTGACCTGAATAAATGTTGATAAATGAATTACATCTAAATATTAAAATGATAATGAAACATAAACATGAATATTATAAAAAATAGACTATTCAAATGGGATATTAATAGAAAAACTCAAAATGATGGAACACGCATTGTGGTATACCTAAAACATACCATCCAAGACTTCTATAGGGTTATATAAACACCATTTCAGCTATGTTCTCATACATCTATATAAATTGGGAATGCCTCATCTGATACCCAATATAGTCAGTCTCGTAATACCTACCAATGAAACGGTGGGTTATAAGAGGCCGTGCCCATCACATACAAAGTTTAATGTATTCATTGTATGAAATTGTTAAGACATAATTCTCGTAAACATTGGTATATAAACTATCTTATAAAATTTAAATACTTTCTCGAAACAATGAACATAATCATAGACCATCCATATTAAAATGAATGGAATCAACATAGTATATCCCCAATCAAATTGGTCATAAAGAAACCATTTAAATAATAAGGACCCTATTATTGGATTATATCCCCTTTAAATTATAAGTAACATAAAATTGATTAATTATATATGGAAAATTATTTTGAAATATCACATGGGTCATTTTTGATGAAAATAATTTTTCATTGACAATAAAATTTTTTATATTAAAACTAGAAAATTCATATATTGTATAAAAATATTTATTTTAATACCACTATTATAAACTAAATATTTCAATAATATTCAGATGCCAAATTTTATTTAAAATTATTGTTGTAAAATTTCAATGGATTCTTCAACTAAAATAAAGTCATGAAGATGCACAATTTTTTACATACTGTATTTGTTAAGAAGAGAATTATTTATCATGTTAAAATTGTTAAAGATGTTTTCATTCTGATAATTAATAAAAGGTTCCAAAAACATTGGATACTAAAATATTTTTTTTATAAAATAAAACCAATTAATCATTTGGATAATTCAAAAACATTTTGAAAAACGTGTTTATGAAAAATGTTTTTGGAAGAAAAATGATGTTCAAACAAAGAAAAATGTAATGATAGTTTTTCATAAAAAAATTTCTTAAAAATTTTAGTACCAAAGAGATTAAAACTGTACTACTAACAGAAAAACATCATAAATATATAGATGAAAAGTATGTAAAATTATTTTAAGATATAAATATCAAATAACTTTCCCAAGGGATAGATTAAAACAATTAGAAAGAATAGAGAGATTGTGAAATAATCAATTACCACTTTATTAAATTTCTAATTATAATCCCCATTAAAGAAAAAAATTAAATTATAATTTAAAAATATTAAATAAAAATTTATTCCAGATATAAAATAAAAAAAAGGGAAGTATAAAAAATGGATAATAGAAATAATTGGTGAAAATAGAGTATGTCTAAAAAAGTTAATTTGAGATGGGAAACCCATATATTGATTCTAAAACATCACATATGTTAATTATATTCCACAATAAGAGTTTTATATTAATTATTTTTTTATTTGAAACCATTTTAATGTTTATTATTTATTTTATTTCACTTATTTCAGTGTTTTATATGATTACGTAATCAATTCAGTTTTAGTTAGAGGTTTCGATGATATTTGGATTATGTGTCAAAGGTGTGATTGGTAGGTTGACAATGGTCAAATAAGTAATTATTTAAAAAGATAAATAATTATAATAATTAAATAATTATCATATTTATACTTCAATTTTAATTTTTAGAAAAATCATTAATTATTATTATTTTTAAAAATGAACTACGTTACAATCTTTGAGGCAATAGGTTATACATACTCATGGGTAACATTTTCATTTTTCAATTATCTTTATAGAAGGTGGGTATGTAATTATATATATAACTTGAAAGGTAATAATATTATTTATAAAATATTATTTCTTTAAATATATTTAAACATACGACTATTTTGTGTGGTGATGAATATAGAGTAACATAACTTCTTAAAGGTGGTAGTTCACACATACATGAAAGGAATTTCCATTTTTTAGCATATGAAACAAAATGATATTTAATATTTTTTAAAATGACAAATATTGAGTCAATATAATAATTGTTTAATTTATCTCTAATATATTCATTAATTTTTTCCTTATTACCATCTATATAATGAATTTTTGAAAAAGGAACCATATCACTACGTGAGGTAGTAGTTCGTTGTACACACAAGTGACATTATTTTATAACATAAAAATTGGATCATTAAAAGGTATGTTTGATATAATGACTCTAGATGTATAATTATGTAATATATTTCATATATATATTTTATATCTATCATTATAACAAAACTTGAGAGGTTCTTATGGAAAACATTTCACATCACATTCCGAGCTTGTAGTCCACCACACACACAAGTGAAATCATCATATTCAATTTTATTGATGATGATATAAATATAATAAATTACTATAAGATATAAATATCTCGTTATATTGGATATGTTGGATTTATTATATGAACTGAAATAAAAAATATTTAAAGGAGGTGTAATAATAATTAAAAGAACTCATAGTAAAGAATTCTATATCCTCTCGTATCACATATTTAGGATTATAACTAAAGTATTCCTAGAATGTATTTTGGAAAAAACCAAGTTCTAGGATGATATTACGGGTTTTTTATGTTTTTTGGGATTTTATCGTCTGTTCATAAATGTTTTCAATGTGTCATAATGAGACGCAGGGGGAAGTCCTTCTATAGGTGAGGTGAGTGGCATGATTCTAATATATGAAAAATAAAAAGTTGTACCCACATTTTAGACATGATAAAAGGTTGAAAATTGAATATTATAAATTATTATCTATAATAATGTCTACATATTTCCACAAAATTGGATTTATACTTATTTCGGGTCGTTTTACTTATAATATATTATGTATAACCATTGTTAACCCATTTTTACCTTAACAGTTTAAATCAATTTTTATTATTTTCACTATTTATTATAACAAAAAATTATGTTCAACTTATCAGATAATATAAATTATTATAATTTTAAATATGTAATGAATTTTGAAAAATGACATTTAGTGGTGTAGAAAAATTAATATTAATTTAATCCCTTAGATGCGTTGAGAAATCGGGGTTTCGAAGTTAAAATTTTTAGAACAATACTATGTTTTATTTTCATAATATAATATGAAAATGATTCCAGTGAACTAAACTAGATTAATAGATATATATTTATTCAATTTCTACTTTAAAACTAATATGAAATATAATTTAACATTAAAAATAATTTAAAATAGCTGGTTGTTTCCAATACAAATTACATATTATTCACTATTCATCAAAATAGTGAAACATTTTAGTAACATAAAAAAAGACCCTTTCATAATATTGATAAGATTGACTAAAATTTATGTTTACTTTTCATATAGGTATTATATATGTGGTAAAAAATAATTTTAAATTTTGGTCACAATGCATGAGTAATCCTCTTTCCAGAAAAATATAGTTTTCAAAAAGCTTTTCTCTCTCTTAGAAATAAATTTTATTTTCTTTATAATTAAAATATTTTATTTGAATTAATTTTATACATGTTTGAAAATAATATTTTATTATGCAGTTATTACTATTCATACCCTCCATCTTAACAACCAGGTTATAATGGTTAGATATTTATAATAATTTTAGATAATGTATTGTATTTCATTAAAACCCAGTGATTCCTTCATTTTAAGATGTATAATATATTGATTTATTTTTAAAAAAATTATATCATAATGTATGGGGGTATTATATTAATTTTTTATACTACATTTAATATATATACTCAAACATGATGTTTTTATTTAAATTCTATAGGTCTTATGTTCTAACATCCATAAATAAATTTGATCTCCATTATTTAATACCTATCTTGATAATAAAGGGTTTAAAATTTCAATATACATTCATTGAAAACATACATATTAAAATTTTTAATAATTATTCTCTAAATAACAGATAAATGGGAGTATAAAGGTGATATAGAATAATACATAAACAATTTTTTATATTAGAGAACATTAATGGAAGGTGGAGATATAGAAATGGTTGAAAACATAAATAATAATATAGAGTGATATATATCACTGATCACAATAAATTAAATGATAAATTTAAATTTAATACCTCAAAAACAAAAAAAAATATGGATTTAAAATACCATCAGATCAATATAAATGAAGTTATAATGAAACAATTTGGTTACAATATCATTTTCTATGTGTTTAAGAATTACATAACCATCAAGATAGATAATATATGAAAATATGGTCGCATGATATATTTCTATTTCACATGAAAATTTTCAACTTTTCATAATTCTTCCATCTTTTTCCACATTATCTATTACAATAAGAATTTAAAATTCAAGAAGATTTTTTTATTCAAGAAGAATAATAATTAACTATTACTGGATCTTAAGATCTCTGAAATAGGGACAAGTTTATTATCTTATTTATAAATATTTTCCAAAGAAAATATTGTTATCACAATTTCTCCAAAATTGTTTCCAATGAAAAATATTGTTCTCATGATGGGTCAATAGAGGTGGTTAATTTTTTCTCAATAATTTATGTGAGTCTCACTATTTCAAAATGGTTTCCAATGGGTTTAATTTAATGAATTATAATCCCTGAATGATTATATATCTATATATACTGAGGGAATAAATTTACATGGGTAGGTTCATATTTGGATGTTTGGCCGTAATTACTCAGTTTTTCACCTGAATGACTTGTTAATATTTCATAAAATATTTCTAGAGTCTGGCACTGATTCAGTGTAGGAAGATGGTGCTTGAAGACGATCGGTACAATGATATTAAAAATGTTAAAAATAATTTTCATGAGAATACAGTTTGGATGAAATGTATATAACTCTAGTTTTCAATCTCGGATCAGATTTCAGAAAGCACGGTTGAGCCTGGAGTGTCTTGTTTTCTTTAGGCACAACTTGAGGTCATCAATGCTAAGGGTTTTGATCGGCGGTTATTTTCATGATTGGGGGTTAAGGGTTATATTGAATTAATTAATTTAATAATATTTTAAATATAACCTAACCACTCCCCTCCCCATAAATAGTGTGCAAGAAATAAAGAGGTGTAAAAATATCATCCCCTCCTTCCCCTTGGCGGGGAATGAGATCAATGTTGAATCCACATGATGACGTGCATTTAATATTTTTTTGAAGAATATTATCATAATATTCTGAACTAGAATAATTTGGGCATCTTTCTTGATAAAAAATATTCATCATTTCTCCCACAAGGGGTTCAGATTTGAGTTTTGGTCCCAATCTCCTTGTTTATGCATTGTTTTATGGTTTTGGAGCTCAAATTCAATTTCAAGGAATCCGTTCAACATAAATCTGGAGGAATAAAGATAAACTAGGGAATATTAGAGGGGTTTTAGGTTATTATTTATTATAGTCACCATCTACATGGAATGCAGTTTAGTGAAACAAGATGTGTGTCACTTCCTGTTCAGGGAAGATGAATATTTGTGACTACACACTGTGCATAGTGGTAACACACCGTGTAGTTCCATAAACCATGTGTCTATAGGAAATTGCATTGGATTGTCACGTGAAATTACATTGATTTGTACTAACACACAAACATTGTAAATGAACAAGTGATTAAGTACATAGACATGGGGAATCTACATGTGTGGGCGACCTTTTAGCAAGAAAACAACATGTAGTATGTGGTACATGGCATGTGGGGAACATTTTCAGTCGGTCTGTGTAAATGGGGAATACAACCAAGGGCCGAGTAATGTGGAAAAATTATTTTTCTTCATTTACACATCATGTACCCATACATGGGTTGGTAAACCGTGTAGATAAGATACATGGATAGGTGCTCAGGTGGGAAAACACACCGTGAGTGCCCGAGTGTATGTTGTGTACTCTTAGAAGAACCCAATGAGATCTTCCTCCTACCATATCTCTATCTATGGGACTCAGATTTAGGCTTGTGAACAGTTTTTCCAAAGAGGTTTTCTACATAGTATGTGATGGTATCCTTCATTATTTGTTACAAGAAATGAGGTGTGGTAAATTGAACTAGATTCATGTGAGGCTATACTGAGTTGATGTATGATACCATTGTGGTTCGTGTGGTGAGACGATGGGATAGGTACCCCCCTGTTAGGCCATGGAGAGAGTCCTATATCATGTAATCTTTACATACCTATTGGATAATGGTTTGGTTCTGCCAAATATGATTTATAGTTTGATTATTTAGTCCACTACCATATTAAGGCTAGGGTTTTTTTATTCTTGGAGTTAGCACTCCCTTATCGTTCCATCATGCGGGTCCTCCATACACTTTGTTACGGTAGATTCGTTAATCCCTTACCATGTTAGGAATACGGTCCTTGAGCATGGGGTTGATAATCTCCTTCGATTCCAGGGTGTGTGTCCCCCATAGTGAATGAGTTGGAAAAGTCAGTACACCACTGACGTTCAAGGGTGTAGGTTCTCCAGCCAATGAGTTTTACTCCCTTACCAGATTAGGGTGAAGAACCTCAATCTATAAAGTGGAACTCCCCTATATTATTAATGAATTTGTACTTCATGAGTAGTAATCACCGGTTGAATCAGTGCACTGGTCCTCACATATGGAGTAGTACTCCCATGTTTTCGAGTAGCAATGACCAACGGTTCCTCCATTAGTGTTAGAGATAAGTCGGTTGTTTCATATAATTACAAGGTGTGGTCCCATCCACGTGTTGTGAATTATACCTATATTGGTGTTACTGCACCCTTGATAGACTGTGGGGTGGTCCCCAATCAACATAAGTGATAGGTCTTTCATGGGTTAGATAAGAGTAGTACTCCATTGACTGCTGGCCATTGGTGAGGAGAGGGTCCCTCCCCTCTAACATTCTAGAGAGGGTGATTGTGGTTCATATTCTAGAGAAGTGTTACCTCAACATTTTATAGTTGTGTGTGGAGGGTCACATTCCATTGGTTTCCTTATCTTACACTTGGTGTATGGAAATGAATGGAGGACCTCTATTATTGGGAAGTAGATATAGACATTGTATGATGTTCCCAATGGATCATGTTCTCTCCAATATACCATTATGAATTTTATAGTTATTAATAATTAATTGAATCTATTGGATGGGTACAATAAGGGATGGATTAACTAGTGGAGTGTTTTTCTATGTTTTTTGTTTTTGTTATATCCTACCAAGAAAATGTTGTTTCTAGTTATAAGGTTGGAACCTGATGAGACATGGAGTCTGAGAAAAGTATATCTGGGTCTTTTTTAGAGTCTCTACATTTTTTCCACATGTTAGGTTTTTAACCCCTTATTAACCAATTTTATGTGTCACGTGCAACTAAGGATGGTTCACGATATTGTTTCTCTCAAAATTGGGTTTCCCTCTGGCTAGGTCGAGTGGTCTTTTGCCTTTCAGTTTCTCCCTTTTTATTTTTGGGTTATTGGGGAACCTATTGAGTATTTTTATACTCACCCCTGCTTGGTATTTTCCTGAAATTTTTTTTATATTGTGGAGAAAACATGAATTTTGGTCACATCCATAGAGGAATTGAGGAAGGATAATCATAGTGAGATAGAGAGATTTAGGTGTTTACTGGATCTTGGCTGAGGAGCTTTCTGGTAAATCTAGTTTGCTACGATCCCCTTCTTTTGCGCAGGTTGGATGCTTTTACAAAAAATTTGGGTGTTTTTTACCTTCATTACCTATTAGTACGTATTTTATACTCTAGTTGTGGGGTATATATCAATACATGCATTAGTTTCCTTTAGATTTTACATTTCTGAATTATTTTGATCCAAGAGATGTGTGTGTGCATGTAGGTATATAGAAAAAGCCTCCCATAATTGGGATTTTCTTTCTCGGTGCTAGTCTCCAGCCTCTGGCCTATTGTGGCAGGATTGGGAGTTGTTGCCTTGGCCCCATTGATTCGTGTTGTGATAGAGTTGTATCAGAGATGGTTGGTACCATACTAGGATTGTAATGTTGTGAGTTTGGTTTGAGTTTTATAGTGATGGTGTTAGGATGTTTCATATTTAGTTCTCCAACAATAGGTTCTATTGTTTGTATAGCGGAAGACATATCCATTCAATGGGTCTCTGATACCCTAATTTTCAACTAGGTATATTATTAAACTAGTTTTTGGGAAATAAATGTTACATGCATCGTACATGACAACATTTTGATTTTTTCCTATCCGTCTTAAGTCAGCTCCCTAGATATACACATTTATTGAGGTACATATTGATGGTATTTTAAGATTACTTCATGAAGATGAGAAAACAAGATTCTATGGTGTAATTGTGATGAAAATCCACCATGTGATGAGGATTTGGTTCTTGGAACTCACTCAGAGGATTTACCTCTAGGTTGTCTATCAGTAGTGCCACCACATGTTGTAAAATATGTTTTATCGAAAGTTAAGGCCATAGATTCATGTAGGATATGTGCACCACGTGTTTTCCATAGGAAGTGACCTCTATGGTACATCAGGGATCCAGACCCCCAGGCAGAAGATGAATGGATCGAGGGGGAAAACTAGTTTTCCGCACTGTGAGTACACCACCTAATAAAATGGTGATCCTATCAGCAAGCCTTCCTCAGGGATCACTCAGGAAATGGTTGAATCTAGTAAGGTATCCCATAATGAGTAGACACTTACATATGAGGTGTTTGAGTGACTATACAGGGAATTGTTTTACTAATGAACATTGAGATCTGTGCACATATAAAAGCTTCTGTAGTTTTGGGAAGGTATCATGACGATGGTTTAGTTTTTAGTATGGTTTATAGAATAAGTGAGATACTCCATGTATATTTTTCAGGATGATTTCTTCAGACCACATACAATTGAGTACGGATTCTTTTAGGAGATCAGGGAATCATTGATTTCACTATTCAATCCCACATATGCTAGTGTGCTGGAGCGAGATCTAGTGAGAAAAATTTCCCTTGATGAAGAACATGTGGATGTGAGTATTAGTGGTGGTCACAAGGCTGGGGAATCTACATGATATAGAATACGATAGGTTACTAGATAATGGTGTAGGATTAATACTCATGCCCAATCCTAGATGTGTGGGTTGGTAGTGATGGAACACTACCGAGGATTAGATCAGACATAGTAGAGGTGGTTTCATGCTTGTAATAGGTGGGGGAATCTCAATAGATATTGTCAGACCTGCCATGGTGCTGAGAGGGAGCCAGATGAAAAGCCACCATGGCATAGAAATCACATGAATCAAGGATTTTTTTAAGGTGGTAGATTAGGTGGGGGAGATGGATGGGTATATGGAGGTGTCATATTGTCCTGGTTTTAGCCACCACCGCCCCCAAGTGATCCACACCGGGATCAAGGAGTTGAAAAATGTGGGTGAGGTTAGATGGAGTCCATGGAAACCAATGATTAGGATTCTCCATGGATGAAAAGATTTACACCCTATTACCGGTCTACTTTCATAAGTAGATACTGTTAGACATGATTTTGGGTACTCTATTTTTTCTTTTCATGATTGAGGGTTAACTAGGGTGACCTGAGGTGTCGGTACAACTACATGGTGGTAGTTTTGACAGATGTCCCGATAAAACCCAAAGTGTGTTCTGGTTACCCATTTATGTTCTGGACTAATTTAATGTGTTTGGAATATTCTTTTTTTGTGACTCACTCGAGGAGGATGTGGTTTATTTTTACACAGCTTTAACTTATGAGTGATGGGGGATACATTCCACACTGATAAGAATTATTGTTAGGCATTTTAAGCCTTACGACCATGTTAGAGATTCCCATAGTGGAATTTAACAAGGTGTGGTGGATGAGTTCCTTGGGATTTCATGTGCAGGGAAAGATTATATGATGATGTTTTGGGGTAGGTCCTAGCAGTGCTAGCAGTGTTTTTCTTTTCGATCCTTTTAGCATGGTGGCCCTTGGAGTGGGATACCCATTCTTAGAATAATTCTATAGTGGCAGAGTTAGATGTAATGATTACTCCATAATGTGTATTAGTTTCCTACCATCCATGTTCAGTTGGGATGTCACTACTGGGTGTCATAGTGTTTCAACTCAAAAGTGGTATGTTTCAGATGTAGGTTTGTAGACAACATGCTTAGTAAGACACATTGATTACTCATGGGAAACATTCGATTATTTATCAATACCCTTAAATGTTCAGTGTCATTCTTGAATGAAAAATTATTAATGATCTTATTGTACTGTCTATCCATGTGTGGATGTAGACTGTAGTGTTCTATTAGTTTTTTTGTCTTGTTATATAGCTGGTGTACCTCTAGACACCAGGACTAAAGATGATCCATTGTTCATGGTGCATTCCCAACTATCACAGGATAAATTTTCACATTATTTCCATGATTCTGTCCTAGTAGAATCTGAACATAATTGTGGTTTGATCTTGGTGGTTCCCCTATTTATGTGCTTGTAAGCTACACAAAAACCTTTGGAGAGCTCATTAGAATGTGATTCCAGTTGTTAGACCAGTGTCTTCCCTTGTTCATATTATTTTTCTTTTTGAGGAAGAAAATCCCTTAGGTGGGGAGAATATAATGATGTAGGTTTTTCCATGAAAGATTTCAGAATATTTGGGAAAGTATTTCTGGATCGAGAAACTAAGTTGGTATGAAGCTAGGGCCTTGGTATCCTCAGTGTAGTGATATTAAAAATATTAAAAATATTTTATTTCCCACACAAAATTTAACATGAACCAAAAATACATCCTGTTCAGAATCTCAGATCGGACTTTGGAAACAATAGTTGTGTCCGAAAATCCATGTTTACCCTATGTGCGACATAATGTCGTATGCCGTGAGAGTTTTCATTGGGGACTATTTTAGTGATGAGGAATCATGAGGTGGATTAAATTGAATAATTTAATAATTACTTCAAATCTAAACAAACTTCTCCCTCCCCTAAATTTGTGAAATTGACACAAATAAGAGGAAAAATCCCTCATACCTCCCCTTCCCTATGGCATAGAATGAAACTGATGTCATATCCACATGTATATGAGTCATTTATATCTATTTATCACGAATATCATCATGAAATTGAGATCCATAATGATTCTATTGTCATTCTTAATACAAAGCATCATGTTTTCACCCATGAGGTAGGAAAATTTGTGTTTTGGTCTTGATTTCCTAGTTTATGCATTGTTTTAAAGTTATAGAGCCCAACTACAATTGTCAATGTTCCTTTAAATGTCTACATTAAGGTTACATGGTAAATATTGTAACACCCCAAGCATCCACGGTACACTTCTCTTTGAAAAATACAGTAGCGTGTGTCGTACGCAACTTTGAGTTCTAACACACATCACAACCAATCAAACTAGCTGTCATGAATAGTAATACCTAATTTTTGAAATTTTATAAATTTTATCATTAAAAATGGACTTCATTTTTGGATTCGGAATATCGAAATTATCCTATGTTGAATTTTTGGTATTTTTCTGAGAACTTCCAATTTTTCATGAATTGTGAAAAATACTTAAAAACAACTTTTTAAATAAAAATAATTTATAGTGATAAATTATACTATTGAGTGGTTTTAATGTATAATTAGAATATATTTTTACCATTTTATCCAATGGTGGTCATTAGTATTAATTTCACTTTGAAAATGGACATAAACAATTGTCAATCTTTTGATATATTTTGTTTCTTAAAAACACGCTATTTGTTGTGACAGCGTGAATTAATTATAAAATTAATTAATTAAACTTATATGTTTAGAATTTTTTAAAACCGACATCATTTTTTAATTTGGAAAATCAATTATAGCTTAGGGTTAAATTTTGGCGTTGTTCTGAAAAACGTCAATTTTTGATGAATAGTAAAACCACTAAGTGGTAGTTAAAAAACTGATTTTTCAATTAAATGAAACATTACCACTTCTATGATTTAATTTTCAAAAACCCAACATACATGGTTGTCATTATGAAGTAAAATTTGGTTCAATGGGATTAAAATAAATTTTTGGTGAATAGTAATTTTTAAGTTTAATTAATCACGATTAAAGATAATTAGTGAAATTTAAGGTAAAAATGATATTATAAAAATATGAAAATACCTTTACACTTGTCCTAACCCTATTGGATGAGTCATTTCCGACCAAGAAAATCCATTGGTAAACTTGGGGACCCCATGGAGCCACTTTGGTAGGGAAATGACATTAAAAACGTTTTATTTAATGTTAAAATAAAAATGTCACAAACATGAGTTGTTTTGCTAAAATAGTTTTCAAATGGGGTTATACAAGTAATATTTTTGACTATAAATATTCATTAGAAAGATAAAAAGATTTACGACATCATGATAATTTTTTTATAATTTTTAGACATTAAATAAATTAAGTTATTTATGACACCATGATGATGCAGTGGTTAGCTCATTAATTAATGATTTAAATAAAATAAAAATATAATGTAAAATATAAGACTTACACTTGTCAAAAACCTATTGGATGAGTATATTTCGGACCCTTATAACCTTATACTAGAAATATATAAGTGTGGGACCTTTAAAATCCTAAACGCATTATATAATAAAGTAACATTTCATGACTTTCCAAGAGTGCCCCTCCTCTAGTCTTATAAAAGGCCCCCACCACTACCACCTTACTCACACCTTCAAAGCATTTTGGCTCAGACAACCTCTGACCAAATACTCTCTAAAATTCCCTCTATTACTCCTAGAAGCCTCACATTGGTCATAATTCTTTTCAAGGAATCCTTTGGCTCAAATCAAAAAAGAGTTACCCGATTTTAAGGTAATGGCTTCTCTTATGTTATTTTGTTTTATTTTTCTTCTACAACCCCCTAAAGTCTTTTTATTACATTATTTTGTAACAAAAACAGTATCCTAAATATACTTGGATGTTTTTATGAGAAGTATTCTATTTACACTTACACACACCTTCGTCTAATGGTTAAAGAACATACTGTTTCTGTGGGTGGCGAATTACTGCCTCACAAAACGATGATTGTTCAATCTTATTTTAACACCTCTAATGGTGGCCATTATTATTACACTATTTTTATATATGATATATATTATGTTTTTTTTCCTTATGATTCTTTATTTTTAATTTATGGAAAACCTTTACGATTTCCATTATTGGTAAAGGCGATAATTTCATTTTAGGAAGTGCGGACTAATGCCCCCTCAAAGTGATTTGAATCGTTAATGCCATATGTGGGATGTATAAAGGATAGAGTAAATGGAATTATAAATTATATTATACTGGAATTATATTATACCTTTATATAATTATAACTTCATTCCATTAAATACGAAATATAAATGAAAGTAGCGTTCATGCGTACGTACGGCTTACCGTCTCCATGAACAGTGCATTTCATTTCTTACCTCTTAATGTTACGTAATATAATAAATGAATGTATATACTGGATATATATGAAATATATGATATATAAATCATGAATATAATGCTGGATATAATGGATATTTCACCACATGAACAACTTGTAATTATAAGATGTTTATTTTTGACTCAAGTACCAAAGATCGACAAAATAACCATTATTAACTTAAATAATTACATAATGTTCATAACATGGTAATAAGTAATATTAAAGAAATAATGAACATGAAAAGGTTCTTAAGAAAGTATAAATTAACTCTAGTTTATTATTCAGGAGGTTAAATAATGGTCGAGTCAAGTCGGACACGAGGTAAAGGAACTTCTTAACCCAATTTCCGTTCTTTGGGTTAATCTCCTACTTTCAAATTATGTCATGATATTATTATGTCATATCTTGTATTTATAATTTCTTTATGTGTAATTATAGTGAATACACATAATATATCAATTTTATTTAAAAAATATATCTTTTTAAAGGACCTCGTCTCAATCTCCATTAACTGAGGCATATTTTTTTTATACACAAATTTCATTTATAAGGTGTATAAACCCCTTTGACTTTTATGTTTATTAGAAAGGAATCTTATTTATACGAAGAATTTTACAAAACAAAAAAGGGAATGTTTTTTTGTCGTATGTATGCGGCGACAACGACTTCTCCACCGCCATGACCATTATTTGAATTTCAGCTTCCTCTACAAGCCATAATATTTTATTTGAATGAAAAATAAATACTGAGATTTAATTTTCTATTATTTTGCTATTGAATATGGTTTTCGAAAGTATATTTATAATATCAATGTGTTGTATTGAATCTTTTGATTGAAATGCGGAAATGTTATGTTTCATTTATGTATGTTTTATGTGATAAGATTATGTTATGGTTTATGATATGTTTAAACCTGTTTATATGAGGAATGCATTGGATTTAATAAGTGAAGGGTGGAGCCCGCTATAGATCCTCGACGCATTGGCAGGTCTCATGAGACAAACCAGTGTCTTGGCATGAGGCCTTGACAAAATCTTATTTGTAGTCTTGGAACGAGGCCTTGGTTACGTGGTTATGATAGTCTGGCATTATGAATACCATCATTATGAAAGTGGTTATTGATATTTCATGTGATTACTCGACCACTAGAATATCCATGTGAATAAATAAATGGAATTATCTCATTTTACTTTTTCCATATTATTTTGAAGTTCATGTTTAAAATTATTTTGTTTTAGTTATACATCCCTTAAATGTTTATGTTTATTTATGAATGCTTCCGCTATATTGTTAACCTTACTGAGCATCTGAGCTCACCCCTTTCAATGTTTTATTTTTCTCAGGATGTGAAGAAATATTTTATGAATGAACTGTAGGGATAGTATGAGGGGATATTAAGACAATATGTTGTTGGAGTTTTATTTTACTTTATGATGAAATGTAAGATTTATGAATGTATCTAGTGTTTCTAAGGCTACTATACTAATTGTTCTTTCGAGACATGATCTTTTGTGATCATGCCAATGTTACACAATAATGAACCGACTCCAGGTAACTAGGGACGGGACGTTACAGTTGGTATCATAGGCAGTTTAGTACTAACTCTGGAAGTTAGATTTAGATAAACTCTGATTAGAGCACATAACCCAAAGATAGAATTTGAGGATTAGTATAGAAGAACTTCCAAGAATTTTGGTATTAAAGAGATTTTGTGAGTTTTCCGAGAAATACATCCCTGTCAGGATACAAGCAGGTTGAGGCGGCTCAGGTACATATGTACTTAGGGGTAAAACTCGAAAACACGACTTGGAGCTAGACTCAAATGGGAACTGGTGCACGACAACGGGACTTGCTGCACTCTTCGTTACAACACTCCCGGGAGATATGCTTAGGATAAATCTCATTTTCATTACAAACCACTATAAAGGTTTATGAGTATATACTTTCTCAAAGAAAACATTTTTTATGATTATGGATTCTATCCATAAACCGTTCAATTTACATTAAGTATTTTTCAAGTGTGAAATTATTCATTGCAACTCATAAACTAACCTAGTTTATGCCACTGTATAGAAATGGTTCCCAGTAGATGGAATGTGAACTCCATCAATACGTATGATCCAAATAGTAAGAATGATCATATCTTTCACGGTATTAATCCAACATTTAGATGGGAAATAGTATCCTTTTTGTTATCAACATATGAAGAAATAGTATCATGTGTTAATAAGATAAGTAAAGAATTTTCTGAGTCTTATGGCTTTGAAGGGAAGAAAGAGAAGAAAAGGATGGAAGAGAGAATGATGGATAAAGGGACAAGGGAAAAGAAGAACTTTCCAATATGTGATAAATGTGGGATGAAACACATTGGAACTTGCCTGAAGGGAATGAGAGTTTGTTATAAGTGTGGAGAAAAAGGACACCAAGTGCGTGACTGCAAGGGTAATAAAAAGGTTTCAAATGTACAATGCTTCACCTCCAAGGAGTGTGGACACTACGAAAACCAATGACCTAATCATCATAGTATGCCCCAAATGATATTATTGGGTAATAATCAAGTTATGATACTACCACAGATGAGGAGGAATGATTAGAGTTCTAAATTTGTTATTAAAGAATTTTGTCATTTGAGTATTGTATCAAAGATGTACTGGTTATAATAATTATGTATTATATAAGGATTGTACTGCAATACTATTTCATCAAGGACTTGAGATTGTGTGGAACCAAGAAAAGTGACTCCACAGCAGGTTTAATTTTTTTGCAAAATATATGGTTGAGAGAATGATAAACCATAATATGGTTCTAATACCAAGATAGTGATTTTGGAATAATACATGATTTATTTGGATAAATTATATTGGATATTCTAAACTTCCTTAAAACTGATTAATGATTTGTATACATTTTTGGATAGAAGGAGTATATATAGTATTCTATAAGGAATAAGTGATCATGAATGTAATCAATAAGGATTTATGGTATTCAGGATGTTTCAGTGTTTTAAAAGAATACATGATGAAGGTGTTCACATGTTGTTACGCGGAAAAAAGGATCTTCATTATGTTTACCTTCCTTATAAAATTTGGACTGTGAGTTGGACAGATGTATTTTGGATAACTATAAAGGTTGGAATGGATTTAGTTGAACCATGGATAGTATTGTTTAAGGATAAAACATTTCTGAATATTATTTTTGGAATATTATAATACTATAGTTTTTGGAAAAAGAACAACCTATAGGTCGGGGGATAACCTGTCGCGTCGGACAAAGCTATAGGAATCGAACCCACAACCATAGTGCGACATGCCTTTATTACTTAACACTATCCTACAGGATGACCCTGGTTATTGACAAATAGTTTTCCTAATCTAAATGGTTTGTGTTAATATTTTTAACCTTTTATGATTAGGATAAATATAATATTTTTGAGTTCTATTATCTTTTTGAGTGAAAGATGAGTTTGTGGTAGAAATTAGTAGAAGGTTGAAACTCTACTTGTCAAGCATAAATATATATATACCTATCTCTTATTCTATGAATAAATTAATAATTAATCTTTAGTAAAGGGATATGAAAACAAAAAATGTGTTATCCTAATACCTTATGTTTTGTTGAACTGATGATATTTTAAATCAACATAGATTGAAGGTTTTGAGGCCCTCAATTTTACACTTGTTTGTGATTGATGACCTCAATCACTTCCTAAAAATATTTAGGTTTTTACTCCAATTATATGTCTCTAATTACCACCAATGTTCTCCTAATCGAGATCATAATTTGGTGGTGACTTTTTTATTTCCCTTTCCCTCTTATTAAGGCTAAATTTTATTAACCTTATTTCCGATGTGTGTTTTCCACAAACGTATTTTCTATTTTAAACCATTTATTTTCAAAGAAAAATTTCAAATTTCGAGGGCACAATTTATTGAAGGAGGGGAGAATGTAACACCCCAAGATTCCACGGTATAGTTCTCTTTGAAAAATATAGTAGCGTGTGTTGTACGCAACTTCGAGTTCTAACACACACCACAACGAATTAAAGTAGCCGCCATTAATAGTAATGCCTAATTTTTAAAATTTTATAAATTTTATCATTCAAAATAGACTTCATTTTTGGATTCGGAATATCTAAATTAGCCTATGTTGAATTTTTGGTATTTTTCTGAGAACTTCCAATTTTTTATGAATAGTGAAAAATACTTAAAAACAATTTTTTTAATCAAAATAATTTATAGTGATAAATTATACTATTGGGTGGTTTTAAAGTGTAATTAGAATATATATTTACCATTTTATCCAATGGTGGTCCTTAGAATTAATTTCAAATTGAAATTGGACATAAACAATTGTCAATCTTTTGATATATATTGTTTCTTAAAAACACTCTATTTTTGTTATGATACCGGGAATTAATTATAAAATTAATTAATGAAACTTATATGTTTGAAATTCTGTAAAATAGAAATCATTTTTGAATTTGGAATATCAATTATATCTTAGGGTGAAATTTTGGCATTGTTCTGAAAAACTTCAATTTTTGATGAATAGTGAAACCACTAAGTGGTAGTTAAAAAACTGATTTTTCATTTAAATGAAACATTACCACTTCTGTGATTTGATTTTAAAAAATCCAACAAACATGGTTGTCATTATAAATTAAAATGCGGTTCAATGGGATTAAAATAAATATTTGGTGAATAGTATCTTTTAAGTTTAATTAATCGCGATTAAAGGTAATTAGTGAAATTTAAGGTAAAAATGATATTATAAAAATATGAAAATACCATTACACTTGTCCTACCTCTATTGGATGAGTCATGGCCGACCAAAACAATACATGGGTCAACTTGGGGACCCCATGAAGCCACTTTGGTAGGAAAATGACATTAATAACTTTTTTAATGTTAAAATAAAAATGTCACAAACATGAGTTGTTTTACTAAAACAATTTTTAAATGGGGTTATACAAGTCATATGTTCGACTATAAATATTAATTAGAAAGATAAAACGATTTCCTACATCATGATAATTTTTTTATAATTTTTAGACATTAAATAAATAATATTATTTATGACACCATGATGATGCAGCGATTACCTCATTAATTAACGATTTAAATAAAATAAAAAGACAATGTAAAATCTAAGACATACAGTTGACAATAACCTATTGTATGAGTATATTTCGAACCATTGTCACCTTATCTTCTGAATATATAATTGTGGGACTTTTAAAATCCGAAACTCATTATATAATAAAGTAACATTTCATGACTTTCAAGAGTTCCCCTCCTCTCCTCTTATAAAAGGCCCCACCACTACCACCTTACTCACACCTTCAAAGCCTTTTGGCTCGGAAAACCTATTCCCAAATACTCACTAAAACTCCCTCTCTTACTCCTAGAAGCCTTACTTTGGGCATAATTCTTTCCAAAGAAGCCTTTGGATCAAATCAAAAAAGAGTTACCTGATTATAAGGTAGTGTCTTCTATTATGTTATTCTGTTTTATTTTTCTTCTCCAACCCCCTAATGTCTTTTTATTAATTTATTTTGTAACAACACCATTATCCTCAATATACTTGTATTTTTTTATGAGAATGATTTTATTTACACTTACACACACCTACATCTAATGGTTAAAAACATACTGTTTCTGTGGGTGGCGAATTACTGCCTCACGAAACGATTATTGTTCAATCTTATTTTAACACATCTCATGGTGTCCATTATGATGACACTATTTTAATATATGATATATATTATGTTTTTTTTCCTTATGATTCTTTATTTTTCATTTATGGAAAACCTTTACGATTTCCATTATGGGTAAACGCGATAATTTCATTTTAGGAAGTGTGGACTACCACCCCCTCAAAGTGATTTGAATCGTTAATGCCATTTGTGGGATGTATAAAGGATGGAGTAAATGGTATTATACATTATATTATATTGGAATTATATTATACCTTTATATAATTATAACTTCATTAAATTAAATATGAAATATAAATGAAAGTAGTGTTCATGCGTACGTACGGCTTACCGTCTCCATGAATGGTGCATTTCATTTCTAACCTCTAAATGTTATGTAATATTATGAATGAATGTATATAATGGATATATATGATATATATGATATTTAAATCATGAATATATTTCTGGATATAATGGCTATTTCACCACATGGACAACTTTTAATTATAGGATGTTTATTTTTGACTGAAGTGCCAAAGATCGACAAAACGACCGTCATTAACTTAAATAATTACATAATGTTCATAACATGGTAATAAGTGATATAAAAGGAATGATGAACATGAAATGGTTCTTAAGAATGTAGAAATTATCTCTATTTTATTATTCAGGAGGTTAAATAATGGTCGAGTCAAGTCGGACACGAGGTAAGGGAACTTCTTAACCCAATTTCCGTTATTTGGGTTAATCTCCTACTTTCGAATTATGTCATGATATTATTATGTCATATATTGTATTTATACTTTTTTTATGTGTACTTATATTGAATACACATAATATATCTATTTTATTTAAAAAATGATCTTTGTAAAGGACCTCATCTCAATCTCCATTCATTGAGGCATATTTTGTTTTATACACAAATTTCTTTTATACGGTGTATGATCCCCTCTGACTTTTACGTTTATTCAAAATGAATATTTTTTATATTAAGAATTTTACTAAATGAAAAAAGGGAATGTTTTTTGTCGTATGTATGCGGCGACAACGACTTCTCCGCCGCCGTGACCATTATTTGAATTTCGGCTTCCTCTACAAGCCATAACATTTTTTTAAATGAAAAATAAATACCGAGATTTAATTTTCTTTTATTTTCCTATTGAAAATGGTTTTCGAAAGTATTTTTATAATTTCAATGTGTTTTATTGATATATTGTGATTGAAATGTGGAAATGTTATGTTTTATTTATGAATGTTTTATGTGATAAGATTATGTTATGGTTTATGATATGTTTAAACCTATTCATATGAGGAATGCATTGGAGTTAATAAGTGACCAAAGGAGCCCGCTATAGCTCCTCGATGCATCGGTAGGTCTCATGAGACAAACCAGTGTCTTGGCATGAGGCCTTGACAAAATCTTATTTGTAGTCTTGGAACGAGGCCTTGGCTACGTGGTTATGATAGTCTGGCATTATGCATTCCATCAATATGAAAGTGGTTATTGATATTGCATGTGATTATTCGACTAGTATAATATCCATGTGAATAAGTAAATTGAATTATCTCATTTTAATTTTTCCATATTATGTTGAAGTTCGTGTTTAAAAGGATTTTGTTTTAGTTATACATCCCTTAAATGTTTATGTTTATTTATGAATGCTTCCGCTATATTGTTATGCTTACTGAGCATCTGAGCTCACCCATTTCAATGTTTTATTTTTCTCAGGATGTGAAGAAATATTTTATGAATGACTTGCGGGGATAGTATGAGGGGATATGAAGAAAAGATGTTTTTGTAGTTTTATTTTACTTTATGATGTAATGTAAGATTTATGAATGTATCTAGTGTTTCCATTACTACTAAACTAATCGGTCTTTCGAGACTTGATCTTTTGTGATCATGCCAATGTTACGCAATAACGCACCGACTCCGGGTAACTGGGGACGGGGCGTTACAGTTGGTATCAAAGGAAGTTTAGTGATAACCTTGGAAGCTAGATTTAGATAAACTATGATTCAATCACATAGCCCAAAGATATATTTTGAGGATTATTATAGAAGAACGTCCAAGAATTTTGGTATTATAGAGATTTTGTGAGTTTTCCGAGCAATACATCCCAGTCAGGATATGAGCTGGTAGAGGCGGCTCTAGCACAGATATACCTAGGGGTAAAACTAGAAAACACCGCTTTGAGCTAGACTCGAATGGGAACGGGTGCACGAAAACGGGCCTTGCTGCACTCTTGGTTACGACACTCCCGGGGGATATGCTTAGGATAATTTTCATTTTCTTTACAAACCACTATGAAGGGTTATGAGTATATACCTTTTCAAAGAAAACATTTTTTATGATTATGGATTATATCCATAAACCGTTAAATTTACATTAAGTATTTTACAATTGTGGAATTATTCACTGCAATTCATAAACTAACCTAGTATATACCATTGTATAGAAATAGTGCTCAGTAGAAGGAATGTGAACTCCATCAATATGTATGATCCAAAGAGTAAGAAGGATCATATCTTTCACGGTATTAATCCACCATTTAGAAGAGAAATAGTCTCCTTTGTGTTCTCAACATATGAAGAAATAGTATCATGTGTTAATAAGATAAGTAAATAATTCTCTGATTCTTATGGATTTGAAGGGAAGCAAGAGAAGAAAAGGATGGAAGATAGAATGATGGATAAAGGGAAGAGAGAATAGAAGAACTTTACAACATGTGATAACTGTGGGAAGAAACACCTTGGAACTTGCCTGAAGGGAATGGGAGTCTGTTATAAGTGCAGAGAAAAAGGAAACCAAGTGCGTGACTGCAAGGGTAATAAAAAGGTTTCAAATGTACTATGCTTCATCTCCAAGGAGTGTAGACACTACACAAACCAAAGTCCAAATCATCAGAGTATGCCCAAATGATGTTATTGGATAATAATAAAGTTATGATACTACCACAGATGAGGAGGAATGATTAGAGTTCTTGTGTTGTTATTAAATAATTTTGACATTTTATTTTTGTATCAATGATATATTGGTTATAATAATTATGGAGTATATATGGATTTTACTAAAGTACTATTTCATTAAGGACTTGAGATTGTGTGGAACAAACAAAAGTGACTCCACAGTAGGTTAAAATTATTGGAAAATATATGGTTGAGAGAAATATAAACCGTAATATGGTTCTAATACCGAGATAGTGATTTTGGAATAATACATGATTTATTTTGATAAATTATATTGGATATTCTTAACTTCCTTGAAACTTATTAATGATTTGTATGCATTTTTGGATAGAATGAGTATATCTAGTATTCTATAAGGAATAAGGGGTCATGAATGTAATCAATAAGTATTTATGGTAATTCAGGATGTTGTAGTGTTTTAAAAGAATACATGATGAAGGTGTTCACATGTTGTTATGCGGAAAAAAGGATCTTCATTATGTTTACCTTCATTATAAAATTTCGACTGTGAGTTGGACAGAAGTATTTTGGATTACTATAAAGGTTGGAATGGATTAAGTTGAACTTTGGATAGTATTGTTTAAGGTTAAAACATTTCTGAATATTATTTTTGGAATATTATAATACTATAGTTTTAGGAAAAAGGAAAACCTATAGGTCGGGGGATAACCTGTCACGTCAGACAAAGCTATAGGAATTGT
Source organism: Viscum album (assembly GCA_963277665.1). Taxonomy (NCBI): domain Eukaryota; kingdom Viridiplantae; phylum Streptophyta; class Magnoliopsida; order Santalales; family Viscaceae; genus Viscum; species Viscum album. The sequence continues at coordinate 81,159,155 of OY728157.1, forward strand.
ACCCACAACCATAGTGCGACAGGCCTTTATTAAATACCACTAGCCTAAAGGATGTCCCTGGTTATTACAAAATAGTTTTCCTAATCTAAATGGTATGTGTTAATATTTTGAACCTTGTACGATTAGTATAAATATAATATTTTTGAGTTCTATTTTTTTTAGTGAAAGATAAGTTTGCGGTAGAAATTACTTGAACGTTGAAACTCTACTTGTCAAGACTAAATATATATATACCTATATCTTATTCTATGAATAAATTAATTATTAAACATTAGTAAAGGGATATTAAAACAAAAAATGTGTTATCCTAATACCTTATGTTTTTTTGAACTGATGATATTTAAACCAACATAGATTGAAGGCTTTGAGGCCCTCAATTTTACACTTGTTTGTGATTGATGACCTCAATCACTCCCTACAAATATTTACATTTTTACTCCAATTATATGTCTCTAATTACCACTTTCAAGACCCGTAAATTTCAAGGAAATTTTTTTCTTAATTTTCTTTGGAATTTTACAAGAACGCAGTTTCTGACGGAACCTAATTCCGAGGCCCGGTGTGCCCTGAATCATTTTCTGAAGTTTGGCTCGGGTACGTTCATAGAACGGACGAGCGGCTTTTTCTATCTTTTGAACCGGTGCCCGGAATCGAATTCTGAGGGCACCGATGAAATCGCAGTGCCGGTATTTGCTTAGAAACGCCTCTTCCGGAGTTGCGTTTGCTCGGGTGTGGTTTTTAATTTTTGGGCATAAAGTTTAGAAATAAAACAATTTGTTCGACAAACATTATTTTATTTCACTTAACCCACTTGAAGCCACTTGAAAGCCACTTAAACTGAGTTAAAATGGATAGGAAGCTATCCAGAAATATCCTACCCCCTTGGTAGGATATTTGTGAGGTGGGGCCCGCACGAGCCCCTCCGTTTCTTTCCGCTATGTAACGCACCCGCGAAAACCAGTCATTATGAAAGTCAACTGACACGTTTTCTTTTTTTCTTAACGCACCATTTAATTGGGTGGTTAGATTCGTGAATTAATTGGGCAGTTTCTTTCGTTAAATTAATTCAACGAATTGATGGGATGTTACTTACCCCTTTTTCTTTTGTTGGCGTATTAATAAAATAAGACCAACAAGTCTTTTTTTGAGGATTACTCGTTGAGAGGTTTTGTCAGAGCTCTTGAGCCTTCATCCTCCTTCGCGAAGAACGCGAAGAACGTGAAGAACGCTGGTCACCGATGAAGAACGCCGAACCCGCGGAAGTCGACGACGGGACGCCGTATTCCGTGACGCCGATGTTCCCTTCCTGCAATGTTCTTCTGCGACGTCTCTTCCTCCGCAACGAAATCCTCGATCAGCTGTTTGAGGTAAGAGACATTGGGATTCTCATAAATCTCCCTTGTGTGTTTTTAACAAAACACAGATTTAATTTTATATAATTAAATTAAATCTGTTGTTTCTTGGTCCGTTGATTTCGCCGACTCAACGCCGGAATCCGCGACGACGCGACGCCTTCTGTGACGACGCGACGATTCCCTCCTTCCGCGACGAACAAATCCGCGAAGAACGTGTGTACGACGACGACTGCGAGGTAGGGATTTTTATTTTGGAATTACCCCTTTTTGTATTTTTATTCCCGTGGACGTTCTTTAACAAATTAAAGAACCTGAATTATATGAACAATTTTAATCCATAAAAAGTGTTGATTCATGTGTTGAATATTATTTTCTCCCGTTGTTTATATCTAACGCGGAGGGTGCGGGCCAAACGAACACGGCCTGACAACCCTCCGCCGTTCTTCGTGGTTCTACGGATTTGACGGGCGACGACGGAACATGCCGCAACGGAAGTTTGATGATCCTGTAGTGAATAACAGATCCCGAGAGGAACAACGGCGTAGACGGGAAGGAAAATAGACCACCGGAGTGACTCTGGTGGTCCGCGGAAGCCGGTGGCTGCGCACCGCCGGAAGAACTGTCGCAGCTTCAGCCGCGGCGGCGGCGCCTGCTGACCCGCGGCCGCGCGGGTCAGACGCGCACGGGACGCGGCTTCAGCCGCATCTGGTTGTCAGGGCGACACCCCGCGGGTGCCGCGGGGGTGTCCCGCGGGGGTGGCGGCACCCCCCGGCGTCGCTCGGCCGCTCGGCCAAGCCGTGTGGGGCTGGCCGAGCCGGGCCGGTCCGACCGGCCGGGCCGCGCCCTAGCCAGGCTGAACCGTGTGCGGCCGGTTCGGACCGGGTCGGGTGGACCCAGTTCGGGTCGACCCGGTGCGGCCGACCCAGGGGGGGTCGGGCCGGGTCGGCCCGGGCCCGGAACCCCCGTCTTCGGACCGTTTTCGGTCAAATGCCCGTAACTTGAGCTACGGGCCTCCAAACGACACGCCATTAGCGGCAACGTGATCCTTGGATGGAGACGGTCGTTTCAGTATATCACACTCAAGGTTTCAGAATACATTGAGTTCATCCGGGTTGGTTCGTACACGAAACCAATCGGCCCTTCGGAGCGGAAACGCTCATATATTGAGCTACGAACGTCCGATTGACGTGCCGTCGGCTTTGTTGAATTCCTATTAGTGAGACGGATCTTTTAGCTCACTCCGCCTGATGTTTGGATGCAGGTGGAGTACGGTCGGGTTGGTTTTGCCTTAAAAACCAACCGGGCCCCTGGGATGAAAAGGCCTATAACTCTCAGACCGGGCGTCCGATTGACGTGCTGTCTGCGACGTTGAGTTCCTGTTGACGATACGGAACATTTGGATACATCAACTTCGGACATTGTGTTAGTTGAGGTATCAGCCTCTCGGTTCGTGGAGCGGACCCTCCCGAATGAGCTTGCTGTGTGCGGGAACCCTAGTGCAGGCTGCGACTGCTTCTTCGACAACGGCGACTGTGCAGAGATCCTCCGTGGACTCCGACGACGACCATGCAGAGATCCTCAGTGGACTGCGGCGATGACTGTGCAGAGATCCTCAGTGGACTGCGACGACTACTGCACTCAGCGATCCTATGTGGATCAGTGCTACAGGTCCTGTGTGGGCCCGATCCTGTGTGGGTCTGATCCTGTGTGGGTCAGCGCTCAACGGTTCTGTGTGAGCCAGCGCCTACAGGTCCTGTGTGGGCCCGATCCTGTGTGGGTCATTGCGGGGGTTAGTTACCTATCGATCCTTTGTGGGTCCGACGACTTAGATGGACCATTGATCATTTTTATCATCATCCGAAGAAGTATACCTGTGTGAGCTGAATCTTGTGTTACTCACCTTTGTGGATTGTGTTGAGCTATCCTATGTGGATTTACTATTTACTCTCCTTTGTGGATTGTGTTGAGCTATCTTATGTGGATTACTATTTACTCTCCTTTGTGGATTGTGTTGTGCTATACTGTGTGGCTATACGTTTGCTTTCCTATGTGGACTGGGTTGTGCTTAGGATCGGACGTTGGAGCCGAACGGGAATTGATGACTTAGGTATATGTATGGGCATATACCTAAGCCGTGTCAGATGTTACTTCGTGATTGCATCTTCCCTTTGTGGTTTGTACTTTGTGGAATTCGGGAGACCTTCGGGGGTCTCGGGGTCCCTACTGAGTAGCTTATACTCACCCCTGCACGGGCTATGCCCGCACTTAGTTGTGTTGGTTGCAGACGACGGACAGCGCTGATTGTGGTGGAGGTGTGCGGAGCAGGACGGTACCTGGAGGTGGACCACTGGGCGGACGTGCTCGGAGCGGACGGCGGGACCCAAGGAGCAGTGGAGCTATCTGTACCCACCCTTCAGGTGGGATTTTTGGTGGACAGCTCGGTGTAGCGGCTTTTACTTTTTCAGTTGCTGTTTTTCCCTTCCAGTTGTACTTTACAGTTGGGATTGTATTTCCGGCCCCTTTTACTTTCAGCACATCTTGTTACAGTTTTTTCTTAGTGTTTACTTTTCCGCTTGCTTACTCTGTGGTGCTTGTTTACATTTCAAAGGCAATGCCTTCCCATTTTGTTGGGATTTACGCCTTGGTGCTAGTCGCCAGCCCCTGGCCTATGGAAGGAGGGCTTGGGGTAGTCACGGCACGGGCCCCGAGGACGGGTCGTGACAAATTGGTATCAGAGGTGGTCGGTTCTACCGCAGACTCTGATCTTTCTTCTATGTGAAGCAATAGTGTTTAGCGTATTGGGTGTGGTTATTAGTCCAGGGAGTCCAGTGTTGCTGCGGCATCCGACGTATCCATACAGCAGGACCCTGACTTATGATTTCCGACTTAATGCATGGAAACATTGATTGCATGTGTGTTTCAAGTTTTCTTTGTGATTACTTGTGTCAGCTCACCAGGTATACTGTTCTGACCGTGGCACACTTGTTTTCTTTTCAGGATGGTCCCACGATGGCAGCCAGCTAGGGTTCCGAGTGTAGAGCGCGACGACAGCCCGCCGAGTGACGAGGCCTCAGTACAGGGCCCATTGACAGCAGAGGCACCGGCGGTACCTTTACCCGCCAAGCCCCCGATGCTTCCAGCACTTACCACTGACGATGCACAATTCCTCAGAGCTCTTCACGAGTTCCAGCATCAGCGACTACCCAGGGTTCGTGGGGAGACGGACCCCCAGGTAGCCGAGGACTAGCTGGAGGCGGTCGTTCGAGTTTTCAGGCCAGTGAGGACACCAGCAGACCTCATGGTGATCCTCGCGGCGAGCCTACTGCACGTAGCAGCAGGATGATGGTGGAGCTTGATGATCCAGGTGCACGATGAGGCCTCTCTCATCTGGACGGACTTCGAGAGCCTCTTCTGCTCAGAGTTCATCCCGGCCACCCTCTGTGCGGTGCGCATTCAGGAGCTTCTTCAGCTGCGGCAGGGCAGCTGGACGGTCGCCCAGTACGCGACGAGGTTCACCGATCTTTCTCGCTACTCTACCGACATGGTACGGGACCCCTTCTTCCGGGCCCAGATCATCGATCAGGGATTGAGAAACGAGATCAGGGCATCGCTGATCTCCCTCAGTATCCCGACCCAGGAAAGAGTAATGGAGCGATCCCTTCTGATCGAGAGCTTTCTGGATGAGTCTACAGCGAGACCTACCACAGGGCGGCAGGTGGCGGAGTCTTTGGAAGCAGGTAGCCGACGGATGACTTAGGTTTCCAGGCAGACCAGACCTTCTGGCAGACGACCTCGGGACAATGGCTCAGCAGTGCGGGGCACACAGCGCGGAGCCAGTCTTCCAAGAGTCAGGCAGTGCTACGAGTGCGTCGGGCAGGGCCACATGGCTCGTGACTGCCCGACCCGCCGTACCGAGAGGCAGTAGATGGTGGAGGGGCCACCCAAGCAGAGGCAGAGGGTCGACCGTGGTGGTCCGCAGGGAGGTGGCGGACGAGGCAGGGGAGCTGGCCGAGCAGCAGGTGGGGGCGACGCTTTGAGGCTCTGCCACCACCACCACCAGGAGGCCCGCCCCGACCACAGGGAGCTGGCGGGTAGAGACAGGCACAGCTCCAGGAAGCGGAGGCTTACGACCACGGCGCGCCAGAGGTGATTTGAGGTACGATCTGTGTCTATTCCACCCTTGCTGCAGTTCTTATAGACACAGGAGCGAGTCACTCTTTCATAGCCGCTGCCCTTGTTCGGATCTCGGAGATTCCGACAGAGCCGTTGGCTCGATCCTTACGGCTAGAGACTCCTACGGGAGCAGACTCGACGATTACGCACTCGTGCCGGTAGTGCGAGCTTACTCATGGAGGCGAGAGCTTCGGCTGGGATCTTCTTGTAGTGGCGTCGAGGCCTTACGATGTCATCTTGGGCATGGATTGGTTATCTGCAGTCCATGCTCAGATTGACTGTTTTAGGCACAAGGTGCGATGTGTGCGCACTGACGGGAGCAGGTTCACCTTCACTGGAGAGAAGGGAGCCTTAGCAGCACATGATGGACTCACGTAGAGGAGAGGACAGCCCATCACTCATCAGTTTGCTAGCCTCGTCCTAGGAGCAGTGGACGTGCAGAGTCCTAGTTCTCCTGCAGTGGTGGATCAGTATGCGGACGTCTTTCCCGATGACGTTCCAGGGATACCCCCTCGCAGATAGGTAGACTTTTATATTGATCTGTACCCCAGGATAGCCCCGATATCCACTCCAGCATATCGGATGGCCCCCGCTGAGCTTCGAGAGCTACGGGTACAGTTGGAGGACTTGCAGGGAAAGGGGTTAATCCGACCCAGTGTTTCACCCTGGGCTGCGCCGATATTGTTCGCCAAGAAGGAGGACAGGAGCTTGAGACTGTGTGTCGATTATCGTCGCCTGAACCAGGTGACTGTGAGGAACAAGTATCCACTACCGAGGATTGATGACCTCTTTGATCAGCTCAAGGGAGAACGGTGGTTCTCGAAGATAGACCTCAGGTTAGGCTATCATCAGCTCAGAGTTCGAGACGAGGACATGCAGAAGACGACCTTCAGGTGTCAGTATGGCCACTATGAGTTCTTGGATATGCCTTTTGGCGTAAACAACACTCCAACAGTGTTCATGAGCCTCATGAATAGGATCTTCCAGCCAAACCTCGATTGATTTGTCGTGGTCTTCATCGACGACATTTTGGTGTACTCGACCACGGAGAAGGAGCATGCCTACCACATGCGAGTTGTACTAGACACACTCTGAGAGCACCAGATTTATGGCATGCTCTCGAAGTGCCAGTTCTGGTTACGTGAGGTCCACTTCTTGGGGCACGTCTTTTCTGAGGCGAGAGTTGCTGTGGATCCCACGAAGATCGAGGCAGTGTTAGCTTGGGAGCCACCCAGGAGCGTGACGGAGGTGCGGAGATTCTTGGGTCGAGCCGGATACTATCAAAGATTTGTGCCAAACTTCTCTAGAGTTGCGGAGCCAATCTCAGTCTTGAATAAGAAGGGGAAACCCTTTGTGTGGTCATACAGATGTCAGACGAGATTTCAAAAGTTGAGGCAGAGATTGACCAGCGCACCTATCTTGAGGTTGCCTGAGGAGGGAGTTGGTTACGTAGTCTACTACGATGCATCAGGGACCAGACTCGGGTGTGTCCTGATGCAGGAGTGGGCCGTGATTGCCTATGGATCACGTTAGTTGAGGCCGCATGAGCAGAACTACGCTACCCATGACCTGGAGTTAGCAGCAGTGGTCTTCGCTCTGAAGACATGGTGACACTATCTGATGGGTGAGCGCTTTACAGTCTTTTCTAACCACCAGAGTCTCAGGTACATCTTATCTCAGAAGGACCTGAACCTAAGACAGCGGTGATGGATTGAGTTCCTCCAGGACTATGACTTTGAGATAGTCTATACTCCTGGGAAGGGGAACGTGGTAGCCGATGCCCTCAGCAGGAGGACGTGCATCCCGATACTTGAGGAAGCGACAGTGCAGTTAGCCGCTTTGCAGATATCCTTTGTGAATAGAGATGGAGCAGCCTTCCTTCAGTCTCTCACAGTCACCCCTCCACTACTACAGCGGGTCAGAGAGGCACAACGTGAGGACGCTGACTGTGAGACACGACATGCACAGATATCCTCGGGACAACCACCTGATGGTTTCTCCATTGGAGTAGGGCACAGCTTACTTTTTAGAATATTTACTTTGGTACCGGTCGCTTTACGAGAGGAGGTGCTGAGAGAGTTTCACACTTATCCTTTGGCGGTACATCCAGGAGTGGCAAAGATGTACCAGGACCTCAGACGACACCACTGGTGGCCGTGCATAAAGAAGGCTGTGGAAGAGTTCGTTTCACGGTACCTCACCTGTCAGTAGGTGAAGGCAGAGCATCAGGTACCAGCAGGCTTGGTACATCCCTTGGAGGTCTCGAAGTTGAAGTGGGATGGGATATCTATGGACTTCGTGACTGGACTTCCACGCACTTCTAGAGGTCACGACTCCATTTGGGTGATTGTTGACCGACTCACCAAGTCGGCACACTTATTACCCATCAGAGAGCAGGGCTCAGTGGAGAGCATGGGGCGTCGCTACGTTCAAGAGATTGTACAACTTCATGGTGTGCCATCGACTATGGTCTCCGATCGGGACACTCGTTTTACTTCCCGGCTTTGGAAGGGGTTGCAGGAGGCGTTCGGGACGGGGGTACGTCTGAGCACCACCTTTCACCCTCAGACGGATGGTCAGACAGAGAGGACCATTCAAACTCTCAAGCACATGCTCTGTGCATGTGTCCTTGACTTTGGTCGCAGCTGGGAGGACCACCTACCCTTGGTGGAGTTCGCGTACAACAACAGCTACCACTCCACCATCAGGATGGCACCATACGAGGCGTTGTACGGCAGACCTTGCAGATCTCCGCTGTGCTGGACAGACCCTGGGGAGTCAGCACTTGTGGGACTAGAGATGGTCCGGGCCACGACGAAGAAGGTACAGGTCATCCAGGAGTGGATGAGGACAGCCTAGAGCCGACAGAAGTCTTATGCTGACAGGAGGCGGAGGCCATTAGAGTTTGAGGATGGCGACCACGTCTTCTTGCATGTCTCACCTCGACGTGGTTTGCAGAGATTTGGCCGAGGCGGCAAGTTGTCTCCACGCTTCGTTGGACCATTCCAGGTCATCAGCAGGATTGGCAAGGTGGCTTATCGAATGGCTCTACCACCTCAGTTGCACCAGGTGCACAACGTCTTCCACGTATATCAACTGAGGAGATACGTGCACGACCCGACGCACATCATTGACTATGGGGAGCTAGACGTGGATGATGGGGCGACTTTTGCGGAGGTCCCGGTGGAGATAGAGGATCGACAGGAGCAGGTCCTATGTGGGTGATCGATTCCTCTTGTACGCATCAGATGGAAGCATAGGAACCTCCAGGAGAGCACATGGGAGCGGGAGGCTGAGATGCGTGCTCAGTACCCACATTTGTTTCCCTAGTATTTGATGTATGTTTACGGGGACGTAAAGCCCTGAGGTGGGAGTAATGTAAAGACATGTAAATTTCAAGGAAATTTTTTTCTTAATTTTTTTTGGAATTTTACAAGAACGTAGTTTTTGACGGCACCTGATTCCGAGGCCCGGTGTGCCCGGAATCATTTTCAGAAGTTTGGCTCGGGTACGTTCAGTGAACGGACGAGCGAGTTTTTCTAACTTTTGAACCGATGCTCGGAATCGAATTCTGAGTGCACCAATGAAATCACAGTGCCGGTATTTGCTTAGAAACGCCTCTTCCGGAGTTGCGTTTACTCGGGTGTGGTTTTTAATTTTTGGTCTTAAAGTTTAGAAATAAAATAATTTGTTCGACAATCTTTATTTTATTTCACTTAAGCCACTTGAAAGCCACTTAAACTGAGTTAAAACGGATAGGATGCTATCCAGAAATATCCTACCCCCTTGGTAGGATATTTGTGAGGTGGGGACCGCACGAGCCCTGCTGTTTCTTTCCGCTAAGTAACGCACCCGCGAAAACTCATCATTATGAAAGTCAACCAACGTGTTTTCTTTTTTTTTTCTTAACGCACCATTTAATTGGGCGGTTTATTTTGTTAATTAATTGGGCAGTTTCATTCGTTGAATTAATTCAACGAATTGATGGTTCGTTACTTACCCCTTTTTTGTTTGTAGGCGTATTAATAAAATAAGACCAACAAGTCTTTTTTTGAGGACTACTCATTGAGAGGTTTTGTCAGAGCTCTTGAGCCTTCATCCTCCTTCGCGAAAAAGGGAAGAACGCGAAGAACGCCGGCCTCCGATGAAGAATGCCGAACCCGCGGAAGTCGACGACGCGACGCCGTATTCCGTGACGCCACCGTTCCCTTCCTGCAACGTTCTTCTGCGACGTCTCTTCCTCCGCAACGAAATCCTCGATCAGCTGTTTGAGGTAAGAGACTTCGAGATTCTCTTAAATCTCCCTTGTGATTTTTTTTAACAAAACACAGATTTAATTTTATATAATTAAATTAAACCTGTTGTTTCTTGGTCCGTTGAGTTCGCCGAATCAATGCCGGATCCTGAGACGACGCGATTCCTTCCGTGGCGATGTGACGATTTCCTCCTTCCGCGACGAACAAATTCGCGAAAACGTGCGTACGACGATGACTACGAGGTAGGGATTTTTGTTTTGTAATTACCCCCATTTTATATTTTTATTCCCGTGGACGTTCTTTAAAAATTAAAGAACCTGAATTATATGAACAATTTTAATCCATAAAAATTGTTGATTCATGTGTTGAATATTATTTTCTCCTGTTGTTTATATCTAACGCGGAGGGTGAGGGCCAAACGAACACGGCCCGACAACCCTCCGCCGTTCTTCGTGGTTGTGCGGATTTGATGGGCGACGACGGAACGTGCCGAAACGGAAGTTTGATGATCCCGCTGTGAAGAACGGATCCCGGGAGGAACAAGGGCGCAGACGGGAAGGAAAACGGACCACCAGAGCGACTTCGGTGGCCCGCGGAAGCCGGAGGCGGCGCCGGCGGCCGGAGGAGGCGGCGCCCCGGCGTGCCGCCGGAAGAACCGCCGCAGCTTCAGCCGCGGCGGTGGCACCCGCTGACCCGCGGCCGCGCAGGACGCGGCTTCAGCCACGTCTGGTTGTCAGGGCGACACCCCGTGGGTGCCGCGGGGGTGTCACGCGGGGGTGGCGGCTCCCCCCCCCCCCCCCCCCGCGTCGCTCGGCCGCTTGGCCAAGCCGGGCGGGGCTGGCCGTGCCGCGCCCTGGCCGGGCCGGACCGGGTCCGGCCGGGTCGGGTCGACCCGGTTCGGCCGACCCAGGGGGGTCGGGTCGGGTCGGCCCGGGCCCGGACCCCCCGTCTTTAGACCGTTTTCGGTCAAAGGCCCATAACATGAGCTACGCACCTCCAAACGATGCGCCGTCAGCGACAGTGCGATCCTTGGATCGAGACGGTCTTTTCGGTATATCGTACTCAAGGTTTCGTAATACTTTGAGTTTGGCCGGGTTGGTTCGTACACGAAACCAACCGGGCCTTCGGAGCGGAAACGCTCATATCTTGAGCTACGGACGTCCGATTGACGTGCCGTCGGCTTTGTTGAATTCCTCAAAGTGAGACAGATCTTTTGTCTCACTCCGCCCGAGGTTTGGACGCAGGTGGAGTACGGTCGGGTTGGTTTTGACTTAAAAACCAACCGGGCCCCTGGAACGAAAAAGCCTATAACTCTCAGACCGAGCATCCGATTGATGCGCCGTCTGCGACATTGAGTTCCTGTTGACGATACAGAACTTTTGGATACATAAACATCAGACTTTGTGTCAGTTGATGTATCAGCCTCTCGGCTCGTGGAGCGGACCCTCCCGAACGAGCTTGCTGTGTGCGGGAACCCTAATGCTGGCTGCGACTGCTTCTTCGACAGCGAAGACTGTGCAGAGATCCTTCGTGGACTCTGACGACGACTGTGCAGAGATCCTCAGTGGACTACGGCGACGACTGTGCAGAGATCCGCAGTGGACTACGACGACTACTGCACTCCTCGATCCTACGTGGATCAGTGCTAGAGGTCCTGTGTGGGCCCGATCCTGTGTGCGTCCGATCCTGTGTGGGTCAGCGCTCAGCGGTTCTGTGTGAGCCAGCGCCGACAGGTCCTGTGTGGGCTCGATCCTGTGTGGGTCATTGCGGGGGTTAGTTATCTATCGATCCTTTGTGGGTCCGATGACTTAGATGGATCAATGATCATCTTTATCGTCATCTGAATAAGTATACATGTGTGAGCTGAATCTTGTGTTACTCTCCTTTGTGGATTGTGTTGAGCTATTCTATGTGGATTTACTGTTTACTCTCCTTTTTGGATTGTGTTGAGCTATCCTGTGTGGATTTGCTGTTTACTCTCCTTTGTGGATTGTGTTGAGCTATCCTATGTGGAATACTGTTTACTCTCCTTTGTGGATTGTGTTGTGCTATCCTGTGTGGGTATACGTTTGCTTTCCTGTGTGGACTGGGTTGTGCTTAGGCTCGGACGTTGGAGCCGAACGGGAATTGATGACTTAGGTATATGTATTGGCATATACCTAAGCCGTGTCAAATGTTACTTCATGATTGCATCTTTCCTTTGTGGTTTATCCTTTGTGGATTTCGGGAGACCTTCGGGGGTCTCGGGGTCCCTACTGAGTAGCTTATATTCACCCCTGCACGGGCTATGCCCGCACATTGTTGTGTTGGTTGCAGACGACGGACAACGCTGATCGTGGTGGAGGTGTGCGGAGCAGGAAGGTACCTGGAGGTGGACCACTGGGCGGACGTGCTCGGAGCTGACGGCGGGACCCAAGGGGCAGTGGAGCTATCTGTACCCACCCTTCAGGTGGGATTTCCAGTGGACAGCTCGGTGTAGCGGCTTTTACTTTTCAGTTGCTGTTTTTCCCTTCTAGTTGTTCTTTACAGTTGGGCTTGTATTTCTGGCCCCTTTTACTTTCATCATAGCTTGTTACAATTTTTGCATTGTGTTTACTTTTCCGCTTGCTTACTCTGTGTTTCTTGTTTACTTTTCAAAGGCAATGCCTTCCCTTTTTGTTGGGATTTACGCCTTGGTGCTAGTCGCCAGCCCCTGGCCTATGGAAGGTGGGCTTGGGGTAGTCACGACACGGGCCCCGAGGACGGTTCGTGACAACCACCAATGTTCTCCTAATAGAGATCATAATTTCATGGTGAATTTTTTATTTCCCTTTTCCTCTTATTAAGGATAAATTTTATTAACCTTATTTCCGATGTGGGTTTTCCACAAAGGTATTTTCTATTATCAACAATTTATTTTCCAAGAAAAATTTCAAATTTCTAGGATGCAATTTATTGAAGGAGGGGAGAATTTAACACCCCATGCTTCCACGGTACACTTCTCTTTGGGAAATACAGTAGCGTGTGTTTTACGCAACTTCGAGTTCTAACACATACTACAACCAATCAAAGTAGCTGTTATGAATAGTAATACCTAATTTTTGAAGTTTTATAAATTTTATCATTTAAAATGGACTTCATTTTTGGATTCGGAATATCGAAATTAGCCTATGTTGAATTTTTGGTATTTTTCTGAGAACTTCCAATTTTTTATGAATTGTGAAAAATACTTAAAAAAAACTTTTTTAATCAAAATAATTTATAGTGACAAATTATAATATTTAGTGGTTTTAAAGTGTAATTAGATTATATTTTTACCATTTTATACAATGGTGGTCATTAGAATTTATTTTACTTTGAAATTGGACATAAACAATTGACAATCTTTTGATATAAATTGTTTCTTAAAAACACGCTATTTGTTGTGACAGCGGGAATTAATTATAAAATTAATTAATGAAACTTATATTTTTGGAATTTCGTAAAATAGACATCATTTTTTAATTCGGAATATCAATTATAGCTTAGGATGAAATTTTGGCATTGTTCTGAAAAACTTCAATTTTTGATGAATAGTGAAACCACTAAGTGGTAGTTAAAAAACTGATTTTTCATTTAAATGAAACATTACCACTTCTGTGATTTGATTTTAAAAAATCCGACATAAATGGTTGTCATTAGGAAGTAAAATGTTGTTCAATGGGATTAAAATAAATCTTTGGTGAATAATAACTTTTATGTTTAATTAATCGCGATTAAAGGTAATTAGTGAAATTTAAGGTAAAAATGATATTATAAAAATATGAAAATACCTTTACACTTCTCCTAAACCTATTGGATGAGTCATGTCAGACCAAGTCAATCCATGGGTCAACTTGGGGACCCCATGGAGCCACATTGGCAGGAAAATGACATTAATTTTTTTTATTTAATGTTAAAATAATAATGTCACAAACATGAGTTGTTTTACTAAAACAATTTTTAAATGGGGTTATACAAGTCATATTTTTTACTATAAATATTCATTAAAAATATAAAAAGATTTTTCTACATGAGGATAATATTTTTATAATTTTTAGACTTTAAATAAATTAAATTATTTATGACACAATGATGATGCAGCGATTACCTCATTAATTAATGATTTAAATAAAATAAAACTATAATGTAAAATCTAAGACTTACACTTTTAAAAAACCTATTGGATGAGTATATTTCAAACCCTTATCACCTTATCCTAGAAATATTTAATTGTGGGATCTATAAAATTCGAAACTCATTATATAATAAAGTAACATTTCATGACTTTCCAAGAGTACCCCTCCTCTCCTCTTATAAAAGGCCCCCCACCACTACCACCTTACTCAGACCATCAAAGCCTTTTGGATCGTCCAAAATCTGCCCAAATAATCTCTCAACTTCCCTATATTACTACTAGAAGCCTCACTTTTGGCATAATTTTTTCCAAGGAAGCCTTTGGCTCAAATCAAAAAAGAGTTACCTGAATTTAAGGTAATGTCTTCTCTTATGTTATTTTGTTTTATTTTGCTTCTACAAACCCCTAAAGTCTTTTTATTAAATTATTTTTTAACAACAACAGTATCCTCAATATAATTGGATGTATTTATGAGAAGGATTTTATTTACACTAAAACACACCTTCGTCTAATGGTTAAAGAACATACTGTTTCTGTGGGTGGCGAATTACTGTCTCACGAAATGATGATTGTTCAATCTTATTTTAACATCTCTCATGGTGGCCATTATGATGAAAATATTTTTATATATTATATATATTATGTTTTTTTCCTTATGATTTTTTATTTTTTATTTATGGAAAACCTTTACGATTTCCATTATGGGTAAACGGGATAATTTCATTTTAGGAAGTGCGGACTACCGCCCACTCAAAGTGATTTGAATCATTACTACCATATGTGGGATGTATAAAGGATGGAGTAAATGGTATTATACATTATATTATACTGGAATTAAAATATATCTTTATATAATTATAACTTCATTCCGTTAAATATGAAATATAAATGAAAGTAGCGTTCATGCGTACGTACGGCTTATCGTCTCCATGAACGGTGCATTTCATTTCTTACCTCTAAATGTTACGTAATTCTATGAATGAATGTATATACTGGATATATATGATATATATGATATATAAATCATGAATATAATTCTGTATATAATGTATATTTTACCACGTGAACAACTTGTAATTATAAGAAGTTTATTTTTGACTCAAGTACCAAAGATCGACAAAATGACCGTTATTAACTTAAATAATTACATAATGTTCATAACATGGTAATAAGTGATATAATAGTAATAATTAACATGAAAATTTTCATAAGAAAGTAGAAATTAACTCTAGGTTATTATTTAGGAGGTTAACGAATGGTCCAGTCATGTCAGACACGAGGTAAGGGAACTTCTTAACCCAATTTCTGTTCTTTGGGTTAATCTCCTACTTTCAAATTATGTCATGATATTATTATGTTATGTCTTGTATTTATACTTTCTTTATGTGTACTTATAGTGAAAACACATAATAGATCTATATTATTTAAAAATATGATCTTTGTAAAGGACCTCGTCTCAATCTCTATTCATTGAGGCATATTTTGTTTTATATACAAATTTCTTTTATACGGTGTATAAACCCCATTGACTTTTATGTTTATTCAAAAAGAATATTTTTTATATGAAGCATTTTACTAAATGAAAAAATGGAATGTTTTTTTGTCGTACGTATATGGCGACAATGACTTCTCCGCCGCCATGATCATTATTTGAATTTCAGCTTCCTCTACAAGCCATAACATTTTTTTTAAATGAAAAATAAATACCGAGATTTAATTTAATTTTATTTTGGTATTGAAAATGGTTTTTGAAAGTATTTTTATAATGTCCCTGTGTTGTATTGATATCTTGTTATTGAAATGTGTAAATGTTATGTTTCCTTTATGCATGTTTTATGTGATACGATTATGTTATGGTTTATGATATGTTTAAACCTGTTCATATGAGGAATGCATTGGACTTAATATGTGACGGGTGGAGCCAGATATAGCTCCTTGATGCATCAGTAGGTCTCATGAGAAAAACTAGTGTCTTGCCACGAGGCCTTGACAAAATCTTATTTGTAGTCTTGGAATGAGGCCTTGGCTACGTGGTTATGATAGTCTAGCATTATGCATTCCATCATTATGAAAGTGGTTATTGACATTGCATGTGATTATTTGACCAATATAATATCCATGTGAATAAGTAAATGGAATTATCTCATTTTACTTTTTCCATATTATGTTGAAGTTCAAGTTTAAAAGGATTTTGATTTAGTTATACATCCCTTAAATGTTTATGTTTATTTATGAAAGCTTCCGCTATATTGTTATCCATACTGAGCATCTGAGCTCACCCCTTTCAATGTTTTATTTTTCTCAAGATGTGAAGAAAAATATTTTATGAATGACCTGCAGAGATAGTACGAGGGGATATAAAGACAAGATGTTGTTGTAGTTTTATTTTAATTTATGATGCAATGTAAGATTTATGAATGTATCTAGTGTTTCCAAGGCTGCTAAACTAATCGGTCTTTCAATACTTGATCTTTTGTGATCATGCCAATGTTACGCAATAACGCACTGGCTCTGGGTAACTGGGGATGGGGCGTTACAAATATAGGAAAAATAAGAGGGTTTTATATGGTGATTCATAACTATAATGACTATCTAAAAGGAATGTAGTTAGGTGAGACACACCATGTAGATTTTCCTTTTCATTGAAGGTGAAAATTTGAGACTATGCATCATTTATGGGTGTTACATGCTGCACTGTTCCCAAAAACATGTGACTATGGGACATGGATTATAAAGGAGTGTGAAAACACATGGTTGTGTACTAAAAAAATGACCCAGATACATGGAAACAGGTTCTGGAAGATGTAAATAGGAAATCTACATTTTCATGTGGCTGTCTTTCCTGAACACGCATTGTAGGATGGGATAAACAGTGTGTGAGGGACAAGGTTGGTCAGTCTTTCTAGATGGGAAACGCATGTCAGGTCTGAGTGCTGAGGGACCTGACATGTGATTCTATTACACTATTTATACCCATATATTGGATGGTAATGAATATAGATAGGATACACGACCATGTGATTGGGTGGGATCACACGCCGTATGTGCCACGGTGCACGTCGTGTACTCCTAGAGAATACCTCCGAGAGCTTCACCCATCCATATATCATTCTTTGTTATTTTGATTCATATTTTAATTTAATATATCTTTAGTGATATTATGATTAGGAATAGATGGTGGCATCCATTTTGGGTTATGATATATGAGGTGGTGTTAAAAGAGAAAGATTCATTTGAAGCTATACCAAGCCGATGCTGGATATCAGTGTGGTTCGTGTAGATAGACAATGAGATAGGTACTCCCCTATTGGAAAAGGGAGTGTGTAATTTGTCATAGATTCAGTACTCCCCTCTTCGACCAAGGTGAATGTAAACCATATATGATTTATAGATTGAGATGGTACTCCCCTACCATATAAGGGTGTATGTCCTCTATTCTATGAGTCGATACTCCCTTATCGTTCTATGGTGAAAATACTTCATATGTGTTGTTCTGATAGAGTAAATACTCTTCCACCATGTTAGGGAGTGAGTCTCTTAGCCTAGGGTTTTTACTCTTCTAACATGCCAGGGTGAAGGTTCCCCATAGTAAATGAGTTGGCATAGTCGATACACCCATATTATTCTAGGGTGCGGGTCCTCTAGCCACTAAGATGAACTCCGCTACCAAGCTTGGGTACTGGTCCTCATTCTACGAAGTGGTAGTCCCCTATCATATGATGGTGTGGGACCTTCATGATTTGTACTACCAAATTGGATCAATGTGTGGTTACTCACTTACAGAGTAATACTCTCCCATCATCTAGTAACAACATGGATATGGTCCCCAATTTGAGTTAGAGCTCCAACAAATGTGTATTACTATTACGACGAGCATGACCTTCCAATTTTCATGAATGATATTTATATTTGAGTTAAAGATCCATCAACATCCTAGGGTGTGGGACACTTTTTATAAGAGTGAAAACTATTTCATGGGTTAGTTAGGAGCAGTACTCCCTCAACCATGGGTAGTAGCGAGGTGTCAGACCCTCTATTCTCTCTTGCAAGCGAGGATACACATGGTGCATAGTATGAATCAGTGATCCCTCAGCTATGTGAAGTGGTTAGAGGAGAGCCAAACAACATTAGTTTCCATAGCTTGTGCATGGTGCAATGTAACTATGAGATGACCTAGGGTGTTGGTCATGATAGTTAGACCTAGTAATATGTTTCTGATAGAGCATGTTATCTCAAACACACCACTAGAATTGGAAGATTTGTTCCTAATAGAGTGAATATATTGGGATGGATAATATCATGGAGTAAGTTCTCATAGTTTTATGTTATGTTTAGAGCCTATGAAGTGAATCATATTACTCATTAGACTGTGGGACCCTCATGAGACTTGGAGTCTAGGATGAATATATATTGGTGTTTTTTATGATTCATTATTGTTTTGTCACATGTGGGTATTGAAACCCCTTTTATAACAAGCTGACTTGTCATGTACAGATGAGGATGGTTCAAAATGGATTCTAATGCACATTTTCTGTGTCTTGTGAAGAACATAGGCCTTTTGATGGAGTCTATGGAGGACACGAGGTAGGTGGAAATTAATGAGATAGAAAGAGTGAGGTGTTACCGGATCTTGGATGAGGATCTTTTCATTTGTTTAAGTTTATTGAAACCCCCTCCTTCTTAAAAGGTTTGTCGCTTTCATAGTTTTTTAGTGGTCAATGTTTTACTTTATTTCACTTTTAGTACATCTATTGAACTATGTTTGTGGGATATATATGTATGAATACAATAATTTCCTTTTGGTTATACATTTATGAATTTTTTTATATAGGAGATGTGTGTGTTCATATAATTACATAGAAAATGCCTCCTATGTTAGTGGTATTCCTTCTCAGCAATATTCTCTTACCCTCTGACATATTGAAGGTTGGATTAAAGAGTTTCTATTTAGACCCCATCAGTATGAGTTGTGATATTGGCCAACGATACATAGGAACTGACATTGGTTGAGAGGATTGGAGGTAAAGCTATTAAGAACCTTGTTGGGGTAATTTTCTCCTACTTTGATACAGTCTGATAGATTTAATATATTTTCATGAATCCTTCATTACTTTCTATGTATAACATGGCTCTCTATAGAAATTAGCAATCCATTATTAGCATTTATTGAACATAAAATCATCTATATGTATCATAGATTCTTTTTATATGGAGATATCTATATATCTATTTGGATATTCATTGATGGGACCCTCTTATGAACTATTTAGAGATTCATTGAATGTTATTATTGATATTATTTTTTTGAGAAACACAGTGGGTCGCATGCGATTGTATCGTCATCTAGGGAGATATAATTTTTTTTGATATTCAGATTGGAACCATGATATGAGCTCCCTACATATAATTTTAAAAGGAATTAGAACCCACATTTTTTGGTGACTCTTAATTGGAACATCATACTTTTAAAGTCATATGATAATGACTAAATCATGTACTTTAGTTTCATGAAACATGGACGTCTAGTAGAAAGGAACATAGAATATGTTCAGTGTGGGACTTATGATAATGTGGATCAGGAATATATAACGGGTACATATTCATAATATTGATAATAATATTCTATGAATGAATACCCTAGATAGATATGGTTATTTTTGGGTGTTGGTTTTGGTTGCATAGTGAGGCTACCTACATATCACATTAATATGGGAATCAAATCCCACATAAATTGGTTGTGAGGTCCCATACATAGATTCCCTCATGCTTGTCTTGTTGGGGGTATAGCCCTTTGAGTGGATTAAGTTGGGTCTTCTACCTGAGTAGGATGTCCTAGCGATGTGGAATTTTTTGGGGATTATTCCAAAGGTACATTCGATTTTAATGAGTTTTCTAACAAAGTAGGATTTTATTCCTAAATTATATTCTCATTATGGGGAATTAAGGTTTCATGGATGGGGTGTATACCGAGTTGGATACCAGCATAGTGATTTGGGATTACACATGGAATGATACCCAAAGGTTGGCCTTCAAGGATTATTCCTAAGGATAATTACATTATGATAAAATCATGTGGATATCATTACCAAAACCAACCTATAATCCCAATAGATTCATTATTAGTGTGAGAAACAAGAGTAATTGGAAGATCTAAAAGCCTGCACCATCATTCTCCCATTGATGGAATAGGGTGGGGTGATGTGAGAAGATGAAGGGGTTGTGATATGCCCCTCGTATCCTTTCATTATACCCTTTCATAGAGAAAAATGAAGGAATTGGGTATGAAATGTCTTGTAATAATGGTTCGTTGAATAATTTTGGAGGGATTCCCTTAGATTTGTTTTGGGGGAAGAGAGGCAGATCATATTTTAAGTCTCCCTGCTAGGAACTGGATGTCCAATGTATTAGTGGAAACACAAGTATAATTAGGCTCTAACCCTTGTCTTTTAGACCGTGGGATCCCTAAAACATTCTTTAGGGTCATGGTCATCATGATGGAACTGATTCATAGTCTCATAAAATATTGGTAACCTACCCATCGTGTATGAAAAGTTAGGGGATCCTCTAGATGAAGGAATGCATACCTAAGTTGATGAAAAGATTGTGTTCCCCCAACCATGGGTTTTATAGTCTAGAGGATTGGTTGGGGGTATCAAGTTTTTCACAGTTATATGAGGAAAACCAACAATGTGGAGGCCTTCCATTGATGTCTTGGAAGAGGACTCAAAGTATAACTTTTATAGGCCTGGGATTGGTGAGAAAGGGTTCTTCGCATATGGAAAGTGAGTAGTTGAATGTTTTTAATGTAGGGGGAATGGCCTATTTAAGATAATGATTCCATGATAAATGAACCACATGGGAAACATCACTTGGGTGAGGATTTATCCTGGGCATCATGGGTATCCTCTGCCATCATTGGAAGGGTATCACATAGGTTCTTGATTAGCGAAAGGGATTCACGCAAGTGGTTTCCCAAAATGGGGAATACGGTTCTCACATAGGTGACTTTTATTTTAGACACAAATCGGTCATCGATCCCATTTTACCCCTTAATTCCATCTTTTCTCTTGATGTCAATGGATTCTTGAAGAGTTTTAGAGGATCTGCATGAAGGGGATGTGCAAGTATTGATTATGGGATTATTCTGATATTCATGTTGTGGAAAAAAGGATCCCTTTAGGCCTATTTATTTTAAAATATGGGTCCATTGCTGATGGATCTCATCCACATAGGTCAATGGAATAGGTAACTAGTAGAGGTGTACGGCACAAGGGTGGAAAAACTGAAAAAATGTGCTTGTCAAAAGCAAAAGTGATTTTCATAGGTGATGTGCACTAGGGTTGTTTCACATTCAAGGATGCGTAGGCTGGTCTGGATCCATCCTCTTTGTGAATAGGGTTGGTGCATGCATAACCACCTAGATGAACACAAATAGAAGGCCCAATGATTCATACCATAGGGACTACAACATTGAACCCCTTCCAATGATTAATGATGGGTTTTCTTAAAATCATTTCATATTTGTCTCTTACCTAAAATTAATACCAATAATGAAAAATTGAGTGTTGGAATAGAAACTTTTCAACCTAGGTTGACGAAGTAATATGTAATGAAACACGGAAATATAATCAGCTCCTTCCAAAAAGAAGAAAATTTATACTAGAATTCAAAATTTGGGGCCTATATGAGGATAAAATATTAAATTCAATGGAATACATCATGGAACACATTTCACAATGTAAAAAATATAATACATTAATATAAAAACCACTAATATGCCACCACTAGTTCATCAATAACATTATTTATTGAGATTGTTTAACTAAAAACAATGACATATTAACTAAGAAATCTTATAGTTTAGCAGTAGGCACGAAACACATATCATCCATTAGTTGTGTCTTCAAGTTCTATGGCCATTCTAAATGTAATGAGTTGTCACCGAGCATATGGATTACCTTTTTTTATAAAAATTATTAATATAACTCCTATAATGTTACAAAATGTTCATATCCCATAATTGCATCAACATAAATGATTAGATAAATCTTAAAGGTTACAAATACATTTAAAAAAAATTATTTATAATTAGTATATCGTCTTCAAGAACATATTATGTGTTATCCTCCATCAACAATTGATTTTCTAGAAAGTCAACTTTTTGCAAAATCCCTTTTGTTGGTACTATTCAACAAATGATCTTAAAATCCTTAATGAAATACAGTTATATTACAATCCACAATCATTTCATAATAATTACCAGTAGAAAATAATTCATGAAAAATCTCTTATAACATAATTAATTAATAAAAAACCACCAAAAATTAATAATTCCACTTCATCTATAGTAAAAACATAATAATGACCTTGATCACCTAGCATTTTTTGAGGTATATTTCTTTGATGAATGGGGAAATCATTTTTATAGATTCACATATCCTTATTGTGTTATGTTTTCTTATTGGTTATCTCTTTTATTCTCATTCAATCTTAAGCATTATGTTCATCTTATTCACACTTGAAGAAAACACTATATTGATTTAATGATATACCAATGTGTTTCCTTCCATAAGTATCAGTTGTCAGATATCATTCATTACATTATTCCCTTTACCAATTATTTTCCTACCATCATCGTCTTCTCTTGCATCCTTTTAAATCTATAAGACTTTTAGAATTCTTTCTATATCTTGATAAAATATGATATTATATCCTTGTAAGAGTATATTTTTATAAGACTATTTCTCATCTATGGATTGTCTTAGTCCCATCAGTGAAATGGTCAATATTTGTTGTTTTTATTATATATCTTGTCCGTAGAATACCTTTCTAACCTTGTAATGTTGGATTTATACATGGAAGAATTTTACACTTTTTTATATCATAGACTCAGTAACTATCTTCACATATCTACAAATTTCTCATGTGGAAAGTATTTTCCAAATAATAGTACATTAAAATTATTCTAGTCTATGTTTTCTTTTACCTCATCATCATTAGTATTTTGAATTTAAATTATACCATTGATCCACATATCATGAGACATTATAAACTACCAATTAAGCATTCTCCACTTCACTACTACTGAGAGTGGGAAATATCTTCTCTATTAAACATTTCTAATTCTCGGGAAGAAGTTTTGTTGTAGTCCCATTGTATAATAGAGTTTCATGGGGCATGAAATGGTCTAACAACATTAAACCGGGTGGTGCACCAACATGAAACTCTGTATAAGAATTGATATTACTCATAACCTAAGATAGATACCCCAATATCGTTATAATTTTATCAGTTCCAGTTACTATGCTGACTCCAGGTTCATTATCAATATGAGGTGGAAAATTTGTTCATTGAGTATGTGAAATGATACAATTTACATTCCTTATGTTGACTAAAATTTATAACCAATTTAATACACTATATTAGATTATAATATTATGAAACATAATGTATAATCCCAAAAATAGTGATTTAATTTACATAAATATAAAAAAATTACATATCTAATATCATAATCTGGAACATGGTTTCATTGTTTTTTATTTCAAATTATAAAAATCATTTCAAATAATTCATAATGGTTTGTAAAGAAGACTTTAATTAACCGAAGAATATCCTCGGTGAGTATAAAGAATGATTTTTAGTATGGAATGTCTACATGAAATGGGTAATGAAGGGCCATATCATGAGTTACCACCCCTATATATTAATATGCAAGAAGAACATCACCTTTTAATATCTAGATAAGAATGTATTTCTAGAAAACCCAACATAATATATTCCATACCAAATATTTTTTATATTATTATTTACCTATTATCAATGTATATCATCGGGTTATATTCCTGTATTTATTTTTTTCAAGATCTAATTCCCATGGTCTATAGTAAATATTCATAGGATAAAAACCATATTTCCCTAACTATAGGAGCATAGAGCTAGTGTCTAATTTTTTACATTGGCATAATATATAATGAATTTCATCCAAAAGGACATAATCATTTAGTAGTCAGGGTAATCTAGATATATATTTGATATTGTAATTAAAATTAAAAACATAAAATAAATAAAAGTATTTCATTTAGAACACCATTATTCCAATTAGTGCATCTATAAATATCAATAACAAAAAAACATCCTAGTATCCTTGAAAAAATAAAACAAAACAAAGTGGTAAACTAAAATTCTCATTATGGGTAAGAATTCTTCAGAGTCTATTAATTAAAAAGAATAATTAATATAGAAATTTATATAATTGAAACTCATAGAATTTGAAAAAGTCTTGAGAAAAATATGGAAATAATATTTTAAATAAATTAATTCTATATAAACATTCAACTGATCTTTAAACTAAACCATTCATATTATAATAAGACAAATAATAACAAGGAATATCAAGAAACGATTTCATAAGGATGAAATTCATAATCCTTGACATCTAAAATAATCTAGTATGGCTTTGTCAAAAGATATATAAATATCACCATGTCATTTTTCTTCAACATCTATTTAAATTTTAAAGGTTATAGAAAAAACAATCTAGGTTGTCTTATTAGATATACAGATCTATCAAGCAGCTATAACGGGCCACTTCCATCAGTTACTAAGTGAAATTAATTTCAAATAAAAAATGGGTGAAACATAATTTATAACCAAATCTTATTTAATCTATTATAAATTATGTGAATGATTTCCCTAATCAATAATCATAATGATAAACCATTCATGGTAAAAAGAATAGTAATAATGTATATATCCCATATCAGACATATCATAAACCATCCAAAGAAATAATGGTGATGGTATCATTGGAGAACATCTACATTAAATCACAATTAATGTCAATTATTGTCTTATTATATAGAAAATTGTTTTGAAATACCACTTGGACGTTTTATGAAGGAAAATAAATATTATTTTAAAATCACCATTTTTTATTTTAAAATTAGAAAATTCATATATCGTTTCCAGAATAAATTTCATTGAAAATAAATTTTTAATATGATGAAATTCCTTAACAATAGTAAAAAAATATTTCTTTTAATATATACATGTAAACAAGAAAAATAAGATTTCAAAAATTGAGGGTCATGATGATCATGATGATAGGTAATGTAACCCCCCATGTTTTTATGAACCTTTTTTCTCAAATAAAATAAATTTTCATTTATGTATAGGAATGAAGTTATTTGAAAATAATTTTCAGATTTCACCAACTAATAGTATGAATTGTTGTATTTAAATGAAATAGTGAGTTGGAATATGTTACCAGCAACACCAACATGGAGTACGTTACATGCAACATAGAAGTTTCTATGAAATATCAATTTGTTGATATAATTATTTAAATGAGATAATTATAATGTATCCATTAAACAAGAGTAATAAAAATTGTAATAGATACAATTAAAATATTTTTTTTAAATATTTATATAAATAAAAAATTAATGATGATACATATTATATTTTGTAAAGTCCTTTTATATTTAAAAATGTTATTTTCTTAAACAAACATCATTTGAAGTTAATTTTGTGAAATATAAAAAAAATATTATTGAAAAAATTATAATTAAAATTGATAAAATATTAATAATTTTTTAATTTTAAATTTTAAAATTATTTCACCATGATTTTTTTGGTTTTTTATGAGAAACATCATTTGTTGATAAATAATTAAAAATACCAGATTTTAATTCAAAACTAATTTTTCATATAACTTATTACTAAATTTATATTATATTTTAAATTGGTTTTAGAGTATATTAAAATAATATTTTTGTCAATTAATACAATATTGGTCATTAAGATCAATTTCATTTTAAGAATTTGTATAAAAACTGAGCAATATTTTGAATGTTTTCACTTAAAAAACTGCATTGTCAACCCGACCATGAGTTTAATTTTAAATTTACATATTCCACTTATCTGATTTGAATATATAAAAATAGATTCAAGGTTTTTGATCTGATTATTTTTTAATTTATACTATGGTTAACTTATTTTTCTATAAAAATATTTGTTAAAGAAATTAAAATCAATTATATAGAAATATGGTAAAATTAAGCATAACTATGGACTAAACCTTACATTTAAGACATAAATAGACTTATAATCATCTCAGAATCTGATTTTATAGCATTTATTCTTCCATTATCCTTAAATTCCTAATTTTTTTTATGTCTTTGGTTATATGAAAACGAGAGCAGATCTGTCTTTTTTACAATAATTCAATGGGTATCCCTTCCCTTCCATATAAAAGGAAACCACCTCTCCCTCTTCCTCACATATCTAATATCATAATGGTTAGAAAAAATATACCAAAAAAACTTCCAAAAATGGTTCCCTTACCCCTTGAAGCCTCCATTTAGGAGTAAATAAATATATTTTAAGCTGTTTATAAGAAACCAGAAGGAGTTACCTGATTAAGAGGCAATGTCCTATCTCAAGATCATTTATTTCACGTTTTTTCTCAAAAGATCCACTACATTTATTAAATTATAATATAAAACCTAGTATAATAAATATTCCATCATTTTTATAATATTTTTTCTATCTACACATACACATAACTCTATATAAAGGGTAACAAACATTCTGTTTACTTGTACGGCGAACTACCAACTCAATAAAAGATGATTCTTAATTTTTCTTTTATCAAATAAAAATATGGAATTTATGATATAAAATATATTTATATATGTTATATATTAAATTTAATTTTAATTTAAAAATCTTTAATTCTTTCAAAACATATATCTTTTCCCTTTCCATTTTTTGTTAATATGAAAATTTCGTTTGTGGAAGGGTGGACTACCGCCCCGTCAAAGCGATGTGATTCATCCATACACCACATTGAATGTATTAATGATAGGTTTAGTGAATATGTATTATATATATGATATAATAAATCTAATTTAACAAATATATCTAAAAATATAGATACAAATATTTCTTTTTTACTTTCATTGTTTCAGTACGATCATTAAACATAAATTGAGTTCATACAGACGTACCACCTACCATCTCCATATACGATGTATTCCATTATATACATGTATATTGAATGAATTTTACTGAAAATTTATTTTATTCAAATCATGGATTACATTATGGAAATCTTGATATCATTTTATAGAACAAATATATAATAAATTAATATGATAATAAAAATAATGGATATTACCCAATCTTAAACCTTAATATATAACTGTTTCCAATAGTGTAAAATAAAGGAATAATTAAACCATATAAGGTATTAAAAGTAATAATAATATTATTTTATATATTTATAATAAATTTAAATTTGTTATACAATATTTTTTTATGAGTACAAAGAGAGTCAAGACACAAGGAAATGGGATTTCTTCTCATTTTTTATTTCTTTAAGATACATGCCTTAATCACCACTCAGTTATTTTCTCTGGAGTATATAATGAACATGAATTCATTCCACTTTTATTTTAAATATATTTATTAGTTTTCAATTATAAATTTTATGATCATTTTTTATGGGTTATTCGTTTCAGATGTTACCAAATTGATAAAATATTTTTGTCTCAGTTTGCCTTCTTTTAGACACATGTTTCCTTACACACCTAAATTATATTTTCAAGGTGTATATAATTCAATTTTACATGTTATATCATGAATCTCATTATTTTAAAGATATTTTATGACTTATTTATTTTAATTTTACTACATGTATAGTATGATATCAAGTTACCAAGTGATAAGAGTTCATTGAAAGAATCTCTTCACTTTTCAAGATAATTTAAGATTATGAATCAATTAATAATATATTATGATCCATATCTGAATAACACTAATTAATTTTATTATATTATAGTTATTCAAGATCTCATCATGTATTTGTACTATTTTAATACTCTTTGGTACATAAGAAAATGTTTTTATATAAAGTCTGAATTTCTCTCTCTCTATGGTAAAAAATCTATTGTATTGAAAAATGTTTTCAAAACCATTTTCAAAAGATCATTGGAATCCATTTTCTTGGAATACATATTTTAAAAAGGTTTTATGTTTTTAAAATTTTTCTTTATTAGTTTAAATTATTATTTTAAAATAAAATGGTTTTTAAAAGGTTCTGTGTTGGAAAAATATTTTTTTCAATGCGTAAAGGATATTTTCAAAAAAAAAATGATTTTTAATGATATATAAAAATTATTTCTTCTATAAGATATCATCCCTTAGTGAAACGGATTCCTTATTGGGGAGATTTGTTCAATATTTCCATTTATATTCATTCTCTTTTAGGATTATGATTTGATGAAATGATATTTATAAAACCCATTTCTCTTTCATAGATTTTATTTTTTTGTGACCGATTTATTTTCACTAGTTTTTCTTATAATATAATTTTTATGAATCATGCCTTTTTTCATATGATATGGTATGATTAGATAATTATAATACCCATTTCCTTTCATGGGTAATGATATGGTCTTTTATGATATTTTCAGACTTATGTATGATTTCATTATGAGATGGGTGGGACATATATCTCCCCCAAGGCATTGAGTAAATATTAATATCTCATGAGATAATCTAATATTGTATTGGGCATGAACCTTGACTTCTACGATCTCCATGGGATAAAACCATGACTACTGAGATGCTATGGGGAGTGAACTCATTCTTCTAAGATGGTCATGAGAGTAAACCATCCCTACCAATATGATATGAGGAGTGAAAAAATAATAATAATACGGTCTTGGCTATGATTCCTTAGATATTATGGAAATATTATTATATCATTATGTGTTTTACATAATTCAATGTTTTGTTCCATTTTTATATAGTCATTTATTATGTTCATTATTTATATATGACTCATGTCTTATGAACTCTCAAGAATTATTCCGGGTATTATGTATATGATATTCGACATGTATGGAATGATCTAATATTTTAAGGATCATGTACTTATAACTATATTTTCGTGATTATTCTTACATATCTCTCATGTTTACCCAAACTGTGCATCTAAGCTCACCCGATTTTATGATTCCATTCCCAAGATATGAAGATATTTATTATGTATGATGTCCATAAAAAGGGTTCTAGGATAGAAGAATGTAGTAGGTGATAATGTATCTCAATTATGTATCACTGTTAATGTTTCCATGTTTCAAAAGGCACTAAACCAGTATGGTATTTTAGCATCTATTTGTATAATTTTATATGTATTCAAAAAATAATTTTTAATATTTATGTATGAAAATTGTTGGTCATAATATTTGGTAACGTCTAAAATATTGAGTTACATTTGGGAAGATATAATGAAAACATCACAATGAGAACCCTAAAGATATGTTTAAGAAATAGTTTAAGGATATTGAAAAGTATTTAAAAATTTCAGCAATTATGGTGAAGGATAGAGTGTGTAGTTTCCTTGAAATATGTAAATTTATGGATACTAAAATTGTATGTGGATTTAGCATATATGTACATAGGGGTAATAACTCTAAAAAAATGTTTTGGGCCTCACTGAGGTTAACTTTTTACACAAAAAAGAGCTTTTCTACACACCTTATTTGGCACTCCTGGGCATTATTTTTTTTGAATTTAAAAACAATTCAAAAACCATCATGAAGGATTTAAATATATGTTGCCTATTAAAAACCTATAATTAAGATAGGTGGTCATAGATTATGTATGGCGTCATAATTTAGCAATATTATTATCGAATTTTCCCCATTATGTGGTTCCTCAATATGATAACTCATTATTACTGTATAATATTTGTTTTTAATTCATGTATTAAACTTATAGGAACCATGTTTTTTGTGATTCATCTAGAAAATGAAACTATTATCCTCCTGATAAAAAAATTCTATGGGAGCTAGAGTAAAAAAAATTATTGGTATTCTCATATTTATTTCTCAAGAATGGAATCACGGTGGACTTATAAATGAGAAATGTTGGGAACAATATTTTCTTGATTCTTTCATGAGGTGACATCCATCTTATTCCATTGTGTCTTCAGATCGACATGTTTCTAAATAATGTATCAATGCTCTTAAAAATATAGTGTCAATTATTCAATGTTTGAATCATGAAAATGACATTCTAGTTGTATATCTATTCAATGGGGAAGTAGACTAGTGGTGAACTATAATAATCAATAGAAGTAAACAAGATGAGATAAAATCCATGGAATTAGATGAGTTCAATAACATTTCTTTTTGTAAGAAGATTCCCTAGATTATGCGTACCAATATGGTGACAGAGTTCCTTGAGTTAATAAAAATTGATGATGAGATTATTGGATCCTATGAGGATAATTTCACAAGGCATGTGAGGTATGATTCATAAATAATCATCCAACATTAATGTAATGTTGATGGGTTCATCAGTGTCATAAAACCAAGTATCAAAAGTGAACTAGCCATAAAATCATTCAGTTGCTATGAAGAGATTATGTATTTTGAAGGATTTTTTGAAATGAATGTTGGGGTCAGGTATCAACCTAATGTTTTTGACAAGAAGAGGAAAATATTTTTTAAAAGAAAATATATAAACCATGAAGAAAAGATGATAAGATTTTATATTCTATATGTGTGTGAATAATCATAGAAAAAATTCTTTAAGGGGTCAAAAAAAATTAAGTGTGTAAGGGTAGGCCATCAGACATTTTACTATCGAAGTGATGTAAATAAGTTAGCTAACTATGAAAATAGAAAAAATAAGCACAGAATGCACACCTCATGATTCAGTGTGAGAAGTTTAAGGAGAACGTGCATTATGCTAACCAATTCTCAAACCCAAGTGCTGGTGTTGATGATCAACATTAGTAACCTCTTACATTGATAGAAAAGGGGAAATACCATGCAATAAATATTTTTTATGAGAGGTATGATAATGACATGATGAAAGGAACACTTACCATCAACTCTAGAACTATTAATTTCATATTTTATTTGGGATCTCCCAACTCTTACATATCTAAATAATATTATAATGGTGGGAGGATTCCATCCAAATAATTAGATGTTGAATTAGAATTGAAAACCCTTAATGGTACGTTGATTGAATCCAATGATTATTATTCCTCTCCCATTATTATTTTTAGGAATGTTCTTCTTGGTATTATTTTAAATGTTCCGTTGGTTGAATTTGATGTCATCATAGGCGTGGATTGGATTTATCTACATAATTATCACATCAATTGTTCAGGAAGGAAGGTTAAAATTTATATTTAAAACACTTTTATGATCATCTATCGATGTGACAATTATCATGAACTACCTATGGAGATTATATTCAATGTATTGAATTTAATTCCCATTTAGAAAGGTTTTTTATCTCAAATAGTTGGGGAGAAAATTTACAGAAATGATATTCCCAGTTATTGGGAATTTGTGGATGTCTTTCTAGAATTTATACCCATCCATCCACTAAAACACGAATATGATTTCTCAATATACTCATACATGGTTCAAAAAAAAATTCAATACGTCCCTATAGAATAGTCCCAATTAAGGTGGATGAATTGAAGAATCAACTAAAAGATAACCTTCAATGTGGATTCAATCAGCCAAGTGTTTCACCTAGGGTGAACCTGTTATTTTTTTAGAAAGAAAGATGGATCAACAAGACTCTGTATTGGTTATAGAGAGTTAAAAAAAGATAAAAAATGAAGAATATGTATCCACGTACCCATATTGACGACTTGTTTGGTCAACAGTGTGTAGCTCAATACTTCTCCATGATTCACCTTCATTCAAGATATCATTAACTGAGAGTCATAAAGGAGGTTATACCCAAGAAAGATATTTTTACTAGGTATGGACATAATGAATATATAATAATGTTTTTGGTCAATCACATTCTTATTCTATCTTTTTAGATATAATTAATGGGGTCCCTATAGATATCATTAATCAGTTTTTATTAGTCTTTATAGATTATAATATTATCAATTTAAATAGAAAGGAATAGTATTACATCCACATTATAAGATTACTAAATACTGTAATGAAGGAGATACTATAAAAAAATTTACTTGTTCTGAATTTGGGAAACCAAAGGATTCATTTTTGGGACACAAAATCTCATGTGATTGTATAGATATATATCCATAAATGATGGAGGGTATTGAATGTTTTCCTAGACCAACCATGTTGACTATGATTCATAGATTTTATAGTTTTAATTAATATAATTAATATTTTGTGGATAATTTCTCATGAATATATAATCTTATAAACTTGATAACTCATTAGGATGTCAAGTTCCGCTGGACAGATGAATGTGAGGAAAATATCAAGGACTCGAAGAGAAGGTTAGTTAGTGAACTTGTGCTTATATTATTATGAAGTGGGGACAGGTTTATAATGTATTGTGATACATCCAAGACTGGATTGGGATGCGTTATCATACTTAATAAAAAGGGTATAACATATTCATCTTGATTGTTGATGATTCTTTGAAAAAATTACCCAACTAATGGTTTGGAGTTTGTAGCTGTTGTTTTTGCATTAATGATATGGGGGAATTATATTTATGGGAAATGTGTGATATATATACTAATCATAAAATAATGAAATATATATTCAAATAGAAGGAGTTGAACATGTTATTAAAGATATTGTTGGAGTTGATAATGGATTATTGCTTCTAAATAAATTACCAACATAGAAAAGATAACAAGGTGGTAGATGCATTATGTTGAAAGGATATTTCTAGCTTATCGCTTATGAAGATCACAGAAGATTCAATATTTTTTGTATTTTCAAAGGATATATCTATAAATCTTGAAGGATGTAGGAAAATCACATATTTCTGAGATGAATCTTCAGCCCTCTATCCATGTGAAGATTAAGGAGGCCTAGAAGGAAGATATAAAGGTGGGAAAGAAAGATAGAAATGTGCCTGAGTATAACCTAGATCGAGACAGAATTATAAGGTCTAGAAACTACATATGTGTTCCTTCCCAATACGATTTGGAGAAGGATCTATTAGAGGAAGCAAAAAGTTATTCATTTTCTATTTTTCTTGGAAGTATAAAGATGTATGGGTACTTTAAATAATACATTTTATCTTATTTTATAAAGAAATATATCATAGAGTTTGTATCTCAGTTCTTGGTATGGTAAAAAGTTAAGGATGAAAGGAAATATTCAAAGGGGATGTTTCATAAATTACCTATAAAAGAATGTAAATGGGAGAACATCAAAAATTATTTTATATTTTCAATTCCTTATCCAACTAAATATTTTAATTCTATATTGGTAGTATTAAATATCTTTACTAATTCAACACACTTCATCTCTATCAAAGAAGAATTCTCTCCAGATCCACTTTTTGGGATATACATTATGGAAGTGTTATGGAGACCTTGAGTACCACATTCCATTATATCTAATTAGGATATAAGGGATAATAATTTTTTTGAGATGTATTCAATAGGATCAAGAAACAAACTTTAGTTTCAACACTTCTTATCATCCTCATATAGATGGACAATCTGAATGAAAAATTCAATCCCTAGTTGATATGATAAGATCATGTACTCTTGATTCCAAAGGTATTTGGGATAAACACATTCCTCTAGTTTAGTTTACATATAACAATATCATTTAATTAATAATTAAATTTTATCCTTATGAATCCATTTTTATGATAATATTTAGTGATATAATGTTCTCATATGAGGATGGAGAAATAAAGCTATTGGGACCTGAGATCATTGAAGAAACTATCAAGAATGTTAGAACTATTGAACATAATATCAATGAATCTCAAAGATAGAAGAAATGTTATATTGATAACCATTGGCATGAAATATAATATTAATTGTGTGAAATGTTTTTTCAAATAATCTCATCGATAATTATTTTATGTGTTTTGGAAAGGAAGGGAAATCAATCTTAAGGTAAAGTGGTCCCTTTGAGAATATTGATTGTATCGGGACAATATCCTATCATATGGAACATCCTAAAAATCATTCTAATGTCCATGATGTGTTTCAGGTATATCACCAAAATAAGTACATATATTACCCTTCACATGCACTGAACTGAGAGTTCATACCGCAGGATAATGATCATTCTTACGAGGAACAACTAGTTGAAATTTTGGACCATACGGTGAAAGATCTACGAAACATGACAACTTGCATGGTCAACATTTTTTGAAGAAACAACATGTTACAATAAGATTCATGGAAACAAGATGATAGTATGAATCATAAATACCAACATTTTTTCACTCTAATTATGTATTTTGAGAGAAAAATTCATTTTAATGGGGGTAGAATTTCACACCTAGAGATTTTATGGACATTTTTATTCAAGAATAGATTAAATTTTCAATTAATTCTTACAATGAACTCTATAAAAACAATCATTCACATGGATTTTAATTGGTTTATGACTTTATTATGTTACATAGAATAGTTACTTGTCATATGTTATATGGAAGACTAACTTGACATACTTTACACGAAACAACGATGTTTGTACGAAACAACATTTTATTGTTATAATTAATTAAATGATATAATTATAACCTAGATTTTAAAAATAGTAATATCAATATTCATAAATATTTTTCAAATAATTTTTTTAAATTTTTATATAATTAAAAAATATAGATAATGAAAGATATTAATTTTTTACCGCCTTTATATATTTTAAAATACCATTTTTAAATGAACTACTGTTAATGTCATGTTGTGAAAAATAATAAATTTAATTTTTGACACATTTATAATTTTTTCTTACAAAATAATTCTTTTTTGGAATTTATAATGTTAAAATAATCATTGCATGAATTTTGGTATTGTTTTTGAGAATTTTTATTTTTTGATGAATTGTAAAAAATATGGGATTTTAATTCAAAATTGATTTTTCATATTATTTATTTATAAGGATAAATTATATGTTAAATTGGGAAAAATTTTAATGTATGTAATATTTTTAAATTAATATAATTTAGGTCATTATGGTAAATTTTACTTTGAACATGGGTATAAAAACATAGCAAATGTTTGAATGTTTTTAATTAAAAAACCAACATTGTCGTCAAGACTGTGGGGTTAATTTTAAATTAACTAATTCCACTACGCTTGTTGGAAATTTGAAAAATGGATTCAATATTTTTATGCATCATAATTTATTATTTTTAATCCATATAACTATGTTTTTCAAAATAAAATACCAGTAAAAGTAATTAAAATTATTTACCTCGGTTAATGTAATATTATTCCAAAGGCCTGAAACATAAATTTATGTACCAAAAGACCTAGATACTTGTCCTAAACCCATTTTATTTCTATTATTAAGAAATTAATATTATATTATTGAGTTCATTAGGTTACTTTTACTTTTTTTAATCCTTGGTAAACCTTTCATTTTTGCAAAAATTCCAAGTTTATAATTCCCCATCCCTATAAAATGCCACCCTTTTTCCCTCTTATTAATACATATAAAAAAATAGGTTCTCCCATATCATCCCAATACATTTACCAATAAGCCCACTTACACACTAATTCCTTTTATTGGGATGAAATCAATCAAAGTAATCCCTTTGGCATAAACTAAATAGAGTTACCTGATTAAGAGGCAACATCTTCTCTGAAGCTCTATTATTTTGTTTTATTTATCCACCACCTAAAACATATTTATTAAATTATATTATTACAAAAACTAATATAATAAATATACTATGACTTTTGTATAAAATATTTCAGACCTAAACATATACACACCTTCATCTAATGGGTAATGTACATACTGTTTATGTGTACGACAAACTATCACCACACTAAATGTTTAGTGTTCATTCTTCCATTACTGCATATCATGGTGAAAATTAAGTTGTAAAATATATATATATATATATATATATATTATTGTATATATTAAGTATTTATGAGTACTTAATTAATTTAAAGCATGTAACTTTATAGTTTACATTTTTTTGTTAATATGATAATTTCATTTGAGGAATTGTGGACTACCACACCCTCAAAGTAGTGTGATTAATTCATACAAAACATGGAATATATTATGGATATGTTTTGAGAACTATTATGATATATATGATATAATAATAATAATTTATTAATTATATACATATATATAAATATAAATATATATATATATATTAAATTCATTTTTTCGATAAGATAATTAAACAGAAATAATGTTCATGTGTATGTACGACCTACCTTCTCTATGAATGGTGTATACCATTTCATAATTGTATATTATATAGATTATAATGAAACATAATTATATTCATATAATTTTTAACATTCATTAAATAATTATATATGTATAAGTAGCACACATATAACAAATTACGTCAAATTCAAAAAAACAAAGTGGATATTACCTGATGGGAAACCTTGATATAGAATTATTAACAAGTGGTTGATATAAAGACATAACAAAAACCTGTATGGTATTATAATAAAAAATATGTATATGTGATATAATTATAGTAAACATAATTTCCTTTTACATGATTATTTTATGATTACAAAGAGAGTCTAGATATAAGGTAAGGGAATTTCATCTTGTTTTTTATTTCTGTGGGATACATGTCTTAATCCACACTCAAATCATTTTTGTGGTGTTTTTACATTACATGATTGTATTAAATTTATATTATTATCAAGTTTATGTGTATTAAAATATCTATTTTATTATCATTATTTCAGGTGGATTATGTATTAAAATTTAGAAAATCTGTAATACAGTTTTGTCTCGATATTTCTTATTTGAGACAATTATTTTTTATTGCGCCAAAAATCATCTTTAAGGTGTATATACATAAATTTTAAATTTTATATCAATAATATACTTATTTTATTGACTTTAAAAGCATTATATTATTTTATTTTCGTACAAGGAGTGTATGATCTCAGGTTTCCAAGAGATAATAATTCATTGAAATATTCTCCTTGCTTTTTGAGATTGTTTTTGATTATGATTAAATTAGTGAAATACCATGATCCATCTCTCATGAAAACTCATGAATTTTATTATCCTATAATTATTAAAGTCATAATAATTCATTACTACAGTATTTCCACAATTTGGTACTTAAGATAATGTTTTTAACAACAATCTGATTGTATCTCTCTCTTTAGTTGGAAAGATATTGAATTCAAAAAAAATTAAAAAGTTTACAAAAATTCTACGATGTCCATTTTCAGGGGAATTTTTTTGAAAATGTTTTATAGAAATAAATTATTCCATTATAATTTTGTAAATATATTTTTAATTAAATATTTTAATAGGTATATTGTTTTAAAAACCATTTTTAATGAAGAAATGATATTTTCATCAAGAATTGTATTTAAAAGTTCATTCAAAATTAGTTCCCATATTATATTACATTCATTGTTTTCACTCAGGCCTTTCTAGGGAAATTTATCGATATATCAATTATTTCTCTAAATGGATTATGAATTGATTTCCTGATTTTTATGACACATGTTTGTCCATTACAAGATATATTCATTCAATAATTGATTCTTTTCAGGGGTTATGATTAGGTTAAACTAATTATGAAACATGTTATTTTATATAAGTTATGATATGATTAGATTTTTATATTACCCATTTCATTTTATGGGATATTATATGATTATTTATGATCTTCTGGCATATGTATGTATGATTTCACAATAAGATGTTTGGGAGTTATATCTCCCTCTAATGCTTTGGGTAACAATTTATATCTCATGAGAAAGACTATAAAGATATTGAGAGTGAACCTTGAAAACTATGATGACCATGGGAGTAAACCATGACTACCAAGATGGTACAAAGAGTGAACTAATGCTACTAAGATGTAAATGGGAGTAACCACTGAATACCAAGATTGTATGGTGAGTGAACACATACTACTAAGATGTCCATGTCTATGATGACTTGGCTACTATGCAAATAATATTATATGATCATGTTTTTTTACAAAATTACATGTTTTATTAATATGTTATGATGTCATAGCTTATGTAAATTATTTCCTTATGATTCATATCTTATGAAATATCATGATTTATTCCATGAATCACGTATATGATCACTGTTATACATGTTATGATCTTTTATTTTCATAATCAGGTAGTCATACCATTATGCTCATGATTATAAATACATATCTAATTTTTTTCCCGTACTGATAATCTAATGTCACAACTTTATTTATTTTCTTACATAAGTTATGACAATATGTATTATTTTTTATTTTCCTAATAATGTTTCTAGTCAAGAAGGACCTTTTAGAAGATAATGTAGCTCACTTATGTATCAGTATTTATGTTCCCTTGTTTTCAAAATAAATTTACATGTATAGTATTTGTGAGTATGTTTGTATAATATATTATGTACTATGATTTTTTTTTGTAATGTTATTGTCCCAAAAGTGATGATTTCTATTAGAAATTATGTAAATTCATTATTTTTAATAA
Source organism: Viscum album (assembly GCA_963277665.1). Lineage (NCBI taxonomy): Eukaryota > Viridiplantae > Streptophyta > Magnoliopsida > Santalales > Viscaceae > Viscum > Viscum album. Next base: position 81,197,525 of record OY728157.1, read on the forward strand.
GAACATTCCTATTTCGGGTAAAAATTTATTGAAAAGTGAATCATTCAAAAAATGAAAATAGAATCATTTCAAAAAAATTAATTATTAAAATTTAAACACGGTTAAAAAATAATTTAATAAATAATTCTTATAATTCGAAAAGATTTTTTATAAAATATTTTTTTTGAAAGAAGAATGGATTTTCAACCAAAGAGAGAAATAATGTGAGATTTTCTATATATAATTTTGTTAACAATTATAGTTAACAGAGAGTGTGAAATTATAATTTTAATATTAGTAATATTATGAATTAGAATTTCATAAGGAAATACATTTATTTTAACAATTAATTATCAAGAAATAATGTCAAGGGAGACTTAAAACACAATCTCAAATAATGATGAGATTGTGAAATAAACAATTACCAATTTAGTTAATTTTGTATCATAATCCCCATGAAATAAGTAAATTTAAATTTAAATTTAAATACTATAACGATAATTAAATTCAATATATAACATAAAAACGGATTAATATACACCACAAAAAAAAGATAAAATCAGTGAATATGGAATATGGAACACAAATGTAATAATGAGATGAGAAACCCTTACTGTGAGTATGATTCATCACATACATATTTATTTTCCCAAATACAAAAAATATATTAATTATTAATAAGAATAAGAACATTTTTAAAATTTGTTATGTCTTTTCTTTCACTGGTTACCATGTTATCTATCATTACTTATTAAATGAAACTTATATTAGACGTTTTAATTAAATTTTACTGTTTTGTTAAAAATGAATTTGATAGGTTGACTATGGATAAATATTTTATTATTTAAACATATTAAGAATAATAATTAAATAAGGATAATATTACTACATCAATTTTTATTTTTGAAGCATTCCATGAAATATGCTAATGAAAAATGATATAATAATTATTCGCATGTGTAAAATTTCCAATTTTCAATGATCAAAATGAAACTAATATTTTATATTTATATAATGATAATAATATAATGTATAAAATATTATTTATTTAAAAATAATTATTTAAATCATCTGTGTGGTTTGTTGATGAAAATATGGTCACATCGCTTTGTGAAGGTGGTAGTCCACACAAACACGAATGATGTTATAATTTTTATTGTAAGAAGGAAAATGATATATATTATATAATCATAATTATGAATATTTCAGGAATATAATAATTTTTTTTATTTTTTATATATTCATTAACTCTATGCTTATTTCATTAAATTTACTACATTATTAAAAAAGGAATCATATCGCTTCATAGGGTAGTAGTCCTCCATACACATGAGTGACATTATCATATACGCTATGGAATATAATGTAAAATTTATATTTTATATAATGACTCCATAATAATAATTATTTTTTATAAATACCTTATATATATATTTTATATCAATAATTATGCCCAACCATGAGATGTGTTGATGGAGAACACACAACATCAGTTCATGGGGTGGTAGTCTGCTATATAAAAGAGTGACATTATGGTTTCCCATTTGAGGAAAGAGGATTTGGATATATGTTATTAAATTAAAATAATAACATATCATTATTTGGAATATATTGGATTTATTATCTGATTATAAATCAATAATATTTGTTGTAGTTAGAATAATAAATATATCAAAAACATATAGTTAGGAATGTTGCCACTTCTTATATTACCTCTTTATAATTATACCAAAATTATTCAAAGAATGGATTTTGAAAAAAAAAATTATTCTTGGGTTAAGTGATAGTATTTGGAATTTTATTTTGGATGTTATTTTCTGAACAAAAATGGTTTTATGATGTGATGAAGAGAGGATATGGGAGGCATTTTATAGGTGTGGTGAGTGTCCCAATAGTAAATTTTTAAAATAAGAAGCTGTAACCGTATTTTCCAAAAATAAAAAAGGTCCAAATTTGATTATTAAAAATAAGTGAAAATGGTAATGGAAAAATATGACCATTATATAAGTTCTAAAAACGTTTTTATGTGATTATACCCCATAAATTTCAATTTTAGTCCCTCAGTAAACCCATTTAAATTAATGATAATAATTAATATTTACTTTTTTCTATATTTATTTCTGTAAAAAATTACATTGAACATTTTAACGGACAAAAATTATTATTATTTCATATATGGAAATCATTTTTCTAAATCCCAATCATATATGGGGATAATTGTACTTTAAATTTAACTCAAAAAATGCGATGATAAATCTAGTTTTCTTAAAAAAAATATCAAATGCTTAAAATGTTTTTCTGTTAACATATAAAATGTAATTTTTTGAATGGAAATAAATTGGATTAATATATATAATTTCACTAAATTTAGTTTATAACTAAAATGAATAATAATTTAAATTTATAAAAAATTAAAACTAAAAGGAATTTTTCAATGTAAATTTAGTATTATTCAGTATTTATCAGAAAATGTATCTTTTAATAAAAATACACCACATTAACTATAATTTAATAATGATATTATGATTTAATAAATTTAGTGTAATTTTTTGAAATTAAAATTAAAAAATTGGTAAAGTATAATTTTAAATCATGTAAACAACGCATGATTAATCTATTTTTTAGAAAAACTATATTTTTCCAAAAGAATTTCATTCTCTTTCAAAGAATTATTATTATTTTTTTAATTAATAAATAATTTTTTTATACATATTCAAAAAAAATATTTTTTTAATTTAGAAATTACTACTCATACCTTCCATCTTAGTAGAATGGTTATTATGGTCATGTTTAAAAAATAATATTTTAATACATTATCATGTTTCATTAAAAATTTATGTTCCCTTAATTTCATGATATCCAAGTGATAACATTGATTTAAAATTAAATATATCATGATTTATCATTGTTTTATATTCTCTTCTTTTTATGGGTGTTTTGTTTCATAAATTTTATCAAACATGATGTTCCTAATTTAAAATCTCACAGTAATATTCTTCACATATTCTCGAGTGATTTATTTTCTTTAAAATGGACTAAAAATATAAATTTAAATAAAATTTTATCTCTATGGAATATTTTTTCAATTAAAATAAACACATAAAATAATTAAATACATACACATGACCATCTATGATTGGTGATTTTTATAAAATGAAGTACCTCACTACGTGGTGATGGTAAACTGTACATATATTTGTGCGATGATTCTATTTTTAGAAATATGAATAGTATGAAATGTGATATTATAATATATTTATAGAATATTAATTTTTTCATTTGACTAAAATATATTCATTAAATCTGTTATAATTACTATCATGGAAATATGATAATAAAAAACAAAAATAATCACATCATGATTAGCTAATCCAAACACCTGCACGGAAAAAGATTTTCTTTACCATTTCAAAGTGGATAACACAACTATAAGGGTTAATCTGAACTAATCCATGATAAATCATCCTGGAAGTAATTTGTTAAAATGAAGGTGATATAGAATTAATTTTTATGTTATCTTTAGAAATTAGATCTTTTGTCTAGAAGGGTGAGTTGTGGTAGGTGATGGCCTAACCATAATATAAGGAGCATCGACTAAGGTTTTAGGCAAGGTAAACTTCCTCACATGAATATAGGGACATGATGACTATCATACACACCAAATTGATCTTAAATTAGATAATATGGTTGATAAAATATGTTTTTTATAACCATTTATATTATATTACACTTCAATTTACTTCAACATGATTCATTATTTCTAATATGGATTTGGAAGCATGTAAAAATCATGTCAAGTAAGTTATTTATTTTACCTTTCCTTATTACAATTCTTTTATTATGATGGGATTTATTATTTTAATATGGAGTTTTTTAATAATGGAATTGTGATTTATATTCTTTATCTTTAAATTTTAGATTTTTATAGCATATTCATGCTACCTACAAAATGTTTCCTCCGTCATAATTTTCTTGTTGATACTATTTGTTGGGTTTATCAATCTGTAGTCATAAACCCAACAATCTCCCCAACCACTATCAAACTATTTCTATCCAATATATGATTAATCCTTTTACTAAATATATTATATTCCTTCATTATTGTTTTAAAATAAGTAAAGACTACTTTATTGAATGAATCCCTATATTTAATATGACTCTCTTCAACCTTCGAAAAATAAAATTTATTTAAAAACATAGTACAATTATTCAAAATTTTCTTCCATCCATTTAATATTTGATATAACATATTATCCTTAATAAAACATAAAAAATATTAATTTTTTAAAATAAAATATAAGTTTTATGACTCCATTTAAATATATTAATTAGATAACTCACTAAATGTGTAGAGTCACCACCACGTTAATCACTATTAAATTTAACCTATCACCAACTCTATATTACAATATAGTTGAAATTTATGAAACCTCATTATTTATTCATTATTATATATTTAATTTCTAATATCATTGAATTTATATACTATTCCATTAATTTATGGAGGTATTTTAATTAAAAATCATGTTTCATTTCCACTTCTATTTTGAATTATCTTAATACATTTTTTGACTTCCATTTATATTTTTATTAATTTATTGAAACTCACATACCTATAGTCATCCTCAAATGATAAAAAAATATCTCCATGAGTTTTGGGATGTTTCAATGGACCACAAACATCAATATCAACAAAATAATTTAGGTTTTAAGATCATTTTTTAAATACATCTCTTTCTATCTCCATTCCCATGAATTTAATATATGGACATTCTATATGACACATGAAATTTTGTTTTATCAATTAAAATAATAAGATATAATTTTTTTGTTATTTTGTTGTATGTGGTTCATCCCTTGATTTTGAAAACTATTTTAATCTTCTGCATTGGGGATATATGTATTTATTTTTCCTCTATAGATAATTTTCATTCCAATATTCACCCTTTCAATATTAAATTTTTTGATTTTGTATTTATTAGGAAAAATATTGATTTCGAGGTAAATTGAGTTCAATGTTTTATAATTATATTATGATCCTGATATAATTTTAAATTATATCTATAATAATTAATTTTGTAATTTTTAATTCACTTATATAAGGAATTTCCTTTTCATTTATCTTTTTATTTCAATCCCCATCACTTATAAAACAATTATTTACATCAATAATATATATTCTTAGATTCTTTTCACATAATGATATTTGAATATATAATTAAATTCAATAATGTGTATAGTGTAACTTAGTTTGATTCCCTTGTTATAGAAAAAATCAATTTGAATGATTTTATCATAATATTTTAAGTAATGGATTTTAATATTCATAGTGAAAAATTAAAATGAACAAGTTAATTATTTTGAATAATAAATTTTACGTTATGATGGGGTAAAATTAATGGATTAATTATTGATGAATTCATTTCATCGAGACTTTAAAATGATTATGTCATATTAACAATAAAATCATGATATGTCAATTATTTCGTTTCTGTGAATATTGTGTTATAATCCCACACTCATCTCAAGATCCAATCCCAGAACACATATTTTCGATGAATGGTTCAATAATATATAACCCATTATGTTTTATGATGGTTAAAAATATATAGAACCCTAAAATATAGAATGAATGTCAAAGGTTATTAACACTTTTGATGGATGAAAAAAATTAAATATAGTATTTATGAATTGTGATCACACTCGATCAGTTATCTTACCAATCCACGTTCTCTCCTCAAGGGGGAATTTACTCATATATTTAAATAGTATGTAATATGGTATGGATTGAAGATGTTTAGTTATAATGAAACAAGAAAAAGGGAAAGTGATCAGATATGATCTAAACTTACCAAACTAAATCATATTATTATAATATAATAATAATGTGGGGTAAAATTATAATTTTTGGGACAAGATTAATTCAAAAACAAAACATATATTTGATGAGTATAAAACTAGACTATAAATCTAGATTTGAAGAGAAATAAAATTACAAGACTTGTAGTAGTATAATGGAAACATAAAAAATTACATAAAATTATACACAGAACCAAATATAAAAATGGTGAAGAAAAATATAATGAATTGAGATGTTTCTCAAATTATTTCTATATTTTGGAGGGTCCTCAAAATCCTTGATCATGTCTTGGCACGAGGGATAGTCATCTTCCATCTATGTCTACCCTTAAAAGGTTTTTACATGTTTTTACCATAATATCTGTGAATATTAGAATATTATATTATATGATAATTTTTTTACCCATATTAATCATATCCTAAAACTATTTTCTATCATTTGGACATCTGTAGACACAAATTTGGTGTAAATACTAATATAAAATTACCTATACAAATAAACTCATCAAATCAAAAAATATCATTTACACATGATTTTTATTTTATTGATAATGAAGCTCTCCTAGTTAAGGGAATTTTATTGAACAAATTATAGTATTTCATTCATATTTGGAAAAATTTCATCTTATTGAACTAATTACTGGGGAGATATTACCACAATATAAAATTCATCCACTTTTTTGAAAAACTTATAGGCTGTTAATTAATTATTTGGTCTGAATGATTTAATAGGTAATTATAAATTTATTCTTTTTGAAAAATAATAATCTAAAACAATCTTGTCATATCCATTTTTTTTAATGAAAATAGGATTTATTATTTCATTTCTAGTAACAAAAACATTACAGCTAATCTTAGATGAATGATAAAAATAAATTTTCATATTCCTTCATCAAAATATCATTCCAAATAATCAATCTACTTCAATGTATAGATGAATAAATTATATAAAAATATCTATTAATCCTATAGATAAATAATCACATGTATTAAATCACTATATTAATGTTTTTATTGAAATAGATGATTTCAGAAAAATCTCTAAAATTTATTCAATATCAAAGAATATAGGTTTTCATAAAAATGGAATTTATTTTTTTGATTAAATTAGTGTAGTATGTTATTTAGATATCTTGTGTAAATTTAAATTATAAACTCCACCATATTTAAGTCAGTGAGCATGCTTTTGGAAAATAAAGAAAATGACTACATATAAATCCTTGAAAACTTAATAAAGAATCTAAATAAATTTTTCAAAAAAGATTGGGATTATAATATATCCACATATACACACTAAATCTTAAAACCTATTCATTCCTGAATTTTGTGTAGAACCCCATTTTAGTTTTACTTAATAAAATTTGGATATGTAAATTGTTCTCACAAATGATTCAACTGTATCACCATGATGTATCATTTTAAAGGAGAAAACTAATTCACCATCAAAGATAAATGATCTCTATGTATGTTAGATATTTTAGCATTTATTCCCATACTAATGTAACAATTTGTTAAGTAATATTTTTAAAAGGATTTTTCTATAGAAAATTAGTGGTTGGAAAGTGTAAAAAAGTGGGAAAAGGGGTAAAACCCCCAAAATAGACAAAATCATGAAAAAGTGTTGAATGTATGCTTCAAAAGGAATCAAAAAATTATTTAAAAAGGGTAATCAAATTTAAATTTGAAAACTTAAGGGGTTTTATAGACGATGGATGAGTTAGATAAAGGATTAAAACAATCACAATCATATTCATCATGAGGAAAGTGAATGTACTTAAAAAATTTATTTTCTACTATATTTATTTTCATTTTATTTATTTTATTGTTTTTTTTATTTTTATATTATTTGATCACTATTTGAATATGATGGTTTAAAACATTTAAAATATTATTATAGTGATTTTTTTCACATTATTATATATAAGAAAACAAATCCAAAACAAATAAAATGAGACTTATCCCCATTAATAATAAAACATAATTGATATTAATGAATATATACCATTATTGAAAAATATTCTTACTAAACATAAATCTCATTAGTGCTTTCATAGAGAATCTTGGTGAATACTGGGTAAGACAAGGTAAAAAACATGAAATATGTTTACAAAAAATGGTTCCCTCATTGGATAAATTGTACCATGATAGTGAGACTCCATGTATTGATAAGAGTGGTTATTTAGAAAAAAACATTCTCATGCAGTAGAAAAATTATAACTGTAATTTTCATCAACAGTATAGTTTTATAAATTCATCTAAAATATAATAAAATTATGGATTGAAAATTAGTTGTGGAAAACAGAAAAGGAAAATATGGTCATAAGTAAGCTTATCATGATATATTAATTTTTACCTAATGGGTTGGGCAAAACAATTGATTTTCATATCAATATTTATGAATTTAAGAGATTATTTGAATAAACTATAATTCATTATAAAAAATTGTTTTTGTAAAAGAAACATCATTGAGATTAAAATAATATGTTGGACTCCCCAAAAATGTTTTAACCAAATGCAATATATTTTCATGTGTAACCATGAATGTTATTAGGTTTAATTATCTATTTGTTTTTTACTTTTATTAGAATGACAAAAGAGAAATAATTAAAATATTAACGAATAAAAAAAATTAAGTTGATTAAATGATGGATATATAGAGAGCTAAATTGGTTCTTCTTAGTATGTATTGGGTGGATCTCATTCCATTTGCACGAGAAAATAATTTAATGTATATGTGGGATTGGTCATTTTTTAGACTGTTCTCAATATAGGTTTCTACTTATGGTGGTTCTTCGGTATATTTATTTAATATAAAATAAAATATATGATATTCAATATTCCATTAAATAAACATTTAAATTAAATGAATGGTTTATAAGGTATATAGAACATGTATTTTATCCCAAGAATTATTTAATTTTTTTTGGATATATCAAGTTAGTCATCGCATAATATCCATATTTTCAATGAATATGGACTTTATTTGATAGAAGCCAATAGGTTTTCTCAGCTCAATGGTCCATACAAACAAAATTTTCCTTTAGAGATTCCCCTTTTTAATTTAGATATATTTACCAATTTGTGTTTATATAATTGTAAATCAGTGCATATAGTAAAATTAAATTGGGATCCCCCCTTTGTCCTTCTACATGAGGACTGATAAATTCTACAAAGTATTTGATGTTTGGGTTTGAATGTTTTGGATTTGTTTTCTATAAGGAGCATTCCTTGAAAAATTTCATAATCTTGAGTTTTAGAAAAGGACATTAATTCTTACACATTTATAATCTTTTGAAGTTTAGTGTTTTATAGAATTAGGGCTTCAATCATAAAAAACATCCCATAATCATACAATAGGACACTACTAAAATAGTAACTGATTCTTCCAAAATATGAAACATTTCAAATAAATCACAAATTCAATGATTACACTTCATAACATTTAAATTGTATTCTTTACAACTTTTAAGCATCCTTATATCCTGTAAAAAAACATTTCATAACAAGGGATGAGCACAAAATCTCAGTAAGGGATATAATGAAAGAAATAATTAGTCCAATGATAACATAAAAACCAGTAAAAAACATTTCATAAAAAAATATCGAATTAATAGAAATATCATGTAGTTTACTTGGGAACTATTTACCATATCACTATTACAATCACCCTTAAAAATGGAATAATCATTCAGTCAGCTTCCACCTCCAGAGTACCCAATGCTTTGGACGGTTATAATAAGGCCCGCCCATCATGTCATGAGCAGTAATGGGCCCAGGAAAACATATCTACGTGCACATAACATTTCATAGTAATAAATTAGCATGCAATTTGGAGAAATATTCATGCCATATAGATATATAAATAACCTGTTGGAATTTCATTAAATCTTCATTTAAATGCATTTCAAAAGGAACATCCCTTAAAAATAGAATTTGAAAGAGAACTAGTGGAATGGAATGGATATGTGTATGATATTTAAATATAAATTAAACAACAATACATAAAAAATCATTACACAAATAATCTCAATACCATATAATGAATAAAGAAGAAGGATAGCGTAAATATTAGAAATTTTGTTAAGTGATCCCTTACCTCATGTTGTTCTTAATTAAAACGTGTTTAAACCTCATTTATAATAACTAAAAGATTTTTAATAATATATTAATAATCCATTTCATGTTTTTAACACATTATATGATTATTTCATGACATCATTTTACCCTTTAATTATTAGTATTTTGTTCCCTCTATTGTTTTTGGTGCATTCTTTACATGATTTCCATGGCCAGTTTGTATTTGATTTTCTTGTCATATGGAAATGAAATAATAGAAGTGTAATTAAAGTGAATTCATATAATAACAGAATATTTAATGAAAACATAAATTATCTTTATCATATATGATGATGAGTCATTAGATAAAACATAAATGATATTTATTTAGATTATTTTTGGTGGTTCGTTAATGATCATGACCTTGTTTCATTATATAAAATAATTTATTGCATAAAAGTTCATTATATAACATAAAATATGTTTTATAATAAACTTTTCCTTATGTTTCATCCATCAACATGGTTTTAAAAATGGTTTTGAAGGATTTAATTGAAATTGCAATTACATTGTTCACAATTTTGGTAAAGGACCCATCACAAAGAGTGTCTTTATAAAAGTGGGTAGATATGATCTAAGATGATGTTATTTTTCTATAAAGTGGATACCATGAAGAATATATGAGATTCTACTACTTTATTTCATATTCGATAAAGGTAAAATAAGGAAGTATAGGAAAATAAAATAAATTGAAAAAACACTAGAATAATAAAGAGGATTTTTACCTATTGATCTCTTCTCCATGGGATCTTCCATAAGGCCATTGGTTTTGGATTTTTGGTGAGACCAGTAGGCCTTGAAATTTGTTAAGATACTTATGAAGGATATTTGGAAGATCATATACAATGATAAATTCTTGAGTGGTGTGGGAGGAAGAGGGGGTGAGAGTGCTATTTATAATGCATGAGTGGAGGGGTTTTACATAATTTATTCTATAGTTTAATATTTTTTCTCAGAAATTTGAATTGTTCATGTGTGTTCGGACCAAGGGTTATTTCCTAAATTGAACATAATCAATAAATTAATAAATCATGTAGTTATCTGACTTTATAAATTATCATATTTCACTATTCACCAAAAATTAAATTATTTCAATGAAATTCTAGAAATTCATCAGACCCATTCTTAAATTTATAGAATACAAAAATGAACTCCATTTTATCAAAATAATTTTCTAAATATGTCAAATTTAATTTTTAAATGAATTCAATATTTCTTCCAAAAATATAAATGTTAATAATATAACTCATTTTATAACACCTTGAAAAATTAATCAAGTTCTCGTAAATTATTAAAAATACATTTGTATTTAAGGTTACTATTTATTTGGACATATTATTATTCATAAGGGTGAAGTAAATATTCAAAAGGGTAGGTTACTATTCACCAAAAATTATGTTTGTCCCATCGAATACCGAATAACATTCTAATCTCAATAGGGTATGTCAAATTTTAGAAATTAAAAACACATATGTAGTAAAATAATGATTGATGGATTGTTTATGAATATTTCTATAAAACAAAGTGTTTCATCATAGAGAAATATTGTTTCATGCATTTCATTTTATTTATTTATAAAACCTTGGGGTGTTATATTCTTCCTGCCATCCTGAAATTGTATCCTCATAATTATTTTAAATTATTAAATATGTGAGGGTACATTTCCCACATATAATTTTCATATTCCCTGGTTTTTTCATCAACCTTGTGGTTTTTTGACACTACCTTTACCTGATAGATTACCTTATTCTACAATACATGTTCTCTATGATCAATAATCTGAACATGTCTCTATTCAAACTGAAGGTTCCTGACATCAAAACATGAATAAAATTATGTCCCTAATATAAACATGGATTCAAATCTAATCACTGGGCGACTGGCCTTACTTTATCTGTGATTTAATAATGTCAAATGAACCATGGATTATATATTCCTTTTTACCAAAATGCATAAAATTTTCCAAGGAGATATTTTAAGGAAAAATGATCACCTACCTAAAATTAAATGCCTATCCTCCTATTATATTCATAATGTTTCTACCTACTCCAAACATTCCTCTTATGTTTCCAAATAAATTGACCTTTTTTTGCTACTTCCTCTACAAATTCTGGTCTCATTCAACATCATTTCGCCAACATCATCCCAAAATGTTGTAGTTCGATAATAATTTCTGTACAATTCCTCAAAAGGGGACATCGATATACTAGAATGAAAATTATTATTATAAAAATATAAACTAAGGAATGGTGTTGATACCAAAATTCATGATAATCCACTAAACATTCTTAAAGCATATCCTCTAATGTCTTACTCATTTGTTTTGACTACCCATCTGATTGATGATGAAATGTTTTTCTGATATTTAATTCAGTTCCCAATGACTTTCGAAGGCCTTTCCAAATGTTAGAAGCAATCATAGGATCGTGGTCATATAAAATGGAATGAGTAACCTCATAAAACCTAACAATCACATAGATGTATAGTTAAGAAAGTAGTTCTGGAGGCACGATATCTTGAATAAGAATGAAATTAGAAAATTTTGTTAGTTGGTGAACTATACCCCAAATCACATTGTTACCTATAGTAATTTTTTGTAGTCCCACCACAAAGTCAATGGATAAATTTTAACATTTCCACTATGGAAATGGTAAAGTATATAGAATACCCTTTGTTATGTATCAATTTGCATTAACCTATTGAAATTTAAAACATTTCCTAGTAAAATATATAATATATCTTTTCATTCCATCCCACCAATAATACCCTGGAAGGTCTCTATACATATTTGTACTACCAAGAAAAAATGAAAATAAAGAACTACGATCTTAATAGAATAATTATTTCTTCATCTAGGGTTCCAAAAGAAAATATAAATTTTTTTAAAATATTTAATGGTAATATTTACTGAGGCTAAATTCTATAATATTACCCTTTTATCTAATTCTATCATTTCTGTAACTCGTCATCTTCTTTCTACACCTGATTAATTGTTTCTGAGGAAGATGAATGCACTGAAACTAGAAACAAAATAGAGGTATTCCCTTTACATATAACTCCCATGACAGAATTCATCAAATCACTAACCATAGGGTCATGTTCCAAACATATCATGGATAATTTAAAATTAATTTTTCAACACAAGGCTTCAACTAATTTGTTTTCCTTTTCTGAATGATAAAGGATCATGAAATCATAATCATTGATTAGTTATGGTAGTCTTCTTTGTCTCATGTTATATTACTTCTGTATAATCATATACTTCAAACATATAAGGTTAGAATATATTTTACATTTTACTCCATACAAATGATCCCTCCAAAATTTGTAATGAAAAAATAATAGCATCTATCTCCAAATCATATGTATTTTAATTTAAATCTTGGGGTTTCAATTGATGTTAAACACAAGAAATTATCAGACCATTTTTCATTAGAACACAACCATATCCCTTCAAAAAAGAATCATTATAGATGAAACATTCACCACTCCTAGAAGGTAGGGTCAGAACTAGAGTATTCACCTATCTTCTATTTAATTCTTTAAAACAAAATCACATGAATTATACAAACTAATTTAGACGCTTTCCGAGTTAACTTAGTCATTCAGATAGATTATCATGAAAAGTATTTATAAATAATCCGATAATAGCCTTCTAAACCATGAAAACAAAAAATCTTTTTTATATTTGGGGTTTTGACCATTCATAAATAACTTTTCCTTCAACAAGATCAACAATTATAACATCTTTAGAAACAATATGTCCATGGAATGAAATTTGATGCAACCCAAATTCACACATGCAGAATTTTTGATACAGTTTATTTTCATTCATGGTTTGTAAAATAACCTTTATATTCTTTTCATGCTACTCTTTACTTTTAAAATATAATATAATTTCATCAATAAACAGAACTACAAAATTATCCATGAACTCATGAAATATACTATCTATAAGATACATGAATATATCAGTTAAATTAGTTTACCAAAACAACGTAAAAACATATTCATAATTCCCATAACTAGTATAAAACACAGTCTTTAGAATGTCTGCTTAATTCACATTAAAATGATGGTGCTTCATCCTTAGTTCAGCATTCAAAAAATACTATTCTCCAGGAAGTTGATCAAACAAATCATTGATATGAAGAAAATGATACATGGATTTAATAGTGAATTTATTCAAGGATCTAAAATCAATGAAAAGCCTCACTGAAACTTCATTCTTTTTAACAAACATGACATGAGAACCCCATGGTGATGTATTGGGATGAATGAAAATATTATCTATTAATTCCAACAAATGCATTTTCAATTCCAGAAGTTCTATTTGATCAATTTGATAGGGGCACTTAGAATTTGGATTAACACCATACACTAACTCAATAGTTAACTCAACCTCTCGATCATCAATCACACTAAGAATATAATTAGTAAATAAATAATGATAATCACATACCACTGGAAAATCATAAATATGAACGGATCTATTTTCTTTAACAATGTGTGTTAGAAAATATTTATTTCCATATAATAAAATTTTCATATCTTACTGATATGTTATTAATGGTATGGGTTTATTCATGAAAACAAAATGAAATTATTTCTGAAAAACAACTCCTTTTTCTCTATAATCTATCATTTAATGATAAAAGGAATGATAGTCAATTACAAGAAAAATATCAAACTCTACTAGAGGCAATACAACAAGGTTTCTGTGTAAACAATTTCCATAGACAAAGACAAGTACATTCTTATAATTTTATTTTTCTATAATATTTCCTATGGGTGTTTTAATAATGATTTTTTGTTTCATTTCATGATGTGAAATTCCAAATTTCTCAGAAAATTTATCATAAATTATTAAATGTATACCTACATTAAAGTAAAACATTTTTAAAATTTGTAAAAATAAGAAATGTATGTGTCACCACTCATTTGAAGGATCAAAATATAATGATATGGTTGAAATGGATTTTTCCACACCCTTCATCTGTTAATCTTTTTGATTCCCTACATGAGTGACTAACTTCAGACAAACATTAGAGGAATGATCCAATTTCTAATAGTTAAAGAATCTAAAAATTTGATTTTTATAATTTTTTAGTTCATTTTCCATGAAATCATGGGAAATGTGCCTAAATATTACACCTTGGTAGCATTTCCCATAATTTACAATGCATTCACAAGGATTATTTTTAAAACTCTTTTAAAAAGAGTGAAAATTTATTTTCATATGTCTATATTTAATTGATGAATTATTCCCTAATTCCCACTAACTTGAATGCTTCATATTCATCTCATAACGATGATCATACATATCAATAAACTTCTTCTCATCTTTTTTATAACAATGAACAAGTTTCTTATATCATTTGAACTCTTGTGAATCCAAATCACTTCGTAATAATGGTGTTAACACAGAGTAAAATCTATTATTTTTACTAACAAAATCCCGAGTAAAATCTGGTACGTACCAGAATAGTCTTATAAAATTGGCATCATATGATGACACAAAATCAACATCTATCTACTTCAGTTACATTATTTTTATATTCTTAGTCGATCAATTATAGGAATATATTTTTCTAGAAATAGATTATTAAATTCTTCCCATTACAAACTATCAAGATCATCTCTATCTCTTGAATTCATGACCAGAGACCACTGTTGATCGGTTTCACCTTCATAAAGATAAATGGAAATTATTATCTTCTGACATTCCAAACATCCCATGACATCAAATATATTCTCTAGAGAATTTATCAATTATTTGGATATCCATAGATTTTTAGTTTCATAGAAATCTGGAAGACGTTGCCTCATAAAATGCTCCAAAAAATACATGTTTCTTCACTATAGATCATGATAATCTCTAACATGGATACAACTGCAAATTATTTATTGATTCAAATGAACCATCGTTGCCACAATCTACTCAGTTCCGATTCGTACCATTAGCGGCTGTAGATTCGGACAAACATCCGCCTCTTGGTGCCTTTTATCTTTTTCTTCCTTGTTTATTATATAGAAACCCAGTATAAACATACATATCTTAGATGAAGAAACATTATAATCCTTAAATTTTATAATATTTAAAATTATCTATATTGTAAAAAAATCAATATATTATTATTTAACATCATCCTAATACCTATGGTGATCTTAACCATTATTTGATGCCAACTATAAAGAACCTACATTAAAACATTATATAATGTTGAGTTTTATACAAAAAACAGGAATTATTACTCATTTAGGATCTTTTAAATCATAAATTATTAGATAATTAGGACATAAAACATGCATAACACCCCATAGTCATGATTGAGGACAATACTAAAACAATGTCTACTTTTCAAACAATATAAAACATTTCAAATAAAACATAAATTCATTGACAAAACATCATTAAATTTTATATTTATTCCTTCCTTCTCTTACAAATCATTAAATCCTCTGAAAGACATTAAAAAACATGGGATGAGGACAGAATGTGTTTTAAGGGAAATAAAGAATGAAATCATTAGTCAATTGATGACATAGAAACCCATAAAACCATTTTCATAAAACTAGTTAGAATGCATAGAAACTTTATGTAGTTTCTTGGGATAACATATACCATATTAATCTAACAATCACCTTACACATTAAATATCAATTCGGTCAACTTCCACCTATCGTGTACCCAATGCATTAGAGAGCTATAATGGGGCTCATCTGTCATATCTTGAGTTATAATAGGCACAACCCAACATATCTTGGGCTATAATGTGCTCCAACTAATATATAATGAGCTGAAATGGGATAAAACCAACATATCAATGTGAATGAAACATTTCATAACAATAATTTATCATGAAATTAGGATTACAACTAATTACATATATATAAATGTAATCTTTTTAAATTTATTATAGATAATTTTAAAAGGATTTAAAAAGAAATTTTTATTACAGATATAATTGGAATGATAATTAATATAATGGAATAGATAGATATATATATATGAATGGTAAATATACATAATTAAACATTATATAAACAAAAAGTCATTACACAAATAATCTTTATTGCACATATTGAATAAAGAAGAAGTTTAACCCAAATATTTGAAACTGGGTTATGAATTTCCATATCTTGAGTTCATCTTATCTTAAACAAATTTAAACCTACTATATAATGATTAAAAGTGTGTTATTAATATCTTATGAAAATATATTCATCTTTATAAAATATTATATGATCATTTTATAACATCATTTTACCCATTAATTATTAGTATTGTGTTCTATCCATTGTTCCAGTTGCGTTCTTTATATGATTTCCATGCCCGGTTAGTATTTTATTTTCTTGTCATATGGAAATGAAATTCTATAAGTGGAATGAAATTATATTCATATGTTTCCAGAATATTTAATAGCACCATTAATCATGTCTTTGTCATAGATGATGATGAGTCATTAGATAAAACATTAATGATATTTGTTTAGATCATTTTTGGATGTTCCTCAATAATCATGAATTTGTTTCATTAAATAACATAATGTTATGCATTGAAGTTCATTATAGAACATAAAAGAGGTTACATAAAACACCCTACATTACGTTCTAACCCTTTAAATAGTTTTACAAAAATTATTGAAGGAATTAATGGAAATTACAAACACACCATCCATTATTTTTGTAAATGACACAAAACGAATGATGTCTTTTTAAGAGGGGGATGTGACGATTTATGTAGAGTAATTTATTCCATAATAATGATATCATCTAGAATATATATGATTATAGAGCTATCTTGCATCTTGGATATGGGTAAGATAATATAGTATAAGAAAATAAGAGTAATTGAATAGTTAAACCAATAATAAGAAAGATAATTTTTACCTATTGATCTATTCTCCTTGAGAACATCTTTAAGGCCTTCGGTTTTGGACTATTGGTTATAAAAAAAGTTCATATACATGATAATGAGCCTTGTTAAGGATATTCGGTTGAACATAGACATGGTTAAAATCTTGACAAGCACGAGAAGAATAGTGGGAGGGGTGATGGTGTATTATTAGTGGAGGAAATGAGGGGTTTATATTATTTTATTCATTTATTTAAAATTTTCTCTCAATAATTTAAATATTAATTATTCTTGGGACCAAATACAAAAATTTGAGCATGTGAGTTCTAATAAAGAGGGATATCCTCAGCAAAATATCACTAATTACTCAAAAAATAATTTATTTAGCTTATTTTGTAAATTGGCATATTTTACAGTCCACCAAAAAATAATGTCTTTTATAAAAATAAAAAAAAATCTCCCCAACCTTTTTTCGATTAATAAAATTCAAAAATGAACTCCATTTTATCAAAATAATTTTTAATCTATATAAAAATTTATTTTTAAATAAAATCTCAATTTATTAAAAAAAATAAAATTTTAAAAGTATAACTCATTTTATAACACATTGAAAAATAAATCAAAGTCTCATAAATTATTATAAACACATTATTTTGTTTTTTCACTATTCATTTGGTCATATTAAAATTAATAATGGTCAAGATACAATTCATAATGGTAGGTTACTATTCACTAAACATTACTTTTGTTTTATTAGAAACCAAATAACGTTATGATCGCAACTATGAGTGTCAAACATTTGAAATTTATAACAGAGAAGTGGAAAAATTAAGTTTAATGATTAGTTTATAAACATATCATTTAAACAAAGTTATTAATCAGTAAGAATTAGTGTTTCTTTAAATTCATTAAAGTAATTTCTAAATCCTTGTGTTGTTACAATTTTGGTTTTGGATGTTCATTTTAAACATTGGTAACAAAACTTGAGTAAAAAATATTATATATCAGATATTTTCAGATTATTTGTATGAAAACTCTACAAGAGGTTTGTGTTTCTCCCAATAACCTCCACAATCATGGATTCATGCTCGAAGCATGTCCTCTACCACCTAAATAGTCCACTTAGATTGGCCATCTGTCTGGGGGTGGGGAGATATACCCATAAGTACCTGTGTACCCATAGCCGTTTGTAGTCCCAACCAGACCTAACAAGTAAACTGAGCATCCCTATTTGAAATAATGGATTTCATAACTCCATTTAAATGTACAATATCCCAGATGTACAACCTTTTATGGTCATCTACACTAGAGGTCTCCTTGATAACTCCATTCCACTTAGGAATGGATAACTGATGAAAAATCATTACTGGTAGTTGATACTCCACCTTCACCTGATAACAGGTAGAACGCATCATGACAAACCTAGTAACATCATTCATCATTCCTATCCACCGAAACGGACAATGTCAATCCTGAAACATCTTTGTGACACCAGGATGGACTTCCCAAACTATATAATTAATGTCCCACATCAGCTCCTCACGTATGTCTAATAACACCAAGACACACCCATGAGAGCACAAGATCTCATCCTCACCTACGATTCATCTAGGAATAGGTTCCTCCCCTGACACACTCTCCCATAGGACTACGCCTTCAGAATCTGATAGTTTCCTCATTCGAACTTGATCAAGTAGAGTAGAGGTAATATCCACAGAAGAAATAAACATCTTCCCATGTCTATTATGAACATCAAAATTCATCTTAGAGAACTAATTTCTATGGTTCTACTCATTATTGTCCTCCTGAACTACATGTATCTGAGTCATCCTACTCAATGCATCAGCCATGGTATTGCCTTTCCTAGGCATATAAGAAATCTCAAAATCAAAGGACTGGAGGTACTCAAATTACCTTCACTGCCTCAAATTCAGATCGCACTCTGTGAACATATACATGGGAATTTTTTGGTTGGATAAAAACATAAAATTCTCTCCCAATAGGTAATGTCTGCAATAGCGTAAAGCATAAACAACTATAAAAAAATCAAGATCATTTGTAAGGTAATTCCCTTCATGTTTTCTCAACTACTGAGACACTTATGCAAAGACTCTTTACCCTTTCCTAACCACGACTCCCAGCACGATACCTAATGAATCATAGTTAAAGATATAACTTTTTCCTTGCTCTGGAAAATCTAGTATTGGTGCTGAATTCAACCTCTAATTCATCTTTGGAAAGGCTGGCTCATAAGAATATAACAACCAATAGTCCTCACCCATCTTAGTCATGCCCTTCAGCGGCACAACTAAGCATAAAAAGTCCTATATGAAATGTATGTAATATCTATATAGACCTAGAAATCATCCTACCTCAAATATATTCTTAGGATGCTCCTAGGAAACTAATTCTATCACCTTATATGGGCTTACTCATACTCCTGTCCACGAGATAACATGACCCAGGATAAAAATTTCATCCATCCAAAAGTGGCATTTTTAGATCTTTGCATACAACTGATGCTCTCTATGTGTAATGAAAACGATATCAATATGGGTAGTAAGTTTGTGTTGAGTGTTAGAGTAAACCATGATATCATCCATGAATTATACAATAGAATAATCCAATAATGGATGCAACACTCGGTTAACTAGAGCCATGAAAACTACAGGTGAATTCACTAGGCCAAACAACATAACCACATACTCGAATAGAACATACCTGCTATGAAAGGCTGTAATAGGTATATTAGATGGTCTAATCTAAATTTTATGGTAACTGGATCACAATTCAGTCTTTAAGAACACATGGGATCCTTGAAGCTGATCAAAGAGATCATCATTCCTCAAAAAGTGATGTCGATTCTTGTCCATTAACTGGTTCGTATTTTGATAATCCACAAAAATTCGGAGGGTACCCTCTACCTTTTTCGAAAATAGGATAAAAAAACTCCATGGAGAAGTACTATATCTGATGAAACCCTTAGCATGTAACTCCTCTAACTGCTTCTTGATATCTTGTAATTCTGGAGTAGCCATCCTATAAGGAGGAATAGACATTGGTGCCACCCCTGTACAAGCTCAAAAGGAATGTTTACCTCTCTCTCCAAAAGTACATCAAAAAATTCCTCTAGAAACATATCACTAAAATGATCCACCAGTGGAGGAAATTCTAATAGTGAATTCCCCTAGTAATCTAGATATAGACTAGTAATATCAGTGGTAACTCCTCAAAACCCATGATGCTTGAGTCTTGCTCTGCTCGCTTGGATATCCCATTCTCCCTGTGTAGAAACAAACTTCCCTCTGATGACATGAAACTCACCCTACAATGATAGTTATCAAACTCATCCTGGAAGGGAACTAACATGTTCATTCTAAGAATGATATCATAGAAAATCATCTCTATGACATAAAGGTCCCATAAGAAGTGACATCCACCAAACTCAAGAGAGCACTCCTTGTACTGATGTATACCAACTGTTATAGTCCCCAACAGAGTGTCTACCATCAAGACATCAGTAGAATAAAAGATACAGAGCCGAAGGCTCTCCAAAATAGAAACATATATGAAACTATGGGAATCCCCCATATCGTAAAGTGTTAAATCTTAAAATTAGGAAAATAAAATCATACCTTGAACTGTAGAGGGTCTAGGATCCCGATCTTGGTAGGTCTGCTCCACTACCAATGTATAGCTTATACCATGTCACTGAGACCCATCTTGACCACCCAAAGGTGATCCACCCTGTTGTCACTGAAATCTTTGTGACTGGCTACCATCATGAACTCCACTTTTTATTAAACAGCCGAAAATACTTCAGTTCTGAGACCGATGAGAAACTGGTTGTCCTACTCCGGTACGAGGAGTCAAAACATAACATCTCTCACTAGATGTTGGTGAGAAAATCTTACTTAACAACTGATGATGACCCATCTTTCCACATGATCAGCACTTTATTGGGTCACTCGAGCAATGTGGCCTCAAATTCCAACTCATCCTGCACTGGTGGCACACCACATAGAAACTAGAAGAAGTATCCCCTTTTCTCGAATCATCGTGCGTAGAGTCCCTATGATGCCTCCAACTATAATTAAGAGGGGTACAAACTCTAGTTGCTGAGGTGCCCTGGCTCACATCTCCAGAATCCCTCAGATTGTGTTACGTGATCAATTCCTGGTTGACTATAGATGTGATGAATGTCAACCTGAAGATGTTCACTTGAGATTGGATATCATTTCAGAGTCCATCCACAAACTTCCTCAACAATAATAACTCATCACCTACTGGGATGGATGTGAAGAGATGGAGCTCTTTGAAGTAAGAAGAATACTCAATAACTAAAAGACTGCCCTACTCTAGACTCATGAACTCTTGGGCTCAATCATCCCACAATGTCTCTGGGAAGAAATAATTGTAGAATGCAAGATGGAACTCATCCCAAGACATCACCTGCTAGCATCCCTCCCGTTAGATCACATCCCATCATATATTGGTGGAATCCCATATCATGTACATAATGAGATTCACCCTCCTCTTTGAAGGCATCTCTATATACTAGAATATTTAAAGCATGGCCTATATCCATGATTCTGTAGCTATGGCTACTCCTTCCACTATAATGGTGGGAGGAAACTACTATTGAAAAACCCATGTCAAATCTTCCATAGATAGGGAAGGAGGCGGTACTCATCGTATAGTCTACAAGATCCTCATAAAGCCCTCTCGGATCTATACATCGACCCCTGTATCCTAGTTGATGATTAGTGCAATGATGGGAATGACTAGAGTATCTTTAGTCAGTTCAAGATCTTCAAAGTCTGATGTCAGGTCACTACCCGGTAACTGGTGTACAACTAGAGGACATCTTGGTGGCGTGAATCGGTAAGGTAAAACACACACATTAAATCAATATTCACATAGAATAAATCTTAGAAGATCTATAAGTGAACAAGGGAAAGAATTCACTCATTATTTCTAAAAGGTAGATACCCGGCGTGTACAACTTTTACATGGCATGTTCCCTTAAGCTTTTATATAGATGTGTACCTTCACCAACCCAGGTCATTTTACACACCAAACACAGGGCGTGTTCTTCTAACACACGATGTGTACTTGAATCATCATCCTATTTCCAAGTTCCTCTGCTTGAAATAACACACACAGTTCTCCTTGAAAATGACTGCATGGATTTTTTGTGCAAGAAACAGCGTGTACAAGAAATATTTGATCAACCCATGTAGTTAGTCACAGGATCTGATACATGGATTACACTACACAACATGTTCATGATGGACATGATGTGTATAACCTATGTTTCATCCATCTGCGTCGTTAGTCACACGGGTGGACACACGGGTGGACACACAGTCCTTACAACATGTTGTGTACATCCAATACACGGCATTTTCCTCTATGTATTTACCAACCCCATGACTCGACCCACACATGCAGTAGCACTGTTAGAGACTACACGTCCTATTCCTAAAGTACATGACATGTACTTTAGAAAAATAGTTTCTTCCAGAACAGATGGACAAATAGTGTGTTTTCTGCCATACACATCATGTATTATGGGTTTTTACAGACAATAAACCGCAGAATCTACTCCGAATGCCCATAAAACACTAAAAAACATCAATGTTCCAAATTTAGATTTGTAGAGGTCCATACTCCAAAAGAATAAAAGCACGGCAACAAATTTATGTCATATACATGGAATAAAAAAGTAATGATAAACCAAATAAAACAACATTTTGGCCTGTAACCCACAGGTCGGAGGATCCAAACATCCTTTTGATACCACATTGTAATGTATCGGTTCCGGGTGACTCCAAGTAGTGCCCCATACCTAGTTAGTCACATAGCCTAAAGCGCATTCCAACAAATTCCAGAAGATGATGACTAGAAACGAGGGCCTATGATGTGATTGTGGGGAAACTATTCCTTCATTTGAATAGTAATGTAGTAGAAAAAAATAGATAACCATAGAAGAAGAAATAATAATACCATATAACAGTAAACAATTGAAGACTGGATGTAAATAAAAAACTACATCAGATATATATATATATATATATATCAATAATGATCCATGTCATGAGTATCTTGAAAATGAATCCAAACAAGTCAATTGGATAAAATACAATACTAAACCAATGTACAAATAAAAAGAAGTAAATAACTCTAGCAGCATCGCAAGTCTCAGCTTGGTCCCATGGTCTCCAGCTCCACAACTATCAAGTACCTGACGTAGTAGGGAACCTTCCCTTATTTATACCTACATCAATTTAATCTTCTTAGACCCAAAAGCATGACCCAAACAGGGTGTGAGACGATTCCTAATGGGAAACCACCCAAGGATATTTTCTTAATAGTCAGTGTATATATGTGGAAGGTAATAAGAAAAATGAAGCAGTAAACAAGGAAGTACTAAAATGTCAACAATCCTACATATTCAATTGCATTCATATTCATATACCCTGTAAGTTTCTAGTAAAAAAATTTAAACCTTTGGAAAGTACTCACAACTTAACACCTCTTGTTCAACCAATCAAACAAATGAAACCCTCTAGAAAGTACTCAGAGTCTAACCCCTCTTGTTCAGATTTAGCAAAGACTCTCTAAGGAATCACTCACCGTCAATTCCCCATGTGGTATCATATCAGTAACTATTGAATATTTGATGAAGCACTCATCGTCCAATTCCACTTGTGGTCTCGAAACATAGAACTACAGACACTATGGGGGATAAAAACATCCATCCTTATAAAAGTAAACAAACACTCTAGAGAATCCATCAACGTCCATTACCCCATTGAACAACTACACAATGTTCTCAAAATCCTATATAATTCAATAATTTAGAATGATGTTCAACAACCAAATTAAACCTTATAAACTTCTTGTCTAGAAAATTTCAAGAACTGCTTGGATAAATAGTCATAAGAATATAAAATCATAAGATAATTTCACACCATCCTAACAATTCTAGTCCTAGAAAACAAGCAGCCTAAAAGATAGACCAAATGGTCAATATCAAAAACAAATATGTGGAACAAATCCATAGAATGGAAAATAACCCTATTCAAAATCAAAAAACCTCTAATAAGGCACATAGGAAATATCAGGCATTAAGAGGGAAAAAGTCCATAACCATGCAATACCGTATTCTAGGGTATTTGGGCACTTTATCACATAAAATCCAAATACTATCTATGGAAAGGAACTAACAACCTACCTTAGAGTTGTACGATTGATATACACTGAAATCATCCCTTGAATCATCCTAGAATGACGTAGATCCAAAAAAAGAATAAAACGTTCAACTAAGGATATCTTATAAAAGGTGAGAAATTAGAAAATGAGACTCTAGAAGAAGGAAGAGATCAACTTGCCGATTCCAACACAATCGATGACAGTTGAATTTGAGAACGTATCATCGATCAGCAGCATAAAAAATAATTGATCTCCTCAATCACACCTATATGATACGTCGTTAAAATAATTGGTTTCAATGAATGATACGCGTCCCCGGTTTGATATTAAAATTAAATAGAAAAGTACACAACATATTTTTTAAAGTTACATATTGTGTACTCTCCTTAACCATCCCCTACTTTAAGCGGCCACCATGTCACCCCACACAGCCATGTACTTGGCCATTACACAGCCAACACATGGTCTCCCACGAAAACCGGGTACACGGTGTGTACTCAATTGTACATGGTGTGTACTCCTTAAATTTCTAGATTCTCCAATTTTCCACAAAAACACCAGAAAAGAAAACCCATACCTAAAAAGATGGTCTGGGTTCTTAAGGTGACCAAAACCTTTATATTTAAAAATTTTCTAAGGATGTTTTCCTCTGTATTTTACTATACAACATTTCACATTATTTGAAATCAAGGGAAATATTTCATTGATATTTTTATATACCTCATTTTCATAGTTAGAATCACCATTTTCCTCTTCAATTATAATATTATTTGACATTACTTTATTCATATCCTTGAAAGACATTTCTCTATCAACATCTATTTTTCTCTTCATATAACTCTCTCTTCACATTTTATAAGTGATAAGAGTGCAATCTAAATCATAATGATATATATTTTTTGGATCTCTATCTTCCAATGAAGAATCCTTCGCATAAAATCTTTCAGGTTGGATTCTCAATATCTTTTCAAAATATGCAGAGTCTTTCTACTTTTCACCAAAACATTTTATAGTACTCCCAATGTCAATAACCCTGGAAATGAATTCCCCAATATATTAATGCCCATCTATATTAAAATATGTATACTTATATCTACATATTTGTAACATTATCATTCCTCACATTTGTATTGTATTCGTATATGTTTTTCAATTTATCTCATATACCTTTAACTATGGAAACAAAATTCACACTCAATAATTCACATTAAAAAATGGATGGTAATATAGTATTCTTGGGCCTTCAATCACTATAAATAATATTCTTGTCAACATGTGTTAGTGGAGAACTATCATTAATGGAAGGAAACCTAATAGTTGTAGCTTAAAAAAAATAATAACTGATAGACAATGATATGTAAACATTATATCTTTCCCGATATGATATTTATTTACATCGAAGACCAAAATACCATAACTATTCACATAGTTCACATTCTCTGTCTATAAAGAATAGCGAAGGGAACCTTCCACTGATTCCAGTTGAATGTTCTATGTCAGAGTATTATATCACTAAGAGGGGGAAGGGGTGAATCAGTGACAAGAATTTTCATTTATATTTATTTTCAATTGAATTAAACTTCTCCTACTGTTAATAAATTCAATTCCATATTGAGAAAAAAATCAAGACACATATAAATGAACACAATGATTTACAACGTTCCTTATTTAATATGAATAACTATGTCTGTGGTATGGTTTATAAATGATCCATTACCATAAAATCCACTATTAATCAATCCTTGTATTACAATTAGTATGATGTTCCCTTTCACTGATTCATCAATATGAAAAAATACAACTACTGCATGTGCATCCTCTTATAAAAACAGGTTAATACAATTGTTTTGTAATAACTCCTACTACCGGTGCTTCTTTTCAATTCAACAAGTGTATTCAATTGAAGTAAAATTCATCAATTCCTTACCCAGATGAAAGGAAGTAACCCCATAGACTTTGTTATGTAACACTGAGTCCAATCATTTTTGAGTCTGATTCTTATGAGTCAGATTCATACAAAAAAACCCCCAGTCTGATTTTCTGATTGAATACAATAGAGAGAGTTAAAACCACATCAATTCCCAAATAAAATTCACAAGATTAAATGAATATGAATGAATCAGCAAAACCCAAAATAAAATCTCAAGAAAATAGAATTGATATTTTCTTTTCTCTCGATACCTAGATATTCTCTCTCTTCTGTAGTGAAAAGTGAATGAATATTATATTATAGAGTCCTTTTTTATTTTATAGGTTATCCATGAAACCTTTTGAGGGAATAAATAAATCCATTCTTGTTAACTCTAATTTATAAAAATTTTAATTTCCCCCCATAGTTTTGGGATGGATTTTTCAATATTAAACACATCTCGAAGATTCTCAACTATTATTTAAAGATTATATTCTTCTTGAGACCTTTTATTTGTATCACTATTCCCGTTTCCAATTCAAATGACCCAAAAAAATTTCATTTAGAATACCCAAATTCTGGGGGTGATTACTGGGTACAATTACTGGGTACGAATGTGGGGTATGATTTTTAGGTACGATTTTAGAGTACAATCATTTTTTAAAACGATCACTATATATCATTGTTTTTGGGTACGATCATTTTCGTGAATAATAATTATCTAGATTTGATAAAATACAACCTGACATGGATGATCTTCCTAGATAGAATACAAAACAATATGATAGGGATGATCTACCTGAGAATGATGGAATATAATATGAAAATAATGATCTTTGATTGATACCATGTCTATTCTTTCAATTTTACACAGATAATCTCATTTGGAGAAACAATAAACACTATATCATACTCTTTTATCAACTCACATTTCAAATAGACATTACTTTTAAATGAAACCACTTTTTATAGGAACCATATTCCATTTGCACAACCTATTCAATCAGCATCACCTATTTAATGGGAATCATTTTTTATCGATGCCACATTAATACAAACCAATACTAGATATTTTACTTCCCCTTGGTATCAATTGTTTTGAAGGAAAATTTATATTATACTATTCAATTATTATTTTTATATCTTATTTAATCGGCATCACCTCTTATATATAGATATGAATTTTTTAAAGAACAACCAGTACAACTTCTTTCTCTTTGGCATCCAGTTAAAATAAATTTGAATATGATTATTTTCTGATTGGAATCATTACTTTCACTCCCACTTTATTCCATAAATCGGGAATAAGAATTTATCAATCCATCTTATGATTAATATGAAATACAAATCAGCAAAGCATTTTCACAATTTATTTGAATCATATTCATAGCGGCTCGGATTCACCAACACAATAACCACTTCTTTCTTATTGGTTCTAGTGTGATACCGATGACTAGTAACTTCTAACTAGATACATTCTCTTGTGAAACTGATTCATCCTAAAACTAATCAATTATTTTATAAAACAAAATATTGTGGGTCTGATTTTCAATAAACCATGGTTCTTGATTCCTTTAGAAAAAAAATCTAAAAACCATTGTTTCCAAAACAATATGAAGTGATTGATTTTCATAAAAAATAACCTTGAAAAAAATACAACCCATTAATCATTCATCACATTTATCATTAGAATGGTCAGAAAACAAATTATGTTTCAGGGTCTGTCTCTCAATACCCATGCACTTCTGAAATAAAAATAAAAATATAATAGAAAATATTTACACTTAAAAATATTAATATGAAGAATATTCCATAAACAATATATAAATTTGTGTTTCATATTCAGATACTACCTTTATTCAAGTATTGATGTTTAATTATAATAAAAACAATCTATTAAACTCAAAAAAGAACATGGTATCTTTATTATAAAATTTAACATCCAAAACATTAAATCCTCACAAATTATAAATCAGAATCATCTAATAAATATTTCATTTTTTTCTATAAAAAATCTCCCAAAAATACCAAATTGTTACTTTTTTGTTCCATTAATTCATCCACTATATATGAATGATATAATCTCTAAAAATTCATATCATTCCAGGACATCAAATTAGAATGAATATTCAACATCATAAAAAATCATATAAATAATTATTTTTTCAACCTTACCATATTGTGGTTTGTCTTAATTATCACCTAGATATCTGAGGTCATGTCATTTTGATTCAAAATTGAAATAATATATATCCATTTAAAATACTATTAATTTTTTATATTATCCTCTCCAGATATTGTGTGAACAATAATATTGTGTCTTAAGGTCATCATATATTCAAATATTATTCTCAATAAATAGAGTTACAACAATATTTCAAACCATGACTATTTGAACAGTTTTAAAAAAAAATTACTTAATAAAATGTATATGGAATTCATCAGTAACCTTTTCCAATTAATATATAGAATCCCTATTATCATAAAAGACCAACACTATAATATTTTATATTGTATATCACTATTTTTATTCATTATTATCAATCAACAATATTGTAACTACTTTGAAATGGTATGGAATACTTTATCATTATTTTTTTTCAATTCAAATAAATAAATAATAGGCAATATACTCTTAATTCCACAATAAATGCATTATTTTCATTTTAAACATTCTCAATATTATGATAAGGTTTGATATTTCCTAACCACTATAAATTGTGTCCAAGAAATGAGATAATCCAATATTTGGAAAATAAAAAAATTTATTGTCATCTAAAATATTATGTATTACTAACCACTATGTCATTTATTTCCATTACCTAATATAATCCTAATAAAAACATTCAATGTTTTCATTACTTTCTCTAACATGAATACCATGTCATATTTCATTCTATAAATATATATTTTTCGTAATAGATTTTAAAAAACACGACACATAATAACAAGTATTTTCTAATAAAATTAGCATATTCATTCTTTTTAATTAGGATTAACTGTATGAAATGTTTAAGAAAATGTATATATCAAGTAGTGTATATTAATACATAATTAAGTATAAATAAAAATGTGAGTTTTAGTGAACCATGTCTAATCTATCCTTACCATATTCATGAGTATTATATCATTGACCATTATCATCATTAATAAGAGTCCACAATCATGCATATTCGTTAGACTAGCTACCTTTTTTCATTTTCTAGGATGTATGTCTGTTGAAATTATATATTATTTTAGTAATTATAAATGTCACTTTTAACTCATATTAAATTATTTTTTAGTATTCTACATATATTAAAATTGTGTGGAATATATATGGGTTAAACCTTCTATTGTTATGTTAGTGTCTCTTTGACATCAATGTAATGCTTTCTTCTTCAAAATATCATTCATTGTTTTAGAAATTATATCAATAGGGATATAATTTTTTTAGTATTTTCCATAAAAAATTCATTTTATATAAGATTATTACCTCACAATTTTCTTGATGTGATACATTAACTAAGAAATAAATCCTCTCGTGTTGAAAAATTCAATCTCGATGCATTGAATAATCATTTTATTATGCATTAAAAAATTATCTTAATATTTTTTTCAACATGTAATTTCAACCATTTTACAAGTTTACATGATTTAGGGATATGATAATAGGAAAATAAAATACACAAAATCTTATAAGAAATTCTTTTAGAATAATTTGTATGTATTATTAAATTATATCTCTATGATTTAATAATTCATTAATAATATTATTATTTTATGGGTGAACATATATAAATTCCCTTGTGATGATATGGCCAATGAAATAAACATATTTAATATAAAATCATCATTCAGAGAATTTCCCATATATGTAATTTTAATTATTATTTTCTTGTATAATCAATAAATTATTATCATTATAATCCTAACTAATAAGGAAATATATGAATTAATTAGTATATAAAACCGTAATGTAAAAATTATATTCTGAAAAAATACTACTCAAGTCCAAAAATATAGTGGGATACTATTATAACACAAATGGAATAATCATTAGTTCAATGTTTCCGAGCATTGTTTTTTATGCTCTCTTTAGTAGGTGTTATTTTTTACATTTAGTTAACGGTTCACTGAATGAAGAAACATTTCATAAAAATATCACCAGCATGAAAATGGTAAAATTATACATTGATATAGAGAAACATATATATACTATTTATGTTAATACTATTAATAAAACTATAGTAAATTTACCACACCATTGATCAATCATATGTATTCACTAATAAAATATGTGTCTCTAAAGGTTAAATAAAGCATTTGACAAATCCCTTATAAAAAATTGAATATGTGTGTCCCAAAAACAAAAAAATATACAGGATATATAGAGTATGGTGTCTAAGATATCAGTTCCACATCAGGGATGATATCAATATATAATTAATATTCCAAATCCACATGAAATCAATTAAATTACATAGGAAATAATTCAATGTAATCTTATATGATGTGATTATATTCTATAAACATTTTATCATTCTTTACTATGGTTTATTTGAAAACCACTTCCCCACAAACGATCACAAAAATACATGTCATTGAGGGTAATTCTGAACATGTTTCGGGTGTAAGAATAATCACTATAAAGATAAGCGGTTTAATGAATTGTTGATAAATTTTATAATATTTATTTATATATTAATATTGATTTAATAATTACACATCCAATACATAAATATTTTACATCAAATACAATATCTATTATCAAAATTAGATTTAATTATTGTTACCAACCATGTAGTTTATATTTAATAGTATAATAAATCATCATTAGAAATAGTTACCAATTAAGAATCCGAATAATAATTATTTTGTACGTCTATATAGAGTTGGATCAATATTAATTAAAAAATATAATTCATAGAAGAATGGATGTAAATTGAAGAAAATAATTTATATGATAAAATGAAACACATAACCATAAATCTGATGATGAAATCATTAAGTTTTATAACTTCTATTTTTTCCCATAAAATGAAAGACTCTGATCTTTGGAAAACATATATAGTATATTATCATGGAATTTTGGGAAATAAAATTTCTAATGTTACATTTATAATTAGTGGATCCATTTATTAGTTTTTTCATAATAATTTTCCATATATTCATGATTTATGGGACCACATTGTTTATACATTAAGTATATTCCCACACCTTCAAATTTTACTCCATAAATATTTTCCTTATATTTTTTTATTGTTTAATATTCTATATTTAATTTATTAAATCATCCGATATGGATTTCAATTTTTTTTCCACTTACAAATTATTCAATTTCATTCCATCTGTAAGTCATGAATTTGAGTATTATTTCCCCATCATGATTCAACATTAAATGATCTTAATAAATGTAATTCTAATATTTGATAATTATTTCCATTGTATGAATGTAATTAAAACATTAATGAATCTATTCATTTTAATCTCTTTGATGAAGATATAGTCGATAACATTCCTTGATAACCATATAATATTTGATATATATATATATATATTGTAACTATATCCCCTTATTTTATCCATATATTTTATTATTTTTTAAATATAGTATATTTTTACCATGTGAATTCTTCAATTATTATATTTCATTGAATGAATTATAATTTTTTATACATCATTATCCTTTGTATTTTTTTGAGATAACAATAACTATTTAACATAATACCCTGTTACTAAATTTAAAACAATTAAAATGTTATCCTAATTGATGAATCCAGAATCATTGAATGTATTTTCATGGATATTATCAATTTTTATCTTTCAAATGAACATGTTGCCCCACTAAATTATGATAACTATTATCAAATTAAGTGATCCAAGTTATCGAATAGAAATTGTGGTGAAATAGGATTCTCAATATAGGAAATTTTAGTTAATATAATATGGTACATCATTAAAAAAATATAGATAATTTACCAATCTCTAATATTATATTTATTAAATTTATCCTTCGGGAAATCATTAAATTTCATTATGTCATTTAAAAATTTTCATTTTTTATATACAAAACAGTTTATAGAATTTCATTTAATAATTATTTCTTGAGTAATAGTATGAATAAAAAATATAAATATTTAATTTTTTCCTTCTTATATTAATTAAATTTATCCTAATTAAATATTTATAATATGGTTTAAAATATTTTCTAAAATTTCCAAATAATTATGTATAAAGTCAAAAAATCATTACCCATATCCTTATAATCCTAATTACTATATATCATACTAATCTCTAATTTAATGAATAATTAATTACCCAAACATGATGATCGAATAGAATGTATGGAGAACCAATGATCAAAATTTTAATAGCTTTTAAGGAACCAAATACATAAAATTTCAATAATTTTAAATTTTAAAAACATAATATTGGTTATATAAATATATATAATTATTAATTTTTTAAAACTATCCTTAGAATCATGTATATTGAATTATTATTCATTATCTAAAGAAATTGTTAAATATAAGAGGGATAAATTCATAGTCTTAGTAATGGATACCATATCGATGAAGGTAAATATATATTTTTCGAGATATATATATATATATATATATATAATATTACTCCAACAAAAAAGGCAATATAAATTTATATTAAGCAATGGATTAGAGTAATATGATGAATAAATAATCCGGGATAACATAATCAATTAATTTTATAAGGATATAAACACAACATTTTGGATGTTATAAAAACATGGTTGATGCCTCACTCCCATATATCATAAAAAATGGTAAGGTTGGTTTCATTATCAAATTGATGTTTTCTCATGAGAACAACTAGATCATTTAGGTTTTATATATTACCAAGAACGAAATTTCAAATAAATCATATAAATCAATAAATTATATATGAAAAATGGCTATGATTTTTATATCATAAAGTTAACTAATTGTAACCATATCTATACATACATTATAAATTTATGATTTTATATATATGGTTTCTAAAATCAAATAATGAAATATATAATTGTATCAATATTTTTCCTAGTTAGTAAATTTGTATAGCTATAATGGTTTATATCCATTAATATAAAAAATAAATTTTATAGTATTGATATTATGAAGTATATGGTAGGAAATTCTGTTACAAGTGTTATTGAGAAAATTTAATATCAATTTAATAGGAAAAATATTTTATATAGAAAAATAAAAAAGAGATATGAATTAATTAGGGCCCTAGTAGAGATATCATTGGTTTTGTTATCTTAATTACAAAAATCATATAGATTGAATGACACCCTATTTACAAAGAAGTGGTGTTTCAAATTAAATATTCCTTATATCCTTCCGTAGGATGATATAATGATTCTAATTTATATTTTTGTTAATTATTAATAGAGTTTGTAGAATGTAATTACGGAAAAGAATAAAATATAATTCATAATATAAAAACCCATTATTTATAAGAAATAAATTGAATCGAAAGACAAATTTAAAAGGGATTTTACTCATGTATTTTAGTCAATAAAGAGGGAGATATTGAGGAACCCTTAGCCTCCTTAGTGATTTTCAATCAATGAAATCATACATTTAAAATTAATAAATTTCTCTAAATTAGAGAGCTTCCTCTATGAGTGAGTAATTTAGGAGGAAATATAAGTTAACGTAAAACTTATATGAGAATAAAGACTTAAGGCGGTCAGTATTTATTGTTGAATCATGTGAATTCTTTATTATTTATCAATACTGAAAATAAGGAACAATATAGTACTAAATTAATCTAAATTTAAATAAATAATAATATATATTATGTTATTAAATATTTTAAAAATGTTATGTGAGATTTAAAAAGTTAATAAAGTAAATTAATGTTTTTATTTAATTATTCCCTAAGAACGTATATTTATACATAATAATATTTTTTCTTCTAATCAAATATGTTTTAGAAGTGTAAATTTTTTTATTGGTTAAACAAATAAAAGTTATTCTATTGAAATAAATTTTTTAACTTATTAATTATTTTTTATTAATAAAAAATTGAAATTTTAGAATTATTATTATATATAATTTATTTGATAAAACATTAGGTACACACCAAAATTTATAATAAAATTTTACCCCAAAATTTTACTTTTTCATAAAAAATAAAAAAAATGAATCTTAAATAATATTAATTTATTGATAAAGGCGTTTTGATAAAAATTATGAAATTAAACATCTAAATTTGGTAGATTACAAATTTATTCATAATATACGATCATATGGTTAAATAAATAAGAATAAAACCCACTATAATTAAATTTTTATTTTCATATGTTTGATTATTTAAATATTATATTTGATACATTAAATGTTTATTGATATTATTTGGAATTTAATGAATTTTTATATATTTCAATATATAGTATTCAATTCAATTAACTACATTACTTACATTACTATTTGAGTAATCAGGTTGATTTTATAAAGACCATATGTCAATGGAAACATCAATCATTACAAATATCATGTTTATTTTACAACCCTATATATTCATATAAAATCATATCATTTTATTTACAAAATTTTCATTTATATTTTATATTTATATTATAAATTTCTAGATTATTTAAACATGTTTATTACTTATGTAAATAATGTTCACAATGTTATCATTTCAATGATAACATTAACAAATCATTTTGAAAAATCATGTTCTATTATATACATTTTTTTATTATATTGTTATAAATGAAAAATAAAACAGAATATATATATCATTTAATTTTAAATGTATATAAAAAATATATCAATAAAATTTTATTTTATATCACTTTTGTGTTCTAGGTTAATACTAATTTTGATGTTCTATAAAATAATGCCTTCTAAAACCACAATTACAAAACTAGATCACTTGTTTAATGTGTATTCCGCTCATTTACAAATATCATAAAATTTCACAAATATTCACTATATTAGTGATTCTGAAAATTTATTATGATCTTGAGGTCCATTTATCAAACACATGATTCTATAGGAAACATTATAGTTTCATTAGGATTTTTTATCCAAAAACATATTTCATTTTCAAAACATTTTCAATATTATGAATCATATATCATAATCATCATGAAATCTAAATAATCATTAAACACAACCATAGTCATCTTGAAAATAATTCTCTATAGTTTATTTAAAAACCCTAAGAAAATATTATTTTCAAATTTGTGTCTTCCAAAACATTTTTAAAATCAAAATAGTATCAATCAAATCATCATAATATATAATATGTAATCATGATAGAATTTTTAAATTTACACTTTAAATTATATCATGAATCTAAGACAAAAAAATAAAATCACATGAATTCCAATATGTTCCTATTTTTCTAATACAAATTGACCTTCATATTCATACATTAAATAGTTTTAATAATTGTTAAATTTATATGAAACCAATTATTACATCATCACATGATCTAACTCATTTGAATAAATTATATATGGACCTTACACTGTATGAATATAGAATGACTTTATATTAAATGATGGGATAACTAGAGAACATACAATGATAAAAAATTCATTTAATCATAATAAAAAATTTGTATAAACAATAAAACAAAATACTCACCTCACAAAAATCATGATATCATGAGTTGAATCTCATTAAGAAAACCTTATCTGTGGAAATAAATTTATTTAGGAATATAAATATATCTAAAATTAAAATAAATCACATATACAACACAACCACTACTCATTATTTCTATCTCACATACCTAAAAAAAATCCACATTCCAACTTTAAAAACTAAAGGGTTTATAATCTTCTAAATAATACGTCACCAATTAAAACCCACACAAAGTCATCCTTTCATTTTTCTAACCCTTAAAAATATGTAACCTTATCCTGTTTAAAATTCAATGAAATCTTCATAAGAAATTATTTAGAGTTATAAAACAAATGACAATCACTTTCAATAAACTAAATCAACACTCTATGTTATTTATGAAATCCAGGAATATTTTATTATAAAAATATGAACTATAAGAAACATTATTCAAAAAATTGATTCCAATTATAAAAAATCCTGAAATTGTTTTATAAATATATTTTTCAATTATGATATATATAAAAAACCAATTTTAAAATAAAATGATAAAAGAATAACAGACTAAAACCTATAACATCATAAATAATCAAATTAAAAAACAATAATATGTAAAATTAAACAATAAAAATTCCTACTACATCATAGTGAGGAATTTCTCTGTATAATTTCAATCTACGAAACATCTGAGTATTAATAATTTTTTTTAACAATATATATCTATAAAAAAATAACATAAAACCATAAGAAAATAAAACATTAGGGATACACAACCATTTTATAACCTCAACTAGCTTGAATACCACATTAGTCTTGATATGAGTGTTTTTAACACAACACTATGAATGAATACGAATGTTCTTGATTTTTAAAAATATTAGTGAAGAGATATACCAAATTGATAGGTCTCAAACACTTAGTGAGCTCAATCTGTGATTACTAAAAAAAATAACATCAAAACAATTCTCACAAATAGTTAGTTTGGTAGTCCATTATTGAAGATAAATTCTAAAAGATTCATATTGGGAATGAAAAAATAGTGGTAAATAATAATTATATGTTTGACATATACTTATTATCATTTGGATACTATTTCTTATCAAATGTTCGATATCCCATTATCCTTGTTTATATTTATCTATCTGAAAAAATAAGTCATAGGTAGAAAATGAAAATTATATACTTCATTTAAAATAATTATAAAATAAAACACTAACAAGTTGACCAATTTTCTCCTCATTCTAATTTTTCTATGTATCATTTATCAATTGTGAACCCATGTTCTTATCCCTAGAAGATGATAATTCTACATATAATTCTCTCTAAAATTAAGGGTAGGTTATCATGGTGTGTAATTAAATAATCATTTGTGAGGTTCTTGATTCATTTAGAAACACAATCCACTATAACATGTTAATATTGGTCATGGGTTGGTCCTACTGACATCATCCACATATATCAAGCCAGAATATACAAGACTCTATATATTCTTATTATCATAAGAAATTTTAGTCCCCAAAATTTTTCATTAATTTATCACTATGTGTTATGGAGTTCTAATATTAAATATTTTATTATTATTTTGACATAAAATATCTAATGTTGTGGTTATTTAATCTGTTTGAATGGAATATTGGTATTTTCACAATATTCAATCAGATCCACTATGATTATTTTTCCCATAACCCTATATTGTAAATTATAGTTCTTAGTAAAATTATTCCAATTTAATGAATTTTCCTTGCAAATGGTTTTCTGACTCGTGATCACTACATATGTTTACTCAATAGTGCACATTCTGGGACACATTATTTTCTACATCTATAAATATATCAAGAAATTTTTTTTGAAATAGGGTTTTATCCTTTAATTAAAAGCTATATGTATTTAATTATTCACTACGATATGTGTATTATATTCAAATGGAATAAATGGTTCTTCTATAAAATCACTTTATCTAGTGGATTTAAATTCAATCTTATAATCCTATAACTCATCCATGAATAATGTTTTCAATAAAAACACCATGATAACATCATTATCAGTCATGATTGAAATAGATAATGAAAAATTTCATGGAATTGTCCCCATATTGTATCAATATGAACCCCACAGTATAAGATGAAATAATTTATTTGAATTTTCTATAACCCTAGGTGAAAAGATCAATAATATGTTTTCCATTACTTAAATGATATCCACTCACATATTCCCCATCATAAATTCACTCATGAGATCCCTAAAACATAAAAAATCATTAACCAAATCAATTATCAAGGTTAATCAATATCACCCTTCGGTTTATTGGAATCTTGTAAACAATATATAATATAACCCATAAGATTCAAAATAAAACACCTAATGCATTAGGTCAATTCATCTTATAGTCATCCACTTCATAACCACAAATAAAAATTTATAGAGTACAAACCTATTTTGAAGTGTATCTATAATTTAGTATCTCCCTTTATGAGAAAATGAAAATAAATTAATGAGTAATAATGAAACATTGAACCTTTTAGGATTTGAGAGAGAATATACACTTAAAATCACTCTAAATTGTACAATGAATCCTTAAAAGGGATATTTATTAATATATCAATGACTGTATAATTTATTAAAACTCATTACTATGAAAATTCAAAAAAATAGACACTTTATTTGATGAATTAGTTCATGATACCCATATTAATTAATATCTAATGATTCTCCAGATTCATAAAATAGTTGATTTTGAATTTATTATCACTCCCAATTATCAATAGATATAAAAATTTCAACATTTTTATTTTATTTTGGATATATTCCTTTTCATTATGATGTTTATGGACTATCACCATGAGAAATAAAATCCTCATGTGACAATTACTTATTAACATTTCTTTGGCTCAAATCATTATATATATATATATAGCAGTATTCCATAGGCTTATTTGGGTTACAAAACCCTTGAGGTTATTTCCTTGGTTTTTTTCATGTTCCAACTTTTTTTGTTCTGTTTTTATATATATCCTCAATGTTTTAATCCTTCCCCTTTGTAATTAATTTAATAATAATCATTGGTATTTTGAATCCCTCTTTATATATCATCATAATTCACATGTTTTTTTCTCACATTACCCTCGATGTTATTCAATGTAATCATTAATATGCCTTGATATCTCAGAAAAAAATTGAAAGAATTAACATAATAAAAATCAATGATATTTCATTGAAAATGATATATCATTTTTTTTATAATTTATTTATGCTGTTTTTGTTATCATTCTTCCAAAATAGAATCTCAAATAGTGTATTTATTGTGTTTTTTAAAGTGTTAATTAATTACAGATACGGTGAGATACTATTTGGACATGTCTTTAATGCTAATTTTCAATATTGTTATCCAATAATATAATACATATAATATATAATATACTAAAAATAATCTTATATACTGTTATATATTTCTGGGGTGTGTATATAGCACTAAATTCTACTCTCATTTGGTGCTTTTTATAATAATAGTAGAAAAATAGATGTTAACGGCTTTTAAAAAAATAACCAACTATAGTTAAAGAAATATTATGTATGAAATGTAAAAAAAATAATATTTTTTATATCAATTTAATTTTATTAGATTTTAAAAAAAAATTATTGATAGTTTAACATTCTTTTTTGAAAATAGCTGACATTTAAAATATGTTTCCACATCATTTTACCAATTTTAATGATGTTTAAATCATTGAAAAACATTATTTCCAGGTTAGTTTTACATAAAACTAAAATGTAAAAATTAAAAAAAAATATATTTCATATCAATAATTTAATAAAAACAAATCAAAAATTGACTTTTGAAGCAATTTTATACCAAAAAATGATGTAAAAAGACATAAAACTATCTACCTTGTTTAATTTTCAATATTACTAATATGGATATAAAAAAAAAACATTCCATTTGGATTTTACCACAAAAAACGATGTAAACATGGGATCTTTTACATCAGCTTGTGGTAAAATATTAAATGAAATTATCTAAAAAGATATACCATTCCTAGTATGTTTTCTATAACACTAAAGTAAAAAAATTTAGAAAAAATTACAAAGCATTAAAAATTTATTTTTGGTCAAAAATGACATTGAAATACCTATCCCAAAAATTCAAAATAGGTTTATAAAAATCGATGTTGGAAATTCTAAATTTTATTTTTCAGAATTGGAATAATTTAGAAGCCCAAAGAAAATTTGAATTTTTTCCCTATAGAAATAATAGAAAAAACATCCATTATTAGAAAATATTATATACATACACATTTATTAAAATTTTATTAATAAATATACATGATACTTAATTTAAAAATTCTTCATACCTAAAATATAATTTGTAAAAAAATATAAAATTTGGATATAGAAACTATCCATATTCTATGAGATATTATTGAATGAATAAAATAATATTCATTTTTATAGGGATAAAATAGAATATATTTATGTATAAAATAATTAATATTAAATAAATTATTAATTCCAGTAATTTCCCTTATTGTGATGATCAGGAATAAGATTTTTAAAACATAATAACAACATTCCAAATTTTTTTTTGGTGATGAAATTGGGATATTGAAACATTGCCTTTAATATAAAAACCAAAACACACACACACACACACATATTTATATATAATTGATTAAAAATATCATCTACTATAAAAAAATATTCTTTCACATTCGCGTATTTAATTTATATGGCTCCTATATCGACAAGTGATGATTTTTTATCTTTCCCAAAGAGCTGTATTTTCAAATATAAACTAAAAAATTAAATAATTTGAATAATTATAATTAAATAGAATATAAAAATAATAAAGCATAACTTATTAAAAAATTGATAAAATTTTTATTAATTCCACCATATCACATAAAAAATTATATATTGTGCATTCATGAGGGAAAAATACACATAACATTAAATGATCCCTAAAAAAGATTACAATTAAAGACATTATAATGAATATTATTGTATAATTATATTATCAATATACTCATGTTGGAATGAAAAAAATACATAACAAATATGAATATCTTCTAATCTTCCACATTTTTCAATAACCAAAGCGTCATCATTTAGGTATTGCACATCCATTGAAATGTATTGTGGATCCATTAAATTATATATATATATATATATTGAAATTAAATAATGTGTATATTCTTAAATAAAATTTACTGTATTAATTCACATCAATTCATGTTAATTAAATGAAATAAAAACTATTATATAAATTTAAATAGATCAAAAATAACTATAACCGATGTATGGAGAGATGACAAAAAAATATAATAAAAAATCAGTTTATTTAAAATTATAAATGATTATACTCTTCTATATATAAAAATCGTCATTGAAAATTGTGAAATATTATCATTGAAAGAGAAAATAATGGATCCCCATTTTTTCTTAATAAAAAATATCAGGCATATACAAATTTCTCAGAAACTGAACTATTTAATTCTCATAAACTAATTTTAACTGATTTCAGAAACTCTAATATAAATGAAATAAAATAAAATATTATAACTTTATTAATCTAAAATATAAATTATTTTAAAAAACAACAAAAACCTTGTATGTCAGGTGATAAATAATGCTAGTTGGACAAATTATAAATGACCCATAAAACGTCAAACTCTTTTAACCATATCCATAAGAAATGGGAAAAATTAATTTGAATGAGTAATATCAAGTATCAATACTCCTACCTAACCCAACAACAGAGACTAATAAAGTACAAAACCAAAAAAAATAATTATGACATTGTATGATACATTATGAACATGCAGATAACTAGAATATAAATCATAGTATATGGCCCAATTCAAATGATGAGGTTACTGACTTATGTAGGTAAGACACGCATTTTGTTATTGTATTTTCATATTTTAAAACATAGCCTCCACAACTGATTTAATTTTACTAACAATGGATTTTGTAGTTCATACATTCCATCATTTAAGAAATCTGTTTATTTTTTTATTTATACCTTATATTGATGATAAATAGATTTCATAATACTAACACCCCTCTCATATCCTCTTAAAATACCATGGTTTAATGGATTCCTTAAACAAGTAGGTATAATTCACATCATACCCTTTGGGATAAAATTACGCAAAATCTATCATTTATGAAGTTAATCCTAAATCCAAATAATAATAAAATATATTATTATTATTAATTTAAATTATAATAACATTAATTATAAATAAAAATTAATTTTATAAAATTATGTCAACTTATTATTTTGATCAACCTATAACAAAATTGTTGTTTTTTATTCAATATATTTTAAATTTTTAATGGAGCATGGGAGATATTGGCAACCGAAAAGAAACTATTCTAAGACACTACTAGATTTATTTTATAAGGCTTTAATCTTTTCTAAATCTTTTTACTCCTTTGATTAATGATACCATCCTCATGGTAATGTATGAAGGTATAAATTATGCAAATTAATCTCTTGGAAATATTATATGGACTCTTATTATAGGAAAAATAAATATGAAATTAATCAGAAATATATAAAAAATGTCACAATATACAATAATTATCATAACATAAATTCTTCATCATGTTGGTCGGAGATAAATTTATTTTACTCGACATTATCCAAAGACCCATTCTTGAGGAATTGTCTTTCTTCCTATAGATTCTATGAAACATTTTGTATTTCTAATTTTTTTCCATTCACTCCATTGAACTACCACTAAATATAGACAGTTTTTTTAATTGCATACCTTTCCTAGAAGTTCATTGTCAATAGTAATTGAAGTAATTAAATAATAGTTAGATAAAAAATATAATATTTTAAGAGGAATATTAAAATAAATCAATTAATTTATTTTACCATTATGGACTCCCATGTCTAGTATTTTATCATCATGTCAATGTACATCAAATAACTATATAAATAGTTAATCCTACAATGACTATACATGGAGATATTACTCCTAAAATTTATTGTATTTTATTATTTGTATTATAATTATCATTAAAATTTCTATTTTACCTTTTTTCTCCAATAATAATTGAATGTTTTAGTACACATGTAATCCAACATCTTTCAAAATAAGTAATTTTTCTCAATGGATAAGAAGAAGAAGAATATTCCAGCAATTGAGGCTCGCATATAGTCCTAAAATTATTATTTTTTCATGTTAATCTTTTGCATTTCTAAAATAATATATTTATTGAATATTTAGTAATATGAAACAAAAAAAATATACGTTGGAAAATGTTACACATACTCAATATATTTTATTTAAATAGTTGAATTTAGTGATATTATATGTACCAATATATTATTATAATATTTAATATCAATGAAAGATGGCTAGAAAAATTTCTAGGTAAATAAAATTCACACATGTACATGTTTGAAAAATAATAATTTCAAACTTCCAAAACAAAAAATTGTAATTTTAAAAATTAAATATAAAAATTAATTCATATATAATATTAATGACAAAAATTTATAATTTTAAATATGAAATTTATGATAAATCCTTTTTATATGGTTAAATTTAACCAAAACACAGTGATTTACAATAAGAATTTCAATAAAAAAATCAACTAGAAATATAGAATAAAATTTTTAACTAAAAATACATAGAATATATATATATATATATATATAAATAAAAATAACAATATAATTTTTTATATGTGTAAATTTAAAAATAGAAAAAAATACAAATATTTACCTTAATTATTGTTAGACAAACATAGTTATTTGCTATATCCCTTCAACATGATCATTTCATACATCATGTACAATGTCTACATTACAGTCATTATTAATATATTGAAATCACATAAAATATGAGGAAACTTCATATAATCTATAACATTATCATCATCCTAATCAACCAAATGAATTCATCTCTCTAGTAATATGATAATCAACTCATCATTT
Organism: Viscum album; assembly: GCA_963277665.1. Taxonomy (NCBI): domain Eukaryota; kingdom Viridiplantae; phylum Streptophyta; class Magnoliopsida; order Santalales; family Viscaceae; genus Viscum; species Viscum album. The sequence continues at coordinate 81,241,999 of OY728157.1, forward strand.
GATCGGTCTATAATATATAATCTTTTCCCTATTTTTGTCACCATGAGAAACAATTCTTTTTTGTAACTAAATATTTCTATAATCAATGGTTGTAATTCTATAATCATCAGGTTTCAAACCACATTTACTATAAAAATTTGTATACTTTAACATTGTTATTGAAAATATATTATAATGAATTTATCATATATCCCCAAAAACTCAACAAAATTTCATTGATGAAAAAATTATTTTTTTTTAAATTTTTCCCTAAAAAAATTAAATGATTTAGTTCTGAATATTACCTCAATACATTTAAGTTAACCCTTATTATCCCAATATTTAATGTTTAATGTTTGACAATTAATATCAACACCAGACCATATGATCAAATTAATGAGATTGTCCCCATTACATTCATCTAAATTATTCCAATATTGATATATATATGTTTAATCGCACATTAGACCATGAAACAATCTTACTTATATTATAAATCATCAAACATAGTTCATTTATTTTAAAATATCATTCATTAAATAAAACAATATTATGATATATATTGTTGAACCAGATCTATGTTATTCAAAATGTATAATTGTGAATAACATTAAATATAGTCCATTAATCTCTATACTTTAATTAACAATAATAAAAATTATATATTTAAAAATAAGAATGTTCGCGCCTTCAGAAAAATAATATGTACAGATCTCAACCACTTATTCTGATGTATATTTTTGGACATTATAAGCATCTGATTATCGAGAAATTTTAACCCAACCCTTTATATTTTTGATATATAATTCAAAATGATTTATTAACCATAAATAAATTGGACCATATATTTTTATCTCTAACAAAAATTGAATCAACAGATAAAATACTATGAAAAAATAGTGGTTAAATTTTTTTTCAAATGTAATTAATTTTAGGAAAAATTAATTCACAATCACATAGATAATATTTAGATTACTGATTTTGAAACAAGATGATTTGATAAAATAACATTAACTAATGATATTCTTTCAAAAAGTTATCAATAATACACCAAATAGTAAAACTGTTAACATTTTATGCAACAATACAAGATGACCATTTTATTTAATACCTATTAATTTAAAATCCATCAGTGATAATTTTTTTCTATTTTTTGTGAATATGCATTGGGTAAATTTATTCCATGTATACACAAAAAAATGTTAACTTATCAATATTTCCCAATGTGTGGAATGATGAATGTAAATCTATATTTTTCTATGATTTTGATAGATAACTCCAATTTTTTTTGACATGTATATCAAGTCTATTTTAGTATGAAATCAATATTTTTTATTATTTTTTTTATAAAAATGTTAAATTCAATTTTCCCATATTTTTCCTTCAAAAGTTATTATATCAATGTTATTATTCTTCTCTAAAAATTCCTATAATGTATATCAAATATGACATACTATTTATTTTAGATATTTTATTTATGGTTGAACCCCCTTTAATTAAAAATGTGAAATTAATATTTTTCACTTTATTTTAATATAATTCATATAACAATGGTTTTTTGGGGATATTATATTCAAACAAACTATTGTATTACATTTTTAATCTATAATAAGGAATATCAGTTCAAAAAAATATTCAATTTCTTATATTTAATTTATTTCTCTCATTCAACAAATGAAAATATGATGTATCGTTTAACATAGTAGATATTTTTTATGTTCATTAACACTATATCTATATAAGTTTCCATATATTGTAAATTCTTTTATAGTGAACATAATTATAATAGAAAATAGAAAATAAACTTTAATGTATGCATCCAAAATTCTAACTCTAGTCTACCACTGTAATTTCAAATCATATATCAATGGGGACAGAAACAAATCAATATCATTTCATGGATGTTTTTCTCCAAGAATAACCACGTTCATCATTAAATATATTTTCATCATAATTAACTATAAGTAAAATATATAACCAACATAATATATAATGAACTATATTGGTAATGAGACTAAAATATGGATCCATTCTATCTATGTACAACCTCATTGGGATATTTCTAGATTTGATTTTAAATTAAATAAATTATTTTTATAATATATTCTACAATTTAAAATAAAAAAACTGCCATAAGTTCCTATTTGAAATTTCCTAAAATTTATACCATGTTATCCTTTTTTTCATTATCATAATATGTAATAACACACTTCCTACATAGACTTATCAAAAGATACATAATTTCACCAGTGGGAAGTTTAAATGATGGTGCCCAAGAATGAATCAGAGTTGAATTTTCCATCCATATTATATCATGATCTCCCTCTTTTAATAAATTTTTATAAACATTAATATTACATCCTATAAATCACACAATAATTTGGGAAATAATTCATATTTTTATACTTGAATCACATTAAACATTATATTTTCTTTGCATCATTATTTGAATCTTGAATCTAATTTCCTTATGAAGGTTATTCTTTTAAAATATTATGAAACTCAAATAAACATTTATCACTCCAGAAATTTCATGGATTCAAGTAAACTAATATTAGAACTAATCCAAAAAAATTATTATGACTTGATAATAGTTGTTTATTTGATTCTCTATATAATTGTTCATATGTAATTATTTTATTGTTTCAATGCCTCCATCATGATATATTTATAGAAAATGATCCTCTATCTCATGAAAAATATTTTCATCAACACTTGCTGTTAGAATTCTCGTTATTTAACCATGTCAGATCCAATGTTTTTTGTTAAAATTTAAACAATATCAAATCAGATGATATTTTATTTATTCTGTTATTTAATTTCTTATATTCAAACTCTTCACACATGGATTAAAAAATTATGTCACTATTTTAAGGATTACATTTATCCAACTACAAGTAGAAATCAACACCATTTTTATATTCGTCATTGTTTCATTGTAAAGTTATCTAATTAGGTTCTATTCATTACCTAAGATCACAATCTAAATTTTTAATGTATTAAAACCTACAATAATTTAAAACTAAGATAAACTGATGAATTTAATACATAAAAAATTTATAATAAAAACAGTGAATTAACCATTTATTTATAACCATTTTATCAAAACAAAAGATATTAAAAAAATTCAGAAAAAATATCATTGAAAAGCTTAAATAAATGTTATTTTATGTATGTTAACTAATAAAGAATCAATAAATAATTAAATTAAATCACACTATGACATATAATAACAATAATTCAATCATATTTCTTTTATTTTATTCATTTTTATTACATATGTGTGTTTATAATTTTAATTAATTTAATTTATCATAATTTATTATTAATATTATCAATTTACAAATAAAATTTTCATTTATTATTTTATATAAATACATTAAATTTTAAATTGATAAGTCTAATAAATATAGAAATATATAATAGATTATATTCCAAATGTTTTATTATATAAGAGATTCTCTAATAAAAAACAATAAAATAAATCCTTGGATATCAATATTTCAATATCTAATTATTATTAAGATTAAATAAAAAGGCTATCAATTAATAATTTATAAATATAAACATTAATAATGAAAATTTCCAATTACAAAAAATTATAACACAATAAAAGACATACTATAATAAAAATTTCATTTATTGTGGGAAAAATATTATTTCTAATGTAATTTCAATATGAAAATATATATATTGCAAAAATAAATAAATAATATTTAAAATTAGAAAATACATAATATATATTATATAAATAAAATCTAATCATTATTCTTATAAAATATTGAGATAAAGATTGTAAATATGTGATAAAAAGTCCAAATGGTGATTGAAGAACAAAAAATTAATGAATCAAGGTCAAGAGTCGTGAACTGCACATATTAGGGTTACATAGAATGATTTTTGGTTGGATGAATGACGAAAATGAGATGTTCATAGAAAGAAATAGAGAACATGAATGAATAAATTGAAGAAAAAAAATATATAAACTGGGGAGGATCGAGTGAGATGAAACAGGTTTGACCTTTGTGTGTCTTAAGTATTAGGTTTTAAAGAAAAACAATGAAAACGAATGTGGGGGAAACCCATGTTGGGATTTTTTTAAAACTATTTTCACATTTTTTAAAATTAGAAACAATGTTATTTTATATATATATATATATTTTTTCTATCACTTTTTTATTAAATATAATTCCCAATTATAAAACACTAACTCTATTTTTTTAAAACATTATGCATTTGTTTTTATAGAAACTCATGCCAAAATTTAAAAAACAATTGAACTATGACATTAGTTATTAAGAAAATTTGATGTTGAAAATTATATATAAATATATGATAGAATATGTTTTAAATAAAAAAATATTTCAAAACTCAAATCTAAAAAACTTTTAAAATAATTATTGAATAAAATTACTTTAAAAATATCACTATAGCAATTGTAACATTAGTTTTGGAAAAAATATTGTTAAAATTTTGTTGTGGAATCATATTTTTATAATCGTGATATATGATGTAACATATTAATTCTTGAATGGAATACCTTTATCAAACCGAAATAAATAAATGAAAATATAAATTGTTTTTAGAATAGGTATGGATATACTTAGAATCCTCACGTTATTTTTTATTACCTAATATATACTATAAAAAATTATATGAATAGAATCATAAATAAAAGTAGGGAATTAATTTCATCACTAATTTTATTTGATCCTCATTGAAACACATACCTATGATAGAATAAATTCAATGGTCTTATATATTATCTTATATTCAATAATTTCTGTCTTCTTAATTTTCGTTTGTTTTTTATTTATATCACACGTGGTTCTCCTCTCAAGAATATGATTTAGTAAATTTCATACAACTTATTTGTTACCATATATTCCATATTTTTTTGATCCAAATGACCACTTATTATATTCATAATAGTTTTGTATTATTTAACACTCAAATAATATAATATTTAATAAAAAAATATTAAATAAAATTTTAGTTTTTCCCTGTCATATCAAAATTACGTTAACATAATTTGTTCTCTTGTTGGCATATCAATGGTTATAAAATATAATGTTTTATCCATTATCAAAAATAGGATAATAACTTTAGATATTTTTAATCAACCCATTAATAAAATAATATTTCTAGATTTATGTTTCTCCAAGAATACTGGTTCTCCCAATTTAATAGATGTTATGTGAACAATCATTTTATAATGCAACAAATACATCATCATACATCCATATATATTTTAAGAGAGTTATTTTAAAATGTTTCATGATAAACCATTACAATGTATCATGTATTAGTACCATTAAGTATTTACAAAACAACCTCAATGACAAATTATTTATCATAATAACTGAAGTGAAAGAGGGATATGGAATTTTATATATTTTAATCTACAATTAATTTTTATGTATCTTGATATATTGAAACTTCTACATGTTTTCTGCAGAGGCTCAAATGCAATATTCCATTTTTTATACTGATTTTTTTCTCAACTAAATTATAGAAACATTATATTAAAAACCCCTCTATTCATGGACTATCCTCGATTTATGGATGAAAAAATCATAATAAAACCTTTACAATTTATTTATATAAACTAGGTATATTTAATATTTTCCAACATAACATTATATCATCATTTGGAAAGAATGTTCGTAAAAATATTCTCTATAATTATCCTTATGATTTGATATTTTCTATTTCATTGTGACTTCACCTAGCCAATATGCATTATATTTTACCTTGGATTTACATTTATATATATTCTATACTACATTCCTTTTAAAAAAACACAACATATTGAAAATTTAGTGCAATTATTTGAATTTATAATTTATGGACTGTCATTCGATTGTGAGGAAACCACATTTTTTTTCATTATTACGCCAATTTTTAAAGATTACCCGTGTCTCAAAAACCATTATTCTATCTATAACAAGACCATATATATGTTTTTAGTGGAATTTTCTGAGCACAGATTGATTGTGAGGGGACACTAAGTGTTGGGGGATCAATCATTGTACTATAAATTTTACAAAATATAAAACTATTTTATTTAAACCCTGTTTATCCTGAACATATTCCCCATTAAAGATTAATTCATGTATTGTATGCTCTTAAAATGATAATAATGATAATAATGTAGACAATATAACAAAAATATTTTTTCAAGGTTCCTTCCTGAGAAAAACTAACGGTCTTGATCAAACTATGGTTATTACATGAATTAAATTGTTGTTGTAAATTTTAAATAATCACAAAAACATTATATTGGGGAAAAATATTGATATAGGTAAAATCAATGCCATATAATTATGATATGGATTAATTTATACTAGTACCCCTAGTCTTTAATGGATTTATTTATAATAAAACCAACGATTCTTCAAGAATAGAATTTCATTACAAGACGGCCTATTAATAATTCCTTTTGTACTTTCTCAAGATCATTAATGGGGATGGCCTTTAGACTTATCATAAAATTATTAGGTTCATGTGTTTACCATCCAGAACAAATACATGGATTTTCATTTTTTGATACCAAATCCATATCACGATCTCATGTATATGGAAGTAATTCATGTCTTTTAATCACCTCCATGCACATATTTATAAATAAAAATATTTTTGTGGGGGTATTAATAATTACATGAAAATTATTAATTCATATTAATACTCAATTAAATTTGTTAAGAATAAAACAAATTAATTTTTTTTATTCAAATCATATCCATCAAATTACCGTGGTCATTATATTTATTTTCAAATATTTGATTACCCCAATATTCATACGTATTTTCATTTCGATATGAAGAAAAAATTACATGAGTGTGGTACTATATTCTTTATTATTCGCATTCAATTATACTTCATGGATCACCATACATGCTTTAATTTGTGTAGGCATGCTTGGAAATCATTCTCATGATACCTCAATACCCCGAGATACTTTGGATAAATTTTATTCAAACAATATTTCCATTATTTTGGAAGTAAATCTACATTAATTAAACACCAAAATAAATTTGGTGTCCCTTATTATTTTATTCATTACATGATATTCAATATCAAACGTGTCTTACTCTATCATAATTTTTTCACATAAAGTCATAAATATGTAGTAATTGATTTTTTTCCTTTAAATGTGTAACAAATTTAAGAAAATACGTGAAACCCATTATCATTTCAACCCAAGTATCAAGATCTATTTTTCTTATGATTTAATTATATTAAGAAAAAATATCATCATTATCTTTTCCTAGGATTTTCGACTTTATCCCATTATCATCATGTAAATGGTTCCTTTTATTTATAAATTTCCACACATAAAACTTATTCTAATCATTTGAATAGAATTATGAATGACTATTAGTGTTTAATGTTGTCATTAAAATGAATTCATAATTTCCTATTTTACCTATTGATTTTCAACCATGATTTTTCATAGTTCTCCAATGGTGGATAAACCTTATTGAATAATTACATAGTGAGGATGGATCAATAAATCAAAATTGCACTCAATCAAATGGTTCAAATCCTAGAGATCGACTGGTGCATATGTTATGCATACCATTTTAGTATAGGAATAGTATCCTATATTAAGTTATCTCATATAGAGATTTCCTCAACTATGTGTAATGATATATTACTCAATACATTCTTATGGTCCATGGAATGTTCTGAACCGCCTCTTGCACCACCCCATTTCCATTATCCATTCCAATGTTCCTCCCTTAATGGTGGCACCATAATTGATTCCATTCAATCACTATGGTAATTATAAATAGTCCCGTATATTTTTTGGTTATCCACTAACCCCTTTTCAACCTTCTAGCTGTGAGGGCTCACTTCTCTTAGGGGTGGTTGACTTATGGGTCCCGTATGAGCCCTCATTTGAGGTTTTTATAGAAATTTCATGTGGGTTGGATCAAAATTTAGTGTTAGGTCAACAATGAATACTTATATAAAGTTTTTAGTTGTTCAAAATAATAAAAAGACATATTCAATTAAAATTCCAACCAATCATTTCATTATATAAAAAATAATATTTTTTCATGTACTTATATAAATTTACATGCCCAAATATTTACCCCTACATCATCTACACTTTATGAAATAATATATTTTCATAACATTCAAAAAAATCATGCATTAATAAAATAATTTTTCCTTGTACATCTAAATTAATCATGAAAATAAATATTTTTATTCCATTCATCACTTATTATTCACTATATGTAGTAATATGAAAACACTTTAGTCGCATTTGTTAAACATTTAAGATAAATTCATCAATCATTATAATTAAAATTAGAAATCATCATTCATTAAATCCAATGAAATTATACGAATCCTTTAAAATTTATTAGACATATCCTTAGACTTTTTGAATATTTTTCAAACTATTTCCACATTCTTCTTTATATGATTAATTAAGAATCACAGATGAATTTATCATACATTTAATATTCATTTACTTATATATATTAACAATAAACATTACCATACTCATAAACCATAAAAATTTCTTTCTCAATCCCCCACATAGAATTTTTTAAGTAAAATTTTCTTTAATGTTAAATCCCCTTCTCCACTATATTGACAATAAATGGAATGGATTAATGAATGGGTTTTCTTTAGAATATCTTGTTCATCTCTCTTTGAATATTATTTCTAGAGAATTTATTTAGAGAATAACAAAAAAAAATTATTATATTGGGAAATGAGATTATATTAAACTAATTATTATCCCACATGGGATATCTTGATGTAGAAAACAAGGGAGATTTGACACTGTATTTTTATGTTTTCCAAAAAAATACAATCATGCAAAATAATTATCAACACATAATTATTTTAAAGGAGGAAGAATTTTAAAATATATTTAATAATAAACATATTCTCTTTCAAACATCTTGAAAATATCAAAAAATTAAAGTGAATGAATATTTTACTCCCATATTCTATGATCTTACTCATCAACCAAAACAACTTTGATTCAAATATTTTATATAATAAATATAAGGGAAAGAAGTGAAATTGGGTTACATCTATTTTTGTCTTTGTAAATATGAATAGATCTTCTAAATAGTCAAGTTTAAATTTTTTATATCACCTCCATTAACTTTTCTCCCCCTAAGGGTTGAAATCCCATCGTTTTAACTAGTGGATTGTATTATAAGATAACATTGAATATGTACATTTTGATAATCCACCACTACGGAAAAATTCATGTTTTTATCTAATACTATTTCTAATTCATTGTCTTCTACTTTTTTCATTAATTTATCATATTGATAATGAACATCACCTTCAATTCCATGAATAATAATCACACAAATATAAAACAAGAATAACAATAATAAGATGGAAGACATTTTAATCTTATTAATGAAATGTGGTTGAGCATTTAATCTCATAAAAAAGACTCATTTTCATATAACTCAATGGTGTCATCTACTCTTCATAATTATATCTCATTTAAATTTGACATTAAATGATCTATTTAACATTTTTGGATATTATATTACATTCACATTAATATTATGTTTATTCTTTACCTTCACATATCATACTAATGAAATAAGTTCTCTTGGTTCTAGTATTTCTATCCTAAACATTACCCTTTAAGCTGTTAGAACAGTCATACAATTATTTTCATAATGTCCAAACAAAATTTACCGTCCAAATTTTTTAGATACTTGAGTTGTTATTCATTGAGAACCACTAATCAAATTCGGTATCTTCATGTAGAACAACCAGTTATATCTTTTCCTTTTCTCATATAAAGAATTTATTTTTTTACAATTTTTTAATTTCCATAAATACATTCACATATTTAAGATATCTATTTAATCATTACTTATTAACAATGTTTTTGATCTTCCATGCGATTTCCTAAATTTAATTGTATCCTTAATTAGTGAAGTTAAAAATATTTTCTTTACGAATGTCTATAATCAATCATATTTTATAATTTTTTTCACAGATTACTTAATTTATTGATCTTAATATTCTTATATTCATTTAAATGGTATATTTGTAGTATACAATGGTATGACCTCTCATTTTACAATAGAATCATATTTTCTATGATAAAATTAAATTCATTGAAATAATCTTACAAGACTTATTATGAGATGTTTTTTTGTTTTCTTATGTTGAGCATAATTCATCGCCATTTTATCTCCCATGTCATCATGCTCTATTTTTTTTTTCACCTGCTTCTCTTTGGGATTTGGTATTTTAATTGAATAAGAGTTATACCTAGTAGGTTCATACTGCCACTGTTATTTTATATGTATAAACTTATTTCATTACTCCCAAAATTAATCAATTCATTTGAATCTGTTTTTACTATTCACATTAATTACTTTCTATTGATTCTTCTTCTATTATTTCTATTTAGTTATTTAGTCACTACTACTCAGATGAATGTAGGGATTCTATAGACTCTAAACATTCTCATATTGTTTCTAAATTCATCAACATGATTCCCAAACATCTTTTATGGCTCATTATTTAAAACAACTCTATTTCATTTGAATATTTTTTTAGTCTAACTTCTTTTAGTGACTTTTTGTTACTAAAATTTCATTTTCCATTTTGTAGTATAATTTTGAATGTTATTTTTCTTGATATATCAAGTATAAAACAATTTTATTTTTTATTGTTGTTATTATCATTTTTTCCACCCATATATCCCATAGTTTGGATCAGAACAGGAACTAGAAAATGAGAATGCATTTCTAGAAACAAAAAAATTGGTTTATGTGTTACCTTCATCTATGGTCTTTTAAATTTTTGAAAGAGATATTATTTTAATCTATTATTTCAACCAATATGAGTCTCTTCAAAGACATGAGATATATCACCATTTTTTTTATACAAACATACCTTCTTGGAGGTAGAATTTTTTAATTTATTTTGGTAGAGGAATTATTATATTAACCGATATGGGATGTTTTCGAATGTGTCTCTTTCAAATTCCTCAATTTCAAATCTAGTTGAAGAAATTTTATAATATATAAAAACATATAATTTTACTCTAGTATTAGTCTTTCATCTTTCAATTTTTATTTATTTAATTTTATCTCCATTATATTTACTAACATTAATTAGTAATTTGTCATGGGCTTTAATTCTTCTAGATTTAAATTCTAATTCATCTTATGTGACATAAATTTTAAATTTATTTTATTATTATAGAACATGTAATCCACAATTATACACTAAATTAATCTTGGAATTTTTCTTAATTAAAATGTAATGATCATTAACATTAATATTTTCTCTTAAATATGAAAATCTTTGACAATCGTGGAAACACTGAAAAATGTTTCAAGAGCATTTACTAATTCTCAAAAAATATTTTAACTTTGTATACTCTAAAAATCAAGCCCTATCAATCAATATTTTATTAATTAAAATGTTTCATTACAATGTGTAACATATTTTCTTTTTTATAAACATGTTCTGTGAGATCATATCACCTTTTAAATTTCTAAATAAGTACATCCTCTTATATATTAATATGCACATCATGTTTTTCTATTTTTTCATTAATATAATTGAATGGAAACAAATAAATTAGATCCATTTTTGGAAAATTATTACTATATCATTCATATTGAGAGTATAAGTCTTAAATTAATTTGATATTTTCATCTTCCTTAAAATTTTCATAGTTTGTTAAAATTTGTTCAAAAGGATAATTTTCAACTATGTTAACAGAAGACTAAAGATCATTTTTCTATTCATTCTGATTTTCCTCAATTTATTTCATCTTTATTCATCATATTTATCATAGTCTTGGATGTGACCTTCTAGCATTCTTTAAATAAAGTGGATACTACATCTTCCACTAGAGTAAATTAACAACAAATTAAAATCATCACATTTTATAAACCTTGTAAAAACTAATACAAATAAAAACAACGATTAAATTTAAGGTATACATGTACACTTATACCATATTTTGTGCTTATAAAGAGCATATAGAGACGCTGATGGGGGTGAATTGGTGTACCCACCTTTTATAAAAATTTACTTTCTTCAATTTTGAAAATACTTCTCTCTAACTACAGAACTATTAGAGAGGAATGTATATGATGTCTAATGTCTACAATAATAAATAATATAATAATGAATAAACCCACAAGAAATTATTTTTAAATTATATAGTATTAATAATTACTTATTAGGGAGAACAACATATTTCTTTTCACCTATTCTCACATAACGTTAAATTTCCAACGATCACAAACGACTTGAATTGATGCATAATCCTTAGATACATAAAATCTATACATTGTAATGGAAAAATTGGATTCTATATACTAATTTCAATATTATAAAATGGAAATGTTTCTAATGTAACCACGAATCCTTAAAGAATAATATTTTCTCAAAATGAAGATTATTTCTCCTTCCATGTGTACTTCATCAAGAACTTCAGTGATAATGGAATTGAGAATTATCTTAAAATTCCTAGTTTCATCTAATAACCTTCTTGATTAAATATATATCTTTGATATTTATTTCATTAATACAAAATGTGCATCTAGATATCTAAATGATATTTCGATAATGTGTATCTCCTAATCAACTCCATAGACATATTATTTCAAATATAATGTAGTGTATAGTGTCACAATTATTCTGTTACATAAATTACATCAATTAAAATATCTACTATTTGTGTTAAAAATTAAAAAAATATAGTTTCCTTCATAAAAATGAATAGTTTAATGGAAATGGTATTATATTTATTTCCATATATACAAATACACAATATTTTTGTGTGTTTTCTTTTCCGTATTTTGAACCTAAAAATACATAAGAGGAGTATTATATTCTTACTTTTTCATGTGTAATAAGCCTTCATGTCTCACCATACATGCATTAATTCATGAAGCACATTTTATTTTGATTTCAATCACCATAGAGACTTGGATTTCTTCTTATTCACATGAGATTACCTTTATTTTTGTATTATATTGTCCATTTTAAACACTATGAGGACTCTGTCTTTTATTGTTTACTTATTCTCCACACAAAAATCAATATAACACATGGATTAAACTATATCTTTGTATGAATATAAATTCCCAAACCCAAGGGCCTTCCATTTTTCCTTCATAGACCCATTAATTTTAGAATACTTGATGCATGTCATTATCTATTTAACTTGAGGACATGGTTACCACTTTTGTCTCCTTTCATTTTGTTGTGAAAAAATAATGGCATTAACTTCATCTTCCTGAATAATATTCACCAAACTATCATCATAGGTCAGGTTTAATTATATTTATTCATATAAAACCATCAAAATTCTTCACAATGTGTTCATCAATCAATAATGGTTCATAAGAGTTATACACGCCCATTAAAATTAATTCATTTTCATATGATTGGTAATATGAATGTTGGCAATGATTGTATGTAGTTTATCAATGGAATAAGAACCCACTCAAGAAACCCCAATGAGGTTGGATCAAGAATAAAACCCCTTTCTCAATTAAATATTATAAATAGGAGCAATCAAGAGACACATGATTTATGCATATCTTTTTAGAGGATAAATAATAACTTCATATTGAACTATCCATCATCAATTTCACATTTAGTTTGGGATATTATTCACTGTAACCCAATTGATCAACTATAGTTATGAACTATCTATGACATTTCCCTATGTTGGACATCCTTTCCTCTTTGACTCCCCGCAATGTGGAACCACCTCTACTCCCATTCACTCGATTTGGTCCTTCTATAAGGCCACATCCACATGAGATCTATTCACCTACCTCCTTGCCATTTTTATTGAATTCCTATGGATGGATTACCTTAGGTGTAGTTGACCTTATTATCCCACATGGGCCATTAGTTGTGGTTAGAATATATAGATAATGTGGCTTGACTCAATTTTATTGATGCCAGTAATGAATTCATTGAAAAAAAGTATTATGTGATCAAAATAAATAATAATCCTTCATTAACTAAAATTTAAAACCTATCCTTTATTCATATGAAATATAATATCTTTCATGGAGTTAATAAAGTTTCATCCACAAATATTTAGCTCTTCAACTTTCCTACTTCCTGAAAATACATTCCATGCCTTAAATTAATTCTTATTGAACTAATAAATTATTATTTTCTCATTAGGAGTCATAATTCCTCTTGAAAATAAATTATTTAATTCCCTTAATCACTTAATCATAACTTATTATAGAAATTTTATAACTCCATAGTCGTATTTTTGGAATCACTTAAGTTCACTTCAACAATCATCTTAATTAGTATGATAATTTTAAAATAATGACATCGAATTTCAATAGATAAATCCATAAAAATTATCCCTTAATCACCATAAATATTCTTATATATGATTTAAACTTCTTTCCTATTCCTCTATTTATGATAAATTAATTATGATATAATAATTTATTATACATTAACTTTTTATTTTATATTATATTTTAAAAAAACCAAAATTAAAGTAAACCATTATATATATAATTTTTCCAAAATATAACAATATATTAAAAAGATATGGACATAAAAATATTCATTAAATAATTCCTAGTATCATGTAATTACTTATTATACCCATTTTATTTAAACATATTTTACATTTTTGAAGCATTGTTTAAAGCATATGTTTCTAATATTTATTTTCCTAAATAGATATTTACAAATCCATATCATCTAGTTAATCAATAAATTATAGAGTTTATTAACAATCCAATAATCCATGTATTGATTTTAGAAGGAAGAAATTTTAACATTATACATAACTTAGAGAATTATCATCAACCACTTCATCAAGGTATAGAATTTATGAACATGTCCATAAACTCAATTTATGAGAACAATTTTTTTTATAAAAATTGAATAACTGATCCATAAAATAATTTATTAAAAATTATATATCCTCACATTTGGCATGACATGTTTAAAATTGTGACTAATTGCTCCTATTGTATCCATCAAGGATATAATGAACATACATCAAAATTAAACTATAGATTGTGTACCTACTATAGATTTCATCACACTCTCTCTAAGAGGGATTAGAGGAATGAATTTTGTGCTCATACATTACCTTCAATATTCTTATTTTCATTTATTATTTTATATTTAACGTATTTGGGAATATGTATAGTATTCTCAATGATATAAATAAGATCAAAATAGATTCAGTGATGATTAGTTACCATATTATCCTTCTATATTAGAAATAAATTTCCACTGACTGTGGTAACACGTTTATTGATGATGGTATTCAAGATATCAATATATTTATTCGTTCAAAAAAATATCTGTAATAATGAAAAAATGAGATCCATAGGAATTCCTAGAACCACCACTATGAATATCTATAATTATATTATTCATTGATACTAAATAAAAAATATCACCCAAAACTGTTCTAATATTAGTGAATCAAATATTAGTATGAAAACCAAAATAATGTGTGCTAATACCCCATAAGTGACCCTTGCTCACCAAGGTATGAAACTACCACCATGGTTCTCAATAAAAGTTTGACGAATGATTTAACCATTTTTGATCAAGATATGTCATGATTGGTCTCTATTGAAGAACAAACATGACCTATCTTATGTATGATATTGAATAAATAAAATACTATACAAATGAAGTAATAAGAATGAAAAAATTAGATATAAGGAAAATAATTTAATTTAATTTACTCACAAAAAACAACATTCATTTCAATGTTTGAGGATTGACAGAAATAAATATCATGAAAAAAAAGTCCTATAACCATGAAAATTCCAAGATGAAAATAAAAAGAGTTGAAAAATCATTCAATCACCAATCATAGTGCTAAAAATGAAATGTTTATAGACCCCATTTAAAAGACAACAATAACCTTGTAATGGGATCTAACACCAATTAATGCATGAAAGTACCTCAAAACACACATAAGGGATGCCAATGGTTCATTAAGGTTTTCGAATAGGGGATGAACATAATATACTTAGTAAGGAACCACCAACTATTTTTCAACACAATATTGATAAAACAACTTTGTTGTTTATCCTATACACAAATTTATACAACTATATATAAAAAAACTGTTTTCGTAGTCAGAATACAAGATATATTAGGACATAACCAAATATGAAAATTCATTGATGAATATAAGCTATTGCTGATTAAACCCTATATAATAGGATCCAAAACTTTATTACTTTCCTCAGTCCACAACTAATAATATTATAAGATAATCATGGGTCTTTACCTATAGGTGGGAAAATGAATAAATATAAACATGTCACACATTTATATAAACGAACCCATGTATATGAGTAGATGGGTGCAAGTATTTCAATGTAATAACATCCTATCATGGGAATAATTATCCAATTAACCTAGTTTAGAAAATTTTATAAACTATTCAGTGGTATTGTGGACTAGGTATAATTATTCATTTCAATCAGTCTTACTATCCCATGGGTGAGGCTATTATGATCCCAAACCAAAACCATCATACCTATTAAGAATAATATGATTACATATGCATGCACTATTTATGAACAGTATACAATACACATGATATCTGCACATTCCCATAATCAGTGAAACAACCATGATATCCAAGAATAAGTCTATAACTATAATGAAATTTCCCAAAAAATATCCACCAATAATTTCATTATAATAAACCAATCATATATTAAATAAATTGAAAATAAATTATGTTTAATATCATAGAAATTATGAATACACTAAATCATTAGATAATATAATCAGGAATGTAACCAACATGGTTTACAAGAAAGGAAAAGGTAATATACTAGTATATAATATTGTCTAATATGGGAGATGGAAAAAACATTTACTGTAAAAAAATTGAACCAAATGGGTATTATGAATTGATTTTTAATACATCATAGAAATATTCCAATATAAGTGGTGGATAATGAATTATAAAAATTTTACCACAATGTACATAACCCAAAAAAGGCATTAAATTTTTGATCACTAGATGTAGCACTAAAAAGATCACAGACATGATATAAATTATTCTACTAATATTTTTAATGGTTACCTATTGTAAAAAATTATTTAATGTCCCATTTCTATAACATTTAAAACCAACACAGAACATGGCACAATTTATTATAAGAAAAGTTTCAAATGATACAATGAAGATTTCTAATTAAAACATTTTAGTAACAAATTTTATAAAATTAAAAGAGGAATGAAGAGAATAGTTATATAAATAAGGTATTTTCTATTAAATTTTCCAATAAGATAGATAATATTTTAATTTATTATAAAGAAATGAATTTATTATATATTTTTAAGTATATGTAAATTCTAAAATGTTATTGATCAGGTTAAAGTAATTATTCATTCCTCATAAATGAAGTCCCCACATACACACTATAACAGTACCATTACCTTGTGTTATGTGTGGTTAAATGACCTATAAGTCAATTGTGTTAAAGTATATAAATGTTAATCTAATTATTGTATATTTCCTTGGATCAATAATGTATAATTTTTTAAATATTTAAGAATGTCAGTAGGCATCAAATGATGAAATTCTCTTAGAATACAAGCTATTCACAAGATGATGTGAATCAAAAAATTCTTCATGTTTCCCCATGTTATATTTGTATGGATAGAAATGATTGAGTTTGAACAACTAAAATAGTACGATTTAATGTTTATAGTTAAATTCCAAACATTTGAATTATATGTCAATTGAAAATCCATTACATGGATCATGTCTAATAAATTATTCACAATGAAAAATCCCTTTTAATTGAATATAAAATATAATAAATATTTCAGAAAATCCACAAATAATGCATTTATGATACTAAATAAAAAAAATATATATTTAAAACACAGTAATTCAAATACATAAAATATAAAGAAATCAATAATTTAAAAAATCCCAAATGATTTCATGTCTCTATAATAAGTCAAGAATCAATCAGTGTGTCAATACCACTAACTATTTTGGTTGCAAATATTTAATACAATTAGATGATCAGTAGACAAACCCTAAAATCCATTAAACCTAAATCCAAAACCAAAGTTTGTAGATAAAACAAAAATCATAACAGAAGATATATAAAAACACATCAATAATCTATGTATCCTACGTTGTAAATTAACCTTAAAATACTATTTCATTATAACATAAATATTCTATTTTAAATAAATCATAAATTAAACATAAATAATGTGATAAATGAAACACATACAATACCTTCACTTTTTAATGTATATGGTGATGAACAATGATAAATCAATATGCATGATACTCCTTGAAGGATGTTTAGGGGAATTCCAATGATCTATTGATAATTTCACAATTTTATGTGGTGAATAAAAATAATTTTCCATGGAAAATTATATGTATTCATCCAAAAATAAGGAATATGTAATAATAGGGTGTGAAGGGAGAAAATCAATAAATATGGCATGTAAATATCCCATAGAATCCCATTGGAACAAAAGGATGAAGGTATGTAATGAAGGGGGATGATAAGAATAAATGAAAGGAATCCCAATTTGAAAGATATAGAATGTGTTCATTGGAGAAAAAGGGGGAGTAAATAGTGATAAAGAGTGAAAATACTATAATAACATCTGAAAAACTCCCATTCTACAAACTGAGTAACTAATCATGTACTACTAGGTACCTTGTGTCACCCCCAGGCTACCTGACCACATATTAGATGAGATAGTTTGAGGTGACATGGAATGTTTTATACTATTGGCAGATTAACATTATAGGTGCCCCAATGTAAAAATATTAATCATATATTCTCTATAATCAACTAAAAGAACATAAAAAG
Organism: Viscum album; assembly: GCA_963277665.1. Classification (NCBI taxonomy): domain Eukaryota; kingdom Viridiplantae; phylum Streptophyta; class Magnoliopsida; order Santalales; family Viscaceae; genus Viscum; species Viscum album. The sequence continues at coordinate 81,260,841 of OY728157.1, forward strand.
TCTTCATTGAACACCAAACATTTAATTTGCATATAAAACCTTTAATGAAAAACAGACCCTAACTCAAAATTATATATCAAATTGAACATATATAGTAGCCATTATAATTTCATTAATATGACCATAAGTTCACATTAATTATGATAACTAGGGAATAATAATTTACAATCTTTTCACCACATGACTTATCATCCTTAATAAGTCTATAGATACATTTAGGTAAGACATTATAAAAAAATAAATATTCAATTAAAAAATAAAAACAACATTAAATCAGTAATAAACAACTCCAAAATTGAAAAAATTTTAGAAATTACAAGTAGTACTAGATTTAAAATCGCCAAAAAACATTAAATCACCTATAAATAACCCAAAATTCACATCCAATTTATCAAAAAACATTCATCTAACAAATAATTCATGATAAAAATGTTATTTGATTTATCAAAACCCACTAAATAATATTTTCAAATAAAAAATGAATTGTAACAGGTCCAATACATCATCAATAATCATTAAAATAAATACATAAATTTCCTTTCAAACATCCACTATATTACCCCTATGAAAAATTCATAATACAAAACCATTAGTGTATCTTCAATATTAAAGGATTCACCATCATCCTTTTAACTCTGTAAATTTCAACAATTAGTCAAAACACAATTTATGGAACTCCGTACTATTTTTTTTATACAAGGGATATCGATGAATGAACTCCCACATATTCATATCTATAAAAGAGATACATTTAACAAAGGTTTTACATAGAACTAATAATTGTTCAAAAAACCACGTAGGATCTGATTTTTAAAAACACTACATCACATATAAAACAATTCAATATAAAGCATCTATTTTACAAGAAACACTACCTATATTTTATTTTTTAATAATGTATCATAAAATTTATTTTCGGTATACAATTGAGATATAAATGTTATATTTAAGTTCATTTCAATATAAAAGTTCCATTTAATATCAAAAGATTATTTTATTTTTCATTTTTTAAATCAACATTATACTCTAAAAAAAGCGTACACTAAAACCTAGTTAATGATATGATTTTTTACAAACCCACTCCATTATTAAAAATACAACAAAAAATTATAACTTTAATATATATAAGATTTAACATCACCAATCGATGTGAAAAAACTATTATTTTAATAAAATGAATGCCCCTTCTCAAAAATTTACATTCATTAAAAAATATATTAAATAATTTTCTCCATACATTTCTTTAGAAATAGGATACTTTATACAAAGACACTATTAGGCTCATTATATTCAATTATACAAGGTGAAAAAGTTTACGGTTCAACTTGACCAACATGAAATATCTTTAATGATTCACTAATTCAATTTTGAAACATTTTTATAAGAACATCAACATACAATGAGAAAATTTACTCACATGTTTTCGTACATAATTAAAAAAATTATCTATTAGAGGATCAGTAGAAATTAAATAGTAATTAAAAGTAAAAATATTAGAATCAATATTCATAGAGGTCAAACAATGTACTACAAAATGTGATCAATAACAAGATCCATTAGAAAAGTAATTAATGTTTTATATATATAATATAAATATAAAAATAAAAATGAATAATTCACTAATTATTACATAGATAAAAAATAACATTCGTGGAAAAATTATAAAAAATAAACACATTAAGAACCCACAAAAATTTATATATAAATAAAAAAAATGGAATTCATTGAAAAATAATGCATCGCACATTGATGGATTTTTATTAGGAAAATATCTATGTCTATATATTTCATAGGAAATTATTATTTTTATCATAATATCATAGTCATAATATATATATATATATACACACAATATTTTTGGCATAGAATCATATTACTAATGTTTCCATTCATACAAACCATATTCAGTTCTTTCTATTGTATAAATAATATATTCAAGCATGTAGTATGATATGTTATCTTATTTTTGTTGACATGAAAAAACCAACTGAGAGTCATCTTGGTCAATGGTATGATAATTTTAACACCCGAAACTAAACTAAAATATGAAAATAGACAGTGAATGGTATTGAATATTTATATCATAGATAATTGGAGGTTTTATCCTAAAACACTGTATACAAAACAAATAACAACAAATGATGTAAAAATACAGAATAATTTAATCATTACTAATTGAAATACTTATATATATAATTCTTAAAAAATTTATAACGACAACAACGATAAAATAACATATATCTCATAATGTGGATGGTGTAACAAATAGACCCCATAGCCCTAAAACTAAAAGACCCATATATCCTCATTAGATATTGAGGTCCTTATAATAATTTTTATCCAAGAACCTATGATTCCTGCTATTATCAACCCACGTTCCTCTATGTTTTTGTAACACCATATAAAGTAAGTCCAACACTATGTTTCACCTCTGTACAAGCTCCACCAACTCCACATGTACAGGAGCGCTTATTAACGTTGTACTAACATTAATAAAATAACATGTGTGGGAAAAAAACTCATAAAGTGATGAGAATAAACATATGAATTATTTTAACTCAAAACCATAATAGAAAAAAGAAATAATTCAACCCAAACTAGTATAAGAAATTATATAGAGGGAAGACAATGAAGTCCTATCTAGTTTTACTCAATACAAAAATGATATACGTTTACAAGGAATCTATATTCATCTTAGCTATATAACAATGCATCTGAATTCACAATGGATTTTAGAGATACTTAGAGAACCAAAATTTGATGAATTTAAAAATCAACAGCCCAACTATACATCTTACCATGAAGGTATTAGTGAGGTTTCTGAGGAATCAAATGTCTTAATGAACATGATCTAATAACCCTTTATTTTTCACTAACAATAGAATCCATTGAGGTAAATTCAATATATTTTGAGATATGATAAATAGTCAAGATAGTAATAAAGTTGAATAATCTTTATACAATTACATTATTCGATAAACCTTTAAGGGAAACAATGTCTTAGCGTGGAATATACCCTAAAATAAGGGGTAATAATCCATTTTAATGTAACTACCAAGGAATTATTTGTATAATGTGTTGGTAAAGATATAGAAAAATCTTACACATTTCACTTACTATATATATTAGAGTCTCCACAATTCCTCAAGGGTTTATAGTCCCAAACTACTTGTTCTGTCACCATGCTAAAATCATAAAGAGGATCATATCGACCATCATTTAGAACACAAAAAATTAAAGGGTATATATAAATGAGGACAAGAATATTAAAGATAAGATCTCAAAATATTTGAGGGATATGATCTAGAGCATAAAAAACAATGACAATCATGCCTTTACCACTTCATTTTATATATATAAGGAAATCTATAAATTGGCATATCCTACCTTGATAATATACTAAGATGTATGAACATAGTTTCCCATTTTATTTAACATGAAAAAATTCCCATGATATGCTATTTATTTATTGAATATGAGATTCAGATAAGAAAGTTTCATTTAAGTTAATCATTGTAGGGAATCTTTACATAGTGGCACCTAAGGCTTTGTCCATGAGTGAGAATTTTTCAGAAATTTTTTTTCTTCAATATATTTATATTCCATGTACATGATTCTATAGAATAATATTTAATATGTCATCATATTAAGATATTATATAAAAAATTTGAAACAATAATGAAACATAGGATTACTATTATATTTTTAATATTAAATTATTATAACATCTATATTTCAAATAAATAATTATTAAAAATATAGAATAAGATAAGGTAATGGGGAAGAAAATTGAGTTTCCCCCCTCCTTCGATCCACAAATAATTCACATGGAATCACCTATAGTTTTTTTTAATTTTTTATTCATTCATACATTTCAGATCTGGAACGTGATAATTATGATTGGATAGCCAAACCTTCCATCAATATACATACCATTCCATTATGAACCACAATTTTCTCGATTGCTCAGGCATGACATATTCATCCATGATCCACACCCCATTCCTTATGCCACCATATGGCACTGAAATCCACCATGATTCTAACCATAATTTATGAATTTTTTATCATCAATCAACGCACACCAGAAACCTCTCAGTAAGCACTGAGATTCTTTCCACATCATCCCTTCAATTCCACCAGGCTCACTCTTGGACATCGACACCATTGTTTTACACTATCTCCCAAAACCTATGTGTTAGGTACCATTCCACTATAAATGAGTGGTAGTTGGAGAGTAGGGTGTGTGAGAGACAGTGACCCTTTGATCAACATCACTGATAAAATATTAAAATGGGGAAAATAATGGAAAATGAGTAATAGATGATGGCTATATAAAAAAATGACAACATAATAAAATTTCACATTTGGGTACACTAAAGAACATAGTACATGGAGTGTCTACGAGCTTAGGGAATGTGATGAAAATATCACGTGGGATTCTGTATCAAACATAGCCAAAATTAACTTTATATTGAAAAACAGAATGAGGACAAATAATTCACTAAATATATTAATAATTCACTTAAAATTATTTCTTAAAACATTCAAATAATAATATTTTTAATAATTATATAGATAATAAATTATTTAAATATAATATTTTATATTTATTTTATTTATTTATTTTAGGAAATGATTCCATAATCTGTGATGACCTGAACATTTATAAATGTAATTCCCTCTTTTAGAATAAATAAATTACTTATTATGTAATTAATTTATAGAAAATACATTCAACACATTGGATATATTGAATTGTTATATGGTCTGTCAAATTTAATTGGATTTTATAAATCATAACGGAAGATCATATAGTCCTTGTACAGTGAAAACATAGACATGTATATTATCGGTTTTGATAAATTCTAATTGAAAAAGTTGAATGATGTGATCTTCTCAACTAGTATGACCATACGCTGTAAATCCCATTTATCAGCGATGTTGAGGGAGATATAGTCACTAAGATTTTAACATTATCAAGTTGAAGATACTATTCAAGCACAAAATCTTGAATGAAGTTATTTATCAGAGAAGTATAAGCTCATTGAGATCACAAACCAAACCCTATTTACCAAGAAACCCTAAGAAAATATCACCACTTCGCACCATACACTTTTTGAATTCACTAGTGTAATAAAAGGGATTTCTATGAAGACCATAACAATCTGAATTTTTATATTTTTATTTAAATTGAAATGTATTATATTTCCCACCTTTTAATGTTAGTTTTTATTTGAATAAATATTGAGTCTGATGAAAAACTAATTTTTATATGATAAAACAAAAAAAAATGAGGGTTTGTGAAATTTATTGCTTCAATAGAGACATAATATTTTAATAAATTCAAAAATGTTTCAAATAATTGATATTTTAATAATTTATTATTATTAGCAAACTACTATTACATGTAAATAATAATATAATTTTATGATTAAAAAAAATATACGTGTTAGAAAACCATTACTATAAAAACCTAGTATTTTTTAATAAATATGGATTTTTTATTTAAATGGTAAAAATCTCAAACATATAGAGTTATTATGATAATTTAAATATTATTTTTAAAATAAGAACTTCAAAATTATATAATTCTGATTTGTAAATAATTTTTGATGATATTTAAATTTTTTCCATGGTATAAAAAATAGTGGGAATTCTTACATCATAATGATCTTAAAGTGATGTAATATATTCCATAAATGTATCCATTTTAATATATATTTATACATATATATTCCATTAAAAATATGATTTTCATGTAATTTAATTAATTTTATAATCCCTTAAATAATCCATGAAAATATATATTTTATTTTACGATTCCAAAATTAATGCTTTGTAATAATGAATCACATTTACATCACCAAGGGTTTTATTTTATTGGTATTGGTTGAGACTAACCAAAAATCAACTTGGTATTTGATGGATGGAATGGAAGAAGTCTTCTGTCAAACCGAGGAAGATGAACATCACTACTATTAAGATCTGGATCGATCATGGAGTCTTTTAATCTAGAATAGGAATGATCCATCAAGTCTCCTCAAGATTATCCTAATGCAGGTACTGATTCTTGAAATGATTAATGAAAGGAACTTTCTTTTTCTGAATATCTTTTAGGTCCTAAAAATATGGATGCTACAAACCTCCAATTCTAAAACTATCATAATATTGTGACATCATGGTTTTTGTGGATCAACATGTGCTCATGTAAATGATGGACCATTGAAGGTACTCCAGTCTTGGTCACAAAACCTTTGAGAAGGTTATGAATCCCTTTTCCTATTAAGAACTAAAATATCGAATATCCCAATTCATGAATTAAATAAAGTGAAGACCCCTACCTATAGGAAATGGATATTTTCAAGTCATCTAGGAGAAATAATATAAGCTTGATGCAACATAGAATACTGGAAATATGAAACCCAAACCAATGATTTTTAAATATTCTGATTGGGATTCTAACTTCAATCCCTTTGTGCATAAAACCTCCCTTTCATAGGTGTGGACTAGGATCTGTTGTCTTCCATGGGTATAATGGAATTGAAAATTTGTCAATGATTTAGCCTCCAGAATTGGATCTCCTGTAAAAATAGACCTGATTACCATTAATAAATATCATGGTTTTCATGATAAAGTGATAATTGAAATTGATATGGAATCACCTCCACATGGATGGATATCATTGGTTGAAAATGGTTATCATATAAGGATTAATGTTTCATTTCATAAACTTCCTCATTATTTAGAACATTGAATGATAATGGAGAACAATTATCACAATTGTAGAGTTCTTAAGAATTGGTTAACATAAAACATATCTAAAACTCATGGAAGTATGTATCAAGAAATACAAAGAGAATTCATTGGACTTATAGGGGAAAAGAACAATCAAACACTCTGAATATTGTGACCAACAAAATATCTATTCCCACAACAACCTCATCGGACGTTCTAGTTGAAGAAGAAGATAATAATTATGACTTTCATATGTTATCACTTCCAGTGACCCCTCTAAAGATGCCTATCTTCTTGACCTTACATCAGAAGTTTCTTCTACTTATTTATCCTCTCAGGTTGAGGATTTCATCCTTAATTCTATTTCATCAAAAATAAATGTGTCCCTACAATTATATGAATCATTGAACAAACCATCAATAAATCAGTATATACTAGACAGTAAAGACGGTACAAACACGGAAACTAAGAAAAGGAAGATTTGACTCGAACAACAAAGACCCCCTATCCAAATTATAGTAAAATATCATGTAATTGATACAAAATAGTATGACATGGTTGATAATTTAATAGAGAACAATGGCAGAGTTAAAACACACATCCTCGATACACTTATCCATACTCTATTAAAATAGGATTCCCATGAATCAAAAGAAGATCACATGGATGATAAATCATATCAGGCTAATGCTGCTGCAAATTTAACAATGTGAGAAACTGCTAGGAAGTCCAAAATGAATTCGATGAAACAATCAGTGAGGTTACCACCAACCAATACCAAAATGAGTATCCTTTATTTGAAAAATTCCTAAACTATCCTACCTTGTAATTGAGGGTTCCCTAAGGCACCATGCAGGTAGGTTCAAAAATGAGATTATTTGTATTTCTGATCCAACATTGGTTTCTACAAATGAAACAATTTCTTTAATTGTAGAGGATATTCTAGGTTAGGTACATCTAAAAATGCACCGTGATTTTGTCAAATAAGGATACCGGTACATTTAAGGGTTCAATATTATGCCATTTTACATGAATATAATTATATTGTATCCTGTAGTTTTTAAAATTTCTCAAAAAAATTTTATTGCACGAATTTTTATGCTCCCAATGACTACATAGATAGAAGAACACTCTAGCTTAAAATCATGGCCATGTTCAAAAGAATCATGGATACCCAGTCCATATTAAGATATTTCAATTACATTATTCATGAAGATGAAAAGTGGTGGTTGGTCTACGTCTCTATTTCCATTTTAGAATTTAGATCATGAGTTGATTATGAAAGATTGGATGAAGTCAACCTTATTAGGTAGAAATTTACTTGGTATAAGAGGAACCTTAATGGCATGAGGGTGAGAAAAATCTATAGGACTTTTTCAAAAAGTCATTTCTTCAAAATAAAAAATCAACATCATCTGTCACTATGAAAAGAAACAATTTTGAGCCTCCTCCCTTACTAGTAAGTCTTATTGAAATTGAGAGAAGATAATATCTTCATTCAGGTTTAACAATTCTTATTTTCCCCTTCCATAGTGCACCAAAATTGTCTAGGAGTCTTGTACATTGAATAAAAGAAATGTTAATCCTTTTATCTATATATCTAAGATCAAATAACTCAAGAAAATATGATATAATAAAAAAAAATTAAATTCATCTTGCTTGATTAATAAATTAATGTCATTGAGTGCTCTCTATGTGAGATACAAGATAAAATTACCCGGAATAACTTGACTAGGGACTCATACCCTAAAGTTTAAAAGGATACAAAGATGAAAAATATCATTACTCATAGAGACAACATTAATAAAGATATCATTAAAATAATGTTTCTTGTTGATGGTGAATGAATGCAAAAAAAGATCAATGCATTATAGAGGACTTATAAGTCAAATATAACACTCTCTATAATCAATGATGTTGACCCCATTTTTGAGGGATGACAGGGTCATTCAAATCACATTGTTTCAAAACAAGATTCTCATCAATGTGCCCCCAAAAAATGTGGTTCTTAAGGACAATATTATTGATATTCTGATCACTGAGGTGGATTACTCATTTCTCTTATCCTCACCATTGGACATTCATATCAGGGAGATAGTTTTTTCTCTAAAAAGATAGTTCACATGGATTGAATGTCTTCAGTATCCACTTATTTCAAACATTTTGGGAGAATTTCTAGGATTGAATTTATAACCTTTTCAAGAATTTTTTCAGGGTAGGCCCCTTTACTCAATGCATTAATGCTTTATTAGTTCCTCAAATTCTAAATTAGAGAATTCTAATGAAATTAGTCAATTAATACTAGGGGACCTTGTAAACAACATTCATTAGGTAATAACAACAATACTTTACACTGATCTAGCCAACTTTTCAGATAAAATTAATATCCTAGAATAAATTTGGATATTTGAAAGCAAGGACTATTTGATATTTCGTACTAAATGTCTCAGAATTTGTCAACCTCATTAAAAAAAATCCACCATGGGTGGAAATATTTCCCAAAAACATGATATAAGATAGTATTTTGATACTATATAGTAGATTCTTATTGGAAAAAATCTTTACATGTTTTGGTTCAATATATAATTTATTCACAGGATTACAAATCTTTCTGCATCTACAAACATTTCAATATTAGTTAATGGATCTTAAAAAGGGTATTTTAAATTATCTTATGTGTAAGAGAGGGATATCCCCTCTCATCTATAATTTCAGAAGTTGTTCTAGATTACATGAGTAGACATATACATCACATGGGGGATACAAGTGAAATTGAACACATCAAATTGGTAAGAGGAATATTATCTCCCTATCAACTATTTTTTGCTAATGACATCATTATGTTTACATAGGGAGGATAAAGAATATATATAAGTTTAAAAATTATCTTATACACTATGATAGTGTTTTAGGTTAGAAATCTAATTGTATCAAGTAATTAATCGAAATTCAGAAAAATTTCCCAACATCAAGGTTGAGAAACACTATCAATAATTTGGGAAAATGGAAGGCTCAATCCCTATTACATATAATGGGGTGAAAATTTAAAGAGGTTAGAGTTGTGCATATCATTTTTCTAATGTGTTTAGTCATGTTAAATATACCCTTTATTCAAGGAAAGTAATGTCGCTTTCAATGTAAGGTATAATCTTCCATATCAAACATGTTGGATTTCAAAACATGTTTACCCCTTTATGGTGTACATTTAGGCCTCATATGTCATTAACATCATTAATTTTATAGTGGGGAATTTCATGTGTAGAGGAAATGTTTTTCAATGATTTATTTCAATATAACATTGGAAGAAAATTTGTATACCCCATTCCTTTTGTTTTTTTGGCATCAAGAACATGAAACTCTTAAAATAACTCTCGAGGCCCAATTCATCAAGAAGATAATAAAAAACAAATCAATATCTCTGATCATTCTCATTTCACAGTTCCTGAAATGCCTTATTAAAGTCATATAAAATTATATGGAATCTTATTTCTGATATGGATTGATATTTTCTTTCCAAGAGATAGCTTTTTATAATCAATGGATTGTTAGCAGAAACACTTCATTGAATTTTTTTCAAGAAAACTATATGGGAGGTCCCCTGATTAATCATATTTTCTTCATAGAAATTAATTTAAACATATCCACTATGGATCAGCTGGCAAATATATAATTGCTTCTTAAGGAGATTTCATCTGATATTAGAAATCATGAGTTTATCAGTCAGGATGACATGCTGATTTTTGAGCAGTCCTCATCTAGACAATATAATTCGATGGTTTTCTTTAATCACATACTACAAATATAGCAACAATGGATTATAAACATAAATAAATATGGTTTTCCCCTTCATGATTCACCCTAATTTAGCCAAAATCTTTTAACAATCTACCTATTTATGGAAATCTCCAAAGAATGGGTATCTCCCTTTCCTCCAAGTGAGTGTTGTTTTATAAATAGTAGGATGATTTTGATCACATTTTTCATGTCTTGAGAAACATTTACATACCTATTATGTGTTTTTTCAATCTATTTGAGACCCTCATGCCTCAGGCTGTCTCATTTTTTTAATTTCTATTTGAAATTATACAACTTCAATTCTCTAGGTATCCATCCATTACTTTAGAAGTTGTATGTGAAGAATTGTAACACGATATCTAGAAGGGTATAAATAAGGCCATCCACTGAAAATACCTCTATAATGTTAAACATGCGATGGATTCATTTATTACAGCAACACAGAATTTGATCTTAATGCATTTAGAGTGATACAATAACTCAATTAGTGACTTCACCACTCATAAGTGTCTAAATATTAAAGGCAATTTTTCTCAACCATTTAGAACCTTTGAAGTGTTCTGGTGATCACTATTTCATATATGGGTAATGTGTAGTGCTAATGGTTCCCCCATTAGAAATCTACCACTATAAGGATATGGGCTCATTTTCCATGATCATAACAGTGAGGTTGTGGAAATACTTTATGGACCTTGTGGTCATGTATTTTCCATTGAATTAGAAATGATGGGATTCATCATGTCATTTGATATTGTATTTAAATGTGGTTGGAACAACATATGGTTTTAGTGTGATTCTACCACCATTTTAAAATCCACTAAAATGGGAATGGCTTCTCTCTTATGGAATTTTACAACTAAGTGGATGCATTTATTTGAAAATATTTCTTGAATGATATACTTCATCAATAATACATTTTGGATCCAACTACCTTACTGATAGACTTAAATATGACGATGTTATTAAATAGGGATTCATATACTCCACTACTCTACATGGGGATCTGTTTCTAGGTTTTAGAATAGACAAATAAAAAAATTTCTTCTTTAAAAAACATGTAATCTCTTTTTTTCATTAATAAAAATTATATTAGCTCATATTATAAAAAAAGTATTGTTATCAGTTCATGAACATGTAAAATAATAACTAAATCATTAATTTTTTTATAAAAATAATATAGAAGGCATGGGATGGTTTGTGGTTTTGATTACATTATCATCTCGAGTCGAAAATCTATGTTTTGGAATTAATAAATTATTCTCTTCTATTTTTATAGATTAATAATCACATACTCTAATTAATTTTCAATCAAAACCAATATAGCATGATTTTTCACTACCCTCCCCTCTCTAGTTCCCTCCCAATGTTTCCACAATCTGTAAATTTGCTCCTAAATCTTTTGGAAACACCCTCTCAAGGTAAGGGATCCCCTCCTTTTCTATATTCAATCACATCCTTTATGTAATAACTATTTTCCATTTTTTCATATTTAGATATGTTCTCCCATATCTCTATAATCTCCCTTATGATGTCTATGTGATGAGATACCACTTTATGTGTTAGTATTCAAACTCATAAACTTTTATGTTCCACCGTTTTCCTTCCAAAATTATGCTTTCATTTATCAATCCCAAACATGTAAAAAATACCAATAAAAATTTCCACTCATGAGTATTCAGCTGTAAGTACCTATAATTAATTTATGGGGAAATTCCATTTCTGTAACACATACTCTTTAATCATTGGATTATATGTGATTATAAATTTATTTATATTGAGTTATCTATGTCATATATAAGAGGATGTATATTTATTAATGGGTGAAGCCAAATAGTGCACCATTGTATTGGGAAATGTTTGAGTCTCCTGAGACATCTTGTATGATATTATTGATTAAACCTAAACCATTATGGCATTTTTCACCATTTTATTATTTCTTTAAGGATATCATTGTCTTATGATTATGATGTTTTTTGAATTTTGTTTGAATATTCATATGTTTATAATATGATAGTGTGTTATATCATGGCTTATTATTGATGATTTTTATTATCAAATCTATTATACTATATTGATATTCCTATTGGATCAATATTAAATAATTACATTATTATATGTTTTAGTTATTACATTACTGGGATTTATATCTCACCCATTTCTTATGTGAATCCCCAGGTTATCTTTTTTACATTTAGAAGAATGATATAATTTTTGGAGCATGTTCAGGAAGATTAAAATAATGTCATTGTATTCCAGTTTCATGATATTATATTATGTTCTTAATTTTCAAAATACACATAGATTCATGATCGTTGGGGATTGAATTATGTCTACATTTATGTAATAAATAATGATATAAATTTTAATAATGATATGAGCTGTCATATTTTTTCACAACGACTAAGAGAATGTTTTACGAATATAACAGAAAAAATTAATTTAGAGGATTAAATAATATCAAAAGTCCAACATCATAATAGATCAATAAATGATAAAAAGTCAGACTAAACTAGGTGATTTCAATGATCCAAGTGATGAATTATATTTAAGGATATAATTCTTTGATATGTTGTCAACTTCATCAATATATAATCTTAAAAAGAGTTACATTTTATCCAAAATATCACTATTTTCATTTTCAAATCCATGGGGTCAAGCATAACCATATGATATAGTGTCATTGATGAATAAATTGAGAAATATTATATTTGAAATAGATTTAATCAATATTAATGGATTGATAAATATTAAAAATAATTTCATTTTAAAAAATATTACCTATCAATGAAATCCTATGTGATCATTATTTAGACCAGTCATATGATAAAACCAATGTCATGGAGAAAACTGTATTCTCATATTTTATATAAAATTATCTATTTAGTATATATATGTTATTCATAAAAAATATGTAAATATAGTACATCATATTTTTTATATTAATTTATTTCATGGCTTTTCACACCAATAACTTTGTACATCATATCTTCCCATAGCTAAACACCATAAAACGGTACCAATTTAACCGTCCTATATTTTTTCTATGGTGTAATAATTTTTTAAATGTATTATTTTACCCACATGATGGTCTGAGGTCAATTTAACATGCAATTTTGCCATGTCTTCAAAAGAAAAAATAACATGTCTCCACAACATTCAAAAAGTATTTCATATTTCCCCAAAATGTAAATAATTGGATGAGATAACTTTGAAATCCAAAAAAACCTCATGTAGAAAAAAAATTACATGCACTTCCTTAATCATCATATATATAGACAGAATTCAGCTCCATAAACAACCAATCATGAAGGGAATGTTTATTCTCATCAATGGTGTTATTATATCTAACTCATCTCAACAAATGCCTTAATGAAAACATGAATATGGTCTATATTATTGTTCCCATGTACCATTAGCCAAATAAATTTCTCATCGAAATATAATCGTACCACATTAAATAAAAAGAATCTATAGACCATTGATAACAATATCAAAAGGTCTAGTTGATATGGTTATCACTTGTGTTACCCTCCACCCCACAACAAATATTAATGGAATTTGTGATTATTTTCATAATATAAAAACCCATACATACCTCACTAAACACTATGTGTTAATAAATTTTACAATAAGACTAATCAGGTTACTGAGAAACCTGGTCCCATATTTTTATAACATTTCCATATTTTTCACTTGATACAGGTAATGAAAACATATCTAAGAAACTAATTATACAAAGGTTGTGTAATACTTATTATATTGCTCTAAAATACTTGTGAGTCCTCCATCTACATCCCCATAGCAAGTAGAATCCATATTCACTATCAAATATGGAATGATTTTTTCTTTATCAAATGTTCATGAAAGTAACCAACGAGATATATAGGTACAACACCGACCTTAATCAAAATTTACAACACCACGTAACAGTCATTCAGGTTCCAAAATCCATAAACTTAAAAAGTATGTAGTATAATATATTCATATGCACCTATATAGTTTTATTTATAACACATGATAATATCTATCCAAGCACCCAAAATCGAAAACCTCTTGAGATAACCAAATCCCCAAATTCAATGAATGAATTTACATAATCTCAATACACTAAAAAATTTATAATAGAAATACTATATTGTTTGTTAATCATTACAATGGTATACAATAATCAATATTTCCATATCTATATTTTTTACGAACACCAAGAAAATACTGTTATAAAAATTGGAAAGTGGGTGATGTGATCCCCAAATTTTGGAAAATTCTTCGGTTTATCACCAAATGACCTCTGACAACAGACAACTAATATGGGATGATTACCACTATTGGACTCTCATACCATAGAAATGAGTGTGGGAACACTACCTTCGATCAAAGTTCATAAATATCACCCAATGTCATACATAACCTCTATAAATTTAACTATTCAAAAACTTAACCCACCAATTATGGACCAAGACATTTACCACAAGAACCAATCCAAACACCACTACTATATTTTTAAAATATCATTAATCAAAATTTCATTAAATTTAAAAAGGATAACAAAAACCAGTCATACCAAATATCATAATGATAGACTTTACTAATCAAATAAAACTCTTATGATAAGATAATAAAAATCATTTTAATTCCCAAAATTCCATTACAAAAGAAAAACCAATAAATTTTATCTAATTATATAGCTTTATAAATTTTCTTTGGGTTTCTATATTTTCACTTAGTAACAACTCATTCCATTACTAAATATATGCTAATGAATATAGAGGTCTCCCACTATAGGATATACATTTTTCTATTGTTAAAAGAATCAATTATTTTTTTCATTGATAGAAAGTGAATTTATAATTTATACAGAAATAGTAGAAGAAATTATAAACATTTCCATGGATTATTTTTTGTCTTAACAAAATTTCAATATGAAGATAATTTCATTAAAAATGTTTTCTAAATATATATGGAAATGTGATGTCTCAAATTGGATGTATTTTTATATTTTTTCAATTAGGAATGTTTATTAGTTTTTTTTAATAATAAATATTTATAAATGTTTCTAATTTAGATTTATTTAAAAACTACGCAATTTTAACACACACCATTTAATGATATTTTTTGTATGCCTTTGATAATGAGTTAGTAATTAGCGAAATTAAATCTAAACAAGGATTAATTTAGAAAAATTGTTATTTTTTTATATTTTTATTCACCTCTAAATGTAATGTCACCTCATTACACAACGTGGGATCAAGAAAACTACCCTTTCCACTCAGAGGTGGTCCTCCCCTACCTACAAAAAAACGTCAAATTTTCCATGAATTATTCGAACATGGAACCAGAACCCAACTACAATTGGGCGGTCCGACAAACCTAAAAATAGCTTATATTTAATAAACTTATAATACTATATATTTACATATGTTAAAATATCTAAATACAAATTAATTTTAATATATAATTTTCTATACTAATATTTACTCACGAAAAAAATTATTTATAAATATATATCATTTAATTTATAATTATAAATTTATAAATGTAAGTTTCTTATAAATATATATGGATTAAAATTTATGGTATATATTATATATAAATTAATAAGAAAATTTATTATATTAATGTATATGTTTTTATATATTTACTGACATGTTAAAATATGTTACATATATGTTTGATAATATATGTTATTATATAATTATGTGTCAAAAAAATTATATAATAAATATGTTTTTATTTCTATATGTTAGATTAAATTAAAATATATATATAGATGTGTTATTATATGTAATATATAAATATTTATATATGATATTATATATTAATATATGTTAATATTTATGTTATATTTTAATATGTAAATAAAAATATTTGTAATTATATTTATTAATAAATAAATATAAATAAATATATTCATTTACTAAAATAAATAATTCAATTATTTTTACATGTTTAAATATATTTTATCATTATTGTTTGTATGTTTATATTTATGTATCTATGTATGTGTGTCTTAGTTTTATGTGAATAAAATTTATTTTTATTACTATATAATACCGTTTTAAGTTTATTATTATTGATATGTCCATTTAAATATTTATATTCATATAATTATACTTATAAATTTATATATTAAATTTTAAGTTGCATATATATATATATTCAAACAGACACTCACGCACATCAGTTAAACGATGTTGCACTGATGAAATCCATGAAAATAAATAAAATACAAAAATATAATTTAATAAATATAGATATATTTATTTATATTAAAAGAAATAAATAAATGAATCTTTTGATATATGAAAATATATTATATATCAATATATGTTAATGTGTATGTATATAATATTAATATAGTTATAATTATATATATATATTTATAATTATATATTTTTTATATATATGAAAATCCATATGTTGTGAAATAAAATTATAGATATATATAATTAGTCATATTTTAAAACATAGGTACTAAATGTCACTAAAATTAAGTGTTTCCTAAAATTGTCGGTAAAATACCCACAATTTCATTAAATCACTTTGAAATTATAAATTAGGCTTTTTTTGAAATGTTTCCACAAAAAGACGTTAAGCTAGAAAGGTTTCTGAAAAGCATGTCAACATTTCATATTACCATTTTCTTTAAACATGGCTAAAAATAAATAACTATATTAATTATGTTTTGTGAAAGACACCTCAAAATTAGAATCATGTTGAAAAAAATGGGTAAATTATCCGCATTAAAAAAACTAAATTTTAAATTATTTTAACTTTTTTACATGGTTAAGAATATTTCTAAATTAATTTAATTTTGAAGCCCAATTCATAAATCCATCCATACAATCTGATGGATTTCTAATTTCATCTGCAAGAAAGTTGGAACCATTCACCAGACTCATATGGGGATATTTACTAAAATTGAAATTGGGGACAACTTCTCATAATTGAACATTAAGGCTTCTACGTTCTGATCAATTCATAAATTTATAACATAACTAATCCGTGACTATCAAAACCTATTCCTAGATATGGTTGTCTTACATCACTAGAAGGTGGGGTGAAATTCTATGTTCATCAGCAGAAATCTATAGCAGATAAGGGCTCGCTATAAATTTTATCCAAAAAACAATATAATACCCAGTGTAAAAAAAAGAGTAATATACACCACTATCATCTAAAATGGTCTGAGAAGAGATCATATGAATCAAACATAGAATTTGACACAATGAAGCCTGGCCATATCCATCCATTTTAATCATATTAATATAGTTTGAAGTATTGGTATTCCATGATTGGAAATAACTATCCAAATATGGAATTCATTGAAGAGGATTGATAAACAGTTTTTCTTAGGAAAATATTACACCAATGGATTATCAAATAATAAACAATTCAATTAAAAATCTTTATCAGTCCAGTTCATGCAATTTTAGGGTCTCATATTCGAGTTCTCACCATTGTTGAGGTCTGTCAGTAGAACTGACCAAGATTTTGTCATGTAAAAAATTACCATTCCCTCATGTCCATGATGAATCATCACTAACTATCCCTATCCCTCCAATACATTATTATAAATCTTCAAAATAATATTACTTACATTAAATGGAAGGTCGGGCTTGATAAACCTTCTTTAAGAGTCTCTTCCTGAATTAATGAACACTAAAAATACTACGGAAATAACATGTCCAAAATAGAAACAAATGGGATTTGGGGGAGTTTGTGTGTATCTATATAAAAAGCATGATATTATATGGTGGTTATAACTTCCTAAAAACTACGTATCATAAACATAAGTTGAAACTCAAGCAATGGTTAAAAAAACACATTATTTTACAAAAATAATAATCCCCTAAGAACTCACTATGTGATGTCGGTATTGCAACATAAGAATAAACATTGAGTCATAAGGAGTCTAAAATATATGGGGATATTTGAGACATAAATAAAAAATAAAAAATAATGGTGGAATCCTATTATATATATTTTTCCCATGAGGTCCCATAAAATGGAATCCAAACACATCCCTTTCGGTTAATTGAAACTATCATAACCTTTTATAAATATAGTTCCTAGTGGGACACATACCCATGTATCAACATAGTTAACTAGGGTATAATTTATCATTCACCAAATTATCCACACATTTCATGGGTTTTGGGTGGGGGCCTAATAGGGAATCATTTGAGAAACTCAAACATTTTTTAGTTGTCTTGTCACTCCCATTACCCAACAAGGATTCATTCAATGCCTATAAAGAAATAATTTTCAAGATGGAAGTCAGTAACTTCATCACTAATTGACCTATAAATATATTTATGGGATATTTTTTATATTATCAATCATTAAATTGGATGATCATATAAGGATTAGTTAATATTTTGATGAGATGAACCATGTATAACATGGAAGATCATGCAGAGTTATATATGATCCGTTCAATGACTATCATATAACCCTAAATGATTCTTTAGAGGAATTGGATGTGTAAAAAATTATCATAGTAATGTTGAATGGTTATTTAGGTCACCACACCTATATCAGTCTCCCATATATGATAATTGACCTCATTAACAATTTATTATTTTCCCCATATCCAAAAATAATTAATTATATGATTAAAATACCCAATAACTATATAGATGATAAAACCACTTTGAAACCACTCTTACATTACCAAACCCATTATGATCCCTTTTTAGCATCATTTACCTTAGATTGTGACCCCATTTCCAAATACAATAGTATAGAGGATAATGGGTATCCCTCAATAGGAAACCCATTCATAAAGGGAGTCATTTGCCTATGGTAAATACACTCTAGAAAACCCCCCAAACATGATGCAATGACAAATAAAATCTAATCAATACCAACTGATATATATATATATATATATTAAAAAACTATCTTCTACAAGAGTAAATTAGTACATAATTCATAATATGAATGGTGAATGACACACACCTAACAACCAAAACATTAAGGATAAATATAATATGAAATTATGATGTGGTAATCACAAAAAAAATATCCAAGAATATTTGGTTCCTACTCATATAACCCCACTACAAAAATATGAGTGGTTTGGTAGGGTTTTTAGTGGTCATTCAAATAACCTCCTTGAAATAAATCGTATTAAAAAATATAAAACATAATGGTAGATTAATAAAACCGCATGTATTTTTTTAACAATTTGTGGATATATTATTTAAACATCATTGAAATATTTTAAATAAACACTATTTTTGACACTTTCCATCCCTAATACTTTATCATAACCCACCTCTCCCCTTCCCTTCCACATGGCATCCATTGATGATGAACAACCCTCATCCCACTGCCCTTAATGACCCACTGACCATGAACCCCACCTGTCACTCCCCTCGGTGATCCCTAAAATTAAATCACATGTTCCCAACTTATATTCGCATGAGAATATCCTTCTACTCCCTATGAAGGCAGTGGGGACCATGGCACCAACTTCGGCAAAAACGGTGTCCTCGATCCCCCTTTCCGCAACCACCGTGACCTCAGCCCTCTAAAGAATTGATATCCATGACCATGAACACCATTTTGGTGACCTATGTGATTCTAATACCCCATTTCAATGACTTGTGAACCTAAAAATCTTTATTTGTGACATCCATGATCCAGTTCCCCCTAACTGTATTCACCATCACCCCATACCCCCCCCCCCCCTTCTGGCTAGTGGTGTTGCCCAAACCCTTCTTTTCTACGACCATCATGAATCAGAACCCCCATCCGGGGACCACCATGACCACGACCCTCATAATAGTATAAATTATGGAACCCACCCACCCAAACATCAACCATCATGACCCCCTCTTGATAAATTAGGTGACCCAGATCCACCCTTTTGTTAACCACCGTGACCCAGACACCCTTCCAGCAATCATGGGACCCAGACTCACCCTACTTTTTGACAAAGTCTCCCAAAGCCCTATCTTCCCATTTTTCTATGATTGTGGCCCACAAATCATTCAAGTCATTATTGAAGAAATTTTTCTATGGCATTTTTAAATTATATATTTTTCTATGGAAATGAGTTTTTTTATGTTTTTAATGTTTGATTGAATCAATTTGATGTTGAATATTTGTAATGTGGAATCAAGACCCTACCTTATTAAATGACGAATATGGATGATGTTTAATTTTGATTGTACATTTTTATGAAAAAATTACATCCTTAAATATTATTTTTCTCGTATAAGAACATCAAATAACTATGGAAATATGTTCCATTAATTTACCTCAAAACACACCTCAGTATGCGATGTGTTTTGGAATAATGTTTATATAATGAAATTTAAATCTAATCAGTGGATGGTAGAATAAAATATCAAAGCCCTGAATAAAAATTCAAGTGATAGATGAATAGAAATGACATATATGATAATTCGATATTGAAATAGTTTTCTGCTAGATATTTATGTTGGATACAACATGGTGAATATAATGTTATATAATTCCAAAAAATGTTCCTACTCATGAAAAAACACAACATAACACACTAGAAGAAAATTATGTTATAAATTTATTTAATAAAATATTTTAATTTGAAGAATACAATGACCAGGCTTTTAAAAGATCAGTTGAACCTTTAGTTGATCTGAAGAAGGTAAATATTTCATAGAACATTAGTAAACAAAAATTGATTTTAATGAATTATTTTTAAATGGAGAACAGGAACTCTATGAATGAGGTCCAAGTATTTGGTGTATTATTTTCTATATTAGTTTAATCAATCAAGTTTACTTTTTGAATTATAGATAATGATATTTCCTTGATTTTATTATTTCATTAAGAATAATTTTGTAAATATAGGATCCCATAATAAATATATGAGATTAATAATGTCATAAAAATACATGTTCTTGATTATAAAAAGATACATGCATGCTCTAATGATTTAATGCATTAATGGAGAGATGAGTCTGATAAATAATAATGTATATGAATTTATAGAAGAATAAAATTATAGTATAGTTATTTCATAACATTTATATGGATCCACACATGAAAATATTATTCATGTATTATAATACTACATTTGATGCGAAGTTGGATGGTCAAGATAGTAAAACTATATTGATGATAAATCCAAATGTTTCATCATAATTGAATATTTTTTATTCAATATATTCATATTCTAATTTTAATTTAATGAATTTATGTTTCAGATTGTTTTCAAATGGTTTAAACCATTTTGGTACTTTGAAATATAATAATAGAATTTGGATCTTTTTTTGAACTCCTAAATTTTATATCTAGGTATGTGAATGATGTATACTTATTTCATTAGCTCAATGATTATTCCTCATATTAATATTCATGGAAATTACATTGATGTATAACTTCAAACTATAATAAATGAATTGAAAGAATTATGTGATGATGGAGTGGAAACATTTTATGATTCAGTGTGGAAACTATTCAAAATGGATGATACATTAATGTGGAAAATTAGTGACCATCATGGAAATGGAAATTTATCTAAATGGAACACTCATACTAGTTTGGTTTTTAAAGATAGTAAAATTAATATTGAATGTTAACGATTACCTCATAAAATAAAATGTTTTTTATGTTTTATCATCAATTTACCGATTATTCTCATGAATTGAGATTTAACAATATATAATTCTATGTTGATATTTAATTGGGTAAACCAAAAATTCTTTTATCTTGATTAGAAATCATGAGATAATTAATTAATTTGACCAATGAATATGGATATTTTCATTAGTTTAAAGAAGGTATGGTAGAAAGGGTATGGGGTATAGTATCTAAAGAAGTTGGAACAGAAAAATGTATGCAAATGATTGTATTTTTTAAAATTCATTATTTGTAAATTAATCTGATAAATCATAAACTTTATGTAATACATATTGAGAAAAAAATCGGTGATAATTTTAATTTTAGATTTCATAATGTTAAGGGTATATTGAGGGGTTTCTTTACTTCTCAAAAGGTGTTGGATTCAACAAATATAAATAATTTTGGGTTAGAAAATGATGATTTAAAGTATCTGTTGGATATTTATATAGTGAAAAATAATTATAATGATGTATGAATTCTATATTTAACGAAATTAAATGTTCTATAAGGATATTCAAGTAATATATTAAGATGTATTGACTAAAAAAATAAAATATTTACATAAGTTGAAAGTCATGAATCACATATTCTGAAAGCGAATTTATATTCATTTTCATTTCACAATACATTACCTATAAAAGTAAATGTGGATATTTTTGGGTTTTATACATTTTTCAGTGATCATTGTGGAAAAAAAATATAAATTAAAATGAGCATGATACACTCTAAGAATGATTTTTTTGAATAATTTTCATTTGGAGATGTTATTTTCCACTTCATTATCCACATTCATGATTCATTAAAATATTCATTTGTTTGAATATGCTAACATTGGTAGACCTATATACTATTAATGGATATATACTATTGATAGGGTAATTTATATTATTGTTATTTTCATTGGGTAAATAAATTTTTTCAAATCATTGTATATTTTTTCAAATATTTTTCTTTTTTATCAAGCAAATAGGTCATTAGAAATCTTATGTGACTAATAAAGATCAACCAGATGTATTTATAACTATGGTCTAAATAACTGAAGAGTGCATGAAATTATGTTATAGAAATTTGTAAAGACCCCGAAATTTCAAGGAAATTTTTTTCTTACTTTTCTTTGGAATTTTACAAGAACGCAGTTTCTGACGGCTCGTGATTCTGAGGCCCAGTGTGCCAGGAATTAATTTCTGAAGTTTAGCTCGGGTATGCTCAGTAAACGAACAAGAAGGGTTTTCTAACTTTTGAACCGATGCTCGAAATCAAATTCCGAGGGCACTGATGGAACCGCAGCACCGGTATTTTCTTATGAACGCCTATTCTGAAGTTGTGTTTACTCGAGAGAAGTTGATAAAAATTGTGGAAGTTAAAAATAAAAATTTAACAACAATTTTTATTTTACTCTAAGTGTTTAATCCTTTGGATGGAAGTTATGTAACTACCCAACCTCCCTTGGGAGGTTATGAGGATGGTGGGGCCCACACAAACCCCACCCCTTCATATCCTTAACCCTCTCAACTAACTATTAATATTGTTAACTTAAGTTAATAACTTATGACATTAATGTAGTGAGTTTAATGTGAGTTTTTGAAATTCAAACTCTAGAATTTCAAAATCCATATTGAGTTAATAAATTAAGTGTGGGTAAATTTATTTTGGGTTAGTTCCCTTGTTGCTTGATATGACTTGGGGGAAAAAGAAGGCAAGGAGCTTAGAGATCATCTTCTTCATCTTTGATGATGAACGCGAAGAACGAACGATTCCCAACAAAGAACATTGAGCCCTCAGAGAACGTTTCTCAGCAATGAATTTATCCTCGACGAATACCTCGTTCAAGCTGCGCTCGAGGTAGGGGGTTTACGTGAATTCTATATGTGATTCTCTTCCGTCTTTTATCCGAGTTTATTTGGACCGCATGATATCTGTTAACGGGAGGATGCCGGACCGCACAATCATGGTCGTCCCCCTCCCTTATTATTTTTCTTATTTTTGCGGATCGAGCGGAAAGGATGTGAGACATCGTCACGCTGCATGGGATCGAGCGGAAAGGATGGGCGATATCGTCACGCCGCGTGGGATCGAGTGGAAAGAATGCGTGACGTCGTCACTTCGCGCAATAAAATTTTATAAAATCTCGTGCGTGAGTATTTGATTGCAAGGTGTTTGTATAATTTATTTTGGATAAATTATACCCTCATCATGATTAAAACCTTGTGTTTATTTTTTCCAATTGATAACATCTAACACGGAGGACGCGGGCTGAACAAACACGGCCCGAAAACCCTCCGCAACTTGATTATCGATGTACGGTTCAATGGACGACGACGAAGCAGGCCGCTATGGCGTTTGAATCCCTTCGTAGTTAATGTCGGGTCCCCGGAGGACCATTGGCGAAGACGGCAGGAGAAACGGACTACCGGAGCGCGTCCGGTGGTCCGCGGAAGGCGGTGGCGGCGTGCCACACCGGCGCGGTGGCGACAACGACCGGTGGCAGTGGCACGCCGCCCGAAGGCTGGCGACGGCGGTTCACCGCCAGCTTCAATTAGCGGCGAGAGGGGGGGAACCGCGCACCCCGCTCCGCGGCTTCCGCTCGGCCGCGCTAGCCGAGCCACGGCGAGCCAGTCAGGCCAGACCGAGCCGTCCGAGCCAGGCTGCGCCGGCCGGGCAAGGCCTGGCCTAGCCGGGTCGGACCCGGGTTGGGTCGGCCGGTTCGGGCCGACCCAGGTGGGTCGGTCCGGGTCGGTCCGGGCCCAGACCCCCCATTTTCAGACCCTCTTTGGTCTTTTGCTCATATATTGGGCTACGGACCTCCGATCGATGCACCGTCAGTTGAGTAGCGATCCCTGGAACGAGTCGGTCGTTTTGGTATAATATACTCAAGGTTTAGTAATACTTTTCATTCTTCCGGGTTACTTCGGATACGAAACCAACCGGGCCCTCGGAGCGGAAGCACTCATATCTTGAGCTCTGGACGTCCGATTGACATGCCGTCAACTTTGATTGATTCCTCTAAGTGAGACGGATCTTTTGTCTTACTCTGCTCGAGGTTTGGATGCCTTCGGAGTACGGTCGCGTTGGTTCGCTCACGAAACCAACCGGGCCCCTGGAAAGAAAAGGCCAATAACTCACAGACCGGGCGTCTGATTGATGCGCCGTCTATCTCGTTGAATTCCTTTTGATGAGACAGAACTTTTTCCATACTTCGCCTGAGTTTTGTTTGCTGTTGGATAGTGTCCGGGTTGGATTGTACATGAAATCCAACTGGGCCCTTGGAACGGAAAATTTGATATCTTTCAGACCGGATTTCTGTTTGACGAACCGTCAGCGGCGTTGGTGATCACGTTGAGAAAATGTCCCTATGAGTATACCCTATGAGAGTTCGGGGTTTAGTTGAGATACGACTAGGTTGGTTTGCTCACGAAACCAACCGGGCCCCTGGGACGAAAAGTCTAATAACTCACAGACCAAGCGTCCGATTGACGCGCCGTCTATTGCGTTGAGACTCATATGACGAGGCGGAACTTTGAGATACTTCTTCATGGGACTTTGAGATACTTGGAGTATTGACCTGTAGCTCGTGGAGAGGACCCTCCCAGAGACGAGCGTGCGGAGTACGGAGACCGTGTATCCAACTGAGGCCTGACGATTGCTTGACCGACTCGACATGGAGTGAGTCAACTAGCACAGTGGATAGAGCACTACTTTTTTTGGGTGCAGACCCATGGAGGATGGAGCACTACCTGTTTGATAGTGCAGACCCGCGGTACTCGTTCGGAGAGTACCTCATCAGGCTACTAGGGGGTGTGCACTACTGTGTTTGGGTGACATACCCCGGTGGGAAGCACTACTGTGTTTGGGTGGCTGACCCGTGGTACTCGACAGGAGGAGTACCTCAGCAGTCTTAGGTTAGTGAGCAGTACCTCGGAGTCGTGACAGGACCACTGTACACTCCAGAGACGGAGCTCTGCAGCAGTTACGGTTTCGATAATGAAAATTTTGGTTTGAGCTGAGTCTTCGACCTTGTCTTTACCTCATGATTGAGATGGGTCACTTGATAACATAGGTATATGTATGGGCATATACTTGGGTAGTGGTTATCCGTTGATTTCATAATCTTTGTGTTTCTTCATGATTGAGATGGGTTACTTGATAACTTAGGTATATGTATGGGCATATACCTAAGTTTAGGTTATCTGTTGAGATCTTCTTTGTGGTTATCCTTGTTGGATTTAGGGAGACCTTGAGGGTCTCGGGGTCCCTACGGAGTATTGTTATACTCACCCCTGCATGGGCTTTTCCCGTACCTCGTTGTGTTGGTTGAAAATGATGGACAATGCAGATGGAGGCCGAGTGTACAAGAACTGGACGGTACCCAGAGGTGTACCTCATGACGAGTCAGTATCCGGAGGCGGACTTCACGGCGAGACGACACTCAGAGGAGGACGATGGGCGAGAGAGTTGTGGAGGCTATCTGTACCTACCCTTCAGGAAGGATCCGTGGTGGACGATCCAGGAGCTGCGCTATCTGTACCTACCCTTCAGGTATGATCCTAGAAGGACGACCCAGGAGCTACTTCCATTCTTCTAGCTGTTTGCCTTTTTCTATTGTACTTTCGTTCAATTGTAGTTGTACTTTTAGTTGGGTTTGTATTTTGGGTCATTTACTTTTCAGCACATTCTTTTGGACTTAGTGTTTTACTTCCTCTTGTACTCTGTGGTGTTTTGTTTACTTTTATAAAGGCAATGCCTTCCCAGTTATCGGGATTTATGCCTTTGGTTCTAGTCTCCACCCTCTGGCCTATGGAAGGCGGGCTTGGGGTAGTCACGACACGGGCCTCGAAGACGAGTCGTGACAATTTTTTTATCAATGATACTAGATTCAATCAATATGGACGTGTTGATGAAATATCTTGTAATTATAGTTATAGAAACCATTCATCAGTATTTATAGATGTTGGTTGTCCAATCAGAATGGTGAAAATTTTTAAACTGAATATATTATAGTTCCTATAAATACATAGAGATGTCATACTCAATAGCCTAAATTCAGATCCATTTTTTAATGAATTGTGATTGTAAAAGAAGTGGTGACTATGGGGTTGAGCTCCATGTGAGATAGAATTAAAAAAATAATTTAATATGAATATTGTGAAATGGTTCTCTAGTCATGTATTCACATAATCATATTCATATTATTAAGTTGTATTTATTTTTTATATGATAAAAGTAACACCATATATTGTTTTTCCTAGAAAATTAATATTGATAATTAAGATGAAAAATCAAATGAATTGAAATTTTTCTCCCTAATTTCACTAAGGAAGGAAAAAAAAGTATGATACATTTAATATTCATGGATCTTGGTCATGTACAATTTATCATGAAGAAGACTTAAAAACTCCCAGTATTAGTGTATTTACACTAGAAAAAAGGGGATACTATTTACTATTAAATGATATAATTAAATTAAACATTAATGGATTGATTTTAGTTTTCTTATTCCAATAAATATGTGTCAACATTGATAGGGGAATAATGAAAAATTCGGTACATTTTACAACTTTTGACTTCTTCTGATGGAACCATACTAGTGGGAATAAAGAGTGTGATTAATTTTGATTCGATTCCCTATATAATACTATTTATTATATAGATTATAACATACATGACATTTTTTGGGTTATTGTACACTTAAATTAGATTGAGTTATATGATGTGGGAGATGATGTTCAATTGGTACTTTGGGATAGTGAACTGTATCAACCAAAAATCATTTAATTTTTTTTGATGATAATAACAAAATAATATAACTTTCAAGAGATGGTAAAAATGAAGAACTCGTCCAAATTTTGGATTATAATAATGATGATAATAAAAATAATTAAAATTAAATTTATAAAGTGGAAATGAAAAAATATTACAATTTCCCATTGGTAAGTCTTTCATACATATATAAATTGTTATAGGTTTATAGTAGATTTTTTTTATTTTTATACATTTAATATTTCTGAACAATTTTATTTATGTGAATGTTCAGAATAAAATCAAGATCCTTGCTCATTAGAAAATTTGAACATTCCACTAGTACCATAATCATTAGTGGATCCATGAGATGTCATTAGACCCGAGACTAGTAGAAATCCGAAAGGTTTTTCTAA
Source organism: Viscum album (assembly GCA_963277665.1). Classification (NCBI taxonomy): domain Eukaryota; kingdom Viridiplantae; phylum Streptophyta; class Magnoliopsida; order Santalales; family Viscaceae; genus Viscum; species Viscum album. The sequence goes on from OY728157.1 coordinate 81,289,142, forward strand.
ATGTTGTTTGTATCCAACCTATCTATCCACAAATAACGATGGGGCATTTGGTAACCCCTCCATCAAGGTAATATTGGAATGTTATTGTTACTAGCATGTATGTCATTATAAAAAATATCAATCTTCATTATTAATTATAAATATAATTTGTCAAGGAGTAAAATACAACCATATAAGGGATACAAATATGAACATGAATGATTTATGGTGCATGAGAGACATTAATATTAATGACTATTTTATGTTTTTGGGGTTCCTAATGGTGACACTACATAAATATAGCGGTATATTCTTCAGTATCATTCATAGGAGATAGTGATATTTCACATTAATTGTAATGATTTGAGTTTTATTACTACATCTTGTAAAATGAGGTCTTTGATACATAAATTAAGGTAAAATATATTCAATTTTTTTTGATAATTATTTTTAAATACATGAGTAACATTTTTTAATGTAATTATAATTTGTTATATTTTTAATTTCTAGAGATTTTTTAATGTTGATTTCCCTAAATCTATTTCAAGCCTAGGGACTTCCAAAAACATAGTAATGTAATGGTGTGATTTGAAATGGAGATTATGATCTAAATTTAATGACACATCTCTCATGTTATGGAATGTGTTTGAGAATTTTCCTGAAATTATTTCATGTGAGAAATGGAAGTTGTTTATCGATAATAAAAAAAATGTGTCTCATGAGGTAACTGGTTATTTTATAGTACCACGATATCATAAACACAAAAAAATTATTTTTATTAATATTTATATTATTTATAGGATTTATCTACGTAATACAAGGAATCGTTAGAAACAAGTCATTACTAACATAACTTGGTCTCAATTTTTTTGAGATAAATGAAAATTTTGTATTGAAATTTATACATTCCAATTTATATCATTCTATTAGAATTTAATTTTTTTATTAATTATTTATATTTTTTACAATGGATAATGAATTAAATCACTTTTTTGGAAAAACTGAGATGTGGTATAAAGTGTATAAGAAACCCAATGGATGATTTGTATATGAACTAAGAAAAGATGTTAGAGTATGTAATTTTCATTACCATTTCATTTTATTTAATTTTAATAACGACATAGTAATGAAAATTATATTATAATAAAAAATCATAAAATATTTAATTGGATCTTGAAACATAGATTAAAATATGCTAATTTTGTGTCGTTTGATACATCTACCATCACCAATTAATTGTGTTTATGATTTTTTGATAATTTTTTTTATATTATATTATTATATTAATTAAATTAAAAATAGTATATATAAATTTATTAATTATATAATATTATTACATTTAGATAATTTAAATAATCATTGTTATGATATTTATATTAAAAGTCAAATATCAAGTAGAATGGTTTGAGAAACCTACAAAGATATCATCAGTATCCCAAAATGAAATAGTTGCAATCGATTCATGGAAGGAGAATCCATGACATGTATGTGATATTGGTTCTATTCATACTCCACCACCAATAATTGATATGGAATCATCATCTATTACTATAAAATTTGATGGGGGTTTGCGTAGTAATGTTGATCAGGAATCACAATTAAATATTGTTTGATTGAATGGAAAATTGATAGAAGAAGACTATTATTGGAAAACATGGGAATAATGGTCATCAAAAGTAGAAAAATAATTGTGTTTATATATTTCAATGAATGAATGAAATGATTGTAGAGTAAATTGAAAGCCTTATCCCTCATCATACCAAGGTAGATTCAAATTTCTATAAACCATTCCACCATTTTAAAAGAACACATAAAATTTTCATAAATATAAATAAATTAAATATTTATATAGAAAACATACACATTGAGGCATATCAACCATATATTGTCCTATACTAACATGTGGTTTATTTATAAATGTTAAAAATGAATTATAGACTTCTATCATTATGTTTGGAAACAATATGAGTTTGTTTTCTGGGATTAGACTCAGTAAATTTTATGTAATGTTAAAAAATCCATTAAAAAAGTTGTTCGGGGTTAAAAAATAGGAAAATGATGATTTATTAACCTGAAATCATATAGAGAAGACTATAAATTAATTTTGGTGATATATAATGTAATGTTCCGAATTCATGTGTTGTCCACAGGTTCTCTAAACCATATTGGTCAAATAACCTCAAGTGCATTTCTGAAAATTCCAATGGCTACCGACATGAAGTGAGGTCCAAGGTGTAATATTTGGGAGACTATGCCCTCATTGGCAGAGTATATGCATAAGATAACAAATAGAAAATAATAGAGGAATTAGGAGTACCACAAAAGTAAATATTGGATGATTGAAAGTAAATCCAACACAAGACAAAATATATATATTGTTATATATATATGATTCAGGTAATATTTATCAAATAAAATAGTCAAACAAGTTTCAATGCAGAAAAGTAATACAGATTCCAAAGTAAAAAAGAAATGGGTAAATTCTAGCAGCATTGCTAGCATCAACATGGTCCTATGATCTCTAGTTACAACATATAGAATCAATATCCTTATGAGGAAGGGAAATTTACCTTATCTATAACTGCAACCATAAAATATGTTTGGGTGCGAAAGAATGAACCAAATAGGGTGTGAGACGAATCCTAGTAGGAAACCACCTAAGCATTTGTGTTGAACTATTAGTGAATATATATATATATATATAAAGAAATATGTAAATTTGAAGTAACAAACTAAGAAGTACTCAAATGTAAACAATATTTCATTTTTCAATTGCATTCATATACATTTATTATTCCACTGTTGAATCATGAAATCCTTAGGATCTAGTATATGATGTGTATCCCTTGTGTAATAGTAACAACATACATCTCGATATACCATCGAATAATTAAGTATGACCAAGTATATGCCTGTGATTTGGATTGGATGAAATGTCAAAATCGTCCAATTATTCAACAATGGCCCTTTTGGGAATTTTCTCATAGTATAATCACCTTAGTATAACATAAAAAAATTTCATTTAATAATTACCCTATGGGAATCTCTCACGGTCTAACCCCTTTGGTATAATATAGCACTAGAATTTTCCAATGACCACTTGGGCATGTCTCATAGTCAATAAACCTTTGTCAACATAGAATCAAAAAAAATATTAGGACCTATTTGTATATCTCATGATCAATGCTCTAGGGTCTAACATTCTATCAAAACTATTATAAAAAACCCACCTCGGTAGGCTCTCATAGTCTAAACCTCTTGGTCAAAGACCACCGTGTAGCTCTCACAACAAATTCCCTATGGTCACAAATAGTAAAACATAAAAACATGACGCTACCTCAAGAATCTCTAACTATCAAATTACCTTTGACCATACTTCAACAATTTATATGACAGAATCTCATATAATCAACACAACTTCACCCGAATCAATTTATGATAGGAAATCAAGGTATGCTTCTAGGAAACCTATACAAACCAGTATAATCAATCAACAAAGGGATAACACCCATGGGGTGCCCCAAAATCAAGTAATATATCCTTATGTTTAGGAAGTACCCCTTTTTTTAATATACTAAACCATACTAGGTAAAAACAAGATTTAATTTGAAAACAAACAATACCAAAAACGTTGGTATGTGGGACTTTTAGAATATATAGTCCAAATAAAATCAATAAAATGCACAAAACACATACCTCAATGTTGTACGATCAATACAATTGAAAATTGTCCCTTTAATCGTCCTAAAGCATCATAGATCTACAATAAATATGAAAATATCCCAAACATGAATAACTCATGAGAGAGGAGGAATCTGGAAGGAAGGCCATAGGGGAATTTGGAACTCACAGGTGGGATTTCAATGCACCTGATGGAATCTCAATAAGAGGTTGAACAGAGAATTGAGAGGGGTTTGAAGTTCACAGTTATTCTATCTATCTCTTATACAAACCAAGGGTAGCATAAAAACATTCTTGACATTAGACATTCATCAACTCCTATGTTTCAAATGAAATGCAATGTACAAGGTGTGTTTATTTAATGTACAATGTGTTTAGTAGACTTAGCATGACCCCTCTTTAGGCAGTCTTCCAAGTCAACACACAGCCTTGTACGTGGCCATTTCACATCTAGTACGTGGTTGTATGTGGTACCAGGGAACATGACATGTACTCATATGTACACAACATGTATATAACAAAAATATAATTTCATCCATTTTCCTAAAAAACAACTGAAAAAAATAACCATTATAGAAATAAGGATACATATATTCTTACGACCATCCACCCTAAAGTATTTATCCCCTAATTACCCATCCATGGTTGGTGAAAAAGAGGTCTCAAAAAACTCTGGCCACTGGAATCATAAGTTTGCCTCTCTCTTTCAAGTCCTATCCAACAATCAGCTGTGTTTCCATAGAACCTTAACAGAGGAACATTCTGGCCACAAAGAACCTTCATGATGTGATCCACAATCTGAATAGGGTTCTATTTGAAGGATGCATCCACCTCCAACTCAAACACCTCAGGAGGAAAAACATGGTAAAAGTCTAAAAAGTAATGTTTCAACTGAGAAACATGAAATACTTCATGCATGTCCCAGTACCTATGAGGTAACTACAAACAATAGGAAACTAGTCTGACTCTCTTCAAAAACTCCAACGACCCAACATATATCGGGGATAGACTACCCAGTCTCTTAGTACTCATATGTCCCATCCTTGGTTTGACATGCATAAAACCCTGATCACTGACCTCAATCTCTAGAGGTTTTCTCTATCTAGAAACAAAATATTTTTTTGAAAGATTATGAAGTAGCCATCATCTTCTGAATAAACTCCACCTGATTAGTGGTCTCTTGGACAAGATAAGGTCCCAACATAGCAACCTCTCCTACTTCCAGCCAACAAAGGGGAGATCATAATTTCCAACCATAAAAATCCTCAAAATGTGAAATTTGAATCATTACATGAAAAATATTATTGTATGAAAAATCTTCTAGGGGTATGTGTCTCTCCCAAGAGCCCCGGAAATCCAGGATGAATGCTCGAAGAATGTCCCCCAAAACTAAATCGTGTGCTCTAAATTTTTATCTATCTAGGGATGGTAAGTTGTACTCAGATGTAACTGAGTACCCAATGTAATCTAAAATTCCTTATAGAAACGAGATGTAAACCAGGAAACCCAATCTAAAACAATAAATTATGGATCCCAATGAAAACATAAAATCGCTCGAAAGTACAACATCCCATGCTCATCCACAATGAAGGTTTTTTTGATCAGATGGAAATGTTCACTCATCATGAGTCTATTTATATAATCCCATAAAACATTACTTCCTTTTTTCAACCACGGTTTACCCATCATGAAATCCATATTGCCATCATTCCACTTCCACTAGGTAATGGTTAACTGTTGTAAAATCACTATTGGTCATTGATGCTCCACATTCACCTGCTGATAGATGAACATCTCATCAAAAACTATCTATATCCCTATTCAATAATGGACATCAATACTGATGACGTATAACTCAATACATCTTGGTGACACCAAGGTGAAAATCCCTTGCGGAGTCATGAAATTCTCGTAACAAATCCTTGCATTTGCTGCTGACGCCCATAAACGCCTATGAAAATGTAAAACCCCATCTTTTGATAAGTCCCATCCAAGAGTATGTTCCTCGCATCAAACACTATCCCATAAGTCTAGGCCTTCCAAATCTGATATATTCTTAATTCTCACATGATATAGTAGATTAGAGGTTAAAATTTCAATATGAATGAAATGCAATCCATTGTTTGTTGTGAACCTCCAAATGCATCTGAAAAATTATATCCACGAGCTACCACACACTATTGGCATCTTAAAATTCATGTATTGGAGTCCTCTGGTTCAATACATCACCCAATATGTTGTCTTTCCCATGTGTATAGGAAGGCTCAATGTCAAAATAATAAAGGTACTCAACCCACCTTCGATATAACCAATTCAGATGATGTTATGTAATGATATACATGAAGATTTTGTGGTTAGTGTACACTATACAACGCTCTCCCAACAAGTAATGTCTCTAGCAGCATAAAGAATGACCAACAGTGGATAACTTGAGATCAAGTGTATGGTATTTCATCTCATATGGCCTCAACTACAATGAACCGTATGTAATTAATCCTTGTCCCATCATAATCTCTACTCCCAACCTAATAACTAATGTAACATAGTAAACTATATAATTATTTCCCAGATCTAGAAAAATATGTTTTAGTGATAATCTAAATCTTTATTTCAGCTTCTGAAAGGATGAATTGAATGAATCTATCCAAAAGTAATTTTCATCATTTTTAGTCAGGCCCTTCAGTGGCATTCTAAGCATAAAGAGACCTAAATAATGAATCTATAGAATCTTGCCAGCCCCTAAATACATCATTCCTCAAATATGTTCTTCGGATTATTCTAAGAAACTAATGCTCGCACATCCTCTTGGTCTATTGATACTCTTATCCCTGAGGTTACATGACCCATGAAGTGAATATGGTCCATCCAAAAGTGGAATTTTGAGATATTATAATATAACTGATTCTCTCTCGGTGTACTCAATATGATATCAAGATGGGTGGAATGGTCATGTTGAGTGTGAGAGCACACCAAGATTTCAACCATGAAGACTACAAAAAATAGTCCATGTGAAGATGGGACACTTGTTTCATCAGTGCCATGAAAACTTTCGACGCATTCGTGATACCTAACAGCATAACTAAGTACTCGTATTGATCATACCTACTCAAAAATATTTTAGGAGTTATATCTAATAGTCTATCATGAAAATGATGATAACCAGATCTCAAGTAAATATTCTAGAAAACATGGGCTCCTTAAATTTGATCGAAGAGATTATCAATCCTCAGTAAGGGATATTGGTTCATGACTATAAACTGGTTTAGCATTCGATAATCAACACAATGTCTGAGGGTAATGTATGATTTCATTTTAAAAAGTAAAGGCAAACCCCAAGGAAAAGTATTGTCATGTATGAAACCCTTTTCCTCCAACTCCTCTAACTGCATATTGAGCTCATTTAACTCTATTATATCCTCCCTATATGAGGAATGGACAAATGTGCTTCCCCTGGAACAATATCAGTAGAGAAATATACAACTCTTTCTCTCTCAAGGTAATCCTAAAAATTCATCCAGAAAAACATCTCTGAAATGATCCACCACTAGAGGAATGTCCATTTGTGAAGTCCCCTCATCCTCTAGATATAAACATAAAATTCAGGTACTAATTACTCAAAAACACGATGCTCAGGTTTTTCTTTGATCTCTTGGACATACCATTCCCCTTCTGTAGAAAAGACCCACCCTTTGGTGATGTTAAAATCCCCCTACGGTGATAGCTATCAACAAAGACCTTAAAAGAGACTAACCGGTCCATTATGAGAATGATATCAAAGCCTTCCATCTTTAAGAAATATAGGTCCAATAAGAAGTTCCACCTACCAACTTCAAGAGGGAACTCCTTTCACTAATGTAAACTAGCCATCCTAATCGCTAAAAGTGTGTCTGGTGTCATAATATACTCATATGTAATGATACAGAGACCATGTATCTCCATAACGAAAACATATATAAAATCTTGGGAAGCCCTGTATTGAAACGAGGAGAAGATAAAAATAAGGAAACTATAATCGTACCTCTAACAGTATAGGTTTTAGGATCCTGGTTAGGTTTGGTCTAATCCAACGCAAATGTATGTCATTTATTGTGGCCCTATGGCCATACCTGGCTACCATTGGACAACACACCTTACTATAACTGAGAACCTGACATTTGGGTACCATGTTCATGTCCACATCCTCTGCCTGAATGTCCTGACAAACTCCAGTTACTTGACTAATGAGGAACTGGTGGCCCCAATATTGTACATAGAGTCATAAAAGATCCTCTTTCACTAGCTGTCAGTGAGAAAAACTACAAAAAATACTTAAGATTACCCATATTGTAGCAATATCGACACATGAATAGGGCCTTTGGGAAATTTGGTGTTTTATGCCCACAATTTCCAGACTGGTAGAATACCAACCAAAAACCAGAAGAAACATTGTGTGAAAGTTCCTAATGGTTCTTCCTACTATCTGTCAAAGAAGTACCAGCCCTAGATGCTGAACTACCCTGGCTCATAGCTCCCAACTCGCTAAGATTTTGTTGGGTAATCAGTTCTTGTTTTACTATAGAAGTCATTGAGCTCCGCCTAAAAAATTCACCTATGACCAGATATCACACTTGAGACCATCATCAAATCACCTATTCAATGATAAAATACCACCTCCTGAAATATGTACAAAGCGCTGAAGCTCTGTAATGTAGGAATAATAATCCATCACTGAATTATTTCGCTACTCCATGTTCATGAACTCTTGGGACCGATCAAACCTCAATGTCTCTTGGTAGAATTATCAATATACGGTCCTCTGAAACTCTTCTATGGCGACATCCCGATGACATCTTTCTTATGAGATAACATCCCACCATCTATTGGATGAATCGTATAGAATGTAAATCATGAGATTCATCCTCATATCAGAAGGCATCCCCAGATGCTGGAAGATAGAAATCATGGCCTCTAATCATGACTCTATAGTCTATTGTCCTACATCCCCTAATAAAGTGGTAGGATGTTTCTGCTGGAACAAGCTTGTCAACTCTTCCATAGTTGGGGAAGGATGTGGATTCCCCTAAAAATTTGACTATTTTATACCAATTTATGACCCATGAGATCCCATACAACCCGTGAATCATATTTTGGCATCCTTATTCATGTCATATCATCGAAAAATCTAGTCAAAATTCAAACATGATCCACCAAATTCTGATCCAAGAGGTCCCATAACACCTTAGAGACAAAATATTGGAATCCAGACAAATGTATCATTATATATACTAATACCCTATCAATAATAAAATGTATTATATAATGTCATATATCACAACATCATGAATATCATGCACAACATCTATCAAAATAGCTTTGAATCGGGAATGAATTCTAAATGGCATGAAAAGAATGCATGACATGTGATCTCTATAAAGTTCCTATATGTTGCATGAAATGGAATACCCTAATCTCATCAAGTTTCAAAAGAAATAAAACCATAATGACATAAAGAATTACAACACCAAACATGTAAATCAACCAATAATGAAATCAAATCAACTGTAACAATTGCAAAACTAAAAAATTTCAATATTTGTGGTGATATGGCATTTACTTCTATGTGGGTTATCTACTACAAGGAAAAATTTATTATTAACTACATGTTCCTTCCTATATAGGTAAATGGACACACATCATGTATAATATATACACAGAGTGTACAACATGAATTTAATCCACCCTTGTTGTAAGTCACACACCCAGATACATGGTCTCTTAGAGTATGATGTGTTCTCTCGGTACACAGAGTGTTCTACCAAACATTTATCAACCCATATATCTTCCAACGTAGTCATTTACATGGTAAAAAACTACATGGTGTGTACATAGAGTACACATTGTGTACTTAAGAAAATTCAGTTCTTCCAGAACAGAAGAACACATGGAATTTGTTCATAATAGCACAACATGTGTTCTCTGGGTGTCTAGACAGTAAGCCTATGAAACTTCTCTAGAACCCATAAAAATATAAAATTTAACCAAGGAATTCCATTTTGTGACACCTGAGATCCCATAATACCAATTAATAAATGTTAGGAATCCCCAATAATGTCATGTCACCCTAAAATCCATTTAAAATTCCAACATGATCAAAAAATTCCAATCCATGTGGGCCAAAAAACCACATGTTAGATGATCCAACCCTCAATTTGATACCAATTTGTTACATACTGAATCTGGGTGCATCCCAGAGCTTCCCTAAACCCTGTTGTTCACATAACATTAAGTGCATTTCACAAATGCCAGAGGCTGCTGACAAGTAGTGGGGGTGAAGGTGTAATATTGGGGAAACTATGCCCTCATATGTAGAGTATACGTAGCGGATAAAAAATAGTAAGTAATTATGGAAGTATTACTAGCACCAAAGTAAATGTTAGAGTAATAGAAGTAAAACTATCATAAGATGGAAAATATAAATATATGATTCATGAAATATTTATCTAAGAAAATATCCAAACTAGTCATAATGCTAGAATGAAATATAGAAACCAATGTACAAAAGAGACAAGTAAAATCTAGTAGCATTGAAAGCCTCAGTTAGGTCACATTCTCCCCATCTCTAAAATACAACAATCAAGTACCTAATGGGGAAGGGAACATGCCATTATATATACCTACAACAATATTTTCTATTTGGGTCCAAAAGCATGACCAAATAGCGTGTGAGGAGAATCTTAGTAAGAAACCACCAAAAGTACTATACCTAACTGTCACTGAATATATATATATATAGAGACCAATATTCATAAATTATGCAATATACAAGGAAATAGTGAAAAGTATAAAATTCTAAAGTTTTAAACTACATTCATTTAAATGTACTATTCAATTGTTGAATCATGTAAACCCTGGGATCTAGCCTAAGATCTTAATCCCCTGTATAATATTAGCTACAAACATCCCAAAAGACCATCTAAAATTCATGTAAGATAGAGTCCATGATTGTGTGTTATCATGGAAGACCCATCAACGCCTTCCAGTTTTTCAACAATGATATTTTTTGGGAAGGTTCTCATAGTCTAACAACCCTTGTCTTACATAAAAACAATTAATTTAACAATGATCCTCTAGGATGCTCTCACTATCTAACACCTTTGGTCTAATATAACACTAAAATTTACAAAAGACCACCTGGGAAGCTCTCAAGGTCAATACCCCTTGGTTCACATAGCATCAATAAAATATAACGTTCACCTGGAATCTCTGAAAGTAAATGACATGGGTTCCAACATGCTATAAAACAATTATAAACAACCACCTAGAAATGCTATCTAGACTAAACCGAGGGTTCGACGACCACCTAGCAGCTCTCATGGTCAAAGCCATTTGGTCACACAATAGTAAAACTTACATAAAATACCCTACCTAGAGAAGCTCTCAAAGTCAAATTACCCTTGGACAAACTTTCACAATGCATATCTCATGAATCTCATATAATAAATAAAGCTCCATACTAAGCAATTTAAGGTAGGGAAAACAAGTTACACCACAAAAGCAACCTAGAAAAGATGGTTAAAATCAATCAACAAGGAAATGATGCATATGGGGTCTCCCTTAAAAAATGTTTTTATCCTTACTCATAGGCAATAACCCTTTTATCGATCTAAAAACCCATTACAGGTAATAAAAAGGGTCAAATTTTAAAACATGCAATACCCCAAACATGGGTATACGACACTTTTAGCACATATAATCCAAATAAAATCAACAAAAGGCACAAACCATCTCTCTTAATGTTGTATAACCAATATTCTAGAGCGTCAACCCTTGAATCATCCTAAAAAGGCATATATCTAAAAAAAGATGAAAAATTTCCAACCATTAATTACTCATGAGAGAGGAGGAATCAAGAATGTAAATTCCCAAAATTCCCATGTATTTTTTTAAATAGATGGAAATTTTATTAGTTCGAAAAAAATTACGGCGCCTGATTCCAAGGCCCAGTGTGCCCGGAATGAATTTCTGATTTTATTGGGTACGTTCAGTAAAGGTGCAACAAGGATTTTTGTAACTTTTGAACTAGTGCTCAGAATTAAAACTTGAGGTCACTGTTGAACTCACAACACCAGTATTCTCTTTGGGATACCTTCACCTCGACCTCAGTAGGTCGAGGGTGTAAGATATCTATTCACTTATTCGGGAAAGAATAAAATAAAATAAAATTGTGTAACTTTTTATTTTATTTTCACACTCCCATGTGGATGTTATGATGTGGGTACCACCAGAACTAAACCTCTCATTTGAGTGTTAATATGTGGGGACCACCTGAACTAAACCTTAATGTGAGCTTATGGATGTGGGGACCACCGAACCTAACCCCCCCCCCCAATTTGAATTTATGGGTGGGGACCACCCGAACCCTCCTAATGTGAGAAACCTCTTGAACTCCCTCTTCAATGGGGGAGGTGGCATTTAGGTTTCCCCAAAATTTATTATTCCAACATCAATGTAATTATAATGCCAATTTAATTTGTGCCAATAATTAAATTGGGGAAACATATCTTATTGGATACCTTTTCTTTTTGGTTGAATTGTAGGGAAGTGTGGGAAAAAGGTAAATTGGGAGGGAACCATGGAGTAATTATTCATCTCTAATGAAGAATTCTCTTCCAATGAAGAACACTGACGCATGACTTCGAATTCATCCTCAGGGAATCCTCTAATGTGGGATTTCTTCAATTGATGACCTTCCTTCCCTCCTCATCGACGTCAATAGACGAAATAGGTTGGGGTGTGTTTTAAAATCATTAATGTTAATTTTCCTCTCACATTGAATCATTCCATTTGAGCTGCATGAAGCCACCCTAACGCGGAGGGTATAAGGAAAAAAAACATGGCATGACCCCTCTGAAAACCTTATGGTTGTTTTGTGTGTTTTTTACTATGGTGACGGAGACCGGTGCTAGATTTGGGCACTAGTGGAACTCGAGAACCGCAGCCGACACCATGGAAGACCGCGAAAATGTGGACAAATAGAGGGCGGCTGGTGATGTTGGCCACCGATGAAGGCACAACATGAGAACGTGCCGCATGGCGCCCTCGGCCTCGCCTTGTTGCGGACCTCTGGGGCACCCACGACCCTCAGTGGCACTAACGGCCCTCCGTGGCCCCCACGACTGCACCTTCTTGCAACCTTCGGTATCCCCCATGACTTCACCACCCTGCGACCCTCCTCAGCCCCCACAGCGGCACCACTGCGTGGCCCTCTATGGACCCTGCGACGTCAATACCCCGCGTTCCACCGCAGCCCCTGTGGACTAACCACACTACGGCCCCCCAATCCATCTGTTGTAACGCTTCCTCCCAGACCCCATGGCTTCGCCGCCCTAGGACCCCCGTGGCCTCGTTTCCTCGCATCCACCCACGACCTTCACTGCCCCATGTCCTTACCATCCAGATGCCTCCTGGCCCCCATGGCCTCGCCACTATGCGACCCTTTGTAGCCCCAACGGCCTCACCGCCCTCACGGCTTCAGCACTACCCTCATAGCCTCGTGCCACTCCGCGGCCCCCACGCTACCCAGTGCAGGATGGGCCCGACCCAACGCGATCTCGGCTGGACCCAATGGTCAGGGAAAACCCAAATAGGGTTGGGTCAGCCTAGGTTGGGTCGGGCTGGGTCGAGCCGGACCAGGACCAACTACGAGATTTTCACACTATCGGCCATAAATTTGGCACCAGGAATCCATTTGATAAACTATCAATGATTCTATAAACCTTGGAGAGATATGGTCCCTTTGGTATACCCCACATGTAACTTGCATACAGTTGGTATATGGTCAGGTTGGATCGAGCAAGAATCAAACCAGGCCCTTGGGACTAAAAGGCTAATAACTTACATATCGGGCGTCCTATTGATGCACCGTCTATTGAATTGATACCCCTATGATGTGGAGGTCCTTTGGGATAATATTTAGTGGGACTTTGTGGTAGTTAGTGTGTAAAAAGGTGTCGTGATGGGATGAACCTCCTTGAGATGAACATGCATAGTGCAGGAACCTAGTTGTTGGCTGTGACAGGAAGAATGAATAATGATCCTATGTGGGTCAGCACCGAGCGATCTTGATTGGGTTAGCACCGAGTGATTCTCTATAGGTCAGCATTGAGCGATCCTATGTGGGTCAGCACCGAGTGATCCTGTGTGGGCCAGCACCGAGAAATATTTTGTGTGTCAGCACCTAGAGATCCTATGTGGGATAGAATCTAGAGATCCTTTGTCGGTCAGAACCAAGGGATCTTGTGTGGGTCAGTAGAAGATCCTCTTAACATAGTAAAATGATTCAGTAGTAACATCTAATCATTTGTAATTCTGTACATAAGTTGTACCTGGTGTGTTCTGAGTCAGTACCTTTTTTATATTCATCTGTGTGGTGTACATGTGTGGTACTTACCTTCGTGGTGTTCCTTCCGTTCATGAACTATTGAGATTTGGGCTTTTGAGTTGGACTCTGTGTTTCCTCATGATTAAGATGGGTATACTTAATAACTTAGGTATATGTATGGGCATATACCTAAGTAGGGTTTTCAATTGATTTCATGCTTTTTGTTTTATCCTCTGTGTATTTTTGATACCTTGAGTGTCTCAAGGTCCCTACTGATTATCGTTATACCCACCCATTTACAGGCTATGGCCGCACTTCATTGTGTTTTGTGTAGACGATGGACAACACTAACTGAGGGAAAGAGTACTGGGACTGGAGGTAGATCAGTGGTAGACCTTAGACGAGGTGTACCACAGAGACGACCGATCGAGATTTGGACCTACCCTTAAGGTGGGTTCCTTGGTGGGTGTTCACAAGAGTTGTTCCAGTTTACTTGTACTCTCGGTTTATTGTACTTTCTAATTGGGCTTGTATTTAGGCCCACTCTACTTACTACTCTCACTCTATTTACTATTAAGTTTATTTGAGTTCGTATCTTGCTGTGTGCATTCTTGAATGTGCTTACAGGTCATAAAGGCAATTCTTTACAAGTTTTAGAGAATACGCCTTCCGTGATAGTCGCCAGCTGCTAGCCTAAGGAAGGCGGACTTTGGGTAGTAACAGAACGAGCCCTAGGGGACGGATCGTGAAAAATTGGTATCAGAGTTGTCGGTTCTACCACAGAACATAGGAATATGATATTTTTTTATGGAAATAGTGTTATGTGTAGTGAGTGTGGTTAACAGTTTAGGGAATCCAGTGTTGGTGCGGCAGCGGACATATCCATACACCAGGACCCTGACATCTAATTTCCAACTCAGTGCATGAAAACACTGATTGTGTGTGTGTTTTCAAATATTTTCTTTGTGATATTTAGAGTTAGCTCACTAGGTATAAGTTATTGAGTATGGGACACCTGTTTCTTTTTAGGATACCTTCACACAGATAACCAGTAAGGGTTCCGGATATAGTATGCACTGACAGCCCACCGAGCGACGAGTCCTTGGTGCAGGTCCCTTATCCAGCGGAGGAACCAGCAGTACCATAACCTGTTGGGCCACTGATTCCACAAGCCCATGAAGAAGAGGGTGCACGCCGCTTGAACGTGTTGCACAAGTTCCAGCACAAGAGGCTATCCATGTTCAGGGGAGAAATGGAATCACAGGCGGCAGAGGATTGGTTGGAGGCCATGGTGAGAGTTTTTTGACAGGTTGGGACACCAGCTGATCTCATGGTGATCCTTGCTACCAACCATATATAGGAATTAGTAACCAAATGATGGAGTATGATGCTCTATGTTCATGATGAGGTGAATTTTCTCTCAGAAGACTTAGAGAGCCTGTTTCCGGCAGTGTTTGTTCCAGCGACACTTCACACAGTGTGCATATAGGAGCTACTTCATCTGCAACAGGGCGACATGAATGTGGCTCAGTACTCAGAGAGGTTCACTAACCTCTCATGATACTCCACTGATATGGTGTGGGACCCATTCTGCTGGGCCCAGACCTTTGAGTAGGGACTCAGACGTAAGATCAGGGATTTGATGATTTCTCTTAGCATCCTGACGTCGGCAGGGGTGTTAGAGAGAGGCCTCTTAGTGGAGAGTTACCTTGATGAGCAGTCACTAGAAGAAAGACCCACCACCATTCATCACGTAATAGAGTCTTCTGTTTCTATTAGTATACATATTTCGTAGACATCCAAGTGGACTAGACCAATAGGTGGACAAACACAGGATTCAGGGTCGGTTGTGCGGGGCACTCGAGGCAGAGCCAATCATTCTAGGAGTGGGCAGTGTTATGCATGTGGAGGGCATGGTCACATGGCTCGTGACTGTCCGAACATCCATACATATGATCAACAGATGGTCAAAGGACTGCCCAAGAAGAGACAGAGGTTCAACTGAGGAGGTCTGCATGGAGTAGGCAGATGTGGCAGAGGAGTTGGCCATACAGCTGGCGATAGGCGAAGATTCGAGATGTTACCACCACAACCACCATGTAGTTCACCCCGACCACAGAGAGTTGGTGGATAGGGGTGATCACAGCCCCAAGAATCTGAGGACTCTGACCATTGTGCTCTAGAGATGATACGAGGTACAATATGTGTCAAATCCAGCATAGCTGTAGTACTTATAGACATAGGTGCAAGTCATTATTTTATTTCCACTACTGACATTCAGATCTCAGAGATTCCGACGAAGACGTTGGCACGATCCTTATGTATAAAGACTCCTATAAGAGTGTATTCAATGATTATGCACTGGTGCTTGTAGTGTGAGCTTACTCTGTTAGGGGAGAGATTTGGCTGGGATCTCCTAGTAGTGCCGTCGAGGCCTTACGATGTCATATTGTGTACGGACTGGTTATCTACCGTCCATGTTCATATTGACTGTATTAGGGAAAAAGTGTGTTGTGTCTGCATGGATGGAACTAGGTTTACCTTCATCGGTGAGAAGGGAGCCTATACAACACAGGATGGACTTACCCGGAGGAGAGTGCAACCGATGACTCATTAGTTGGATAGCCTTACCCTCGAAGTAGTTGACGTGGAGAGTCTGAGCTTTCTTGTAGTGGTGGAACAGTATGTGAATGTCTTCCCTGATGATTTTTCGGGTTTACCTCCTAGAAGAGAGGTGGAATTTTACATTGACATGTACCCCGGGACAACACTGATATCTACACCAGTGTATCGAATGGCTCCCGAGAAGCTTCGTGAGCTACAGGTACTGCTGAAGGACTTACAATGGAAAGGGTTCATTGGGCCCAGTGTTTCTCCTTGGAATGCCCCGATTTTGTTCGCCAATATGAAGGATGGGAGGTTGGGACTTTGTGTCAACTATCGGTTCTTGAACCAGGTGACCTTGAAGAACAATTACCCACTTCTGAGGATTTATGAACTCTCTGATCAGCTAAAGGGAGCACGATGGTTCTCGAAGATAGACCTCATACTAGGATATCACAAGCTTAGATTATGAGAAAAGTATGTGAAGAATATGTATTTCAAATGTCGGTACAACCCCTACAAGTTCTTGGATAGGCCATTTGGTGTGACAAAATATATATCGGTGTTCATGGGACTCATGAACATGATCTTTCAGCCATACCATGTTCGCTTTTTAGTAATCTTCATTGACAACATTCTGATCTACTCGACTACTAAGGAGGAGCATGCCTATCATTTCCAGGTAGTACTGGACACACTCTGAAAGCACCAGCTTTATGGTAATCTCTCGAAGTTCCAGTTCTAGAACTGAGGTTCACTTTTTGGGACATGTCATATCAAAGGCTGGAGTTGTAGTGGATCCAGAAAATATTGAGGTGGTAATATCATGGGTGCCACACTTGAGTGTGACAGAGGTACGGAGTTTCCCGGGTTTGGCTAGATACATCTGAAGGATTGTGCCAGATTGTTTCAGAGTTTTAGCACCTCTACTAGGGTTGACGAAGAATGGGGAAACCTTATTGAGGTCGGAGAGATGCCAAAAATGTTTTCATGAGTTGAGGCAGAGGCTGAATAGTGCCTCCATCTTGAGGCTTCCAGAGGAGAGCCTAGTGTACATAGTGTACTGTGACGTATCTGGGACCGGGCTCGGATGTGTCCTGATGTAGGAGTGAGCCATGATTGAATATGGTTCTCGATAGCTGAGAAAACATGAGAAGAATTATGCTACCCATGAAATGGAGTTATAATCTGTGGTCTTCTCCTTGACGATGTGGAGACACTATCTAATGGGAGAAAATTTAAAAGTCTACTCAGATCACAAGAGTATCAAGTATATCTTATCTCAAAAGGACCTAAACTTGTGACAACAATGTTGGTTTGAGTTCTTCCAGGACTACGACTTCGGGATAGTGTATACTCTTGGGAAGGGGAACATTGTAGTAGATGCACTCAGCAAGAGATCTGGTATACAACTGCTAGGTGAGGCGATGGAGTAGCTGGCCACTTTATAGATATCCTTTGTGGATCAGGATAGAGAAGTTTTCTTTAGTCTCATACAGTCACACCACCACTCCTTCAGAAAGTTAGGGAGGCGCAGTGTGGGGACACTGACTATGAGGCTCGATATGCTCAGATATCCATAGGGTAGGCACCTGATTGATTTTATGATGGTGGGGAGCACTTCATCCTCTTTAGAAGACGTACCATTGTACCAGTGTCTCTTTGGTAGGAAGTGATGAGGGAGTTCCACACAGTCCCTCTAGCGGTTCATCCAAGATTGGAGAAGATGTACCAGGACCTCTGACGACAGCACTGGTGATCGAGAATAAAGAATGCAGTAGTAGAGTTTGTCTCTCATTGCCTCACTTGTTAGAAAGTGAAGGTAGAGCATCAAGTACCAGTAGGCTTAGTTCATCATTTAGAGGTCCCAGCGTAGAAGTTGGACGGGATATGCATTGACTTCGTGATAGGGCATCCATGTACATATAGAGGTCATGATACTATTTGGGTGATCGTCGACCGACTCACCATGTCGGCCGACTTTCTACCGATTAGAGAGCAGGTTTAAGTAGAGATATTGAGATGCCTCTATGTGCAGAAGATTGTGCGGCTACATAGAGCAACCTAGACAATTGTCTCTTATCATGATACACGATTTACTAACTGGCGGTGGAAGGGTTTCTGGAGGCTTTTAGGATGCAACTTCATTTGATAACTGCCATCCATCCTCAGAAGGATGGACAGAGTGAGCAGACCATTCAGACTCTCGAAAACATGCTGGGTGCTTGTGTCCTCAACTTCTATCGTAGTTGGGAGGATCACATTCCTTTTGTGTATATTTCATAAAAAAATAGCTATCACTCCACCATTTGGATGACACCTTTTGTGGAATTGTACGAGTGACCTTGCAGATCACCTTTGTGCTAGACTGACCTAGGGGAGTCAGCACTAGTTGGACCAGAGATTGTACAAGCTACCATAGAGAAGGTGAAATTAATCTAAGAGTGGATGAAGACTACACAGAGTGGGAATATGTCTTATGCCAACAAGAGACAGAGACCTCTAGAGTTCGAGGATGGTGACCATTTCATTCTACAATTGTCACCTCGACAAGGTTTGCAGAGATTTGGCCGAAGTGGAAAGTTATCTTCAAGGTTCATTGGACCCTTTGAGGTCCTCAACAGAGTTGGAGAGGTGTCTTACCACCTAGAACATCCCCCTTAGGTGCACTAGGTAGACGAAATCTTCCACGTATCCTAGATGAGGGGATATGTGCAAGACCCTTCCCACGTCATCGACCGTGATGAGCTGGAAATCAATGATGTTGTGATGTTTTTAGAGGTTCTAGTGGAGATTGAGGATCGACATGATTGAGTCCTTCATGGGTGGTCGATACATCTAGTGTGAAATCGCTGGTAGTACGGGAACATCCAAGAGAGCACATTGGAGCGGGAGGCTCAGATGCTTGCTCTGTACCCCCACTTGTTTTCTTAGTTTGAGTTGTGGATTACAGGGATGGAAAGCTATGATGTTAAAAGAATATAAAGACTCATAATATCCATGTAATTTTTATTTTAAAATATCGGAATTTTATGAGTCTGTGAAAATTGACGGCGCGTGATTTTGAGGCCCGGTGATCCCGGAATGAATTTCTGAACTTTTTTTTGGGTAAGTTCATTAATCGTGTGAGTGGGTTTTTTTAACTATTGAACTGGTGCTCCGAATTGAGGTCTCTGGGCACTATTGAACATGCAACACCGATATTCCCTTAAGGAAACTTTCACTCCAACCACAATAGGTCAAGGGTGGAAGACAAATTTTCACTTATTCATGAAAGAATAAAATAACATAAAATTGTGTAATATTTTTTCCCTTGTGAAACTCGCATTTGAGTGTTAAGTGGTGGGTACCACCATAACTAATCCTCCATGTGAGGTTATAGAGGTGTGGACCACCGATCCTAAAACCCCCTAATTTGAATTTAAGGGTGGGGACCACCAGAACCCTCCTAATGTGAGAAACCTCTTGAACTCCCTCTTTAATGAGGGAGGTTACCTTTAGGTTTTCCCAATGTTTATTATGCCAACCTCAATGAAATTATAATGCCAATTTATTTTGTGCCAACAATTAAAATGGGGAAACATATCATATTGGATAACTTATCTTTTTTGTGGAATTGGGTGGAAGTGTTGGCCAATGGGAAATTTGGAGAGCACCTTGGAGGAATTATTCTTCTCTAATGAAGAATGGTCCTCCAACGTAGAACACTGACGCATGAATTTGACTTCTTCCTCGGGGCGTCCTCCAACATGGAACATCTTAAATCGACGATCGTCCTTCCCTCATCATTGACGTCAAAAAACGAACAAGGTAGGGGTGTGTATTAAATTGATCAATGTTAATTTTCCTCTCACATTGAATTATTCCCCTTGAGCCTCGTGCTACCTCCCTAACACAGAGGGTACGGGCCAAACAAACATAGATAGACCCCTCGAAAAACCATTTGGTTCTTTTGTGTGTTCTTCACAATGGTGACAGTGACAGATGATAGAGTTTGACATAGGTGGAACTCGAGAACCACAGCCGACACCCCGACCTACCGTGACAAAGGCGACAAACATAGGGTGACTGATCAAGTCGACCGCCATCGAAGGCATGGTGCGGGACCAGACCGCACGGTCTTCATGGCCTCACCGTCTCATGATCCTCCATGGCCCCTGCTGCCCTACCTCCCCGAGGACCACCACGACCCCCATGGACTCTCCACCTCGCACCGCTCCATGACCCTCGCGGCCTCTTCACCACGCGGCCCCCATGGCCCTGGTGGCCTCTGCCGTCCTGTGGCCTCGCTGGCCAGCGACCCTCTTCCGCCCCTGCAACCTCGATGCCACGTGGACCTCTGCTACCCCCGCGTACTTGCCCCCCCGCGGCCCTCCACGGCCCCTGCTACCTCGCTGCCCCGTGGACCTCACGGTATCTGCTGCCCCACGGCCTCACCGCCCAGCAGCCCTCCACGCCCCACGGACTTCGCCACCCCACGACCCCACCGTCCCACAACCCCAAGGCCCCCACATCTTCATTGACCTGCGGCACTCTGCTACCCCAGTGACATCCGCGCTGCCCTCGCGGCCCCCCCACCGCGTCCCCCACATAGCCCAACATGGGCAGGGCTGGGCCCAGTGGGCTGAGCTGACCAAAACCGTGTCGGTTCGACCAAGGCTGGGTCGGGCTAGGTCAGACCAGACACGGACTAACTATGAGATTTTCTCTCTATCAGCAATAACTTTGGCACCATGAAATTTCTTTGAAAAACCGTCAATGACTTTTTAAACCATGGATAGAGATGGTCCCTTTGGTATACCCCACATGAGATTTGGATAATGTTGGGATACGGTCGGGTCGGATCGAACACGAATCCAACCAGGCCCTTGGGACTAAAAGGCTAATACGTTATAGACCAGGCGTCCGATTGATGCACCATCTGTTGCGTTGAGACCCCTATGATGTGGTGGTCCTTTGGGATACATTTTTGTGGGACTTCGTGAATGTTGGAGTATCAACTAGTGTCATTAGGGGAGGACCCTCCTAGAGACGAGCAATCTTAGTAAGGGAACCCAGTAGCTGGCTGTGACGTGAAGAATGAATAATGATCTTCTGTGGTTCAACAACAAAGGATCCTGTGTGGGTCATCACCGAGAAATCCTGTGTTTATCAGCACCATGTGATCCTGTGTGGGTCATCAGTAGAGCCTCTTAACAGAGTAAGATGATTCAGTAATTACATCTAATCATTTGTACTTCTGTACCTAAGTTATACCTGCTGTGAGCTGATTTAGTAACTTTGTGGTATTATTTTGTGTGGAGTACTTGTGTGGTACTTACCTTCATGGTGTTCCTTCCTTTATGGAATAGTTGAGCTTTGGGCGTTTGAGTTGGACTTTGTGCTTCCTTGTGATTGAGATGGGTATACTTGAAAACGTATGAATATGTATGGGCATATACCTATGTAGGGTTGTTAGTTGATTTCATGATTTGTGGTTTATCCTTTTTGGATTTGTGAGACCTGGAGGTTCTCAATGTCCTTACTGAGTATCGTTATACTCACCCCTGCACAGGCTATGCTCTCACATAGTTGTGTTTGGTGCAGATCATGGATAACGCTAGATGAGGATGAGAGTACCAGGACTGGAGGTAGCTCGGAGGTGGACCTTAGACGAGGAATACTGCCGAGACGACCAATCAAGATTTGTACCTACCCTTCAGATAGGATCCTTGACAAGTTTTCATAGGAGCTATTCTAGTTTACCTTTACTTTCAGTTTCTTATACTTTCTAGTTTTTATTGTATTATGACCCCTTTTAGTTACTGTAAACACTATGTTTACTATTAATTTTACTTCAGTTTGTATCTTGTTGTGTTCTTGGTTGTGTGTTCTAATAGGTTATAAAGTCAATTCCTTCCTAGTTTTAGGGAATACACCTTTGGTGCAAATCGCCAGCCCCTAGCCTATGAAAGGTGGGCTTGGGATAGTTATGGCATGAGCACCAAGGGACGGGTCATGACAAGGAAGAAAGGACCTAGGAGAATTGAATAATCACTGTCGGGATTCCAACGCACACAATGACATCTCAATCGGAGGTCAGATGGAGATTCGAGAGGGGATTGATGTTCGCAGTCATTCTGCCGCTCTTCTGCACGAACCGAGGGGAGAAGGAAATTGTTTTTGAGGTTATATGTGACCCCTCCATGATTTATGAAATAAAAAAGAAAATTACTTTGTGTGTTTATATAATTTACATATCATGTAGTATCTTTAATCTCCCCCACTTTAGGCAGTCTTCCAGGTCACCACATAGCCATGTACTCAACTATTTCATGACCAGTACATGGTTGTACAAGGTACCCTGGTACATGGCATGTACTCATATGTACACGGCATGTAAAAAAATATCATTGCTCTTTTTTCTTAATAAACAGCCCAAAACAAGATCCATACCTAAAATGATGATCTATGACCTTACTTATAAATTGAAGGAACACCATTCAGAGCAATGAATATCTCAGGATGTTTGTAGACACATTTTCATGTTCTAGAAAATTAAAACTAGAATATAATGCTCCCAACCATATAAATCATTTTTATATTGATGTAAAATCATGTAAAAATCACTATTGAGTTATTTTGGACATGTTTGAATAGAAAAATGTCATTCTTCTATGTTATGAGTTTGGGATGACTCAATAAAATATTAAAGGTTCTGAAGCTATTAAAAAAATGTGTCTGGGGGACAAAGTAATGAAAACAGTGTTGTATCAACATTAAATTATAGTAAATAAAGATATATTGATTTATGATATGTATTTATTGACTACACATCATTCAATGTTACTGTATTCATGGGATGTCTATAAATCCATTTTTTGGAATTTTAGAACATTAAATTGGTTGTATAACTATATAAATTATTAAAAATGAATACAATATGAAATATTATCATCGTAAAAACAATTTTCATTTATTATTTATGTTTTTGAATAGAAATTGCATCGATACGACTTGTGGTGTGGTCAAAATGACTCAGTAAACATTTTTTAAATGTAACAATACCTTTAAAAACACAGTTCGATGGTCAAAACCAAGAAAAATTAATTATATTTCCTAGAAAATATTTATCAATGACCATAAATTTATTTATAAAATGTAGGACCTAATGTAATTTAATTTTTGGTAATAGTTTTTCATATAAATTCATCAACTCCGTTTTTGTGTTTTGAAAAACTAAAAAATCATTTAATAGTTAAAAATGTAGAAAATAACATTTGATTTCCATAAATTCATGGGAGAACAAACATTGGGTTATTTTTAATTTCTATGAGTTTAAAACACATAATATGACATGTGTTTTGGTCAGACTGAGAACCAATGAAACAACATTATGAGTCATGGTATTCCTAGGATTGTTGTAAGCAAATTTATAGTGTTATAGGAGACTAAAACGTTCATGTAAAGGTCATAAACCAAGAACAACACTCAGAGAGAAATGATATCATGGAGGAAACGTGATAATTTTTTTGACTTGTAAAATTCAATTCATGTTAACCTGACATTGGGTGTGGTTGAAATGAGTTGGTAAAATATTTTTAATGCTTTCAATGTCCTTATTAAAAAATTTCGGGGGGGGGGGGGGGTTAAACTATTATATCTATAGTAGATTCCAATGAAATAAATAGTCAATGATCATAGATTTATTTCTTAAAAACAGGAATATAGAGACCATCATTTTGAGTTAATGTTTTTGAGGGATGGATATAAATTTATCTATAGTGTTTTAAAACACTAAAACATAAATGTAATGGTAAAGACATTTTAAATGACCATTTATTAATGTCTAATCATGATAAAAACTTATTTGAGATATTTTTTATTTTTATTCATATACAACATGTCAATTCAACTTGTACAGTGATCTAGATGAATTTCTAAAATAAATTTAAATGCACCAAAAAAATTTTAAAAATCCATTAGAATGTCATAATTAAAAAAATAATGCCAGATCATCCTAAACAAGAAAAAAATTATGTTATATTTATATTTTAAATATAGGAACTAACGACACATCATTCATAGTTATTATTTATTCGTGATGTTTGTAAATTTATATTTACTGATTTAAAACTCCAAAACGTTTTTGTAATGGAAAATATAATGAAAAAAACCTCAAAATTGTGTGAATTTTTTAAAAAATTATTATTGAGTTATTAATTACTTGTACATAAATTCATAACATCAATCCAACATGAGGTGTCATCATAATGACTAGGTAAACACCATTTAAATGCATTATAACCATTAAAACCCCATTTTTTGGGGTAAAAGTAGTAAAACCTTGACAAATTTACATGAAATCAATGGAAAAAACTGTAGATTAAAATTTAAAATATAATAACTAATTTCATGGAATTCTAGGTTATGGTATTCCAATTATGAAGATGAAATCATTTTTATTGTTTTAAAAAACTAAAAAGTTCATGATATAGTAAAAACTATAGAAAACAACCATAGATTCATGTGAAATAGTAGGGAAACCCTCATTTAGTTATTTATGACATGTACATGTGGAAAAAATGTCAATATAGCATGTGGTGTGGTTTAATGTCATGGTGAAATATTTTTAATATTACTAAAGCCATTAAAAACATGTGTATCAGGGAAAAGACCCAGAAAACGATGTTGTATTTCCCTAAAATCAAATGAAATTCACCCTTGAATGAAGATAAAAATGTTTGAACTGAATTCTTCTCATTTCATGTTACAGTTCTATTAGGATTTCTATAAACATGATTTTAGTGTTTTAAAGCACTAAAACATTCATGTAATAGTCAAAACCATAGAAAATAACATCATTTTGATGTGAAATTATGGGATAACCACTAATTATTTATTATCTATAAGTGCATATAGAAAACAGATCTATATAATGTATGTTGTGGATAATGAGACTTAATTGATAATAACATGTGAAATGACATAAGATTTCCCTTTAATCAGAATTCAATGACCATAAATTTATTTCTGAAAAGAAGGAACTGAAAACACATCATTCTGAATGAGTCTTTTTCTGAGATGAGCTTAAATGCATTTTTTGTGTTATAAAACAACAAAACATGTGTGTGATGGTCAAAAGCAATGAAAATGACCTCATATTGACATGAAAACAAGGTACACTGACTGTTAAGTAATTATTTACATGTACACACAAACACCACATTAATATGAACATTAGTATGGTTAGAATTAGTTGATAAATTTTTTCTAAAGGTATTAATGCCTTCCAAATATGTTTCATGGCGACATACTAGGATAGAAGTTTTAGATAGCACTAAAAATATGTGTAAAATGACCATAAATTTATATTTAAAATTTATAACCCAACAACATGTCACCATGAGTTACTGTTTCCTTAGTATGGCCATAAACATGTTTTTAGGGTTTTTGAAAACTAAAAAAATGCATATAATGATAAAAAAGTAGAAAAAATTATCATATTGATGTGAAATCATGGGAACACCTCTTTTATGTTATTTTTAGGTGTATGCAAAGACTACATGTCAATCCAGTGTGTGATTTGGTCAGAATGATTTTGTAATCAATTTATTAATGTATTAAACCATTTAAAACAATATATCAGAGGGTCAAAACCCAAAAAATGATAGCGTATTTACCAAAAATCATAGGGAATTTATTTTAGAATAGTTTTTGAACTATAAAAACCCAAGAAACATAATTTTTAGTTATGTTTTTCGCAGGATATCATTAAATGTATTTTTAGTGTATTAAAAAATTAACACATGCATGTAAATCTCAAACCCATAAAAAACAACCTCAAATTAATGTGAAATCGTGGGAAACCCATTATTGAGTTATTTGATGCATATGCATTGAAAACACATCAATATAATAATTAGTGTGTTTAGAATGATTCAACAAACACTTTTTAATGGTACAAAATTCTTTCAGAAACATTTTATAAAGGTTAAAATAACTAAAAAAAATTTGATTTCCCAAAAATCAAATGATAATGACCATAGATTGATTGGAGAAATGTAAGAAGTAAAATAATATCATTCTAATCTAAAATTTTTCTAGGATGACTATACATTCATTTTTTTTTGTTTTAAAAACTAACATGTGCATGTAATTATCGAAACCAAATAAAAAGGTGTCATTTTTATGATAAATCATTGGAAAATATGATTGGGTTTTTTTACATGTAAACATAGAAAACCTGTCATTGAAACATGTGGTCTAGTTAAAATGACTTAGAATTTTTTTTAAATGTATGAACTCCATTAAAAAAATATTTTGTGGGTTTCTGTAATAGAAAAACAATGTGAACTTATATGAAATTGGATGAAAATTATAGTAGATTGATTTGATAAATTCAAAAACTGACCAAGCATCATTTTGAGTTACAGTTTTACCTGTATGACTATAAACATGCTTTTTGTTTTTTAAAACACAAAAATGTTCGTGTAATGCTCAAAAACATAGTGAAAACCCTCATATTGATGTGAAATCATTGGAAAACCACTATTGAGTTATTTTTAAAATATAGGAAATGATGTCATACCAAAGTCTTTAATATTTGTTTATTATGTAAATTTCTACATCACCAGATAACGATTTAAAAAATATTTAAAATATTTATTTTTTTCTTATCAGTTTAAAGTGGTGAATAATTGATTATATATATATATATAATCATTTTTTCAAAGTGATTTTCATTATATGTAATAATTTCTTCTTTTTTTATTAAAAAAATTTCAAATTTTATGTGAAACATTCTGAATATATTCTGTGACATTTCTCTTTTCCATTTTTTTAATGTTCTAGTTCTTATTGTAGTTGATTGATGTAATTACTATATGGGAGTTTCACCATTCTGATCAATGATATTCTTTAGAACGTAGTATCGATGGTCCTTATTTTCCGTGGTTTTTTAAATTTTATCAATAATTGTACTATAATTAAGATTTATTATGATTAATTTTAATTTATGATTTCATTATTTTTTACAATTAATGCTATGATGTGGTCTATTTCCTTAGACGAGTTGATAAAGAGGCATAAAAATAGAATGCAAGTCATGGGGTGGATGTATATTGGTTGTGGGTTGTTGTTGGTCATATTATATATAAATATATATATATATATATATATATTAATGGCTGAATTATTGGTTAAATGATTTATTCTTACTCTAGATGTTTATATATTTTATTATTGATTCATAATTTATGTATGATGGGTTTCTGAAATTTCTATTCTTCATATTGGTAAATTTTATCATTTTTATATTTTAATTTAAATTGAAATATTTTTTAAAAATGTAATTTTAATAGAAATATTTAGTGGAGACTTGTAATAACCATCGATATGTAAATTAACGAAAATTCTAACTATCAGTGGTTACTTTTAATCACCCCTATACATAACTACCACAATATATATTATCATTAGATAGGTTCATCATATATATTTTATTTCTAGTTTATCTTTTTCAAATCACTTTCAATTTAAAACGACACATAAAGAAACAACCACTTAACTAAATAAACTAACATCTAATGACTAGATTCTGTGAAATGTGAAAATGTTTTAATTACAACTTCTATACTATAAGAAGGTCTGAATATCTTTGTGTTCAATAGAAACCCCTGCTAATGCCCTCATTTTTTTGTGTCCCATGATCCATTAAGATTTTCCATCATCGTATATACAAATATTTCCTCTATGGGTCAGCTCCGAAGAAACCACTCTTGCTCCACATCCACAAGTCCACGTCCATGACCTATGTTGACTACATATATATTTTTTATGTGGGATCAAATATATCCCATGGTATATAATAAAAACACTTATTAGAATATCTTAGAACATCAAAAGAAAAAAAAACAAGTCAACTCAAACTACTATAAGGATGACCCTATAAGAAAGATAAGGAAGGATTATCTAGTCAATTAAAATAAGATTAAGATATAGGTACATAAATAAGGACTAATGTTTTACAATTATCCAATTAATGTATGAGTATCACTAGAAATTAATGAATATTAGAGTATCATATGTATACGAAGCCTTACATTCATAGACTAACCATATGTTTTATATTTATGGTATCCTCAAGGACCCTAAAGAATTACATGTCTCAAAAAATCGATATTCTGTACATTTATTTCCCTTTCTAATTAGAATACATTGTAAAGAACCCTCTCCCAACTATTGTATATGCCTAAATTAAGAGAGTATCACATTATACTATTCAGTATACCATACCAATATTCCAAGAACCCACAGGTTAATCTATACATTTCCTATGAATAGGCCTTAAAAGTAAGGGTGATTTATCTATTCAATTATAACATCCACGAATGTTATTAGAGGATGGGGAGAACCAAATGTAGGAAAATGATTCTCTCTCAGATAATAACAAAACTATATTACACTAATATAAAAAATTGATCACAGTACCTAACTAGAATCCTTATCCACTCACTAGATTTTTAAAGAGAATCTCCTCCATCATTAGTTTGTACAAAATAGGTAATGGTAGAACACTTCAATCGAGTGAACAACACTTCATGAGAGACGAAAAAAATTATGAAAGGGAAGTACCAAATCCCTAATGAATGTTAATGTTCTTCTTGAACAACATTGTTCTTCTTACACAGCAAAATCACATTATTTACCAGTCATTCCTAAAAGAAAATATTAGATAGCCAATCAAACTACAAAAATATAATTCACATAAAAATATAGAGTATATTAAAATATTTTATAAAAAGGATCAAAAGGAATTAAAATATTCATTTTATTATATCATAGATGTGGGGCACTAAATTGTGTGACCTTGTTTCAAGAAATGTTATTGAATTATCTATCATATATTCACCATCAATTTTTCATCTAAATTCAATGATTCTTAATGGAGTAGGGGTTCTTCAATATTCCATTATTAAAATAATTTCATAACAATGTTTAAATTGATAATTAAAATTATATTATTATTATTTTTAATATTATTATAAATATGGAATATGATATTGTTTTGGGATGTAATTCATATGACCACTCATTAACACATTCATAATTCATAAAACATAATTTCTAGTAGTCATTTTAAATTTTTTTATTTATTTCTATTAAATAGATTCTCTACACTCCAATCACACAAAGACCTCACATGATCACAAGGATATCCCCAACTCACCTATATATACAACCATCACGTTGCCAAAAATTGATCACTTGTGCCCAATTTATTTCTTTCAACACTATGCCTCAGTAACCATGTCATCGGTCATCACCATGTTTTGCTACACTATAAACTTCCATTTCATCATCCCCTTGTTTTTAACTTCATCCTGACACAGAAAATTAATCCCCATTATCCCTATTGTATTTAATTTCGTACATATATTATAATAATACAAGAACTAATTCATAAATGTGGTTTTTAGAAATCCAATTGCCAATATACCGCCTTAAATTTCAATGAAACATGTATAATACATTATTTTAAAATTTTATCCTTGAATTGTCTTCATTGAATGAAATTATTAGTAATTTGTTTTGTTGACTGGCCCAATTTTACCATTTATTTTGAAAAGGTAAATTTTCAAAAAATTTACTTCTTCAATCCTATAATTAAGAAGGATATTTTCATAAGATCAACTTCATAGAAACTATTTTGAATAAGGTAATTTCTAAAAAACATTCTTCCACTCATACTATATAGAACAACATTTTGACCTGTCAACATCTCCTAAACATATTTATACATCCATGAAATCCCGTTCCTTTCTCGTCATTGTTTGTTATGAAGCTTTATCCACCTTTCAATTCTGGTTTTCCATCAATAAAATTTCATACGTCTTATTTGAAATTGAGTTCCAATATCCACATAATATATCGATCTAGTAACATACAAGCATTTTACACATTCATTGAGAAATCATCATTCCTATATTACTCTCCTAGAGAGGAGATTACTGATATGAAAATTATCGTCTTCTACAACACCCCATGAAGTATACCAGAATAAAAAACTCTCAGTATAAAATTTTCCAAAATATATTGAATCCTCATTCTCCTTAAATAAGAATTTTTTTAATTTAATTTAATGGTTTATTATATTTTATTTTAAATTATATTTATTTTACTTCTGGTATTACTTTTTATAAATGTAATTTGATGTGTTATATTTTTTTAGTTTACAATTTTATAATATTTTCCTGTATTGTGACATTAATGTATTTATGATTTCTATTTGGGAAATTTTGTTTTATATATTTATTAGGGAGCAATGATTTTAATTAATTTATGGTAATATTGGAAATTATATTTTTTGTATTTTATTTGAAAATGAATTATTGAGATTTATTGTGTGTATATATATATATGATTTTATTATATTTAATATATTATAAACTTATATTTAATTATTTAATTAATATTTGATTGATGTTTCAAATTTTTATATTAATATATTTTTATATGTATCTAATATTATATTATTATACTATTAAAAAATTATTAATTAGTATGAAGTTATTTTTCATTCGCTAAATTAAGTCATTTTTAATTAATTTATATTGAGAAAAACATTAAATTAAATAATTCTTTATGATATGTTGTGGTAAAATATATATTTTCAAAAGTAAAATTGAAATTAATATTTAATTTAAAGGTTAAATAATTCTTTTTCATGTAACTATCATTTTTTCAATGTTGCATAATATAGTATACGTATATATATATATATATATGAACATATATATTATTTCATTTTGTAAAATAATGACATGTAAAAATGTTAAAATTCTATATTAATTTCTTAAATTGTGGGTTTTGTTTTATGGTTTTTGTTTGTGAAATTTGGTTTTTACAGTTATTAGAGTTCAATGATTCATATTTTTTATGGTTTAGTTTGTAATTATATTATGCTATATCCATTAAATGAATATTTTTGTACAAATTATTGCATTATATTGTGTTTATATACAAATAAATATATTATTTAACTATATAAAATATATTAATTAAATAGTTTATGATTTTTTAGTCTATATATTATTGTAGAGTTATATATAATAATTAACAATAATTAGTATTTTAATATAAATTAATATATATTTTTATTAATCATATAATATCTTATTGTATCATTATTTAATGATAACAAAAATCAATGAGTAATCGGCTAATATATTTTGAATATATTAGTGCATTATAATATATATATATATATAATTTCATTTTAAATGAATTTATAAATTAGTAAGTTATTATTCTAAGATAGCTGGATTAAATATTTTTTAATTAATTTAAATTTATAAAAACCTTAAGTCCAGTAATTCCAATTTATAGTTGATGATAATTTAAATATTTTTGGAAATCAAAATTTAAATTAAATAAAATTTAAATATTAGTCATTATTTTTTTATTTTTATGAAACCCTTATATGTTAATTATTTTTTTATAGAATATGTATATACATATTCATGGTTTTTCTATTTTTGGATGAAATTTCATGGTGTATATTCAATATATAATATAATATTATCTAAGAGTTTCACAAATATCGTCGAGAAATTATGTTCATTGTAATATAATGGAGGTGAAATAGTATTAGCTGAGAAGTTGATATCTTATATTAGTGGTCCTACAAAATTTTCATTCTTTAATGGATGTAAAACAAATAAAAAGTTATTATTTAAATATATGATCAATTGTATCTTTTTGGAATCAATTTATATCATTTTTCATTTATATATTTATCAAATCTTAGAGTAATATATATTACATAAATCATTATATGGTAGATGATAATATTTGGGGCTTTCTTGTGATATATATCATTAGCATGGAAGGATTAATATGATAGAAATTTATGCTGATGTTAGTATATTTGAAGATACCAGTCATATAAATAATTGTGTATTTTCTAAGGGTTAAACATTTACATATAAGACAATTTCTATATTTGGAATGGGTTAAGATAATACATTGAAAAATATCAAGGATTTTAGATGAATGTTTATTTATATGCTACTACAACATCTATTTTGGTAGTAGAACTGCATATGGTTTCAATAATTGATGTTTGTGATAACCATTTTGATGATAAAGAAGTGCCTGATAGAGAAGATAATATGATACAGTCAAATTATCTTGAAAGTAAACATACATGGATGGTGAAAACATCAAATTATATCAATTTATACACAAAATCAAGGCTCTTATTTCCAATGATACTGAGATCCTCAATACATGGAATGAATGAAACTATACAACTAACTTCATGGCCTTAAAAGATACCCATGCCCTATAATAGAATTTTGTACTATTAGATTACTTTCCCTTGGAAGAGTGCATGACTTTATTGGGGACACCCTTGATCTTGACTTCTATAGGACTCTATAGCGGTTGTTTTCTACTTTTCTTCAATAAAATTATATTTTTAGTGTAATTTCATAAAAATATGAAATTAATATAATGATTTTCAATTGAAAAATTATTGAAGTATAAAAGATTAATTTCCAATGGAGTTCAATTGATGTGAAGATACTAAATAAAAATATTGATAACAAATTACCATGTGAAGAGATATTATAGAAATCTCATAGTTGAGTCTACAAGATAGAAATTTTCTACAATGTTTGTAAATGATTAGTGTCCCATGAGACATGTGTTTATGACTTAACCATGAATGAAATTCATATTTATTGGAATATTACAAAACATTTTAGACCACACACATTATTGAATCCATGGAATGAACAAGATAATAAAACTCTCAACTCGACATTTAAATGAAACATTATTATTAATATGATGAGAGTTAGTTAGGATTCTTATGTCAAGTTAATACAATATGACATTGGGAGTGAGTATGGATTTAAAATCTCATATAGTGAGTTTATTGCAAAGAAAAATTATACTGATGATATTGTTAGGTGTTTCCTTTTTGGATCAATAGATTTTTTCAAATTATTATTATTATTTACCAATTTCAAATATTGGAGCATGAGGTAAATAATGAGGTATCTAAAAAAGGTCCAATTTCTTCAGATATGTAGGGAATTACTTCCCCGAATCACAATATTACATCACTATAAAAAATCAAAAAAATAGAAATAAAATTATCTATATGAATGAATAATGTAGTTGTCTTCATTATTTTCACTCGGGATGGAAATTGTCTTCTTATGACAATATAATTTACAATAGCCGAGAAAAAGAATATGGACTTATGAATTTGTATTCAATCATCTTGACATGATCATGTCCCTCATAAACAATTGTTATGCCTCATTTCACATCATCATAATTCTATTAAATAAGTAGTTAATATTGGGATTACTAGATTACTACCCCAACACTACCATCATTTTAAAATGAGAAATATTTCCAAAAATGTATTGATAAAATTTCATACAGTAGACATGAAAAAAGAAACCATAAAATATTGAATTGGACCACATTTATTGGAAATTTAGAAATTTTATTTTATTTTATATAAATGTAATCATGTTTAACTTTTTCCTATATTACTTTACAATATATTACTCAACACCATTATATTTCCATTAAATAATATAATAAATATTTTGAAAAAATTATTATGTCTATAAGAACATGGTTCCCATCCCGAAGAAGAAATGGTCATTATAATTTAATGAAGGGAATATATTTTGAAACAATACTACAAATCATGTTAAATTCACAAAGGAATAATTCATGGGGTTATAAAATTATCAATTATAGCTCTTGGTTTTTGGAAATTTTAAAGATGCATCAAATACATTGTTGATAGAACAAATGAAATTCTGAAAGAAGTACATTAGGTTTATAGATACTAAAAATGTTTTATAATTGATCTTGTTGCTAATCAAACCCATTGAAAATCACACATATTGTTACTTTTAAATAGGATGGGTATTAGGTTTGAAATTGGAGGGGTTAGGATCCATTAATTTGTGTATGTTTTTAGGTGAGGACTATTCTACTTGAGAATCACACATATAAATGTGGTTACATCAAATCCTACAATATTACTTACTAACATGTACTTTCATCATGGGATCTTATTCACCTCTAATGGTTGTGTTATTTAAATCCAATATAAATACATAGAATGTTGTGGAATTTCTATAGTGAAAAGTTGAGGAAAATTAGAGATGTAATAATATTAAATTCCTTTATGAATCACCCAATATTTTCCAAAAACCATCAGTTTTTGTGGAAAAGTTCATCTAAATTCATAAGTATGAAAAATGAAAGAGATTGGACTTATTAGAAAAGTATGTGAGGATAACATGTTTGGTGTAGGGAAGAGGATAATAATCATATAAAGTGTCACCAAAATAATATCATTGAGGGTTCATCATCACAACCTACATTACGTTTTACTATTAGTTGATTATGGTAATTATTTTACATTACATGTATAATAGTTTATCAAATGGAAAATTTCATTATCATAATTATCTTCCACAAACCATATATATTATTTTAATTATTTATATGTTTTCCATTTCTTAATCCATTTACATAGATTTAATCTGCACAGTTACATCCAATCCATGAGGATGTATCTCTTCTTACCACACAGGGTGTGCATATGACAAAGAATTTAAGGGATAATGGTGGGAAGAGTATACTAAAAGTCCGCCAATCCTATCACATTCACCATAATATCCCACCATATCCAGTCATCCCATATTTCCCTAGTTTGGTTTCTATGGGTTTTCATGTGTGGGTATATAGAAATTGACCGTTTATTCATTTCTACTATTTCTAGGTGACAAAGAGTATAGACAGATACATTTCAAGTGCCTTAAGTTGGGTGGGGGGATGATGGTTGAATTATAAGATGTATCTATATTATTTGATCTTTATATGGATGAAGATTATTTTATTGGTCCAATTAAAAACACATGAAATTACATTTTACCTAGATATTAAGACTTATTGTTACCAAACATAAAGGGAAATAATAGAGGATGTAGGATAATAATGTCCAAGATGAACACTGATTCTATCCCTGTTGTTACAGATGAATATGAGGTGGAATTTTGAAGGAAATAGAATCCATAATTTGTTTTTTTTGATTGTATTTAAATTATTTCCAGATCACTCATGATCATATGTTATTCTATGAAACTACCTCAACATGGTAAATTTTTATTGTGTTGGGTTGTACATTTTGGGTTTTTCATGCCTTTCACATCTATATACATAGTTTTCTAGGATATCATCCATGGTGGAAATGGATATGGGTGGTTGTTCTTTCTAATTACAGGTGTGTTCATCTACATGATTCCCTAAACTTGCTACCAGGTTTGTCTCTGATTTACCAGCTGATGTATTTTTTACGGGTCCATTTACTCACATGTACATAAATAGAATAATATACATTGTTTATCTAATTAAATATTATAATTATATAATTTCTTATTTTTTATCTTGAAATTAATATTTGGTGCTACTCAAGGAAATATTTATAGAGATTGCCACATTCAATCTATTATTTCAATCTACTACATTATAATTTTATCATTGAAGAGGTATAAATGAATCAAAATTGATATATTTTTTTGTTTTTTATTTAAGAAATGTTATACATTATTTCACTATATATATATTTAATGGATCCGATGTATAGGTGGGGATTTTTGGATATCTTCAAGACTATTATATAATGTGCTTACATCACTCTATTATCCTGGTGCCACGATTCCATTTTCATATTGTCAAGTGCCCCTAGCTGATAAAATCATTGGGAAGTTCATATATCAAGAACCTATTCTAGCACCACCAGGTCATGTTTCAAATGATCATAGAATTAAAATTGTAGGAAAATAGGATTGATATTGTCCTATTATACATGCGCTATACAAATCCATATAAGAATCATGTCAAATGTATTGTGTCAACTAATATGTTGGAGGCCATCGTTATCAGGGAATCCACATTGAAATTAATTTAAATTTAAATATTACTTAGTATTTTTTTAATTTTTATGAAACCCTTATATGTTCATTATTTAATTTTTTAGAATATATATATATATATTCTAGGTTATCGATTTTTGGAATAAATTTAAGTGTATATATTTAATCTAAAATATCATATCAACCTAGAGTTTCACAAATATGGTTGAACAATTATGTTCATTTTAATATAATGGAGGTGAAAAAGTAGACGATGAGAAGTGGATATCTTAAATTAGTGGTCTTACAAGATTAGTATTCCATAATTGATGTGAAACAAACAACAATGTTATTATGAAAATCTATAATAGATTGTAGCTTTTTAGGTATCAATATATATCATTTGTCATTTATAGATTTCCCCAAACATAGAAAAATATATATTACATGAATCATCATTTGGTAGATGATAATATTTGAGGATTTCATATGATATATATCATGAGCATCGAGGTCATAAAATAACATAAATTTATACTGATGTTAGTATATTTAATGATACAACCCAAATTGATCAAAACATCCAAATCATGGGGGATTTACAAAGGGATATATTTTTACATATGAGCCAATTTCTAAAATTAAAATGGGTTAATAATTAAAAATAGATATGATCAAGGATTTTAGATGAATGTTTATTTAGTGTCTACTATAATATCTATTTATGTAGTTGAACTACATATGGTTTCAATAATTGATACTTGTGATGAGCATTTTGATGAAAAAGAAGTTCCTTAAAGAGAAGATAATATAATATAATCAAATTATCTTTAAAGAAAACATACATGGATTGTGAAAACATCACATGATATAACCTCATTCACAAAATCAAGGATCTTATCTACAATGATTCTGAGATCCTCAATACGTGGCAAGAATGATACTGTATAGCTGACATCATGGCCTCTAACCATTCCCCCTATTGGAATTTTCTAATCTTGGATCCCATCCCTGAGTAAGAGTGGATGTCATTATCGGGGACTCCCTTAGTCACCACTTCTATAGGACTCTATGTTGTTTGATTCATACTTTTCTTCAACAAAATAACATTTTGACTACAAATTCACATATATATGAAACTAATATAATTATCCTCAATTGATAAACTATTTATGGATAAAAGAATAATTTTTAACGGAATACAATTGATGATACGATAATCAATAAAAACATATATAACAAAAAATCATGTGAGGAGATATTACACATATATCATTGATGAGTCTACAATATAGACACATTCAATGATATTTTAAATGATCGGAGACCCATGAAATATGTTTTTATGACATAACCATGAATGAAATTCATTTTTTTTGGAAAATTACAAAACATTTTAGGACCACACACTTTTTTATTCCACAGAATGAATAAGATAATAAAACTCAAACTCAAAAGTTATATGCTCTATTATTATTAGTATGCTGAAAGTTAGTAAAAATTATTATGTTAAGTTAATACAAGAGGAAATTGTGAGTTAGTGTGGATTCAAAATCCCATATAGTGAGTTTCTTGAAACGGAAGATTCTATTGAGATGATTTTTAGGTGTTTATTTATTGGATATAGGGATTTGTTCAAATTATTCTTTATATTTATCAATATTAAATATTGTAATAAGAGTAAAAGAATTATGTCTCTAATAAAGGTCCAATTTCATCAGATATGTAGTGAATTACTTCCACGCATCACAATACTCCTTCATTACAAAAAATTCATAAAATTGAAAGAATGTTCTCTAGATGAAAGTATAATTGGGTTCTCAACATTATATTCACTAAGGATGGAAATTTTCTTCTTGTGACAATAGAATTTAATATAGAAAATAATAAGAATATGGGCTCATGAATTTGTATTCAATCGTCTTTACATGATCATCCCACTCATATGAAAGTGTTATGCATTATCTCACATCATCATAATGCTATCAAATAAGTGTTTAATATCGACATTACTGGATGACTACACCTATCCATACCATCATCACTAATGGAGAAATATTTCAAAAAATGTATTGATAATCTTTCACGGTGAAGACATGAATAAATAAACCATAAAATTTTGAATTGGACCACATATTCTGAAAATTTTGTAATTATTTTTATTTCATATAAATGGAAACATATATGCATTTTTCATGAATTATTTTACTCTGTATAACCTAAGACAATATGGTTTCCTTTAAATAATAGAATATAAAATTTCAATAAATGACGATGTTTATAAGAACATGATGCTCATCCCAAAAAATAAAATGTCAATAGAATATAACAAGGGGAAGAGATGTAGAAAAATTACCGCACTATTGTAGAATTCATAAACAAAGTATTCACAGGGATATAAATTTATCAATTAGGGCTATTGTTTCTTGGTAATTTTATCGATGCATCAAAATAATTATTGATAAATTGATTTTGTCCTAAAATAAGTATGACAAGGTTATAAATACTAAAAATGTTTTATAATGGATCTTGATGTTAATCAGATCCGTTGAAAATCATAGATACTATTACATTTCAATAGGATGGGTAGTAAGATTGAAATTGGAGGGGTTAAGATCCATTACATGGTGTATGTTGTCAGGTTATTTCCATTCTACTTGAGAATTACACCTATAAATTTGGTTACATCAAATCCTACAATATTCATTGCTCACATGTACTTTCATCATGATCACTTGTTCACCTCTAATGGTATACTTATTTAAATCTAATATAAATACATATAAAGTTGTGGAATTTATAAATTGAAGAGTTAATGATAATAATAGATGTATCAATATTAAATTACATTATGAATTATCCAATTTATTCCTAAAACCATCGCAGTTTCATGGAAAATTTCATCTAAATTATACACATATGAGAAATGAAAGATATTGGACTCAGGAGAAAAGTATGTGATGATAACATGTCTGGGGTAGGGAAGAGGATAATAATCATAGAATGTGCCACCATAATAATCGAATTGATGGTTAATCATCACACTATACGTTAATTATTTACCGTGGGTTGATTATGGAAATTGTTTTTACATTACATGTATAATGGTTTATTAGATGAAAAATTTCATTATCATAATTCTTTTCCATTAACCATATATACTATTTAAAAAATTATATGTTTTCCAATAAATTATCAATTTAAATATATGTAATCTGAAAAGTTACATCCAACCCATGAGGATGCATATATTTTTACAACACAAAGTGAGCATATGTCATATAATTTAGGGTGATTATGGTGGGGAGAGGATACTGAAAGTCCCCCAGGCCTATCAAATTCAATATAATATCATACCATTCCCAATAATCCCTTATTTTCCTAGTTTGGTTTCAATTTTTTTTCGCATGTGAGTATATATACATTGAGAGTTTACTTATTTACACTTTTTTATGTGATGACGAATAGAGACGAATACATTTCATATGTCTTAAGTGGGGGGTGATGTTTGAATAATAGGATATATTTATATTAATATATCATTATATGTATGTAGATTATTTTATAGGTCCGAGATAAACAAATGAGATTAAATTTTACAAAGATATTTAGATATATTGTTACCAAATATGAAATTTCATAATAGAGTATGTAGGATAACAATGTTCAATCTGAACACAGAATCCAGACCTATTGTTACAGGTGTAGATGAGGGGAAATTTCAAATTTAAATAATGAAAAATGGTTTTGATTGATTGGATTACATTATTTCTAGATCACTTAGGATCATAAGTTATTCTAAGAAACTACCTAAACTTGGTAAATTTTGAGTGTGTTGGGTGGTATATTTTGGGTTTGGCATTCCTCTCACTTCTATATACATAGTTGTATAGGATATCATCATGGAGGAAAAAGATATGGGTGGATGTGCTTTCTAATTATAAGTGTGGTCATGTACATGATTCCCTAAACCTTCTACTAGGTTTTTCTCTGATTTAACAGTTGATTCATTGTGTACGAGCCCATTTACTAACATGTACATAAATAGAATAATACACATTTTTTCCTCAAATATAATATTCTAATTATATATGTTCTTATTTTTTAACATGAAATTAATATGTGGACCTAATCAAAGTAATATTTATAGAGACCACCACATTCAATCCATTATTTCAATCTACTACATTACTATTTTATTATTGATGGGGAATAAATGAATCAAAATTGATATATTTTTGTGCTCGTTATTTATGAAAAGTTATAATTTATTATTATATATATCGATTTAATGGATCCCATATATAGGTTAGATTTTTCGGATATCTTCTAGATTATTATATATTATGGCTACCTCACTCTATTATCATGGTTCCACCGACCCATTTTCATATTGTCAGGTGACACTAACTAATAGAAGTATTTGGAAGTTCATATATAAACATCCTATTCTAGTACTACTAGGTCATGTTTCAAAGGATTATGGTATTCAAATAGTCAAAAAATAGGATTGAGATTTTCATATTATACATGATCTATAAAAATCCATGTAGGAATCTTGTTAGAGGTATTATGTAAATTGATATGTTGGGGGACATCATTATAATGGAAACCACATTGAGGAAATTATTTGGTATAGGTTTTGGGCCAAATGATTTATCACTCGACTTTGAGGGTTATATTATATCATGGTAATTTCATTTTATTACACATAATGATAATTTATTAATATGTTGTCTATCTGGTATTCATTTTTCTCTAAGGGTGGTGGGATTATTTTGGATAATGATATGATCACACCTAAGATATGAGATACATTATGTATTTAAGAGTTTCGTTTAAAAATTGATTCTATTATAGGTTCACTATAGCATTCTATGAGAATTTATTTGCAGTTAGTGTGTTCTTCTTCCCATCAACCCATTCCAACTCAGGTAATGATCAGTCCATCGGACAAGGATGCTGACCAACCTTCATTTCAACATTGTTCATGATATTCCACATCTCATATGAATCTTGATACATGTACTCTTTCATACATTGGACCTTAATCTTTATATATAGTTCCACCTAAGAAATTTCCCACACCACTGTCTTTAGTGTGTAGAACTAGTGACAACATTGATTGGGGAAATTCATTTGAAATTGTGACCCCTATACCATCTAAATCTCTTGTAGTGATAAAATAATTAGATTGGGGAACCATTTGGGGGCTCCCAAAATGGTATTTTATTTGACTGTATGATACAACAATCTAGTTTCATGTACACCACTTGAGTGGATTAGAGACCAGTTTTAGATCTACTTCTAGACCCACTACAGAGGACATCACACCTAGATATGTATATAAAGACATCACACCATAACAGGAAGTTAAGAAAATTGCACTTGGACCTAGAGCTAAGTACACTTCAAATCATACCAAACAGACAAGTTGATATGGGCATACTATCAGAGAGTCATGGTGTGAGACTGGAGGACACTTACATTCCCATATACATCAATGTAATATTAAATTTAAATATATTATAATGAAATATATAATAATATATATTATACTAATATTAAAATATTATATTTATATATATTAACAGTAACATTCACAAATATATTATAACACTAAAATTAACAAATTGAAATATTTTAATAAAAATGTATTATAAATGTTTATTTATAAAATTATTTTTTAAATCACATGTTTTTATAGTATATATTCTAATATATTATAATAAAATGTTCTTTATAATAATAAAATATATTCTTATATATACATTTTTTTAAATGAAAATATTATTTTCTTAAGTATGTTATAATGAAATTTTTAATAATATTAGAAAAATATATAAAATATTATCAAAACATTTAGTTTAAAAAATTTAACCTGTGAAAAGGTAGAAGATTTCTAAAAACATGCAATCAATAGTAATAGTCATAAGAAGTTGATTTTTTTGAATGAGAATTCATTAAGAATTTTTTAAAGAATTATATTTATTTACACACATGTTACATATTAAAATAGTTATATTTTGTGTTAATCAAATTATATTTCTTTACTTATTTCTAAGATAT
The DNA here is from genome assembly GCA_963277665.1 of Viscum album. Lineage (NCBI taxonomy): Eukaryota > Viridiplantae > Streptophyta > Magnoliopsida > Santalales > Viscaceae > Viscum > Viscum album. The sequence continues at coordinate 81,331,772 of OY728157.1, forward strand.
ATTTTTATTTCCAATTATTATTTATATGTTCAGTTACTGTGTAAAATTTTAATATTATAATATTATTATTTATAATTTTAGAATTTTAATTTCACATACATGTATCATTATTATATTAGACGATGGTAATTTTGAAGGCACATAAATTTAAATGGATAAATACAATATAATTGAAAATTTTCAAACTATATAAACTTATAAAAATATTTGAAAATTTAACAAATATCATTAATATAATAAAAATAAATTTTTAAATATAAATTTTTAAATAAATTTTTCTTATAATAAATAAAATTTATGCACATCAAATATAGTATAAATAAAATCAATTTGAAATTTATGAAATTGATATTATAAATTAAAGTTAACAAAAAGTAAAATGAATTCCCAAAAAAATATTGAACAAAAAAACATTAATTTACATAAAAATTATTATTAATTAAATTATAATAAGTTATTATTAATTAGGTTTTTATTATTTAATATTTTTAATTATATCTTTATTAAAATAAAATTTTATTATTATACATTTAAAATATTAATTATAAAAAATCATGTAAATAACATAATTATTAATGTATATAATTATGTAGATAATAATAAATCTTAAAAAAAATTAATTAAATTATTAATATAAAAAATAAAATTACTAACAAAATTCTTATTACAAAAAACTTATTATAAAATTTATAACTATTTATAATTATCATAATAGTAATATACCTAATATTTTAATAATAACAAAATAATTTATTATTATAAATACTTTGAATAATATAGTAATATCTGTGTTTAAAAATAAATAATAGTAATATAAATAATAATGAATATAATTATAAAAAAAGACTATTATTTACATCATCATCATCATCACAAGCATCATCATTATTGATATTGTTATTATTCATAAAAATATTAAATTGAAAATAATTTGTATGCCATAAAAATATTTTATTTAAAAATAATTAGTAATAAAAATATATTAAATTATTTTATAAAATAATGTTTCATATTGATTTCTTTATTATTTATTAATAATTATTTTAATTATGTAATTAATGTTATCCTTAATTTCATTATTTATATTCAATAATATAATCTATTTATAAATATATATATTAATAACACCAAAAACTAAATGATGTTATAAACGGATCGATGGAATGAGATTTCTTGGATAGAACCATCTTAATTGATATATTTTATAATGCAGTGTTCGATATAGTACCTTCCTAAGAAAAATTCAAAATAAGTCATTTTTTGCATTATCGGATTTTTTGTAAATATTCCAAACATGGAACTCTTTTGAAAATCATCATGCATTTTATGAAAGGTCCCTCTAGTGTGATCGGTATATTTGGAAATAATTTCCTAATCTAAATATTTTCTGAAAATGTTTTTATCCTTATAATAGAAAATTTCTTATGTTGTACCACTTGGAAAAAACATAGACCTTGCTGCCATTGTTCCACGTTCCAATCATCCACTGGAAGCGTATGAATTAATTCAATCATGTATGAGAGTTAAAGGGATGGTAGAGGGTGAGATAATGAATCAAACATTCTCCACCACGATTTTTCCAAAATTGGTATGAAAGGGGGATAATAAAAAAATGAGTCACAAAGATCATGAAGAATGAGGGAGAATATTTATATTTAAAATTCAATCAATCATATATTAAAAATATCAATGCATGGAACAACTATTACATATTAAATAATTATGTAAATTTTTCAACAATAAATAAAAAATAATTTTTAAAACAATTGAATGATAATACATGTAACAATTTTATAATGAGTAGAATATTTAAATTAAAAAAATATATATACATATTCAATTTGTTATTACATTCCATATTCACACTACCAATGTTGCTATGATTTATGAAAAAAATAATGTATACTGAAATTTATTTAACATTAAAAAAAATACCCACCTCATTGTTGGTCGATCCCCAATAAAGAACACACACACAAATTGACTGTCGATGAAGATTCTGATTCCAAATTCTACTGTGAATCCCATTATTTTATCTTGTGTGTACTGAGGTAAATTTAAAATGATCCCTATGAGAAAGTACCAAGACACAAAAACCCATAATTGAGAAAAAGGATTGATCGGGAAAACCCATATTTCTATAGGTCCCCACCTTAAAAACTATTCATTACATAAAATAAAATACTAGGAAGATCTAAATAAAAAAATCATGAAATCTCAGGAAAAAAACTTGACAGTAATGGAAGAACATCCATTATAAATGGGTGTTTTTGAATAATTGACATTATTACACCACAAACTAAGAATGAAATATCCTATCTCCTCCCTGCTGTCATTAAATTCATCTAATCTCTATAAAAATCTTATTAGAAAAAAAACATATGGTTAGTGTGAGTCATTTAAAGACTCAACACCAAAATCCTTTTCTAATCTATTGTTTATCCATCCACATAAAACAAAATGAAAAGACACACCCTTGACACCCATCTCAACAGGGTTTATGAAAAAGGTTATCATAGGCTATCAAACATCTCACAAAAAATTTATAGAACACTCTTAATGTCTCTTTTCAGATAAAAAACCTTCTATTTTACACAAAATGTTGAGTGCTTCACAAAATTCCACACTTATTCTAAAAGGGTTTCCACGTTTAAGTATCCCCGAGTTAAATGTAAATTTCCTAGTCCTGTATTTCTATCAAGGAATAAGAGTATATTCCAATAGATCATGACATGAGTGTCATTTACACCTTTTTCTCTAACCTATAAATTTTCATAAATACATAAATTATATCATGATACTCATCAGATTTCCAATTAATTATTGAAGTTATCCTTACTGTGCAATCATGTCCCTTTTATGAAAGATACCAAAGAGCACCATAAGTACAAACCTATACTCAATTAATCAATATTTACTATTAATATACCATTGGGGGAATACATTTCTATATAATATGATGTGGATAGAGATGAATGTTCATATGATTTGATTTTTTAGCTTACAATCTCAAGAAAAAACATTTCTGATTGACAAAAACTCACGATATCCTATAAAAGCATCATCATCCTATGCATTAAAGGTGTTCTAATTATTGTGTTAAAACTAAAACTATCTAATTTATATTCAATTATGATGTTTTTGTTACACTATGCTGCTATCTACATAGGATTTCCATCATTGTATTTGTTACGAACATTATGAGAAGACAAATATCCACCTTTGTAAATTAGTTTCATTAGTAACCCCTTAAAAAATACCCTTTAGGTATATCAACTAATGATATCCAGTCATACACAAATATTATGTTTATATCTCCACCGGGAGAATCTCACAAAAGAGGAATGACTGAGGGTACACTACCATTGCTCTTAGATGAGAAATGTAAGACAAAGTACAATCCAAATGCCCAAAATATAGCTTCTCGTGTGACACTTCCACCAACTAGACATTAATTCCTCTAAAAGATGAATCAATCAGTATGGAACTAATAATTCATTAACATATCATAAATTACTATAACCTCAACATCATAATGCAAAATTGTATCCCATGAATAAGTTTATCAAAATGCCTTCATTTTTTCACAACAATCCTTATTCTTTAAAGAAAATAAAAATTAAATGTATTACTAGTATAAAATTACAAGAATAAAAACATGAGGGGATTTGATTGTGGGGATTTATAAATACTGAATGTTTATCCATAATTTCATGAATAAACTCTCAAATACCATCCCTAGAATAAAAGTTAATGAATATTAGGTCTACCACTAAGGGAAAACCATGATTCAGTTTTTTAGAAGAATTATTGTTTACTCCAATATTAAATAGAAATGAATTTCATATCCATCTATATAACACATAAATCCTTCCCTAAAAAGATATGGGTAACTAACATCATATATAATAGGCTTGTCTCTACTCTATAAATTAATAAGGGTTAATTATCTCCAAATATTTCAGTGACCACATATCATTGGCGAACTTTTGTGCATCTATGATATGATCATTCCTAAAATTTTTAGCATAATTAAAATTCATTTTAGTGAACACATTATAGAATATGAATTTATCCATTATCTAGAATGGTGTGAAAGAATGAAATCATCAGTGGAACACTGTTTCTTACAAGGCAATGTACGAGGATTCCACTGATATCTAACACTCATGAACAACATGTGTAGAATAAATAATATATAGTATTGTTATCTATTTTGATCTTATAAAATATCACATGAATTTTAGTATGAAATTCACCCATATAAATATGAAAATCTCAATTAATCATGTCAATCATCCCAAAATTACAATTTTTAATACTTCATGTCTGACTATAATAAAAAAATGTGATGTATGTGGAAGTGGATCAATAAATCATCCTTAATTTATTTCTCTATCACCAATCTCTCAACCACCAAAATGATTCACAATAAAAAAAAATTCTATAAAACTACCTTCAATATTAATATCACAGGTTATAATACACTTCAACATGGAAATTTTTTATGTTACTTATTGTGTTTTCATTAGGTGGAATGCTCACATAACCCCAAAATTAAGTCACATCTTCCCCTAGAATTCATAATTATTTAATAATCGATCATAATTCACCAACATAGGTAGAGATATCATCAAAAATAAACATCCACAATCTATGTCTGGTCTAAAAAAAATGAAGAATACTACTGTATAACATGAATAGAGATCATCTAGTGAGTTCTAGGGGACTCAACACATAACCATAAAGGGTAATTCTATCACACATAGGGATCAACATCCTAAAAATAAATCCTTTCAGAATAAAGCATCAAACACTAACCATCGTAAAATAAACCCTTCATGAATTCATGAATAATGTCACCCATTATTGTATCTTCATACCATGTAGGTAGTTCAACACAAGAATCAACATCCAGTCCGAAAGAGTTTAAAATAGATAAAAAACAAGAGTATCTAATTTTAGTCAAACATACAAAGTTGTGCCTTGGTATCCACATCGATTTAAGGAGTACCTCAATCCTAGTATATATATAGTTCCTAGTGGGATCATTAATCTTATAGCACCATCTTAACCACATAGTGTTCATTGGTACTCACACACTAGTATCCACATAGTCCCTTGGGGGTTCTGAGAAATCATCACTCAGGAAACTCAAGGGTTTGTAGGTTTTCAAATCTCTCATATCACCAAGAGAGGGATTATATCATTCTTATCATGAAATATTTCAATGAGGTAAGTAATAACCCACATATTTATGTATAATTCAATCATCTTGTGGATAACATTGTGTATCACCCTTAATTTTATTTGGTGATCAAAAAATGATTCAATCATGTCTAGATGAGTTTTAATCTTATGAAAATGAAAATTCACATTCAGTTATATATGATTATTGTAATATATCCTTTTAGCCTTAAATATTTTCAACGAAATTCATGTGAAATAACATGTTATTAGATTCATAGATAAAGAAAACACAATTACTACTCCAATATTGGTCTCCCTATTTGAATTACTAAGCTCATAAACACTTTAACATTGTTTCAATATGTTACCAAACAAGTCCTCATAGAAAACAAAAATATATCATTATCCATATAATAAAACATCTTCGGTACAACTCTTATCGAACCCAAAACTCTAAGATTCTTCATCTATAGAGGAAAGTCAAGAGCACTCCCTAAATCCCACCTCGAGTAGGCCATATTCTAGTGACTATAACCAAGTATGTATATCCCATATAATGTGAGTAATTATCTTAAATCTTCTATAAACAATCCATACCACTAAATATGAAACATGAATAGAAAAATGGCGCTAAATAAAAACCAAAATATTTTAATATATGTATAATTTATATAGTAATGATAATATCATAAAGGTAATACAATATATTATAGATAATGCGAAATGGGAAAGATACACCCCCAAGAACATAAAAAATAATGCATAAAATATATATCTATGATGAGGCCCTAAATGAAATATGGATTCCTAAACCTAAAAAAACTAATACTATCATCCCCTTGTTTTATATTCTTAACCAAAATTTCATCCACCAATAACACAACTAGGTTCCACATAAAAATAAGCCACACCAAATATAAATCAACCAAACAACCCATAAACCATATATATTCGACATATACACAAAAAACTGTAACATTGGGACTATTATTATGACATAAAAATCGAACATAATTTATTTAAATCTTGTTTTACCATATGAATGTTATCAAAGAGTTCCAAGTGAATTCATGATCATATGGGGCTTTTTAGATCATAGACCTCTAGTTTATGGAGAAATATATTGAGGATAATTTTTGGATCATGATTAGAAATAATAGTGAATATCAACCATGTGGCCAAATAAATGTTGTTGTACAATATGCCTAACATCAAACAAGAGGTCACATGACTGGGAAAGAAGCTTTAGAGGTGTTCTAGAGGTGACTCGCATAGGCTGTACTTGGTTGGTCAAACTGTGTGCCTAGCCCATTAAATTAGTTCACCATAAGTAGAATAGGGTCACTATTAGAACACATTTTCAAAAATCATATTGAAAAACCATGAAACTATTTAAATAAATAGAGAAATTTTATTTTCCATCTCCAATTATTAAACTCAAATAACCATTTAATTTATTTTTTCAGAGTGTATTGTATTCCTTGAGGGCTTTATTTCTTCTCCACCTTTTATTTGAGGTCATTCTATTATCATACCTCCATTTCATCTACCGTTGGTTGTGTTGGATATCTAGAAATGAGATATTCATTATTCATCCTTCTTTTAATATTTTATCTCTCTCTATAGAAATATTTTTATAGGTGATATAATATTACCTATTTAATGGAATTTTTCTATTTCATTAATTTCTCCCATTTTAGCCTAAAATAAAGGATTCCAATGAATGAGGAGTGTACTACCATTCTATTGTAGGTGGTATACCAATTTTTCCATAATAGAGGGTTATATTATATCCTAAAATCTCATAGAAAATTCCATACTATCTATAAATATCCAAAAAAAAATATAAATTTCCCTATTTAATTTTTAAAAATCATTATAAAAAAAATTTATAACTGTATTTATTTTTTCGATGTCACCCACAATGATAAGTGCCACCAATTTTGATGTGATCATTTGTTTCCATTGACATCTTAAATGTCAATGTTTCTCAACCAACTTCTATGTGGTGTTAGTGCCTCATAATTTAATGTATTATTAATATTAAATGGATAGTGAGTTGAATAACCCTGTCACAGGACTTATATATGATCAATAGATTATGAATTTACTAAATGGTATGTAAAATAAATTATATACAATACCATGGATTATATTAAATCCAAACATTTATTAATTAAATGTCATGCCCAGGCATAAGATCCCTTTTTAAAATGGGAATCTCAATCATGAATTCAACTATGATTTATGATACTAGGGAACTGAGTTCCATCTTTCTATTTATACTCGATCATGAAATCCCATACTTCCATATGAAAAACATGTGACTATGCATAAAAAGTTGAGTTCAACCTTAGTTCCTATATAGAACAATGTATATATATATATATGAATATATATGTTGCCTTGTATATAGTGAATATATATATACTAACATATATATTGACACACACACACACACTTATATATATACATATATACATACAAAAATATTTTTATATTGAGATAAATGTTTAGAGATGTAATGTCCAAACCAATATGCAACTAAAATGTTTCCTCCAGCAAGTTGGTTACAATTCCTTGTGGGAACAACTCGTATTCCAGAGGATTTCAACTTGAAGAGAGGTCCTAGGGTGTGATAGTTGCGATAAAATTCATTAATATTTCAGTAATAAATAAATATAAATAGATTTTTATTATATACAACATAAAATAAAAAGACTTTGTAAAAAGTAAATAAACCGAAATATAACATCCAATAAAAAACAATAAAAAATCAATAAAATCATGAACAGATTTTTAGTACATATATTACCAGATAGCCACTGGGCTGACCATACAGATAGAAGACGAAAAAAATAAACCTAAATAAATGTATATGGCTCTACTACTAAATCCAAGAATGACTGTGTACCGAGCCTCTAGACATAATCTATCATCACTAATATAAATAAAAGAACCCACATGACCATCTATGCTATATCATGCACATCTGGGCCTCAACCCTATCCACCATGAAATTGTGCTCAACCAAAAACGTAGACATATGATCTACATGTAATCTAAGGTGGACATGTAGCGGTGATAAATAATATTATTAATCTACATCAACAATGATCTTATAAATGTGTTCTATAATGGTATGCAAAAGAAGACTGACCATCCTTGCTGAGACAACATAATAGATAAGTAAAATCTGTAAACATGAAACCATATCCAAACGTTGGGTTTGAAATAATATTTATATGGAACGTTCCACCATGGATGTCCATATCTATATATGTATACATATATACTCCCAATACTATAATTATATACATAAATATGAATTTTAATGAGTATGTGGATGAAATAACATAAAAAACAGCAGCTGATCCATTGGTCTATATTCCCAATCATTTGGACGTACTATATAAGAAAATTAAGGTAGATGTTGTACCACTAATGAAATATATAATTAGGTAGATATTTTGATATATCATCATAATTAACAAGTACCTCCATCATCTAATTCTAGAAATATATCTGATTAAAAAATGTCACTATATGTGGATAGTCTTCCCATGCCAGGGTTCACCAGTACAAGCCTCCAGTCACGAAAACCATTGATTATAGGGAAGTACACCAAAAATTTTATAAATGGTCACTAAACCGGATACCCTAATTCTAATGCTATGTATATAAAGTCAAATTTATGATCTTTATATCTCATTCTATATGAGATCATGCCATTTGGATCACTGAATTTATCTAATTGGTTGACCCTTAGGTGATCTTTATGGAGAAATAATTAGTGACATGACTTTCCACCACTAGAGACTTTAATCATTGAGAGATAAATGATCCCAATCATCTAGAAGAACATAATAATTATAGTTATTGAATGATTTGAGATTTCATGCACCATACTATGATCATGTAACTAGTCATGGAGAGCCTAATAATCCATGTCACCTGAGAGAGCATAAACATCCATGAGTATAACTAGATTGAGGTGAGCATAATCATCCTCATCACATAACGAATAGAGGATATTTTAATCATAATCATCACATATCACAGTCATAATATCAATATCTGGATACCATGAAACATGTTTGGAAATCCCAATAACATAATAAAAAATTATATATAGTCTCAATAGCCAGATCGCATGTAGAAAATCTAGCTTCACATAAAAATATCAGAAAAAATAGGGATTGAAATCCAAATCCCAGTAATGCACATATGGGAATCCCATAAAAAGAATATAGATTACAGAAAAAAATCTTAGTAATCACATAAAGAATGTATGATACCTTACATTAGGGTCAACAATCACCAACTTGGATGTACCTATGTTAAACATCACTACATCAATAATAAAAATGTGAAGGTATAAAAAATAGTGAGGGTGGGATAACACCAAACCCATAACTACAATAACAAACCCAAGGGATTAAAACTTATACATGGGTTCTATAGTGATGTGTGCTACCATCTATACCCAAAGATGATGTATAACTCAATTTAGGTCACACAACTTGCACCCAATGAGACCGTCAAATCAATCATAAGAGACCAATCTTACATTGTATTCTTGAACACTAAACACAAGTGAAATAACCATATATTGGACCATTAAATGAAAATGTTAACAAAGGAATCCTACATGGGATCAACTAATGGTATATAAGACTGGGGAATCCTACACAGGTTCCTCGGAATGATAGAATGTGATGTAGTCCCCTAGGGGACCCTTTATAGATGTATAAAAATAAAGAGGCATTCTATAAAGAACCATAAAAATGACAGGCCTATAAATTGATCCCGAACGTTATTACCTGGGACATCTTGTATGGAAAGTCATACCATAGGGGGCCCTCGGTAATAGAAATTAGATCACGACATCAAGCATGATATTCTCTTGGTAAAAAACTAAATAGAGAAATCCTACAGGGGATCCCTATTACCAACTAGTCACATGGCCTCACAATCCAGAATAACACATCTATTAAGGGAGATTTACTAACTGGGGAAAACCACACAATCATAATCTTAAGGGAGATATCTCATTGATCATATTTGATTAGATATCACTCATACAAGAATACTATATTATAATTTTGGATGAAGAACCTCTCTTTTCCAGAAACACCACATAAAAGTACTCTGAACTCCCCACATGACTCACTGTCATGATCGACATGGAAATGAACATATTATTGACTTATCATGGGTCAAATTTTGAATGCTGGTATAATATAAGTGAAAACCCTTCAATGGGCCATAAGGAGTAAGTTAAAGGTGTGCCTCCAAGGGTAGATAATGTGTACTATTAAATCCCTAAATGGGCGTGTACTCCCAACAGACATGGAGTGTATAGACCCATGTACATCATGAGTGAAAAGGATACAAAATGTGTACCAAACATGGTGTACCTACTCATGTCCCTCAACCGGCCAAGCCAAATACTTGGGAAGACCATGTACTTGTACAAGGCCTACTACCAACATGGTGTTTGGTCATGTACTCTATAGTACCATGTACCCCTACAAAGAAGCCTAACTGGGTACTCGACTACATGTCTGAGTACCCGTACACAATGTGTAGTCCAAATTATATGGTTTTTAATTTGAAAAAATTTCTTCCCCAAATTGAAAGTACACCCGATGTGTAACCCTAAACTACATTCCATGTAGAATAGATTTCTTAAATGGGTAACCATTGAAACTCCTAAAACCTGTTTTAACCACTTAAATGAATATATTAGTCCACAATGGCCATATGAAATAATAATGACAGGTTTAAAACAAACAAAAAATTAATATAAAGTGATTTGTGGAAAAAATTAAAAAAAATACCTTTAGGAAGAAACAACTAATGCTTCGATCCAATTCAAAGTCCACGTTTGCATAACATTGATCTAGTGTATCAAAAAATCTATATTGGTACCCCCCATATCTCCCTCTATTCAACTTCCATTTTTACTCTCCCAGCTCTCTTGGTCACATGATGTGTGAGGGTCCCGACAAGTGTACATGAGATGCTAAAAATATGGAAATTGAAATAAATAAAATAGAAATAAAAAAAATAAAAATAAATGAAATTAAATGGGGGCCCTAGCAGTCCTTGAGGCCAAACTTGAGTTTATTCCCCACCTAGAAAACCCCTTATTTCTAGACTCAATGGTAGAGACATAAACTCTATATTACTCTTCATTAAAATGGTTTGGCTGAACCACATCCATGAATATATAAATATTTATTTTATTAAATATAAAATCATAATTATCACGTGGAAATTCTAATTTCTCATATTTCTTCAAAATTAATTTCATATGGTAAAAAACCTATTTCGGGACAAAAATTAGGCCACAAAAATTATCCTAAATTATCTTTTATGGAAATATTTACCATTTTACAAAAAATTAGAATATTAAATGAACATTAAAAATGTATGCTAACAATTTCTATAAAAACATCATTCCTAAAAATCACCCCACCATAAGCATTCTCAACTGCAAGAATCCTAGTGGTAACACTAGAATCCACACATTCAATTTTAGAATCTTAAAATCCAAGCTATATGGATTATCTAGTGACCAATCGTCTATCGTAAACCCCTATCTACTACTTGGAATACATTTAACCATGAAGAATATGGTTCTACCCATAATAAGATTACCCATATTGTCATTTCAAACGCAAAACCTGAGCCCAATGCCCCCTGAAAAATTATAAAATTCAACTAAAAATGAGGGTAACCACCTTCAAATAGCCAATGGTGTACTCCCCACCATATTTAATACCATACAATGATCCTAAATCACAACCTCATCATGATTCCTCATCCTAATGAGGGAATCAATTTGAAATGAAAAGGACCTCGACACAGGGACAATGCTCACTGAGGTTTTTCAAGACGAAGTCCAGATAGATAATGATAGTATTTTAATATGATTAAACTACGATTCTAAAAATTCCATGTATATCTCTTCTAATCCACACTAATAGAAAATTTGGAAAATGTTCTGTTATCAAAAAACTGACACATCACCTTTAAGTCACAAATGATCAGCTTCAACATGGGTCAACCATTTCATAAGAGATGATTCATTCACAATGTCACATCTACATTGGCAGGACATTTTATATTTTAACCACAACTCCCACTAAACCCTTCTGTTGTACTATCATGGAAAACATCAGTCCTTGAATCACATATGAACAATCAAAGATTTAAAACTTAATGTCAATACATGAATAAAGCATACACCTTTAACAGTTGAATCGTACTCTTTTGAGTCATCTAGTACACGGTTATGTTAACCATACTACATGAAATGTGTGTTTCATTAATAAAAAATATCACATGGAACCCCTATTGAAAATAGAGTACCCAACTTATGCCATGGTTTATTTCAACATCCACCTATTAAATGGTGTTGTTCTATTAAAGAGTGCCTGACTGCACTCTGACTTCATTAGAAATAGAAGAAACACTAGTGAATTGTTTCATGCACCTGTAGAGTCCTTCCCTTCGAAGATATTCTTGATACCAAATCACCAAAGTCACTTCATCAAAATATAAAGCAACAAACCCACCTATAATGAAAAAAATAGCACCTACCGGGCCTCAGTCGCAAAATGAACATAAAATAAAACTCACTGCCTTATAAGCAATCTGAAAATATGGGTCACCATCTAACACAGGTTTCCTTTAAAAATGAATATCAAACTACAAGGGTGTTCGTCAACTAATCTCCACTAGGTCTCCCACATAACCCTAATGATCCAGTCTCACAAGTGTTTCATGATGTCTAACCACCTAGCCAAAAAGTTCAAACCTCTCTAAAAAAGGTAATGATAACAATGACCAACGAGGGTCAAAATTTAAAACATGGTTTAAAATTACTTGATCCACACTGACCATCATCATATGTAACTATCCCTAGAGATGATGATAATAATTCCAAAGAGGGACTAAAATAAATCTCCCAATGAATCTTTATACAGTAATACCCCGTGGAGGATGAGTTCAAAAGAAAAAACCTAATACCTTCATTATCATCCTCAATGATTCAATTACTTAACCATGCCCTAATAAACAACAACCAAAAACATTTACAAAAAAATGTAAAAATGTTCTATATCATCCTACTATGGTCACTTCAACTCTCATGCACAAGGACAAATTCATTACTCTCTCACAAATCCCTTAACATATATCCACATAACATGACATAAATATAAAATATATATTTATATATAAGTAGTCATAAATAATAGTCCTCATTCATCATAAAAATTCACAAACTAGTTGGCCTATATTAATTTAATCCTTGATGCATAGTATGATGCATGAGACACCTCTTGGATTTTCCATCCAAGATTTAAAATCCATCATTTGAATCGTTCTAATGGCCAAGAGTTTGAGATACATAGTAAATCCTAACATCTATAAAACATGTACATATCTCATGGTAAAAATCACATACAAATTTATCATCATAGATTATAATAATAATCCCATACACTAGAAACTAGGAAATCTCATTGGAACATGTGTTCTCGACACACCAGTCTGGTATCCATCATAAGTTTTGACTCATTTCCAATACTCATATTTACTATAACCCAAATAGTAAAGAGTAGGAAAAGAGAAGATCATATTCCAATTTGTATCAACTAGATAGAGAGGGTATAGGGTGTTATTGTTGGGAGTCTAAACCCCCATATCAGATTAAGAAAACAATATAAAAATATATGTTTCAAACATAATATAATATAAATTTATATTATAAATAGTAAATAAATAAAAAATCATTAATAAAAAAGGAAAAATATATAAAAACCAATCAGATTAAGAAAATAATATAAAAAAATATGTATCGTACATAATAGAATACAAATTTATTTTATAAATACTAAATAGTTTGAAAATAATAATTATTAATAAATTAAAAATATATAAAAACCTAAAAAGTTATGAAAATATACAATATTGGTTACCAAATGGGCCAACCATATAGATACATGAGTAAACAAAAGGAACTGAAATAAATGTAAATGACTCTACTACCAACTCCACGAAAATCTATAAACCTAATCTCCAAACAATATTAAATAGATCCAGCTTAAAAAAATATCCCATATGAGGATCCCCTTTCAATCATGCTACTCTAGACCAAAACCTACCCACTGGGTCAGTATTCAATACATGAAAATATGATATAAGGTCTACACATACACCAGGGTTTGTTTATAGGGGAGATAAATAATCTCATTAGGCCAACCCATTAAGAAAAATATAAATACTATGATATAAGTGTATGAAAATTACAACTACTCAGACTAGTAGATACATAACTGAAAGGGTGAGTAAAACTAGTAACCCTGAAACCATAGTTGAACCTTGATTCTATAATCTGATTCAACTAGAAGGATCCTCCATGTTTGTCCATATATATTTACATATACATTTATAGTCCCATGCATATAAATATATACATAAATATAAATATTTCATGAGTAAGTGAATGATATAACATAAAACTAAACAGCAGTTTATCCTAGGGTCTATAATCCTGATTACCTAGATATATGGTGTGGGGTCATTGAGCTATATGTTATGCCACTCAAGTGATATATCATTACATCAATATTAGGATATGTAATAATAATAGATATGTACTTTATTTGGATAAAAAAATAAATATCTATAAACGAGCCACATCACCACCAATAAACACTCATCCTACCCCTAGTTTTACCCATAATAATATCTAATCTCTAAAAAAGGATTCCAGGGATGTAAATTTATAAATCTTGTAAATGATCATTGATATTGATGCTATTAAACTCAGGCCATTTAAATCCATCCCATTATTTGAGGCCATGTTCCCAGTCCTTAAAAAGTCACAACATTCACAACATGGATAATATCTATGTGTATGGTCATTAGGTGATCTGAATATAGAAATTACCAGTGAGATGAAATTTTCACACCCTAAGTCTCTAATAAGGGAGAACGTAATCATCCCAATTTTTTATAATAGTGTAATAATTCTAGGAATCCAACAATGTGAGACGTCACGAACCACACTATTGTTAATTAACAACTAAGGTAGAGTGTAATAATTATTTTCCCTGACAAGAGAATAATCATCAATGTGTTTAATCTGATCATGGAGAGCATAATCATTTCCTTCCAATAACAAAAATAAGAGAGATAAATCATCCTCTTTACAAATTATAGTCAGAGGCTCTACCTCAGGATACACAGATTCACCTATGAAAATCCTAGTAACAAAATAATCATATATACATGGTCAATAGCCACATATCACATTGTACATATATGTACATAACCAAATATAATATGTATCATGAATTAGATGCTAAATTTCAAGATATCATGACTTAGCATCCCAAAAAAACAAGACGGATCCCATGAAGAATGTGTGGGAATCCCAAAGAAAAAGAAAGACACCTCATGTCAGGCTCAATATCCCATAACAAGGATATTCCTTTTGTAATAATCACTGCATCAACAATACACATGTGAAGGTATAAACCAATAGTGATGGAGGTAGAACACCCAAAACCAACACTAAAATAATAACCCCATGGTTTTACAAGTTTTTCATAGTTTCTAAAGTGACACCCCCTACCATGTCTAGCTGATCCCGATGTATAGATCATAGAAAGTCAACCGATATGCGTATAATCAGTCCCTCAAGTCAAACACAGAAGAGGAATCTTACATGGGATCCTAAAATCCAAAACATAAGAGAAAGAATCCTACAATGGATCCTCATATAAAAATGGTATGTGAGGATTCTAACATGGATTCCTCAAATGTTATGTTAGGCTATGGAATCACACATGGGATCCTCAAAATAAAAAAGGTGAAGGCATCCTCCCTGGGACCCTATATAACCTTACAAGAGGGTGGAATCATATAACAAGGAATCCTCATAATTATACACAAGTAAAGGGATCCTAAAAAGGATTCCCTAGGTTATCTTGTAAGAAATGGAATACCATATGGTACCCTTGGAAACAAAATAAAGATAGATGCCTCATTCATGTGGTCCACTTGGTTGAAACGTAAAAAGAGGAATCCTACATGATATCCTTGTAAATAAATGCTCTCATAGACTCACTTGCTAGAATAGAACATTTCTCAAGGAATACATCCGTAATGGGGAAAATTATAGAATAATGAATTCAATGGATATAGGTCATGTCTCATTACAAAATAAGTCTAACTCTGAAGGCACTACTAAAATTGAAAACAAGGGTAAGAATCCATACATTCATGAAAGACCTCCTATGAATCCGAAAAACACCCCAAAAGTCTCTCCGTCATGATCTACATAAAATATATATAAATATAATGGTATAATAATGGGTTCAATTCTGGATCTTGGAATAAATGTTATGAAGAACTCATAAAGGGTCGGATGGGGGTAATACACAAAGTGTCTCCATTGGTACATGATGTGTACTCCCAAAGCCGGAAATTGTTGTGTACTCCCATCAGACATGGTGTGTAAATGATCATGTACATGCAATATAAAATAGATGAACGAAATGTACCTAACATGGCATACCATCCCCTGTCCCTCAACCGGTCAATCCATGGTCTTCATCATGTTATGTACTTGAACATGGTGTGATACCAACACGAGGTCTAGCCATGTACTATACATTTCCATTTACCCCAACATGGGAATTCCAACCAGGTACTTAGATACATGGAAAATTATTAGTACATGGAGGGTACACTTTATTACATGGTGTGTACTCTAAAAAAATCATCTTCCCCAAATGAGAAGAACACACAGTGTATTTCCCTAAACCAGACATAGTGTAGTCTAGTTTTCCTGAATGGAAAACCCCTAAAATGCTAGAAACTCCTATTTTTACACCCAAATCAACATATCTATCCTCAATATTCCATAATAAATATTGAAATGGTATTTATAGAATTAAATGGAGATAAAATGACATTTTTAGTAAAACATAAAAAATCTATCATTTGGGTAGAAAGTGCCGAAGCTTTCCTGAAATACGTTGTCCATGGTTTCCACATGATAATCTAACAAATCGAGAGCTCCATAGTGATTCCCCAACCCTACCTTTCTATATTTCACTATCCCTATACCATATCACTCTTTTATTTTATCAAGGTGGATCCCCATGAGAGAAAGGGATAATCCAAATGAGGAATAGGATATGAGAGAAATGAAAAAAAAAAAGGAAATAAAGAAAACATAAAATAAGGGGTCGGCTAGTACTAGTTCCCAAAATGTGTTCATGAACAACCTAGGAAACAATCCTCATTATAGACATAACAAAGAAGAAAAAAATAATTCTAACCCTCTGTTAAATATATTCTTCAGAATGAAGCTTTGAGAATATATTAATATGTATTTATTTATTTATAATATATTAATTTTTCTCCTAAATTTAAAATAGTTCTTATTTATACCAAATTACCATCATATGGTAAACACTATATTATATAAAAAATGGAGTGTTCAATAAAATTATACATGATCATATCCTTAAAGAAAAGTATCTATTTTAACCATTACAATAATCTGAAAGAAAAAACATAAATTTGTGTTCTGAAACCCAATACGAAAAAAACATAGGTCATTACAAGTTATATCCCATTTTATTCCAAATCTTGTTTTATAAGCCTAGTTCCCATTAAAAAATTGATCCAAATCATTTATTGATTATATTTCTTGTTGAAACGGTTATATCTACCAAATTCCATTTTATATCTACAATCTAGATCGTGCGAGAGAACATTGATGGTGGCCAACTGAGTATATTTCACACCCTATTAAGGCCACCAATTGGTACCAGAATAGGATTATTGGTGGAATTTAGGGAAACAATAATGTTTTTAGGTATGGATAAATGACATATTTTATAGGATGATGTATAGTATTATCGGACTAATTTTATGCTCCTGATGATATGGATGATAAATAGGGATATTTTTCATCTTTTTGAATAACATGTTGTCTATTCATATTTCATTATATCCCTTTATTTTTGTCCATTTTATTAGAAAAAATATGTGAAATAATTTTTTATATGACGTTGATTCTACATATAGCTATTTATTATATCATAATGATTTATGATCATACATTTAACTAATTATGTTATTCTAAATTGTTTCTGTTATTTAATGTTGGTGTGACACACTCTAGTCATGAGGGTATAGTCTCCACACTATACCACCATAGATATTCACTATTAATCAGCAATACCTAGGGTATATGAATGTTCTCTTGATTCTATGTGGCAAACCAGGTTTTGTTACAAATGAGCAAACTAGGATTGGGATGTTACAATGTGTTTTTAGAGTGTCTATTCGTTTTGTATTAATATTTCAGGTTGGTATACATGATATTAAAAATGTATCAAAATTTAGTAATGATAAATTTACTCATAGTGTTTAACCCATATACATGGAAAAGATAAATTACCATATATGGGACTTGTTATTATAGATTATTCTTGTTATAATTGAATAGATTTTTGTAAGGGGACTCATATGATTTCTGGTGTTATTATTTTAATTATTATTATGGATTTTGTTTTTTATTGGCCTAGTGAGGAAAGGATGTATCATTTCATGAATCATAGTATGAACATTAGAATTCAAATTTCGTGAATAATCCAGGCACAATTTAATCCATGTAGTGTATCTATGCCTACATATTACTGGTGCGTTGACTATTATATTATTAAATGTGCAAATATTTCTTGCTATGATAGACTAATTGGATTAATTAATGTGTATGAATCAACTAGAGTAGTGATTTCTTGTATTTCCGGATGTTGGAACCCTAATTAACCATTTTTTCCATGTTTAATCCAAGGACTATTGGTCGCATGGGTTGAAATGTTAATTTATTTTGATTCCTTGAATTACAATTTTAATTTATGAAGCATGTAATTCTAGAAATTCGGATGGTGAATCATTTGGATGAACCATTTTTTACTACCAAATAAATATCAATAATGAATTCATTGTTTATGTCGTAATTACATGAGTTTCCAATTGTAACTTATAAAGATTATTCTTTTGTTACTTGTGAATGGTGACTCGAAAAAATGGAATGTGGTATTTTTATCCGTATAAATTAGTTTGAAATAAAATGAATGTATATTCTTAAATAAAATTATTCCCACTAAATTGGAATTACTATGTCAATGTAAAGGGGTTTCCCTCTATATCATTCCATCAATACTTTATATACTAGGACCTCTACTATGTGACAAAAGACCTTGATCTTGACCTGATCTTAGTAATGGGTACTAGAAAAGTTATCTTGTGATCTATTATGGTGATATACATAACTCATGCCTAGAATTAGGAATTGAAGGATTGGTGACACTATTTAATAAGAATATTTTTACCTATATTATTAATTTATCAGTGAAACTACAATTGTTGGACATTATTTAAGGTGTTTGATGGGAAATTATATTGATATTCTACTATGATGTCCTCATGTGATTTTCTATAAAGGTTGTGATGACCATGCTCTGGAGGTTTTGGTAACACAGCCACTAGTATTACCTCATATAGTTACACATGTATCACCACATATTATTCTTCATATGGGCACCGATTCTCAGTTCTAATAGAGATGTATGTGGTTTATTCAGTATATGAAGGTAGATCTATGACTTTTTCTTAACATGATGGAGTTTATGTGATAATTCCAGTAGTATAATCAAAGTATATTATCTCGGTATGGTGGTCCCGAATATACTGAGTCATGGATAAAGGCAATACTATTGATATTGGTGAATATGGATTCTCTAATGGAGTGAAGTTTCAATCTCATAACCAATATTATATGTGATTAGACTATTGTATGGTGGGATTTTGTCACCTAGGATGGGCATCATTATTGTTTGTTGTGGGAAAGCTTTCATATAGAAATTTGTGATTACTTTCATCCAAAACCCATGAATGTGGACCACTCTTGATATTTTATTCATATATAATAGGTTGTTATAATATTAATGGAGTATTTTTATCATTTAAATAGGGTCTATTTCTTCACATTGACACCTTTTGGTGATGAGATGATGATAACATGGTGTTTTGTGTATGGGATTGCATACTCCATACAATCGTAGCTAAATGTATTTCTGTTTTCCATAAATTCCCATATAGGAAACTAGGCCATTATCAACTGGTAGAACATGAGGGAAGACCAAAGTGTGTGCCAAGAATGATGAGTATGATGCATTCATGTGGTTATTTTTTTGGTAGGAAGCATCAACACAAGTATGCATGTGGGGGAAGAGGCAGTCAAATGAGACCCACTAATAGTTATGTGCTATTTCACCAGTATAAAAATAAAGTAAATAATAGTAATTAGTTTATAAAATACCTTATTATATTCCATCATTAAGGTATAATGGGTCATCTTCAACACTTCTACATGATGTTTATGTCTGTTACCAATGAGAAAGATATGTGTCAGCTCTACCATCAAGAGAGGGATAAGTAATGCCTCGCTAAGAAGGTATATGGGGTACTACCAAAAAACAAGGACAAAGAGGTGGCCATAGATGAGGTAGCTAGAAACTTGATATATACCTTTAGTAGAGTGGGATTACCCATGGTAGTTATGTACAATCATATAGTCATGTGTCTGGCCATATCTATGGAGTGCATCATACTCATTATGAGAAGAGTGTGGGGTCTTTTACAGTATGAGGTGTAATTATATCATAATAAACTTCTGTTTTATACATATTCGATACTTGAATTTAACATTATTCTATTTCTATGAAAATTATGAAAATATGTGTCCAAAATATTGAGTACTAGTTTTCAAGTAATTAATTTGGACACTAAATTAGCAATAAAATATGAGAGTTTATTCCAATGTAAAGAATCAACTTGAGACATGTGGTTATATTTTTATTTTGAGCCTGTTTTCCTCAAGATTAATTGTTTCAATTTCATACTTGGGGTGAAAAAGATTGTACCCAATCACATTCATGTTTATTTCTATCCTTGAAGGTTGTATTTCACATAAAAAAATTCCAGTATTTATATTCAAATCTATAAATGGTATTGTCTAGGATAGTAGAGATTGACCCAAAAAATGTTCTATTGGTGGAGTGAAAATATATATTTCACACCTTTTATGAGAAATCAGGGAGTGCGTCATATATATTTCCCTACACTAGTGTATTTTTTAAAGGACGTACTCAATGATGACATTTCTAGGATATCCCTTTTATGATATAGGGAGTTCATTACTGAAATACATCTTGGAGATAAAAAATTATTCATTCCACTATACAATATGGAATATAGTATTCATAATTTAATTAATATTTATCTAAAATATTTTAATGATGTGTTTTTTATATGTCTTAGCACATCACCTTGGGGGGTTTTTTATCCTTTTTTCATGAATTTGGATGGTACCCATTGGATTTACATGGCTTTATACAGGCTTAATTAAAATATAATTATGATCCCACATCCTTTACCATATGTAGATGACCACATTGATCAAATCCAATGTGATATGGTTTTCCCAAAGATTTACTTGAGGATGGTCTATAATAAGGTGCATTTATACCATCAGATATACCATATACAACATTCTGTAGTATATATGGTTTGTATGAGTATTTTTTCATCTCATGAGTGCATGTATTATTTTATTGGATCAATTCAATTAATTTATTCACCTATATCTATATTCATTTGAGTTATTATTCATATAATATATTTTAGTTTACTATTATATTATAACAATCCTGCTCTTTATTACAAAAAAATCAAGATTTATTACATAAACACTCACTTAAAACAACTTTGAGGATCGAGAGGTCTATTTTTTTGGAAAATTTGGAACATCACATAACAACTTAGAACATAAAACACAACATATTTTTTAAAAACTCATTTACATTACCACAGCATTCATTTGTACTTAATATTCATTGGATAACTTGAGGATATGTATAAGAAAAGGGTGAGATATAAAGCCCAGTAAGTGTGTAAATAAGGAATAACATGAAAAATATAGTAAAATTTAGGAAATAGTCATATAAATGGAGCATAAGAGAAACAATAACATAAATGAATGATAATTAATGATTATCATAACATTAAAATGTCCCAAAAACATTTAACATAATATTAACACGATCTAAGGTTCATTGCACAAGGAGCATGAGTAAGCCCTCATTGAACTTGAATTAGCATGATTTATCCCTCAATGCACTTGATTTATCGTTATATTACTCTTTACCCAATGCATTGGAGTGCTATCAGGGCACACCCTTTATAAACATCTCATTTCATAGATAAGTTTACCACAAGGATCATACCACATGCATTCATTAAACAATATAATTTATCCGAAAAATAATAGATGTAGAATACATAAATTTATTCCTTCAATAAATAAGTACATGTTCATAAATTTTAATACCCATGATAGAAAAATGTATATGGTATTCACATACATGATGATTTTGGCATGGGAAATTTTTGTGTAACTTCAGCAGCATAACATCG
This sequence comes from Viscum album, assembly GCA_963277665.1. Taxonomy (NCBI): domain Eukaryota; kingdom Viridiplantae; phylum Streptophyta; class Magnoliopsida; order Santalales; family Viscaceae; genus Viscum; species Viscum album. The sequence goes on from OY728157.1 coordinate 81,354,542, forward strand.
TCAAATAGAAATTATAAAATGGGGGTTTTTGAGAGATAAAGGGTTATATCATAATTTATACATGAAATGGTAAGTATGGGGGTCATGGGACATAATATCCCAAATTGTGTAATGTAATATAGATGCATAATATAAAATAATTTCATGAATGTAAATGAGAAGAGAGAAATTCCAAACAGAATTTCAGCACGATAACAGGTCTCCATGATTGGCATTAAAGAGAGATGAATGGGTATATCTTTATTAAAAAATAAATATGGAAGTATGGGGTTGGTGATAAATCATACCCCATCCTTTTTAATTGAAATTAAAAGGGTTTAACAACATAATTATTTTTGGACAAGAATTAGAAAAGAAAAAATCCCATATGGAATTTTGGCATGGTAACAGGTGTATATGGGTGGTGGTAATGGGAGATAAAGGGATATCTCAACATTAAAACATAATTAGGGAATTATAGGGGAGATGATAAATCATACCCCATCATCATTAATTGAAAGTAAAAGGGAATAATAATATAAATAAATTTAGAAACCAATGAGAAAATAAGAAATCTCTTATATGGAAGTGTGATCCCAAAGGCATGGGAGAGGATTGAGATAGACTCCGTGGAAGTATGGGTGAATTGGAAGGATTATAGAGTGAAGATGGAAGGTTTTTTTCAAGATATAAAGGTATTGAATGAAAAATAAGTGGAAGCTTTGGTGTGTTTAAATAGTAAAAGGTGGGGAATTCTTTATTATTTATGTTTTGGACACCACATGTTAAACAAATCAAAACCACAAACCATCCCATTATTTTTACAATGGTTTATTAAATAGGGTATTAGAGAACATTATTTTATAAGGCCTATGTCCAAACACATTAAATTTTTTTGATTCTTTACGTGGAGGTGAGTCACACTCTCAAGGAAATCATTTCAAAATGGTAAAATGTTTTATAAGTCTTCGAGGGTCCACTAATGCTTTGTGAAATAAATTAAAAAACCCTAAAATGAAATTATTTTAATGATAAAACATATAATATCAGAAAAACCCATTTATAGTATTTTATTATATCACAATTTGAACATTTTGATGTCATAAACACATTATATATTTAAATGGTTTTTTTTGTTTTACCCAAAATTCTACTATCTTAGAAAATTATTAAAAATTCACTGTTAGATAATTTAGACACCCTGAATCTAAAAATAATATTCACATTATCTAAATAATATTATAAATTTTTGAATAAAAACATTTAGTATAAAAAAACATTTATAAAAAATTAACGTGTTTCGACAAAAATGGCATTCAAATATAAATAAAATTACAATTGAATTCATAAAAATTATATGATCATTTATATTCCGCAGAAAGTAATTTAGTAATAATATTTTATTAAAATTTTATTTTATGCATAAATCAATTAATTCATCAAAATAGATTTCTTAATTTATTATTGACTAAAAATATTATTTGTTCTTTAAAAACTATTTACGATGTAACAAAATAAATATTAATGTATAGTCTTTATTATAGACAAAAATAATGAACATAAACATATTGTTAGGGTCTTGTTACATAACCCCTTATAACAATGGCATAAGACCAAAGGATAAGATGAGTGATGGTGATAGACTCTTGGGGTGGCTCAGATAACATCACTGGGGTGGTAGTTTCTATCAACTTCCACTTCTCTTGTAGGCGGTTCTGTTCGAGCTTAATCCATTCATTCTCAGCTTGGAATTATTCAAGAGAAAAACCTAATGATTTTGTATCCTTTACGAGCTTTAAAAATTTGGATTCATATGAAAAAATTCTATTGGATGAGGTTATTGCATCCTTTCTCTGAGTAAATTTTTTTTAAAGCCCTATATTTACACTATTGACGTGATCACTATTCAACGACTATATTAGTCACTGTAAAAATTATTAACTGTGTATAAAAATCCAAATATATAAAACCAATGAAGTGAATATATTTTATATATCCATTTTACATAATAATACATATAAATAGATCAAGATAAATCTTAATTAATGAAGCTTTGGGTCGTTAAAATCATCCCCCACTATGAAATTTCTATTTCAAAATTTCCATTTCCCACACTAAAAGTGATTAGGGAAACTTTTCTTCATCACTTCCTCTAATTTCAACATTGCTTCTTCAAACTTTTGGTTACACCACAACCCCTTGAAGTGGTGTTTTGTTTTATTTTGTAGAACTTTTTCTCCACGATCTAACATTTTCTCAGGCTTCTCTTCATATGTGAGGCCAATCTCCCATGGTACCACTTTTGGATTGAGTACATGTGACGGTTCAGTTATGTACGTCCTCATGAGTGATACATGAAGTACATAATGTAATTTATATATGTTTAGTGGAAGTTCTAGTCGATAGGCCACTTCTCTAAAGTGAACAATGATCTCAAAAGGTTAGATGTACCTTTGATTAATCTTTCCCTTATTTAGAAATCTCATAGCTCTCTTCCAAATCTATATGCAGAGGAATACCATATCTCCGACATCAAACTCTAGGCCTTGCCAAAAATTATCATCACATCTCATTTATCGACTATGAGAAGCTTTAATATACTACTGGATGTTCTTATCCTTCTCTACTATCTATTCAAAAATTTCTAGACATATTTGTTTTCACTCCCCATCATCATCCCAACATGTTGTTGTTCTGCACCTCTTCCCATAAATGTCTTCAAAAGGATCCATTTAGATGCTTGATTGAAAACTATTTTTGTAAGATAACTCAACATGTGAAAGATTTTGATCCTATCCACCTTCAAACTCCATTGAAAATGATATAAACATGTCCTCATATTTTTGGATAGTCTGATCAAACTGGTCATTAGTTTGAGGATGACAAGCCATACTGATGTTTAGCTCAGTATTCATAGCGTGTTGGAGACTCTTCCAAAACATAGAGGTGAATCTTGGATCTCGATAGAATACAATCAATAGTTTTACTCCATATATCCCTACCACTTTTCTAAAGTATAAATGTTCCAGTTGATCCAATGAGAAATCCAATCGAACTATAATGATGTTTTTAGTCTTTGTAAGATGATCCATAATGACCTATATAGCATTGTTCCCTTTGGATGTCTTCAAAATTATGGTGACAATGTCCATAGTGATGTTCTCCCATTTCCATGTTGGCATGGGTAATAGTTGCATTATCCCCTTAGACATCGACCCCTCGGCATTCACATGATTCTATTATAGGGACATTGATGTAGACTCATCTATATCCTTATTCTTGTTATCCCACCAATAATGCTTTAGATATCTTGATACATGTTTGTGTTTCGTGGGTGAATAGATAAATTATAACTATGTGCATCATCCAAAAGTTCCTTCATTAACAATGGGTATGATGGAACACATTGTCTTTACTCAAATCTCACAATTCCTTCTCCTTTTCAATTTCACTCTGAGGATTTCCATTTTCTGATAGTTTCCACTTTCTTCTGAATTCAAACACCATCGTTTTGAGCATTCTTTATCCTTTCTAAAAGAGATGGTTGAGGAATAATTTGTGAAATGATTGATGATGTTCCAATCATTAAGACACCCAAGTCCATCTTCATAAAATATATGAAGATTAGATCCTTTTCAATTCTCATCAATGATATAATTACTAGGTCCTTTAAAATTATAGCATCTTTCACCTTCTTCGCTTTCCCCAGGTGGTAATGGATTGAGATGTCATAGTCATTGATCAGATCAGATCATCTTTATTTGTGTATATTCCACTCTTTCTACATGAATATATACATGAGTCTTTTTTTCATCCATATATATTTCAATGTTCTCCCCATAGATGTAATGATTCTAAATTTTTAAATTGAATATCACTGCAGCTAACTTCAGATCATTTGATGGATAGTTTTTTCCATCAAATTTTAATTATCATGAAGCACAGGCAATGACTTTGTCATTTCTCGTCAACACACAACCCATTCTTTTCTTTAAATCATCAGTAAATACCACAAAAATTTCTCCACCTGTAGGTAGTGTGAGCATGGGCACAATGATAAGCCTCTTCTTAAAATCCTTCAAGAACTCTTCTCATTCATCACTACCAGAAAACATGACTCCCTTATGAGTTATCTTGGTAATAGTGTCTGAAAATCTTGAGAAAAGTTTCACAAATCATTGATAATATCTAGGTAACCACATGAATCTTGGGATATCTGTCACCATTTTTGGAATCGGCAATCCCTCAATTTCTGATATCTTGGAGGGCTCCATAGATATCCCACTTCATATTATTATATGAACCAATAATGAGACTTAATTCAAACATAACTCACACTTTCTATTCTTTTCAATATGATTCTCTTTTCTCATGGTCTCTAGTACAATGCTTAGATTCTCCTCTTCCTCCTCCTTGGTTTTGGAGTATATTATAATATTGTCCTCAATGACTACCACATATTTATTGAGGTATGCTCTAAAGAATCTATTGAACAGGTCCATGAAGATTGTGGGATCATTTGTGAGTTCTAATGTTATTAAAATGAATTAATAGTGCATGCACTTTGTAGAAAAATAAATATTAGGGATATGCTCCTTATTCACTGTTAATTGGTAATATCCTGACTGCAAATCCACCATAGAAAAGTATTGTTCACTATAGGATTTATCCATCAGGACGCTAGAATAAAAGTACACCATATTCTTCTTATCAACATGACACCCTTGAGATTCTCTAATCTATAATTCAACATTGATGACACCGAAGACTATTTAATCATAGCTCTTGTAGTCACAGATCGTTATGGAATTATATAGGCTAGGTTTTAGCCAACCAAAGAAGCGGTCAACAATGCATTTGGGGGTGATGATAAATCCAGAGGAATATTGTGAAAGCCTTGTGAATTTTTCCATGTACGATCGGATGTATTCATCATATTTTTATTGTGGGAAAGAAAGTCCATTTCCATCATAGGTCGGAGGGTGTGAAGAAATTATTTATTGAAAAGCATTTTTCCAAAATACTTCCATTCCAAAACATCGATCTCCTCATATGGAATCATTTTCTTATCAATTTCCACTATTGATCAGCTTCACCCTCCATAAGATAAGCCATTTGGATGAAGGTCTGATAAATAGTTGTGGCCCATGAAACACAGGAAACCAAAAAAATCAATGTTCAACACTAACAGGGTACTATAACATAGATGACTGAAATCACTGAGAGGGAACTTTAGTAATGAGAACATACTACAGAATAATGTGATAATAAAATGTAGTACTGTGTACAATGAAGATAACAATATTATATCTTTGTAGACATCTAGTCACAAGTCATTGTAGCATCTTGGACATGGGTGGAAATATAACAAGAGAATAGTGGACTTGCTTTGAGTTTGTTAAAACTATTTAATCATATTCTTTATGGTCTCATTAAATATAGGGTTTCATTGAATCTGAAACTCTAAAAATCTCTGTGTAATTTTGATCATAAAATTAGTGATTTTTTCTAACTCTATCTGGGTGTAGAGATTTTTTCAAAACCATATAAATATCTACTCTCTGTGAACTTATTCTTATTCATTTTCTATCTTTTACTCTTCTATATGTTATTGTTTATATTTTTCTCTAGGTTTTTCTAAAAAAATTATATTTGTGTGGTTAGATATGGATTGTTTATTTTTCTATGACCATTAGGTAAGTTTCTTGGAAATGAAGATATAAATAGTTTTCTATATCTATGTGATAGGAAATGGACTTCCAACTGAAAATAAAAATGAGGTCAGATTTTTATAAAACCATTTTCTATTAGCTTTGACATACCAATGAATGTAAGATAATACTATTACATGAAAAATATCCTTAACAAAAAGATGATTATAAGACGAAATTTAATATTAAATGGTGATCAAATAATTTCTTTTAGTACAAATTCACGAATAAGTAATGTCAATTAAAATTATATTCTAGAATAAACCATTAAAATGATCATAACATAGAAGAGAGAATTAATCAATAAATCAATTATGTGTATAATCTATAAATAAATATTACAGATTTGAAACAAATGAATTGATATTCAAAGTCATTATACATATATTTATATAATATTAACAAAAATGAGGACATATTATTACCCAATTATGAGGAATTGAGTTGTGAGTCTTTTAAAAATTCATAATATTATGATCAAACACAACAAAATGGAATAATTCAAAATTAAACTCAAAGTAATATGAAAAATTAATTTTTCATTCAATTAAATTTTATATTTTTATTATATACACTATGTTTAAAAATGAGGTTAATATCATTACAATATGCCTCAATAAAATGAAATTGAGACAAAACCCTTTACCGTAAAATTCCTTTTGGTTAAATGCTCTTTAACTCCTTGTATAATGGATTCAAGATTGTAATTATTTATTAAAAACCCATAATAATATGTTAAATTTTATATATGATCCTCCTATAATATATTGTTACATGATTCTTAATAAACATTTATTATTTTAACTGTTTCAGATGTTAAATGCATTGTTTTACGGGTTTTTTTACATATTAGTTTTTCTCATCTTATTAAGATCATTATTTCATCATATAAATAATTTTAAACATGATTTTAATATCAAATATATTAAGAATAAATGTATTTCAATTAATCCCTAATTTTAAGTGATTGGAGATGAAATACATTGTTCGTCAAGATGGTAGTTTGTACATATGCCTGAACGCTTCTTCCATTTTATAATCGTATTAAAATAAAAAAAGTAAATGATACATATGCATATTATAATTCCAATATATTATTTATTTTCATATATATAAAATAATATTATTAAACCCAACCTTAATAAACTCTATGTACATAATGAATAAAGAGCATATCTTTGACGAGGTGATTGACCACACGTCTACAAATGATGTTATGGTTTTCCCATAAGATGAAAAGAATAATTTTGTGTGTAATATAAAAGATAAATAATCATAATAAAATAATTTAAAAAATATATTTGTCATATATAAACTATAAATATATCATTATTATTATCCTTGAATGTTTATGTTGGATGAACCAACAACACCAGTTTTCAAGGAGGAAGTCCTCTGTACCTAGAAACAATGATTCCATATCCTATATAATGAAATTTTGTTGAGTTGTGAGAGTTACCATTAAGATAAAAAATATAAGTATATTAAATATAATTAGGTTATTATATAATAATATTATAATAATAATTAAATGGGTGGGAACAGAAAGAAAACAAAAACGCAGGTTGATGAAATTTACATCTTCTTCAGGTAACTCTTTTTTATTTTCCCAAAACCGCCATCATTTATCCCTTGAAAAAATATGATGACTATAGGATAACCTTTAGTAATACAGAAATATATTTTTAATGGTATTTTCCATGAAAATGGGTGTGTGTGGTGTTAATAGTGGGGGATATGTGGTAGCCATTTATATGGAATTCGACAGGTGAACTTGTAAATACAACAAAGGTATAGACTTCTGGGAGTTATCCCATACATAACATACATCTAATAATGAAATTTTCTTGATACAGTTGGTTATATTGTAGAAATATATACATAATATAATAATTGGACATGTTTAGTGACATATTTACACCTTATACTCCACGTTTAATCACTATGTAAACTCATTTATCCCATAATCACTGTAATTAATTTTAAATAAATTATATAATAAGTACTAAAAAGATAATTTTGAACTAGTTATATCTTGTAAATTAGTATGATTCCAAATATGTAATACAATTTAATAATTTAAAATCACATAACTGTGAGAAATTTAATTAAATTTAATATTACTGATTGGATGAGAATGCATGTTTATTTTGATTAAAAGAAAATATCATTAATGACGAAGACCAGCAGAAGTACATGTGCAAAGCCCTGAAGGGAAATTGTCTAGCCATAACTGGTTGGTAACAAATGGTCATGATGCCGCAGCTAATGGGCCGCATTGTCTCCTTCTCTTTTGGTGAAGGAGAATGTGCATACTGAGAAACTTTTGCGAAGTGAAAGAATTCTCCTAATGATGATGCCAAAATACTGGAGTCAGTCGTCATTGTGATTAATAGCATTGATTAGAGTAAGGCAGTCAGACTCCATGATGAAATCACCCCATCCACGTTCTAAATAAAGAATCATACCAGCAAGGATGGTCGTGGCATCAGCAACTGCTGGTTTCCAGAATTCCTGATGCGGATCATATTTAGCATAAATGATTTGCCCCAGATGATTTCGGGTAAAGAGGCTGAGGGCGACAAGCCCATCCTTTGGAAGATACATGTCCACATTAATCTTAAGAATCCATTTCGATGGGGGATTCTAATGAATGGGATGGTAGGGGGGAACACCTATCATAGAATGTCCAATGTGTCCTTTCCACCCCTCAATCAATGAGAATGTATGTTTTTAAAGTGAAAATGCTCAAAAGATTTTATGGTTTTTATATCAAAATTCAAACTAGAAATGATTCAAATAACATAAATTTAATTAATATATTTATAATTGTTCTACTTTTTTCAAAAACCAATATAACATTTTGTTTATCATTATTAATTATTTAGATGAAAAGTAAATATTCAATTAAAGTCTGGTAATTTTCACTATGCATCAAAAAATTAATCTCCTTATAAAAATAACATGAATAAACCCTATAATATATTTTACGTTATAATTTTAATATTTATTTTTATTTTAGACACTAGAATTTATAAAATCATCCTAATATAGATTTATTATAGGATTGTCATTAAAAGGTGGGAATTGTGTCTTTTGAAAAAATATAGCTTTTATGCATAAAATATTATTTTGTCTTATTTTATTTAGATAAAATTTACTTTATGACTATAAAAATATTATAATAAATATTTTAATTTATAAATTTATTAATATAATTCACTAATATTGATTAATCTAATTTATTAAGACCAATCACTTTAAATAACAAGAACATATTTATTTATAAAAAATACCATTAACATAAAATTGGTTTTTATTTTCATTTATAATTAATTTGTAACAAATTAATTCATTTATTTTTGTAAAAAAGTACTTTTTCATATGTTATTTAATTATATCAATAACCACCAATTCTATAGCTAGGTGATAGTAGTAATTTTAAATAATAAAACCAATAGTATTATGTAATACTAGATCTTATATATAACAGAAGCTACTAGAAAAGTAATTGATGTATTTAATGGATGCGAAACATATATTTAAATGTATAAAATGGTAATATCAGTGTTATAAAACCTAATTTTTTGTGTGTAATATTCCACAATTAAGAGGATAAAATCTAAATAAAAATAAATAAATTACAAACTCTCTAGGTTTTGTCTTGTCTTCTATGCTTGTTTTTTCTTGATTCGTACAATATCAACTGAAATTTTTTTCTTTTAGAGTTTATAGGTGTGAGTGTGTAGTTCATGTAAGCTTTTTCCATAATATAATAACCACATACATCATGGTTTATAACATTTTTTTAGTTATGCATTCACTTGTATTAGAAATAATATATTTTTTGAGAGATATTAATTTTCCTTTATTACAATAAGATTGAGAGAGATATATTTTATTAGAATGATATAAATATAAAATAGAGTCATTAGTTGGAGTACCTCTAGAAATTATATCTTTTCATTTCTTACACCCCAATAAACTGGGAAGTTATTAAAAACACTCTCATAAAGAATGTAACATCGTATGCTATGTTGGGATCTAAGTGGTAGTAGAACCTTATAGGGATCTTCTATCAGTTTTATCAGAATGATTAAGGGGATATTTCATGTAAAATAATAAATATTGATATATTTTCATTATATCTCTCTGATTATCTTCTATATATTCAATAATAAGATGATGAGTTCAAAAGAGTTTGAGAAACCCTTTATGGATGGGAGATCGTTTTAGGATGGTATTTCTATGATACCACATTCTGTACTTTTGGTATTAATTTCCCAAACTAAAATATATTAATAATATTTTTTTGAATATCATTGTTCATCATGGGTAATTCATCTATGAACATTGAAAAATAATTATGAATAGAAAAGGTGATTCTGTTGGCCAGGTATAAAGTGAAACATTTCTAATTTTTTTCCCCAATGATAAACATTTAAACATAGAATGGTTGTGCATATGAATCCTACTAAACTTATATATCCTCAATGAGTGATAGTTTTTAGGTTGTAATAGTTTTTCATGAACAATTTTGTCGGATTGTAGCTGTCTCCCAGAGGGAATAATTCTATATTGATGGTGCTTGATTTGTAAATGAAATCCTTCCATTTTATTGTGATTAAGAACAATACTAAGGTTGAATATATGGTAATGATATATTTATAATAGATGTTGAGTTAACTTATGGTTTCCTCTACTATCACCTCATATAGGGTTCATAGGTTTACCTCATTAGTATAGGAATACACACCAATATGCACTGGGAGCTTAGGTTAGTTTGATTATATCATATCATCCATAGATGGATGGAGATATTGAGCAACCTATTAAGATCCAATAGGATATCCTCCATGCCTAAAACATGAATTTTGATGGATCATGGGATATATTTAAGGAACTGGTAGTGGTTTGTTATAAAAATAGTTATTAGTCGTTGATTGGGATGAAGAACAATGAGAAATAGTTTGGAAAACATTGTAGATTAACTCATTGTTATGAAAAGGTGGGTGAGGCCTTTATTAAGGGACTAATTTCAATCCACGAGATGGAAATCTATATTAAGATAATACACCAGGGTCTAATTATAGCAAAAATTTTATAGAACTCGTTTATGGATAAACAATTTCATCATTTTGAGTATTCTGTTGGTGCAAAAGTTTTCATGATATATTCATTGTGGTTTCATCACCATCATCTTATGAAAAAATAAAAGTTGGATTTGAGATATGTTAGATCATATGAGGCTACTAAGAGGCATATATATTTCAATTATTGGTTATTTTTAGTATACTAGTAAAATTAAATTCATGTTTTATAATATATATCATCATAGAAAGTACCATCATGATCTACCTCATATTATGAGTTGGGGAGAGATTGAGTTAGATCAAGATGTTTCAGCTTTGAAACAACCAGTGTATATTATGGAATTTCATATAAAATCCTGACATGTTAAGTCTATCTTTTTTTAAAGAGATATAGTGGTACTATCGATATTATCACAAGACAATAGATCATGAATCATTATTGAGGGAGTAGTTTCTTTACATGATTCCAAAGAAAAATTCTTCTCATGAATTCCTGTGAATAGATATTCATACAGTTGGGTTGCGACATCCTTGATTTTTAAGTCACATTAATATGATATGTAAGAATTTTTTTATAGGTTCAGAGATCTTCAGTAATTTTTTTGCAAATCATTTAGCCTAAATTAATTCAATTGTTTCCTGTATTGATAATTTTAGAATAAATATATAATTTATACAATAAACATGCACCTAGGAATAAACTGTGAAAACCGTGTTAGGGGTAAATCCATTTACACCATAAGAAATATTTTTTCATCATAAATATATTGATCATGATAAATTAACCCCAGATGTTGTTTTCTCTTTGTTGTATGTCGATTATGGGGATTTTATTCCATAAGACTCTATTTATAATATATAACCTTCATGCCTAGTAGTTTGTATGTGTGGAAAGTATAAATCCTAATTTGGTCCTTATTATGCATCACTTTTATTTGATCATGTTTTCTATGCATGAAATGTTTTTCTCTCATTGGGATTCCATTTTCACTTTTCTCAGAAACTCCCAATAGTTTCCCCATTTCTAGCTAGGAGCAGACATTCATTCTATAGGTTGATAGTCATCTAAATTTTTAGGCCCAGTGAATCTTGGGGACTTATATTGGATGAATGGATGGGAGTTTGGGGTTATAACACCCATTATTTGGGGAACAATTTTTTACTTCCTGTCTCTATTTTTTATTTAGGATATGTTCACGTATCTCTTCCATATCCTGATATGGGACTTGTTAGCCTAGAAAAATTATTCATTGGAAAATTATCTAGTTAATCTATGAAATGGGGTCTCATTAATGAATTGAGGGGAGTGTAGTCTCATTATTGAATCCATATTTATGTATCGGAGGTTCTTCATTCATGTTTTTAATGGTGAATAACTACTTTACATGATGAAGTTGTATGACTAAATTCTTTGGAATCTATTTCCACATGGGGAGGTCATAAATATTCTGAGGGGATTTCGACATTATGAGGGGTCCTATGTATCCTAATATTTCATCAATAAAAACCCATGTGGTTTGTTATTCCCATATAGTTTATTGTCATATGTATAAGAAATATGTGTGGGTATTGAGAAAACCAAATATTGATATCTTGTCTTATAGAGACATCAAATGTATCCTTGTCATAGAAGGAATTAGATACAACGTACTTCAATCATGAACATTGGGATTCCCCAAGGTATATTACTTTATATGAGGTATTTTCATACCATACCACACAATAGGGATTACAAGGTGGGGTTTTCCTATTAATTGGATATTCCTGATGCCTAATGATATTTTCATTGTGTCTCTCTATGCCCACATGAGCTATGCTCGGTGTGAGAAACAAAGAGAAGTAGGTGATCAGCCTCATGGAATATAGACATGTGACTTTTATTCTAGGAAAATCCTCAAGATGATTAGTATAGATCTCGGGCCTTGAGAAGGTGTCCAATATTTCTAGGATATGGAAGGAATCATAGTTCTCATAGTTCACTTATACCTTAACCTGCTGATAGGATGAAGTAGATGATAACTTTTAGAGACATTATAACCATCCTCAATGTATTAGGATTGCCATGGGTTTACACAAATATGGATTCCCAATTGATCGGTGACATACTACATGATTTATTTAACTATTCATCACACACAAAAGTTTACCTTGTGACTCTGAGGCATATACTGTAGATGACATGATTAGTGTCACTCCCTATGCCTGAGTGAGTTAATATGTTTTGTTAGAAACAGGAGTTAGAAAGTTATTGATATCATTTCACTGGATTAAGGTATTATATATTAGTATTGGATAGGATAATCAACATGGATATTTAAACTCAAATAGAGTTGGTTATCGTATCCTAAATATTACAAGAATCATAGTTATCATAGTTCCAATCATGTTTTGGATTAAACACTAGGGATACACTATTGATTTGGTCTTACACTCTATTGTTTCCAATGAATTTCTTGTATGAACACCAAGGATGGATAGTTCTATAAAAAACCTAGATTTCATTTTGAGATGGAATGCTTTTCTAGATGATGTCACATGACCCTGTGAACATGCCTGGGGGCATCGCGTAACCCGATTAGTTTTTCCAGGATGTCATCACATCACCTATCTAGACACATATTGAGAGTTTCACCATAGTATGAATGACATGGATCAGGGGTTTCCATATATATTTTCTAACAAACCCTATGGTCATCATGTTACCTGGATGACATGTCTGGAGGGCATGACAGGTCTAAGCTAACCTACCCGGAGGGGGTCTTAAGACATGGTTAAATGCTTTAAGGGCATTAGGAGTCTCAGCTAACTTGTCCTGAGGGTGTTGCAAGACCTTGAAAAAAATGACCAGATGCAACAATTCCATGTTGCTGATATGAGTGAATGTGATTATATTAGTCTTGAGATATATTTGAAGGACAATGCAATGCTTGGGTGATAGACCAAGATAATTTCATAAGTGAGAGGTGGTGTTCCTAGGGGGGACCGTATGACATTCTAAGACATGACCATGGGATTTTGTGTGTCCTAAATCAAATGATGATTGAATTTAATGAGATATGGGTGAAGTTCCCCAGTGATTCTGTGTGTCCTTTTTTTACTAACATTAAGCACCAGCATGCTTATGTGAAAGAATTTAGTAATAGTATTCCACTTTTAATCATATTTTTGGACCTATTATTGAGAATTCCATAGGGATTTGTTCTGTAAGAGTTTATATTTCATATCATGAGATATAGTGGTCTGGTAGAATCATCTTCTCATATCCTATCATTCTCCATTCGTGTGATATATGAATAATCACGCGATGTATCTTATGTATGGTACATGATCGCTCTGGCCAATATTCGGTATATTAGTTGATGTCAAACTGGATGGTCATGCGATTAGTTTCCCTATGTATTACTCTTAGTTGTTTCGATGTTTTTCACTATGTTCTTTTCTTCACTTATTATCTGATGCATGTTTCATGTTGTTGTTGGTAATTTCTATGCCTTTCCAACCTTGATTCTTTCTGAATTGTGAGGTATATCTGATGTGGATCTAGACTATAGTCAGTAAAGTGGGATACGACCACGTGTTTCCACATGTATATTCTATAGGCTGTTTTGAGGGTGTCACCTTATTTTCATTGGTCACAAGTCACTTCCATCAATTCTTCCTTTATTGGATTGTATCCAATTAATGAAGATGTTTTTGTTAACACAGATGTGTCTAAGGACTTTTATGTTTATATGATGACATGTCTGAGGTATTTTATAAGATCTAAGGTGCATGTTGAAATGAATTTATGGGTTTCTTGGTGACTTGTCTGGGTTATTCTAGGATACAATGATGTATTTCATAGGGGTATTGTGGGACTACACTGTAGAATTCCTTATCACATTTTAATCCTTTTACCACTCTGAAAACCTTTGGCCTCATCCCTGTTTTATTTTCTTTTTTTTTTTGTGACAAAGGATGGAATTAATACGATAATTAATATGTAATTTAAAAGAAAATCACTCTGTTTTTTAGTGATGTCGTGCATGACCAATAATAGATATATAGGGGTCCATGAGAATTTCATAGAAAAATACACCAGTTTGTCCTTAGAAGAGAAAATGTGAATTTTGGAATTACCTAGACATATCCAAAGACCTCTATGCAGTAGGGTTGAAAATTCAATGCCTTTCATGGGGCATGGAATACATGTCACTGAGGTCTCATGACGTCGTTCGAGTCATTGTGGGCACGCCGATTGTCATTTAGAGACTATGTGTATCCCTCACCTCTTCGCTTTTATATCCTTTTTTATTTTAAATTTTTTTGGGTCATTTTATTTTTCATGACTAATGTATAGGACACTTAATTAGTATTCAAATATATACTTTCAACACAAATACATTTCATATAGGGGTGTGGGAGAAAGTGTTTATGAAAATATATCCATTTTTCCTTAGGGTGTTAATGAGGAAGCGTGGAGTTGCATGGAATTACCAGAAAGATTCTATGTGTTGTGGCTGACAAGCCATAGGGATTTCTCTAGATGATTTTAATGAGTTTTCGATGTCTTACGGTGTCTTTCAGTCCACCAAGGGCATGTCTTATGTCATTCAATGACTAAAAGAACCTCTCACCTCCACCCCATTATCTTCTCTATTTTATTTTAAAATGATGTTTGAGTTATGTGGGGTTTCGTGAGTATCATCATGTAATATTGTCTTATTGAATGATTTTATGGTGCATGATATTTATGAACACTTTGATTCTCTCACTTTGGATTACACTTCTATTTATTTTTTATGGAGTTTCAGAATATTTTATACGAACATTAAAATGAAAACATAATTGTCATGTCGTCCCTCAATCAGTTTACATCCCTCAACTATCAGTTTCCTAGAGATACATCTTAAGAGTAGGTGGGATCGTTGAAGGGGACTCTACAAGATTCACTGTAGGTTATGCAGCACTGGTGGAATCTTCACAAGATGATGAAATAGTCATGCAATCAAGAGTCCCATGGAAGATCATGTGATCTTCAAGTCTTGGCACCATTAATTTTGTGGGGATGGTAATACCCATACTCATGTATTTATTCCTTTTTGAACAATAAGATTCTTATTTGGATGCATTCAACAAATCGTTTCCCACATAATGAGCATCATCTGCGTGGAAAGTTACTCAGTTCCTTGGAAAACCAATTCACACCTATGTCATTGTCGACGTCACAAACCTGTTACATAGGGGTCATTTAGTCTACTAGGTGGTGTTTAGTATTCCTTGAAACATCCAAAATATAGGGGTGGAATACAATTCATTCTTTTGGTCACCCATGTAAGAACCCAGATCTTCTTTTTAGGTATGTTTTTCCTTTTCGAGTTGTTTTTGAGAAAAAAGGAGTTTTCTGGAAATTTTTTAAGTACACGCCGTGTACTTTCATAGTACACGTCATGTACTCCTTTTCCGCTTCAAGCCATCTGCTGACCATGTCTGGGCCACACTCACGGTGTGTAGGGGTGAGATGGAGGCCACTTAAAGTAGAGTATGGAAAAATGGAGTACACACTGTGTACCCCAGAATTACACGTCGTGTATTTTCTTTTTTTTCACTAAATGCACTGGGGTAGCGCCTAATCGCCAGAACGACCTTCTTCTAGGTTTCGTTTTTCCGAGAGATCCTGTATTACTGTGATCCTTCTTCGAGCCCTTCAGCTACCATCCAATCTCCATTTCAGCCGCCGTCGATTGCGTTGGGATCGCATCGCTAAGCTCTCTCTTTAACTTTAGCCTTGTTTCATGATTCCTTCTCATTTTCCGGTCATCTTGGGTTGAGCGTTTTGGATGTTTTCTCAGATCGTCGATTTTCTAAGAAGATTCAATCATCATGGTTCACTTATATCAATCTCATAGAATTGAGGTAGGTGGTTTGCTACCCTGCATTGAATGCCCTTTAGTTTTGGTTGCAAAAGTGTCGGATACCCATGTATCGGGTATCTCGGTTTTGGGATTTTGATCCTATTGTTTATTTACATTATATATATTGTTAGTTTATTATTAATTGATACTAATATATTCTTGGTTTCATCTTTTAGGATCACCCCATTGGTGTTTTTCCCTGTTTGGCTGTTTATCGCCGTTTGGCACCGTTGCCTGTGAGGCAAACCCTATTGCAATTTCTAGTTTACTTGTTATAACTGATAACATGTGTTTCCTGCTATTTAAATGCTTTTGATGCTTGTATCATTTAGCCAAGGAGTTTTTGAACTTACTTAGGGCTTCTGACAGTCGATTATGCTCGACTGGACTGCTCAGGGCTTTGAAAACCTGGTGCGGGAGATCAAAGGGGGGAATATACGATTATGTACTTCCCTAGAGGGTCTGTTGGTTTTAGTTTCGTACGCAGGACCTAACGGAATAGAACTTTATGCTTCCTAAGAGTGTTCTTAGTTTACACACGTATCGAGACCACATGAGGAATTAGACGTATGTGCATCCTTAGAGATTCTGTAGCTATCATTGCAAGACCATAGGGGAATTGACGTGAGAGCTTCTAAGAGTGTATGTGACTTGCTTGATTACTAAACTATAGGGGTCTGCTAGTTTGATCCACCCAGAGAGTCAGTGTGAATTTTGTTTGGTTGGTTGTGACGATTCCACCAAGCCAAAGAACAAGCTTGGGTTTGTACTGCTTGTGGGTTAGGTAGTTCTTTTGAGTCACCTACTGTGTTTTTTTCTTTACCTTTGAATAGAGAGCTTTGCTAGTTTCCTTGGATGTTTAATTAAATTAATGTGAATGGTAATTTGTAGAATTTTTACTAGGGTACTCCTAGTTCATTACTGTATTTATTTCCTTTACATTTTCTATATTGCACACTGATAGTAGGGAACACATATTGTGGTGGATGCCTACTGGGATTAGTCTCACACCCTGGTTGGGTCCTGCTTTTTGGCCCAAACAGACTATTTGGTTGCAGGTTTGGATAGGGATTGTGGGCCTTCCACCTCAGGTACTTGATTACTGGTTGGAGCTAGAGAGCATGTGTCTGGGCTTTGGCTCACGATGCTGCTAGAGTTGCTGTTTACTTTTAGTATTTGGTTTCTGTTGTATTTTAGCATGTTGATTTGTTTACTGCATTACATAGACACATGTACCATACTGCATCATTATTATATCATACATTGCTTCTACTTTTAGTTTCAGTTGTTGTATGTTGTTTAATGCTTCCTCTATTCTGCATGTTTGTTCCTCCATTGTATGATTTACCCAATGAGGTCATAGTTTCCCCACCAAATCACCAAGACCCTCGCTGCTAGTCAGCAGCCTCTGGAATTTGGGGAAACGCGCTTGCAATCATGTGGAGAACCGGGTACGGGGCACCAGTTATGAGGCTCCGGATCCAGGTCGTTACAAAGTAGTATCATAGGAGGTTTTCATTCTATTCTATTGCCTTACCGTTTTTCAACAATAGACAGGGATAGGAAGGAATGGGTAGTTAGTACTTAACTATGCCCGGGAGTATTTAATGCGGGTACCTGGAAATGCTATATTACCTCATAATTGCAATTTTCAGTTATTGCAAGTGTTACAGTTTATTATATTTCATTGTTGGGAGATGCACATGTTTTGTGCTGTTAGAGTTCATATTATTGTGGTTCAATTTTGTTGCAACCCGATGAGATGAGGGTATGCCATCTCATGCATCATATAGGCACTGGTTAGGAAATCACATGTCATGCCTTTTTTCCTTGTCATCTAGGGTTCATTAGAGAGTTCATGCTATTTTGATAGATGCGGTGATAGATTATGCATGATGTTATGATATATTCTGTGATATAAATACTGCTATGTTGATAGGGTGTTGTTTATTTTCGTAGTTAATTTATTATGGACGCCAAAATTTGGTCTTAGAGGTGTTATGGGCCCTCGAGGAACGGAATTTGGCGGATCATTGGATTGTTATGCTGTTTACTTGTTGTATGCATTATTATGAAGCCAAATTTGGATTCGCGGGGAGTATGGGCCCCCACGGAACAGAATTTGGCACGTAGATGTTTGTTTTTCAGTGTTTCTGGCGTTTGGTGCAGTTTCTGAGCTACTGCCCGGAAACACCCAAAATACACAACATGTACTTTATTAATACACATCGTGTACATTTTAAACCATGTTACTGACTGTGTGAATAGAGACATGGGGTTTTATAAAGTGTTCAGGGAAACCCTGTGTATGACAAGTACACGCCGTGTAGTAGTCAACCATGTACCTCGTCGTGTCACTAACAACACGGGTCGGGGAAGCTCATGTAGTACATGCCATGTTTTGTAAGAACACATTGTGTAGCCTTGTTCTAGGTACCCGGTCATGTCTCAAACAAAATGGGTCGGCGTTATCTTCTCCTATACATACCATGTTTGTTAGGAACACCTCGTGTAAGGGTCAGCCATGTAGCCGGCCGTGTAACCTGCTACACGGGTTGTCGAACCTGTCTAGTACACGTCGTGTCCTTAGTGAACATGACATGTAGTTTAGGATTATGGGGACCCTGTAGGATAGCCATGTAAAGAGACTCACATAGGGGAGTGGAGTTCAAGTACATTCCATGTTTTGTGACAACATGTCATGTAGTCTGGGGTGTTACACGACCAGTAGTGGCAGAAGTACACGCCCATGTGAATGGGCTTAAAAAAAACATCGTGTAGTTTAAATACACGCCGTGTAGTAGTGTTTTTCAAACTTAAGAGTTTCCATCTCCATTCCCATTTTGTACCCTTGTGTTTTGTGTCCTTGTTAATCCTAAATATGAGGTGTGATTTTGACCTTTGAGGGATATGCCACCAAGACATCCTCCCATTGCACGTCAGGAACCAGGCAGTGAACGTACACCTGATACAGCAGAACAGAGACTACCAGTAGTTCTGCTGATCATTCCAGACATGGCACCTGCAGTGATTCCAGACACGTGTGCTGATGCTCAATTCAAAGATGGTTTCATGAGATTCATCCAGAACTTCTAGCGATCTCAGCATCCTACCCCGTCTATGGCAGAGTTGATGCGGGTTTTTCAGCAGCAGCATCCTCCCACTTTTACAGGGCATGGAGGACCTCAGGCTGCAGATTCATGGCTAGAAACCATGCCTTCCATATTCGAGCATATGGAGACAACCCCAGACTGAAGGGTGAAGATCGTAAATTATATTCTATGAGATTCTGCAAAGAGATGGTGGGATGTAGTTTCACAGGCAGGGCGACAAAGGACTATGGCATGGGACGAGTTCCAGCATACGCTCTATGACTACTTCTATCCAGCGACACTGAGGGCCGACAGATCCAGAGAGTTCATGAACCAATAGTATGGTAATCCTTCGGTTATGGAATATTTCTCCTATGTCACCTAGTTACAGTGATTCACTCCCGTTTTGGGAAATGATGAGTTGTTTTTGGAAAGGAAGTTTGAGGAAGCCCTCAAACCAGAGATAAGATCATAGGTGAACGTCTTCTAGTTGACTTCTATTACTCTAATAGTCAACCATGAATTGATCACTAAATAAAATCTAAGAGAGACTAGAGCTATTGAATAGGGTGGTTCAGCATCCAAGGCTGATTCATTTCATACTGACAGCAGGAAGCGCCACCGGGAGTCTACTCAAGGTGACTCGAGGAAGCAAGGTATTTCTTCTGGTAGACGGGATCTTCCTTCTAGAAACAAGGTGGTGTGCTATCAGTGTGGAAAGAGAGGTAATAGGAATCCTTAGTGCCCGAGAGACCCAGTAGAGTGCCAATATTGCTGCAAGATGGGTCATCTGCAATGTTTTTGCAGGGTTCTTCTTCCAGCGGCTAGTGAAGGAGGATCTGTTTATACTCCTCATACAGGAGCGGGACTACCAACTCTGTAGCAGACTGGGGGATAGAGTTCTTCAGGTCATTCAGGCTAGGGAAGAGGCCATGGACATGGTGGTCAGGATCATGGAGGATCAGCTCAGGGATATCAAGCTACTACCTAGGGCTGCGGTACTGTCCAGACGTTTGTGGTAGAGTAGTTTCATCATGGGCGGGATCCTGGACCATCCACCGATCAAGGTACGATCTTAGTAGCCTTAGTTTTATCTTCTACACTTTTTGATACTGGAGCTTTTCATAGCTTTGTTTCTGTGCACACTGTGGAGAGTCTTAGACATACTCTCTTTACTTCTGAGGATATGATGACACTAGACACTCCTTTGGGACATAGAACTACTAGTGTGCATCAGTGCAAGGAGTACCCCCTTGAGGTTGGTGGGTGTCACTTCTTGTGGGATCTTTATGTCCTTGAGATGATGGGTTATGATATCATTCTCAGGATGGACTAGTTAGGTTCCTTCAAGGACTTTGTCGACTGATATCTCTGAAGGGTGAGTTTCACATCACCGAAGGGTGAATCATTTCTTCACAAGGGCAAATTGGATGTCCAGGCAAGAAGAGCTGTACTATAGAATCATGGGTTGGGTAGTGTAATAGACCAAATTTCTAGTTTATATCTGGATGACTAGGGGACTTCTTAGATTTTTCTCCAGTGGTTGGTCATTTTCCGGATGTCTTTCCAGAAAACATTTCAGGTTTGCCTCCGGAGCGAGAGGTAGACTTCTCTATTGAGCTTGTGCCAGAAGTAGCACCAGTATCCATACCTATTATAGGATGGCTACGCCTGAGTAGCAAAATTTCAAGAAACAGTTGGAGGAGTTGTAGGAAAATGGTTTTATCTGACCCAGTACTTCCCCTTGGGGTTTTCCGGTGTTGTTTGCGAAGAAGGCGGATGGTACCTCACGTCTCTCTATGGAATATCGGAAGTTGAACCAGTTAACAGTCAAGAACCGATATCCATTGACAAGGATTTATAATCTTATTTATCAGCTTCGGGGATCCATGGTGTTCTTGAAGATCAAATTGAGATCTAGCTATCATCAGTTTCTCGTCAGGCCATCAGATATACCAATTACAACATTTCGGAGCAGATATGGTCTATACAATTACTTGGTTATGTTGTTCGGTCTCGCGAATGCGCCAGCAGTTTTCATGGCGCTGATGAAAAGAGTTTTCCATCCTTTCTTGGATTCCTTCATGGTGGTTTTCGTGGTTGATTTTATTGGTGTACACTCACACTCGACACAACCACAATAACCATCTTGGAATCGTATTGAGTACACTGAGAGAGCATCAGTTATATGTTAAGCTCTCAAAGTGCCACTTCTGAAGGGATGAGATTCACTTCCTGGGTCATGTCATCTTAGAGACAGGAGTATCAGTAGACCCAAAAATTTTGAGAGTGGTAGTTACATGGGAGAAGCTAAAGAATGTCTTTGAGGTACAGTGTTTCTTGGGGCTGGCTGGTTACTCCAGGCGGTTTATAAATGAAGTTTCACGCCTAGCAGCACCATTGACAGGTCTGACCAAGAAGGGGGAAATTTTTTTATGGTCAGATCCTTTTGAGTCATCTTTTCAGGAGATGAAGGGAATATTGACGTCAGCACCGATACTTGTATTTCCAGAGCTGGTCAAGGGCTATAATGATTACTTTGATGCTTCAGGTATCGGGCTGGGAGCTGTGCTTATTCGGGTCAATGGGGTCGTTGCTTACGGGTCTCAGTAGCTGAAGGCACAGGAGAGGAACTATCCGACGCACAACCTGGAGTTTGCTGCTGTTGTTCATGATTTGCATTGTTGGAGACACTACCTTCTGGGAGAGTGCATTGTGGTTTTCACCGACCACAAGATTCTCATGTTCATCTTCACCCAACATGATCTAAATCTGAGACAGCGGAGGTGGTTTGAGTACCTACAGTCATTTGACTTTGAGCTTCCTTATATGCTTAAGAAATGCAATGTTGTGGCAGACGCACTAAGCAAGAGGACTCAGTTATAAGCAGTTTAGGAAGCCAGAAGCGAGTGGAATATTATGGCTCTATTCTCCAAGATGCACGTGGAGGTGCATGACAGATAGGGACATACCTTTCTCTCTTATGTGGTTGTTACCTCTACTCTTCTTGATCGGGTGCGGATGAGGCAGCTATCAGATTTATAGGGCTTAGTACTGCTAGAGTGTGTGTTAGGAGAGGACCCTATTACATTATGGATAGTGGGTGAGGATGGGATCATTCATTTCCAAGGACGCGTATGGGTGCCAGCAGACATACACGAGGAGCTGATGTGGGATTTTCATTCCTCATTTTGGGCAGTTCATCCTGGCCTCACCATGATGTATCGTGATCTACACCGCCAGTAGTAGTGGCCAGGTATGAAGAGATATATTGCTGGTTTCGTATTGAGGTGCTCTACTTGTTAGATGATGGAGGCAGAGCATCAGCGACCAGCAGGCCTTTTACAGTAGTTACCCATTCTGGAGTGGAAGTGGAACGATGTTGCAATGGACATCGTGACCAGATTGCCGAGGTCACCATGAGGGAACGATACTATTTGGGTTGTTTTTGAAAGGATTATGAAGGTTTCTAACATCTTACAGATCAAGGAGACCTTCAGTGTTGATGATCTGGGACAGCTTTACATCCGAGAGATTGTACATATGCATGGAGTTCCACAATCCATTGTTTCATATAGGGGTGTGCACATTACTTCTTGGTTCAGGCAGGGGCTTCAGAGGTCTTTGGGTACACAGGTACTTCTGAGTACAACATACCATCCCTAGATTGATGTCCAGTCTGATCATACAATCCAGGTGCTTGAGGATATGCTCCGAGATTGCATTTTGGACTTTGGAGGTTCTTGGGAGAAGCATATCCCTCTTGTGGAGTTCACCTACAACAACAGTTTTCAGGAAACTATTCAGATGGCACCTTCGGAGGCTTTGTATGGTAGGCCATGCCGATCACCATTATGATGGCTGGAGGTAGTGGAGACATATTCTCTAGGACCTCGTCTTTTTCAGGAGACCTCAGAGAAAATAGAGTTGATTCGGACAAGGATGGCTACAACACAATCTTGGTATAAGCCTTATGTTGATCAATAGAGATGACCTTTGGAGATCGAGGTCGGGGATCAGGTTTTCTTACGTGTCGCACCGAGGATGGGACACAACATGATTTAGAGATAGGGTAAGCTTTTACCGTGGTACGTCGGTCCATTTGAGGTGCTAAAGAGAATTGTGCCAGATGCCTTTCGGTTGCAGTTACCTCAGATGTATCAGCCTATGCACGACGTCTTCCACATTTCCTAGCTCCGACGTTATGTTTCAGACGCGTATCATGTCTTTCAACCCGAGGAGGTTGAGCTTGAATCAGATGCATCCTTTGAGGAGCATCCCGTATGGATTGTCTATCATGGTATGAAAGTTCTTCGTGGCTAGTCTATTCCTCTAGCACATGTGCTATAGCATCACAGACGATTGTAGGACAAGACGTGAGAGCGGGAGGCTGATGTACGATCACTGTGGCAGGAGATATTCGTGGTTTCTTCTTCTACGCCTTTCTAGGGAAATTCAGGGATGAATTTCTTTAAGGGAGGAAGTTTTTAAGAACTCGGATCTTCGTTTCTGGTATGGTTTTCCTTTTCTGGTAATTTATGAGAAAAAAGGAGTTTTCTAGAAATTTTTGATGTACACGCCGTGTACATTCAGAGTACACGCCATGTACTCCTTTTCCGCTCGAAGTTGTGGGATGACCATATCTGTGCCACACAAACAGTGTGTAGGGGTGAGATGGAGGCCACTTAAAGCGATGTATGGAAAAATGGAGTACACGCCGTGTACCCCAGAAGTACACTCCGTGTATTTTCTTTTTTTTTTTCACTAAACACACAGGGGTCATGCCTAATCGCCAGAAAAACATTCTTCTTGGTTTCGTTCGACCAAGAGAAATTGTACGACTGCAATCCTTCTCCGAGAACCTGAGCTGCCATCCGATCTACATTTCAGACGCCGTCGATTGCGTTGGGATCACCTCGGTAAGCTATCGCTTTTGATTTAGAATTTTTTCATAATTCCTCCTCGTTTTCAGGTTAACGTGGGTTGAACGTTTTGGACGTTTTCTCATATATTCGACATTCTAAGGACAATAAATCATCGGGGTTCAGTTATATCGATTACCTAGCATTGAGGTAGGAGTTTTGTTTCCCTACACTAAATTCCCTTGAGTTTTGGATGCAAAAGTTCCAGATACCCATGTATCATTTATCCAGAGTTTGGGATTTTGATCCTATTATTTATTTTCCATAGATTTCTTGTTAGGTTATGATTAATTGATACTAATATATTCTTGGTTTCATGTTTGAGGATCACCCCATGGGTTTTTTCCTTTTGGATTTTTATCGTTGTTTGGCATAATTGCTTGTGAGGAAAACCCTATTACAATTGCATGTTTACTTGTTATAACTAATTGCATGTGGTTCCTTCGGTTTAAATACTTTTAATACTTATAGATTTTACCCAAGTAGTTGTTCAACTTACTTAGGGCTACTGACAGTCGCTTACGCTTAACTGGACAGCTTAGGGCTTTGAGAACCTGGTGCGGGAGATCAAAGTGGGAATATACAATTAATTTCTTCCCTAGAGGGTCTGATGGTTTTAGTTTCATATGTAGGGCCTACGGAAATAGGACTTTGTTCTTCCCAAGAGTGTTCTTAGTTTACACAGTTATCGAGACCATAAGAGGAATTAGACATAAGTGCTTCCTCAGAGAGTCTATAGCTATCATTGCAAGACTATAGGGGAATTGACGTGAGAGATTCCCAGAGTGTTTGTTCCTTGTTTGAATACTAAACTATAGGGGTATGCTAGTTTGAGCCACCCAGAGAGTCAGTGTGAATTTTGTTTGGTTGGTTGTGACGAGTCCACCAATCCAATGAAAAATCTTGGGTTTGTACTACTTGTGGGTTAGGTAGTCCTTTTGAGTTACCTAGTGTATTATTTTATTTACATTGGAATAGAGAGCTTTGCTAGTTTCCCTATTTGTTTAATTAAATGAATGTGAATGGTAATTGGTAGGATTTTTACTGGTGTACTCCTAGTTCATTACTGTATTTATTTCCATTAATTTTGATATATTGGTCACTGAAATTAGGGCACAAATCTTGTGGTAGTTGTCTATTGGGATTAGTATCACACCCTGTTTGGGTCCCGCTTTTCAGCCCAAACAGACTATTTGGTTAAATGTGTGGATATGGATTGTGGCCCTTCCACCTCAGGTACTTGATTGCTAGTTGGAGCTGGAGAGAATAAGACCAGGCTTTGGCTCGAGATGCTGCTAGAGTTTCTGTTTACTTTTAGTATTTGGTATCAGTTTTATTTCAGCACATTTATTTTTTTACTGCATTCCATATACACATGTACCATACTACATCATTATTATATCAGACATTGCTTCTACTTTTAGTTTCAGTTGTTGTATGTTGTTTACTGCTTCCTCGATTGTGCACGTTTGTTCTTACACTGTATGATTTACCCAATGAGAGCATATTATCCCCACCGACTCACCAAGGATCTCACTTCTAGTAGGTAGCCTCTAGAATTTGGGGAAACGCGCTTGAGGTCATGTGGAAAACTGGGTACCGGGCACCAGTTATGAGGATCCAGATCCTGGTCGTTACAACCCATTCTCTATAACACTTTTGATTTAGTATCTACTGAGTGACATCATCATTAGACCATGTCGCAAACCCTAATCATGATATTTATTCACGAGTCTACACCAAAGGACAAGTTTTTCCAAACTCTCCCTCAAGATTATATTTATCTCAAAATCTTGTCTAATGCAACAGTGGGTTATAACATTTTAATTTATCATACTTTGACTATGAGTGTTCTGATTGTCTTGAGGACCTCATGAAATGCATTTTCTTAGTCATTCTATCTCTTGAGACTTCTGTGACCATGTTCATGTCACACGGTTGTGTGTTTCGAAGGAGGTCGTTTTTTTCTCTTGATGCCCAGTGGTGGTTATGTACTCCATGAGTTATCTATAGGTTAGGAAATACGCAATCATCTTGTGTAGTTTGTGAACCTCTTGATGAGTCATACAATGCTCATGATTCCACCGATCTATATAAAACATTAAAAATATTTCTTTTATCTATGTATCATATTCCACTTACTTATTTTGAGTAGGGTTATAATTCTCGTCAACAGTCCCCTATTTTGGCCACTCAAAGGTCAATTATTTCCATTAATTTCAATTCCAACCCTCAGTATCATGTACATACTGATAATGATATCCTAAAAAGGTTCATATCCCCTAATTTCTAAAACTATCTCTTATGTCATCTAATTTCTCTTTATAGGTTTTGTCTTTTTATGATTCTACCATTCCCCCTTAGGATTTTGATCTCCCATCCCACTGAATGTTTGGTTCCCCTATCTAGAAAAACACTTTTAGGAATACATGGTAGTATGCTCCTAATGGCAGCCCAACTTATAGATGGGCGATATCTTAACATGGAATTAATAGTCCTTAGAGGCCTTTATAAAATAATAAGTCATTTAAAAAATGTATCACCCCTATAAGATCAGTATCCCTTTGAAGTTTCTATTTTGATGGATAGGGAAGTGTTCCTATTGTTATGAATATTAAAATTCTTCCATAATCTCAGACACCATATCATATACAAGATTATTTTATATCTCTGGCATTTTGGCTATATCCCTAAGCCTTGATGGGGTTACGGGTGAATTGTTCCATCTTGAAATCTTTATCATTGATACGTTTCATGAATAGAGTGGTCTAATAAATACCAAATACATAATTTCTCTCTATAAAAGACCTTATATTATCTATCATTAAGATGGAGATCATATAGTCAGGGTGGATGAGCTGATCATATGTGAGGAATATATAATGTATCGGTTTTCTCACCAGTTCAGTTGTGTTTATAGGGCCTGACAACATCCATTGGTCAGTGTTTTAGGGGAGAAACATTCTAGGGTTATCCGCTAATTTTGAAGGATTCTAACAAGTGAATATACTAAGGATATGATTATAGTTCTACTTACTAAGGCTTATTTTTCTTTCTATAACCATGATTATTCCTAGAAATGGGTAGAAGAGTATTCAGATGGTGTGTTGGGACAGTTGGACTATCATCTTTACATTCCTTTTAAATTTAATAATATTTTGTTAGAGGAAATAATGGATTTGATCAATGATTTGGATGATACCGTGAAAAATTACCCTCCATTGGGTGTCAACCACTCAGAATGTGAAACATATTCCATTAAGTATGTTAATCCACTGAAAAGGTTATAGATAATGAGCCTTTCGAGTGAAGAGAGAACGTGTCTTCTTATCCTATTTCGTAACTAAATTGACTTTCTAGACATCCTTCTACCACATATACCTCATTGGTTGTGGCGGCTCAGTAACATTGTAGACTGATATGTGAATGAATTCACATATAGATTATTGTGACCCCCATGGAAATATTCTACAACCAAGTGGAATGACTTCACTATTTATATCATTATGTCTCTATATGAAATCATGTATTAGATCGTCTTGACTTGAAAAAATATTTCTACTAATAAAATGGATGTACACGATCTTGTGAATGATTCATTCCTTGATATGAAATTGAGGGATATGATGGTTTCCTTTGATCAAGATCACTAATTTTTAACATAATTATACACTTGTATGGATGTTTAGAAAATGAAGATATGGATTCATGAGGAGATGATTTCTCATATAAGGTATGATAATTCAGCAAAATAGTCTTTTGGATACTACATAAGGGAGGATTTAAGAGTTGTCTTCATTGGTCGAATTTATCCATTCTAGGGAATATGTGTAACAAGATGGGAGGGAATCACATTAATTCCCAATTAATACCTTCCCCTAACCTCTTGAAGATATTGGAAGTGCAACCTAACATATTTTCTGTAACAAAACTTTTTTATTTCAATTCCATCTCCTTTTTTCATGATGACGCCTCGTAGATGCTATGAAATGTGGGGTTTCCTCTAGTTTTTTCATGCAATGAATGGATAAATTTTCTGAATATCCTATAATGGTATTCATCTATATTATTTTCGTGATGTGTAGAAAATCTAGTTTTGAGGAAATTATGAGAACATAAAAAAATACATTTCCTTCTCATAAATTGAAGAAAAATTAAATGTATGAATCTTGTTATTTTGATTACAATAGTCTATTTTTTGATGAGTCCCCATGAATTCTCAACAACCTAATATTCTATAATGGCAATTAGTTCTATTTTTCTTGAGATCAAAAGCTTTTGGGAAGGATAAATGGGTAGAATACATTTCTCATAGGAAGATTTCTCTATAATTTTTCAATGTTTATAGATTTGTGAGTATAGATTTATTTTTCTATGTCCATATAGGAAGCCTTACAATCTCTCATTGGATTAATAATCATCAATCCTTTAGTTTGGGATATTTTAACTTGGACCAAATATCACATTAGTTTATAGTATTTTACCATGGACCAAATATTTCAATAGTTCAAGGTCTTTTAGCTTCGACATAATATTTCATTAGATTATGTTCATTCACCTTAGAACATATATTTCTATAGTTTACAATATTTTAGATCAGACCTTATATTGATTTCATTTGAGGTATTTTTGCATGGAGCTAATATTTATTTAGATTACTGCCTTTTACCTCGAACCTTCCACTGTTTTAGTTTATTGTTTTTTTTCATGGACTATCTATCTATTATTTTTTTGTTTTTTAGATTATATCATATATTTATTTAGTTTAGGGTATTTTAGATTGGAACATCAATTACATTATTTTATGGTATTTTAGGACATACCTTTTGTTGATTTAGTTTATGATCTTTTAGTTAGCACCTTTTATCACTTTAGTTTAGGGTATTTTAGCTCGATTATAATTTATGATCATGGAATATGGTTCATAGAT
Organism: Viscum album; assembly: GCA_963277665.1. Taxonomy (NCBI): domain Eukaryota; kingdom Viridiplantae; phylum Streptophyta; class Magnoliopsida; order Santalales; family Viscaceae; genus Viscum; species Viscum album. The sequence continues at coordinate 81,384,163 of OY728157.1, forward strand.
ACCAAGAATGTCCTAAAACATTGATATGTTGGGTTTGTAATGTGGTGTTTCTAAGGCTCACAATGATCATAAATACTTTTTAGAATGACACATTTGGATGATGACAATAGGTGCATATGAAAGAGCCATAGGCATGCATCCATTTTCAATCAAAGGTACGTTGATTCCATATATCATTTCCATGAGCTATAGATGATTTATGGTGGTGATATTGGTTGAGGGTGAAATATTTTTGAAGCCACATATTCCAAGATTGATGGAATATGGGTGATGTAGATAATAATATGGAACTTCAAGTCCCTGAATATTAAATTGTAGAGTTCATCCGAAAAATTACTATGATTTAATAATAAGTCAGGTTCTACTGTATTCGTTTTAGGGATGAAAGGTATTGAGAATCCTTTATAGGACAAAAAATATTCCTTTAATTTGTATTTCTAGGACCTTAGGCATTGGTGTCATGCTAAGAGAAATATAATCTCCACCTATATATGAGGTCTATAGACTTTTTGTGAAGGCTCAAGTATTAATATGATAATAATGGGTATAGAATGAGGGCTATCCAGGAAGCGTTCTAGCACCCTAGGGTATTTAGACCATAACTCATGAAGTGTAAGACCTATTCCCTATTGTTTTGTATCATGAGGTGTAGGATAACAAATTAAGGAATGATGTTGTTGGTTGGAATAGAGTACTCAAGAGGGGGGGGGGGTGAACTGGGTATCTATAAAAATTTCTGTCTTCAATGTATGCTTAAAAAATTCCCCAATAAAAATAAATACAACCTAGTTAGTCAAGGTAATGCGGTTATGGAAGTTTGACTATTTAAATAACTTCTCAAAAGATTGATTAATTATATGTAATCTTAATATCAGTTATTAATATTACTTTTTATGCTATTATAATAGGGAAAACAATTATAACTTCTTTCCATGATTAACTATCAATGTAAATTTTGTGATTTCTGAATTATATTGTGAAACATATAAAGAAAAATTAAACAACACTTAGGATATAAACCAAGTGGTTCAGTATTAAGATGATACCTAATCCACTCGAAATGGTGATCATATTCCACCATGTAGTTTATATTAATAAACATGATCCACACCCTGCATCGGGGTACACAAAAGTAAACAGGACTTTCTAGGTCACACAACCTCTTCCTCAGTTCATTGTGAGTATATACTAACCGGTCACACATGGACCTCTTCGAAACTTATCTATGGTAATAATTAAGTGTAAAAAATATATGAGAGGAAGGCCATCTTGTATCATTTTAGTTAAGTGTAGAAGACAGTGTGTATTTTTAAACAAATATACACACACTGATCAAAAGATAAAATAATACACAACAGAGAAAAATTAATGAGATAATGTTAGAATTTATCTGAGTTTTAATCTATAAACCTCTGAACTTCTAGGATGAAGCATATGTCAGAATCGAGTCCTCCTGCGAAAAATAGAGTTTCACAAGTCTGGTGTATTGGTTTGTTTGACTCTCATTATTTGTGGATTTGGTAATGTGAATATGTTCTTGACTCTAATCCATGGTATTTCAGATTCTTTATTCGTGAATGCTTCACGTGTTCTTTAGATGTATTGAGTTGAATGTTTCGTTTCTTTTCCCAATAATGCTCGTGCTTCTTTGTTATCATGATTTACTTGTTTATGGGCCACACTTATATTTTTAATCATGGAGTTCATGTGCTGGAGCATACATGATGAATGTGCTCTACACCTCATACCTTGTACTATCAGAAGATATGTCTAAAATTAAATAGTAATTATGTTAGTTCATTTAAAAGACACAAATATGACTATTAGAAATTAAAATAAAAAATTACAAAACATATTAAAGAAATCTATCATAGTCTATCTGGAAAGGGTGTGACCAAGAAACAATGTCTCATTGGAATGGTGTTTGGTTTGAGGTTTCTGGTCACAATTTCTAGTCACTGTGTTTGGGTCACATTATCTAGGTCCCGGTGTCTAGGTCACGGTGTCTAGTTCACAGTGTCTGGTCATTGTGTCTGGTTCACGGTGTCTAGGTCACAGTGTCTGGTCATGGGGTCTGGTTCCTTTTCTAGAAAAACATAACCAGTGACAAACCCACATTTTATCAGACATAGCCAAATATTTATATATATACATAAATATTGTTATTCATATAATGCATTATAATTAATAATTTATCGTGTAAATCCATTGTAAAAAAAATAGTTTACAATAATCAATCATAGCACTTAAGAACTTGGATAGGTGTATTTAAAGCATAAATATACTAATCATCTGTACAAATGATTTGAGAAAGATTCAACAGGATTAAAAAGATTTATAGAATGTATAAGATTTATGACCATTAAAACATGATTAGAACATTTGGAGTCCAAAAATCTACTCTTTTTATTGATCACAAATCATGTGAATGAGATATCAAATCATAGTGATTGTGTCTCTCCCATATTGTGCATGTCTATGCCCCTTTTGGTATTATCAAAATGATTAAAAAAGTAAATAATATAATAGATAAGAATAGTACACAATTAATTATATGGTTAAAAAGTGTCCTTACAAACAGTAATCAATAAAAATACAGAAATCATTCTTATAAAAGGATAGTGATCATTTTTCGTTAGCACCAGTTGCCTTCTCTTTGGCCTTAGCAAAATCATCACTATAAGGGGCCAAGGTAGGATTGTTGGAGTACTGTGTCAATTGTTGGTCAAGGATAACCAGTCTGATTCGACTCAGATCCTGAGAGATAGACATAGAAGTAGAGGCAAGGGTAGGGGATGAGAAGGCAAGTAAACCAGGTCTCAAGTGTGCAACTACATGAGCCACAAAAGCAGTGATCTGTACATGAAGATAAGTCCTCAAAAGTTCGATGAAGTCAGCAATGATCTCACCACCATACTATATCGGATTTTTAAAGTCATCCTTGTTCTTCACGAACTATTCCAACAATGGAGTGAAATTGTTGAGCTTCTGGACCTGAGTTTTGAAATATTGAGTGACAAGAGAGAATATTAGATTATTTACAAGGTACTTGTAGTGGTTTGTAATATCATGTTTAGAAATGTCCCATTTGAATTATAGGTCCACATTGTAAGTAATTTCCTCTTGGGAATCACTGGTAATCTTTGAATGAATTCTCACCAAATCATGAAATTTTTCAGTATTCTTAACAACCATATATAGAGACTCTTTGTCAAATCCACTAAGCATAGAATAATGTTTCTCTTTAACCACTATTCTGAGCAGATTACTATCCAAGGAAGATTGAGATGATTTTCCAGAGGCACTAGAAGCTATAACTTCTGAATAAAGAGACTTCATTTGATTCAGAACATTCTGGAGACAACCCTTATACCTATAATTTAAATTATTAAGACTAATAACAGGATAACACATCTCTTAAACAATTTTCTAAACTATTTAAGATATTTTCATAGTTAAGGAAGTAAGGTTTGGTTGAATCAGGGAGGCTACTTCATGTGGAATCGGACCCCTAACATCCTCAATAGGATGAGAAACAGGTTTGGGTCTTTAGTTCATCACTCTCTACAATTCTTCAACAACACCTATGATAGACTTCAATTCATCACTGAGATTTTTTTTCTCAATTCTTTCTTCTTGAATTTCATAAAGCATTTTTGGCTAAATCTTCCTAATAATATTTTGTAACAACATAGATACACCTCTTTCACTCATCTTTGGCACATGAGTAGGTTGAGTGTTCAAGAGATTTTCATCCCCAATCAATAGGGTATCATCAAATTATTTTAAATCATCAGTACTCACCTTGATGGAAGATTCTTGTGATGGTTCAAAAATTGGAACTGATATAAGAACATGTTCTATTCAATACATAACATCAAGAGCAGATATTGGATTCAATTGAGACATAGTATACATATATATACATTTAACTGAGGATTCTTTGGATCCATTTACATCAAAATAGATAGGAAAGTTATACCATGTTTCCAAAGATCTTGAATCAAACAGATTCGACACTTCAACACTTTCAAGATTTGACTATTTCTCCCCCTAAAAATGTGAATATTTCTTATGACTAAGAGATTAAGATCCTTGATCTAATTATATTTTTTAATACCTAATAGCATAACCCATTTCTTTTCTAGCTAATTTAAAGGCATAATCTATTCTCTCTTCATTAGATGGGATGAATTCATGAACAACATGTTCCTCTAGGTGTTCCTGAGGAGCAACTTCATTCTCAAGAGAAATATCTTCTTCTTAATATTCTTCTATAACAACCTTTTATTTTTCAACAACAATATATTCATCTTTAGGTAAAGGATCTTCTTCCATGTCACTAATCTCATTAGGGATAACTACTTCCTTCTCAATTATGACTTGGGGAGTAGGCTCACTATCTTCCTCATCAAGGATATTTTTCACTACAAGAATAACAACCACTTCATATTATTCCTCATCAGAATAATTGACTATTTCATCTAGTTCCATACAAGGATCATAAATATCCATAGGTATTGAAGAGTGTTAAACTGGGTTGAACTTTTCATAGACCCTCTCATTATATTTTACCCATGATTTTTTCCATGGATTCCAACTGATTTTCATTCTATTAAGTATAATTTTTGAAATAAAATATTCATAATAAATAATAACATCATCATTTAGTCCAACCAACCATTTTACAGGAAGAATAGATGAGATTAATCTTGAGGAGAAATGGGAGTCTGACTTGGAGGCTGTCTTTATGAACTGACACATATAAAGGATAAAATACTTTCATATGTTTATGTTGTGTCCATTATTTATAATATATATAAAAAATAAATTTTGATACTTGATTATTGTAAAATAACCTTTTCTAGGGATAATTAAGTTCTTGAAAAACAGAAACAGAAGTCTATTTTTACCATATAGCTTAAAATCTATAGCTTTTCTCTTTGATTCATTTCTAATATAGCTTCTAAAATACTCTTCCATCATAAAGACCTCACATAGAGGAGAAGAACCTCTTTGGTAGTCCTCCCAAATACACTCATGAGATATCCTTTGACAGAGAACCCATAACCTCGAAGAAAATGTACATATTTTCCCATTGATTCAGTTTCTCAGAACAAAACTATCTTGTTGTATTAAAAGAAAATTGAACAAACTAAAAAAAATTAGCAAATAGCTTCGTGTATATCTGCCTATCCACATTTCTGAACCAATCTAGGAATCCCTTCTCATTTACTATATTAAATACTAAATACCTACAAATAACATCCTCATGGGGAATTTCTTTTAAGTTCCACTATTCTATTCACCTGGTTTGGATTCAACCTGACCTTCAGGTACTAACTTTAGTGATATATTCATATTCTTTTTTGAATTTTTCTTCTTAGGGGTTTATGAGGACGTACGTTTCATTCAAGGAATTCAACAAAGCTGCGAGAGAGATAAAAGTTGAAATTAGGGTTACTTTTGGAGAGAAGAGATCTTGGGTGAAGAAATGAGTCAATATTCATTCATTTTTATCGTTTTAGAATACCAAGAATCACAAAATCAAAAGCGCGAGAATTTAAAAATAAAATAATCAATTTCCGTGATATGGATTATAGTTTGTAAATAAAATATTAAAGTGCCTTAATGGTAATACCATGAGAGAATTTTACGGTGATACCGAAATTGGCTTTCACTGTGAGACTGTAACAGGCTTTCACGGTGAGAACGTAATAGTGTGATTTCTAAACTGTGTGACCATATTGTTGGAGAAAGTAGGTTCAAAATAGTAACTGAGAGATAGTAACTATGAGATTGTAAACATAAAACAACCACTTTTAAGACTATAAATCTATATAAATATTAATGTTAGATAGTAATCTTAAGACAGTGAGTTGTGAAACTGTAAACTGTGAGACAGTAAGGTGTGAAACAGTAAATTGTGAAGCAGTACACCTACTACTTAAAATTTATTAGCCCTAACTCATGTATAATGTAATTTATTATTTTAGAATTTAATGTTTTGATGAATATATCAGCAATATGATATGTAGATCCAAGGAATCTCAATGTGATATTACTTTTTTGATAAGGATATCTCAAAAAGTGATGTCTTACATCAATATATTTTTTCCTAGAGTGTGAAATAGATTTTTTTTTTGAGATTTTAATAGAGATATTATGGTCACAATTTATAGATACATTCCTAAATTAGTATCCATTATCTAATAATTTGTGTTTCATCCACAAAATTATGAAAAACAACTACTAGCATCTATGTACTCAGCTTCAGTAGTAGATAATGCAACGGATTTTTTTCATACTACACCATGATTCTTGTGACGTGCCTAAAAATATTCATGTTCCTGGGGTTGTTTTTATATCAAAATTACAACCACTGATGTCAGCCTCATAATAACTAATGAACTGAAATGATTGTCCTCTGGGATAGAACATTCCTAGATTGGGTGTATTCTTGAGGTATTAAAAAATTCTCTTAATAGTATTTAAATGAGATTCCATAGGGTTTTCTTGAAAATGGGAACACATACATACACAAAACATACTATTTGGTTGGTTAGTAGTTAAGTAGAGTGAGCTTCTAATCATTCCTTCATAAGTGGTTTTATCAACATATTTTCCATATTCATCATGATCAATCATACAAGTATCACTCATTAGAGTGTCACTACTTTTAGTGGTATCTAGGATAAAGCGTTTTAGAATATCTATAGTATATTTGAATTTATTTATAATAATACTATCATTTTTTTAAAATATTTGATATAAAAGAAATAATTTCTGTTCACCCATTAAACACATTTCAAATTCATTTAACATCATTTTAGAAAATTTAATACATAATGAATTTTTGGAAGATCCAAAGATAATGTCATCTACATAAATTTGAACTACTAAAACATCATTGGAAATTTATTTTTTGAAAAGGTAGGAATATCTATTACATGTTTACAACCATTTAAAATAACAGAACTATTTAATCTATCATGATAAGCTCTTGGAGAATATTTTAAATCATATATATCTTTTAATAATTTAAAAAATATGATTTGAAAAATCTTGATTTGTAAAACCAGGGGGTTTCTTAATAAAGACATCCTCAGATATATACCTATTTAGGAATGAACTTTTAACATCCATTTGATATAGTTATAAATTTTGATTTGTAACATAAGCATGAATAATTCAGATGGTTTATGTATAGCTACTGGTGAAAAGGTTTTCTCATAGTCTATTCCTTCTTCTTGACAATAGCCTTGTACTAGAAGTCTCGCCTTGTTTATAACTATGTTACCAGCTTCATATACTTTATTTCTAAAAAAACACGTAGTGCCTATGGTAAATTTGTCTTTAGTTATATCAACAAGTTTCCAAACTTTGTTACTTTCGAACTATTTAACAACTTCTTGCATATCCCTCACCCAAAATTCATCATTGATATAATCACTAATGTTTTTAGGTTCAAGATGTGACTAGAATACTTTATGTTTAACCCGATTTCTATGAGAAGCTATAGTTTTTTATTCTTTTATCTAAATCTCCTAGAATGAAATCTAAAGGATGGTTCTTAAGTGGTCTAACATCTCGAGGAAAAGAATGACTAGTGATTTCAAGTTCTTCAGCAGGTTCAGGTTCAATATGAATCAAATCTAAATAATTACTAGAACTAGAAGTTTTTACAAATTCTTTTATAGGATGGTTGGAGGATATTGAATTAATGTCCATATTTGATACATCGTCTTCCAGCTTCTCTAGAGTGGTCTTTTGTTCATGTGTATCTATTACATGAAATTTGATATTGAACAATTTTTCCACACAATTAGTTCTTTTTGTAAACACTATATTGGATTTACTAGAGATTGAATATACTAGAAATATTCCTTCATCACTCTTGGATGAAATTTTTTCAAGTTTATCCTTTGTATTGAGAATATAAACATTTCAACAAAATACTTTTAAGTAAATAACTTTAGGTTTTCTGTTGTTCCATAACTCATATGGGTTTCTTTTAATTATGGGTCTAATCAATACTCTATTGAAAATATAGCATGTTGTATTGAAATCATCTACCCAAAAATAAATAGGTATGTCACATTTTTTAATCATAGTTCTATAAATCTCTATCATGGTTAAATTTCTTCATTCTATAACTGCATTATGATGAGGTGTTATAGGGGAAGAGAAATTATGACAATATTAATTTTGTCTAAAAAGGATTCATTATCTGGATTTTAAAAATCATCGCCATGATCACTAATAAAGAATTTAATTCTAATTCCTCTATTTTTTTCTAAATATTTGGAATATTTGATAAAATTTGAACAGGGTTGACTTTTATGATCCAAAAAGAAAGTTTATGTATATCTAGAAAAGTCGTCTCTAATAAAATAAACATAGTTCTTCCCATTTAAACTTGAAACTTTAGATATTCCAAACAAATCCATGAAAACCAATTCTAGAGGTTGAAGAGTTGACACTTCTTGATTTTGGATTGAATGAAATTTTGTGTTGCATTCCCTTTTAACAAGGATTACACACATTATCATTTGGAAACAAAAGTTTGGGTAGGTCATTGAATATGATTTTTATAGTTAACTTTCGAAGGGAGTGAATATTACATTGTTCTAATCTCATATACCAAATCCATGAATCTTTGTGAAATACACTTAAATATGAAGCATTTTGAGATTCAAAATAATCTATGTTAATTAAATATACATTTTCAGTTATTAATGCAGAAAATACCAATTAATTTTTAGAATTGAAGACTTTTAAAGAATTATTCTCAAATTTAACATGAAATCCATCATCACATAGTTGTGAAATACTATGCAGATTATATTTCATTCAATCAAAAAATAGTAAATTGGAAATTAAAACTGAGTTAGAGTTAACGATTTAGTCAAGGCCAGTGATCATTCCTTTGGCATTGTCACAACTAGTGACATGTCCACCCTCAATTTTTATTATATTCTTGAAGCATGAATAGTCTCTTGTCATGTGTCTTGAACAACCGCTATCTAGGTACCATAATCTTTTGCAGGAGCTCTTTAAGAATCATTCCTACAAAATAGTTAGATGAAAACAGATTTTGTTACACATATTTGTTTGGGTCCAGTAATATTTGTGACTAGTGATTTAAGAACACACATCTATCATGTTGGTTTCCTATAATAATTTTGTAAAGTGCTTTAAAATTAAACTATATTTGGTCCAGAAAAGCATGAAACAATAGAGAGTGTATCATAACATGAACTAGCTGAATGTTTTCTAGAATAATGCATAAAGCATTATGTCCTAGACTTAGAAACACATTTAGTTCATCCAAAATTTATTTTACCAGGTTGATATCCAATACAAGTAGTATACATAGGATCTATCTGTTTACCTAGCATTTGTACCAATGTATCTTTATCAATAGTAAACCTTTCAAGAACCTATTTCAATTTCTCATTAGATTTTATTAGTTCATTATTTTCATTGATTAGGTGTGAATTTTTATCCATTTCAATATTATGTTCAGTTTTAACAGTTGAGGAAAGAGCATGATGTTTCCTTAATGATTTGTAATTATCTTTTATTTATTACATGTCTCTTCATGTATAATACAATACTCAAACATTTATTCATTAAATATATTTTCATAATCACACACATCTCTAGAATAATATGAATTTTGTAAAAGATATTCTAGTGTAACCTCAGATGTGTTTGTCATAAATCAAATATTGGATTTATTAGCTGGCTCATCATGTGATGATTCTGAGTCACTTGAACATTCCTTAGAATCTATCCATGTTTCACACATTGCCTATTTATACATTCTATCTTTTTCCTCATATTTCTGTTTGTACTTGTACTTATGATAGTCATCATTTATATATCCCTTTCTATTAGATTCATAATATAATATCTCATCAGACTTCTCACTTTTTTTCCAATCATTCCTCAAGAAACCTTTTTGATCATATATTCTCTTGAAGTTAGGTTTTTTGAAAAAAATTTCTTCTTGTTACATCTATTAAATCTTATGGATAATTGAGCCATATCAACATAACTTTTATGTGATGATTTTTCTCTACTGGAGAGTTCTACAGAGACCTCCAATTTCTGATTCTCTTTTTGATTAGAGGTAGTGGCCTTAAATGCAACTAATTTTCTTTTGGGTTCATCTCTTCTTGATTGTTGAAATTCTGCTCCTCTTCAACATCATTATTTTTACAATGAGTTCTTTTATAGGTAACTTGCTATTGTTTCATGATTATGTAATGGAGACCGAGGTTCCTCTTCATCTGTTAGACATAGATTTGAGAGTCCTTATAATCTGTTATCTGGCAGTATCTTCTCTTCCAAGAGAAATTGTTTTGTTGTCAATTTTGTTGAACCTGAGATACATGTTAGATATAGTCTCATCAAGTTTTAATTTAAAGTTATCATAAATAATAGTATAATTATTAAGTCTCATTTATTTTACACTAGAAGTTCCTTCATGTGAAACAGACAAGGTATCCCAAATTTCATGGGCAGTTTTACATGTAAAAATTCTGTAAAGTTCCCCATCTCTTATAGAGAAATACAAGGAATTCGTGGGTTTTCAATTGTTTTTATATGCAGTCTTGATAGGGTCATACCGTGTGATTCTATCAGTACCAGGAATCTTTTACTCATCTATAATTGAAGACTAAATTTAAAACCCCAAACTTTCAATATGCATTTTCATTTTAATATTCCACTGGGAATTATTGGTTCGATTAAATAATGGTGGTCTATTTTTGGCACTACCTTCCAATTTATTATCCATAATCAAGTAATACATTAAAAGAGATATAAATATAGAATTGATAGAAATTTACATATATTTAATGTACAACTAAAATCATAGTTGAATAAGGGTAAAAAAAGTGACTTAATAAGAATAAAAAATTACCTATGATACCAAATTTTGGTCAGAGTAGAGGACTCAAGATGGGGGGTGGATTGAGTATCTATAAAAATTTCTGTTTGAAAATTATTTTTAAAAATTCCCCCAAACAAAATAAATACACCCCAATTAATCAATTTAATATGATTATGAATTTTTTAAGGTTTCAATAACTTCTCAGAAGATTGATTAATTCTCATTAATCTTAATATCAATTATTAATATTAATTTTGAAGATGTGATAACAATGAAAAACAATTATAACATTGTTCCAAGATTAATTATCAAAATAAATTTATTGATTTTTTAATTAGATAGTGAATCTGAGAAAACATAATTAAACAACAAATAAAATATAAAACAAGTGGTTCAGAATCAAGCTGTGACCTAATTCACACCACTTGGTGATCACCTTCCACCAAGAAGTTTATATTAATAAACATGATCCGCACCGTATATCAGGGTACACAATAGTACACATGACTGTCTTGGTCACATGACCACTTCCATAGTTCATCGTGTTTATAAACTAACAGGTCACATAAGGAACTCTTCCACACTTATCAGTTGGAATAAAAAGTGTAAAAAGATATAAGAGGAAGGATATCTTGTATCCTTTCGATTCAGTTTTAGAGACATTTTGATTTTTAATAGAGATATACATAAACTAATCTAAATCTAAAACAATACACAACAGATCCAAAAATATGAGATAAGGTTATAAGGGCTCTGAGTGTTAGTCTATGCATTTTTGGACTTCCAGGATGAAGCATCTGTTAGAAAGGAGTCCTTGTGCTAAAAAAAGAGTATCAAAAGTATGATGTTCTAGTTTCTCTGGCTCATGTTCTTCATGGAGTTGGTAATGTGAAGATGTTCTTGACTCTGATATATGGTATTCTAGCTTCTTGATTTGTAAATGATTCATGTGTTTTTCAGATGTATTTAGATTGATATGTTGGTTCTTTTCTCAAGAATGGTCATGCTTCTTCATTATTGTTCTCTAATATTTTATATTCCACAATTATCTTTTTAATCATGGATTGCACGTGTTGGAGCCGACATGATACAAGTATTTGACACCTCGTACCTCTTATTATCAGGTGATATGTCTACAAATAATTATTAATTATGTTAGTTCATTTAAAATACTCAAATATGACCATTAGAAATTAAATTGAAAAACGAAAAAACATATCATAATTTTTCTGGAAAGGTTGTCTCATTGAAATGAGGTCTCTATGAAATGGTGTATGGTTCAGGGTGTTTGGTCAGGGTGTCTAGGTCATGGTGTTTGGTTCAAGGTGTTTGGTTCACAATGTCTAGTCATGGTGACCGGGTCACCATGTTTGGATCATGGTGTCTAGTCAAAGTTTTTAGATCCTTTTCCAGATAAATTTAACCGATGGAAGAATCACCGTTTCTCAGACATAGCCAAATATCGGTATACAGACGTAAATAGTGTTATTCATAAATTGTATTATACTAAATCATTTATCAAGGAATACCATTATAAGATAAATTAAAAAATAGTTTACAATAATCATAAAGAAACCAATCATCTGTACACATGATTAGAGACAGGTTAAACAAGATTACCAATCTTAACAGAATGTATAAGATTTGTGATCATAAAAACATGATTAGAACATGGGGAGTCTAGCAGATCTGTTTCATTCTGTCCCAGATAAAAGGTATGAAACACAATTATGTAATGTTGATGACATAAAATATTCTTAGATACTATGGTGTAGGGACTATTAGTCATTACCTAAAGCCATTAGTTCCTAAGAATTCTCTAATTAAATTCTATTGGGAGTAATTTTGACACAATGAGATGTTATGTGCTACTAAAATGATTTCATGCCTCACATGGATTTGAATTTTCTTTTTAAGAGTGAAATATTTGGTATATGTCCATAGGTGAATATGAAGGAACCATAGGCCTATTTTCATAGTCATGAAAATGGACGTTAAAGATAGATTTCCATTCCAAGGGACATAGACTATTATGATGATATGTGACACCGAAACTCATGAGTGTTATCTATGAAAATGTGTAAAATCCTAGGAGGGTTTGACTACCCTAAAAGTTGTTCCACTGACTACCAACTATATTTTTATGGTGAGGATATGTTACAAATCATTAAATTTTTCCTAGATCAGTGGTTTTACTGAACATATCTTGAATATTAGTAGGGTTACATGGAAGAATGTGTTATATTTGTACCTTATATGTGTGGGAATTAATTTTTCTCTAAACTATGAGAGTGAATATTTTAGCGGGTGGATACTCTAAGTTTTCTCAGGCTGAAATTTGTGGGTTTTCAACCTGAAAAGTTAATTTCATCCATCATTAGTATATTATGGTCTTATAATATGGAGTATTATAGGATATAAAATATTTTTTTATATTTTTTACCAAATCCATGCTACTATAGATTCAAGACTCATACGGACCTAATATGATAGATATTACACAATAGCCTAATTAGGATAACTATAGTCAGGATAACAACAAAATCCTTATAAGTGGGAGATAGAAATGTTGTAAATCATGGATTTTGGTTCTTAGGTCATTAGTAATGATAATGGATAGTAATGATGAGAGAATTTTAGACTTGATGATGTGTCGAGTTATTCCGTAGTGATTTAAGGGATAACAAGGACTAAAATTCCCTTTTTTAGAGTAACACATTTGGTTGATGGCCAAAGGTGCATATGGATATTCCATAGGTATACATGAATTGTCAAGAAATGGTTCCTTCAAGACAAATATGCATTCCAAGGGCCATGTAAAGTAATAGTGATCTGATACACCTAAGGAATAAAGTGTGGTTTATGGATTCATTCACTTTAAATGTTAGTGGAAGAGGCCGATACTCTGGTTGACAAGGGTAAGTATCTTGTGGTCCATTGATACAGAAGGATCAATGGGTAGTTATTTTCTAGTTTATCATCGTGTAGTGGGAATGTACTTGAATCTGTGTAGTTTAACAATGTTCAGTCAGGACATACTTCAATACAGTTTAATTCCATGATGTAAGGATGCACTTCCATGTTGTTTAGGGTACAGTGGTAAGGATGTGGGAACAAACATAAATGTGTGGAAATGAACCAACTAGTAATTTGGATGTATATTTGGGATTACTATATATCTAATGAGGATGTTTATCAAGACACACATATTCCAGAATGAATATTCCTACATAGGTCTAAACCATATAATGGGAGTGTAAAATACTATATATTTTTTTGTGACTAGGCCCAAAGTCCAAAATTTTGGTTTCACTACGTATCATGTAAAGGTAGGAATCATTTGAAACCTAGTCCTAAAACAAAAAATACTCTACATATGTCTGATACATGCATTGTGGTGGTCATTATTTCTATTCACCATTTCCATTCGGCCTAGGAATGGAGATCTAGGTGTCACTAGATAACTTGTGATGACATGAGTCAATATACACAATGTTCTTGAGGATCCATGAGTTTAATTCATGTGATAGGGGTGAAGGTGAACTGACATGAATAAATGAAAATATTTTTGTTGGGAATAAAAATAAAAGTCTTATTGTCGCTATATATCTCATGAGATTGTGAATCAAACCACGCTTAGTTCAAGAACTCCCATGAAGCTTAACGTAATGCTATAAGGACAGAGGTAATCCAATGTGTATCAATGATAACATTGAGGTTTAGCCCAAGAGTAATAGTATGGTAATAACTATGTATATCATGTGATAAAGAATCAAATAATATGTAGTTCATATGAACCATGAAGTCACATGATATGGAGATTGATTGTGCAGTTTGAAATCATGCGTGGAGGACTCATGGTTTTCCTTTTAGGGACTTTCATTCATCACTAAAATGAATATATTGTGTACTTTAACACTGTTCTTGTGAGGTTATGTACCTATTAGAATTCTTACGCTCACATGGGATAGTCTTCCTGTGAGAATCAAGGGTTGGAATGGGAATCTATCTAATGAAAAGATAGTTGAGGGTGAAATGGAGGAAATTTATATCATGTATTGGTTAGATGAAGAAATAAGATCATGGATTCATCACATATATCATACGGATGAGAGTAAATTCATTTGTAGTTCTAGAAGAACCGTGAATTTTAATATCATTCGAAAAAGACGCATTTGACTCCACATGAATTGAGATAGACACCACGAATTAGTGAAGTTTTATGTCATTCAGTAAGAACATTTTCTGTGTAGTTTAATGTCTTGCAGTAAGGAAAAAAGGAGACATGCAGTTTATTGTCTACCAGATAGGATAAATAGATTCCTTCTATATATTTCCTTTTATCTAGGATGAATTTATATTATTTAACATCATGTAACTATGTAATTTTCATTCACTTTAATGTCATGTGGTTAGGAATAATTCAACATAGTTCACCTCCTTGTGGTTATGATGAATTATCTAAAGATTAACATGATGTTGTTAAGACAAGTGATGGGACTTACACTAATGTGGATTCCATTATACCGATAGCTATGAAATGTATTTCTTGAGAAATATTGCATTGGTGGGTGGTTTGAAATGCGCCCCATCCATTGTATCCATTATGTACGCACCATTGGGGTAGACCTTATGTATTACATAAGGTCTCTCCCAATTTTGTTCTATCATTGGGGGATGATTTCATGGTATCATTGTGGTTTTGAGGACCAACACCAGTTCCCCATGATGAAATGAGTATAGGAAAAACTTTTATTATATGATCATGCAATCGGATTCTGGTGGACCAAAAGGGTTTGTACTATGTGAAACATATTCTCATCAATCAATTCCAATTTATTTTTTCATGTATTGGATTTCTCATCATTAGATAATTTCCCATAGATGGATACTCAGAGCTCAGGAATCATGAATACCATGTGTAAAATTATCACAGTACTGTATACTATTGAGTTTGGAGCTACTGTGTAGCTGTTCAAGTGGAAATTCGATATTCCCATGAAGAATAGATGAATGTTTTCGCCAATCCTTTTAATCCGTGTTAACCATATTCTAGGGTATATTTGATAGAGTCATATTTAAATACTCTATCTATATATTTTCTGTTGCATGATTTCATTATGAGTGATTGGACTTGATATTATACTTCTGGTAAACATCTTCATTTAAATGGAACATAAATCGGTGTCATTTTCTATCAATATATTTTTTGGGACCCCAAAACTGGTGATGATATTGTAATTTAAGAAGATTGATATGTGCTACATATTAAAATCCTTGATGGGTATCACCACATCCCATTTGGAATAGCATTCAGTAGTAGTGAATATGTACTTGAACAACTTAATTTTTTCTATGGGATATTTCCCCACAACATCCCTCCCCCCTAAAAGAAAATATTGATGAATATCTAGTTATATGTAGAAATTATTGAGGATTATGGATGTTTTTTGGTATGGATTTAGAATTTATGACATTTCATGGTGAATTATACACAATCTTGTATCATGGTTTGTGAGTAATATATTAACCTAATTTTACGGTGGGGGAGACTTGTCTAATATATATGGGCACCACAAGAGCCCCAATGAATATCTTCCAAGATATAACAATCCTCTCCTTCTACTATTCTGTTCAGTATTATCTCTTTTATATCATACATATAGTGGGTTTTCTTCTCATTCTAGACATCTTACAGTGTAAAGTTCACTACATAGTGCCAAAAATATTTCCTTCTAAATTTATCAATTGGGAGAGTCCCTTTCAAAAGATATCCAATTACGGGATCCATAGATATATGTTTGTTATTGCTATATCACACAATAGGGAGGGGAAGACCTGATTAATTTCATTCATATCATATATTATGACATACGAGACCATTCTTCAATGTGTGAAAATAAAGATTATTTCTTCTAGATCAGGATCAACCAAGATAGTGGATGAATTGGACAATACATTGGCTCAATATTTCAATGATCAAGAAACATTATGAAATTTGGGACCAAAAGGGAACTCTACAATTAGTCCCCTGAAATATCTTGTGAAAGGGCCTAGTTTTTTCTTTTTAAGGGTATATTCACCATTGTCATACTTTACCAGAAACTATGAATCACCTTTGATGTTCAGAAATCCTATTTTCATTTCAATGGCATGTTCAAGGTGAGTGATGTGGACTTGGAAGTCATCCTTGGTATCTGTACAGTGTTTGGATAGTGATATAGAGTAAGGGAAATCTATTTATTCATGAGAGACAAAAAAATTCCCTAGATAACCCAGTTGAGCTTTGGGTTCTCTACCCTTGTTCTGAAAGGACTTTGTGAGGGGCTACCAAAACACATCACCCATTTTCGAGGAGTTTCATGGAAATAGAAGAACTCTTCATATAGATGGTGAGTGACATCCAACATATTTTCCTTGGCAAGATGTGATGTGAGGAAATCCTCTAAGACTTTCCCATTCACTGACTTATGTGACAAAAATAGGATGCATATTTTTGATGAATGACCACCCATCATACAAAAATCCTAGTCTGCATTGGATGGCCAGTGATATATTTCAGAGGATATATACTAGAGAACAATTAGAGATCATGGTGATATAATTAATTCCTCGGATTTTTTGTAGTGAAGATGAGTTCCAGGAAGTTCTTCTTTACATCAGAGTATTAGGTATTTGTACAAATCATAGTCTGGCTAAGTTAATATAAACTATTTTTTCTTCCCATATCAATCATTTTCGCAAGGAGGGAATCAAATAACTATTCAATGGAGTTCACATATAATATGAGTCACCTCCCTTCCAATAGATTCATTAGAATTGGTAGGTGTGTCATTTACTTCTTGATAATTTCAAAGTCTATTTTGAAATAATCATCCCAATGATAGGTTGTTCCCTTCTATATTAGCCTCATAAAGGGTCGAGCTTTTTTAGGCAAGATAGAAATGGAGGTTCAAATGTGACAAGGATCCCAGGGATAACCATAAAATCATTTTTATTTCTAGGGGTGACATAACTACTATAGAACTGGTATTTTCCTAGTCGACCAAAATGTTGTAGTGTTGTACTGAAAAACCCTGAAATTTACCAGAGGTTACACCAAAGTGTATTTCAGTGGATTCATATTCAGAATGTGCTATCACATATTGTCAAAAATTATTTGAAGGAATACAAAGTGATCAAACCACTTTCCGGGATTAAACACTTTGAAGTTGACATAAAATTGGACAATCATTCCCAAGAATGAATTAAATATATGCTGAATGGCACATTGATATGTTGCGCTAGCATTCAAGAAGATTAATGGCAAGACCTGATAGCAAAAGATCCCCTTAGGTGCTCTAAATTTAATGGATTCTTCATCCTTAGGGGTCATTTTTTTCTTATTGTACCCTAAGTACCCATCCAAAAATAAAATTCCATGGAAAACATAAATGCAATGTGCATCTATTTCTCTTTGAGGGAAATGTGGGCATTAAAAAGTATAGGCTATGGGTATTCTTATATACCTAGATTTATCCACTCAAGTTGATCGATGGTGGTGGAGAAACCTTCCTATAATTTTGTATATATGTTACTAATTTCATCAACATATACATCCATATATGAGTCTACGAACTAATTTTCAGATAGATATAGAAATATGAGGGCTTCACTTTCATTATCTGGGTGAGAGAAACAATGATAAACGACATTGCCATCCCCTTTTGACTATGTTACTACAAAGATATGTCATAACATAAAATATTTGATTATTCACTAGGTATGGGATAGTATTGGACATAGGGGATTATATTTTTGACCCCAATCGGGTTTATGGGGAGCTCATAGTCATTTTCAAGCATACTTCGTGGATTCCCAGGGGAGGTCCACAAAACATTTAGAGTGTAAATCCGTACATCATCACCACTCATTGGTTGTTCACCTACCATTTTATAGAAACATTATTTAGAATATGTGTACTTATTATTCATGATGGTATCACTATAACTATGTTTTATACCGACATTTCATTAATGGGATACTTTAGACATTGGTCAATTTTGAATGTTTGTTCATGTGGGTATTGAGCATAGGCCTTCTGAGCAGATATTTATACAAGGTATCTTAGTGGATTACCATAAAATCAATGTATGATGGGATATCCACAAAAAATAATTGGAGTGTAATCTTCTAGATAGGTCTTTTCTCTTGCTTATCATACACCTGGGTGGTTTTCTTTGTGGGATACATGTGACCTTCACCTCATCCCAAAAGACAAATGATTCATACTAGGATAATATTGATAAATGAACAATTATCCATTAGAATAATTTCAACATTTTCATTACTAAATATAACTGAGAAAAATAAGGGAATGATGTATCCCTTAAGGACCTCCTCCTAATCGTGATTAATGAATGAGATGGTGATGTGTAATTCTAATGCCATGGTCTCCACTCGATAGAACTCAGCTGCAGTGAGTTCTGTTTTGAACTATTGTGGGCATCAAAGGGCTTCAACATGTATCTCCCTATGTTATTGAAATGATAAAATAAATAATGGATAGATATCATGTTTGGGACAACCAAAAATTCTTACAAATCATCATACTTTTGATTCAATGGTTGGCACGTCCCGATATGGTGTTTCTCTTGGATGTATGAATGATGAGCTCAATCAACTGGGATGTATGAACTAGTGGTCAAGTAGAGGATGAGGTAGTATCTAATGCACGTTGTTTAGGTCCCTCTTTATTTACACATTTCCAGATATGATCATATTGGACCCCCACAATGTTTTCATTCAAGGAAATCAAATGTGGGAAATTGTTAGAGGGATATGAGGAACATTTTTTCCTCTTTGATTCTTACTGGAGAACTTTCCCACGACTCTCTTCTTCATATATGTCAACCATGGGTATATGAATGAAATATTGAGTCCGCCCACATCTGCATTTTCCCATATATACGTAGCATTGATTCATGCATGATCTTGTTCCCCAATTATATGAGGGAAACTCATGCTCTAGGTAAATATCATTGTTATATAAGGGTTATGAAAAACGTATCAGGTTGAAAAAAAACAAAAATCAGTTCTTAATTTGATGAGGGTTCCATTGGGTGTGGTGGTACACATTCCATGGATGCTATATGGATGAAATACATTAGAGCTAAAGATCTCTTTGGAGGAAAATATGAATCTTCATCTTCTATTTGTTCATATATCATGTTCATGCACCAACCATTAGGATGAATATTTATAGTTCTATCCTTGGGTGGAGGAGGTATCACAGGTCTACAAAACTGTCCTTTTAGAGTAGTGTGGGATTGATCAAATGTCGTTGAGTCATCTAGTTACAGAATTTACACCCATGTATTTATGGGGACTTCTTCTAATAATCCTGTTATTTTGTTTGGATCAGGGTTATCCAAACCATATATTATAGGGATTTATCTAGAAGACATGTCCAAAATCAATCATGCTTTGAAGGATGTCATTAATGGTGAATGAGTTCTTCATATTATGACCCAAACAACTGTGTAAAGTGCAGTAATTGGGACAATTGGTGAGGTTTACTTTCTTATGCCCCCTAGGTTGTGGGTGTGTCAATAGGATATTATAAAGTTATTCAAAGAATTATCTTAGGATTTTTTAATTTTGGACAGAGTATACATTTTTCATATGTTCCAAAAATATTAGGTGAATATGATTTCTTTGTGCTTCTAGTGAAGGGTGATTCTATGGTTATCGCCACTCAATAAGAAGTAGTGGGTGATTTGGGTCCCACCTAAGTATTTTCATAAGTGATGACACTTGGATGAGAGTTACAA